>JAVRXN010000009.1:60557258-61227258 GCA_033556935.1 Timema podura
GGTAATATATATATATATATGTATATTGTATAAAAAAATATATATATACATATACATATCATAAGCCTATATTAATAATGAAAGCTAAACTAGATTTCAGTGTCACTTCACTAATGTAATTTAAAATATTATAGCTAGCTTTATTAAAATGTAACAATACGACACCTTAGCTCAGTCGGTAGTGTGTCTGCCTACTGAGCTTAGGGTCCCCAGTTTGATTCTCGGCATGGCTGAACCATTTATCATTGGTGAAATGTAGGTTTACCCTCTCACAGTGATGAAATAACGACAGGGGACTGTATGTTGAACCTCTCCTTGTCTTAAGTTCGATTGTAAGGCATATGAAGCAACTACAGGCCTAGCCAGGCGGTAGTAAATAAATATATGAATTGAATAACAAAACTGATCTAGCCCACAGACTGGTAATAGTAATGGATGTAAAATAAAGTTAGCTATATTATAATAACTCAACAATTCTACTTTTACTAATTCGTTAGCTAATGGAAGAATTGTATGCTATTAGGTTTCATGATTAATCTCGTGACATTGGGCTTTGATTTCTGGGCGTGTTAATTTTAGTATTTTTAAATGCAGTGTTTTCCTTCTTTACACAAATATTAGTTATTTATTTATTAATATTTCAATAATAAGTCTAAACTATTAGTTAATATACATTAATAAACCTCTCAATATTTGTATAAATGCAATATAATTATTAATTCACTTCGATATCCCTAATTTGTATTAAACTGTGAAGGACCTCTACTAATTCAAAGATGGAAATTAACTTCTATTACGGATACAGCCGTCACTTGCTAAATCTTTCAATTGAATTAAATACAGTTTATAAATAACACCTGAACACGGGAATAGAGCCCGGCAAGTTTAACGGAGCGTGCTCAGGGGCTGATCCAGATCCTTTTCATAGGGGTGTCATACTTATAAATAATATAGTTACTTACAATGTTATATTTCTGTTTAAAGCCATTTAATAGTTTCTCATTCATATTTGTTATTATGTATGTTTTAAGCCGTGGTCATTCTCTCCAATCTTTACTTTCTCGTTATCTTACAGGTATAGAAAGTATTATGATTGTCAAATAAATCGAACTCAAGATTTTGATAAAACTCGACGTTTCTTGACCCTCCAAAACCAAAAAAGTTGTTTTTGAATTTCCGTCTGTCTGTCTGTCTGCCTGTACCTCTAACTCGAGCATAAACTATTTTACCGATCGGGCTAAAACTTGGTATCTAGGGTTTCCCCGAGAGATTTTTGAAATTGGATATCTAACCCTAAAATTAAGGGTAGCTTACTGAAGGGCAAAAAGAGCAAAAGTCAATTTTCTCAAAATTGGCTCTAACGATTTTGATTAAACTTCATTTCATTACATTTATAAATATTCCAAACAAAATGGCTACTCTCAATATTTCGGAAAAATGAATTTAAGGGCTCCGGTCTGATGAGTAAATTATCATTTTTTATCATATCTCCGAAACTATTTGAGATATGAAATTACTTATCGTTGAAAAATTGTAGTACTATTAAAAATTAAAAACTTTTATGTGAAATATACTTTTATAAATCAACAATTTCTGAGATATAATCAAATATATGAATACAATTTTGTGAGCTTTAGTTATAAAGAGGTAGTACATAAGTTTTAACGCAATAATTCGCCAATGCCATAGAGTAATCAAATATAAGTAAGTCTCTCAAAAAGTTTGTTTTATTTTTCTTTAAACTTCTTAGGAGAAATGTTTGTAGAACGATGATTTATGTCTATTTTAGGCTCGATAGTCAATATTTACCATTTTTATTGGTCAAAATTTATAAATGAGGAATTTAATAGCAATGCGATGACCTGAAGATGTGCAACACCTAATAAAATGTTGAAAATTTTAACCGGAAGTCGAAATATTAATACGAATGGTTGACCCTTGTGGACCCAAATTTGATATTTTTTATTGGTCCAAACATACAAATGAGGACATTAATTCATTAAAAATAAAACTAAAAAATTATATAAAATTTAAAACCGTGACTCAAAAAATGTTTTACGTAAGTATAGTGCAATCTATGCTTGGTTTTGCTAGTGTATATTATTTCGTTTCACATATATTACGAGTTTTGAGTAAATATCTCCACTTTTAAACAATAGAGTAAGAAAGTCAGTGCAGAGTTCCATACCATTTATTTAAAATCAGAAAGTTTTTATAAATTATTTGGAAAGGCCCTTTTTCAACAATTTTTTGAAAATTGGTTCACTCTAGAAGCTATGAGTATTCTTCTACTTGATTTTTTTAACTAGATTCTTTTATAGGTCATTTAAAATGTTCCCCACCTAGAAATTTTTTAAATTTAAATGTCCTTTGAAGCTATTTAGAATGATCCTCACCTTAACTTTTTACGATAATTAGATACCTCTAGAAGATAATCTTTGGAGTGGTCTTCCACCGATAAAATTTTGGAAATTGAAGACTTTCAGAAAATTCAGAATTTGGAATTGTCCTCCCCTAGACATTTTTGTAAGTTGGATGACCTTGTAAGCTATTTAGAGCCCCCCCACCCCCAAAAAAAAATTTCTGCTAGTTAGGTGCATCTAGTCTAGTAGTTATTTGAAATGGTCTTCTCCGGCAAATATTTGACAATAGAATGCATCTATAAGTCATTTAGAGTTTAATTTAAGGCCATGTTTCAGCTTCATATTCGATAATATCAGAGGATTTGAAATATATCTAGGGGGGGGGGAATTTATTCCAGGGAGGGGCAGAGTCCCCCACAGTTCCGTCCCTCCTGCTATCCACACATACTCTATATTCGGTATTCGTTGATGAAATGCTCGCGGGCGATTATTAGTCTTCTTTAATGTGTGGTAGCATACCGTCTCTATGCGGGACAATTTTTTTTACTCGCTATACATGACAATAATATTCTTACATGAAAACCAATATTATTTTTTTCACACTTGCGTGAGTCATATCATACATTGAATAAATGTGGACGAATAATGCACGTGTGGACCCGGCTTAAGAGGAGTCTACGCGTAAAAGTATTAAAAATTGTATAAAATTTATTTGTGAAGGAGTTTATTTCTCAAATTTGAGCTTTAATTTTTTTTTATTAATTTTCTGATTTTCACAGGGGGGGTCAACTGACCTTTTGACCCCCCCCCCCCCCGAATCTGCACCTGATGCGTGCCAATGGTATTTTTAATATCCAGGAACCATCCCGTGCTCAAGGTAATTCTGTGCCAATCAATCCTGTACAAGCAGTAGCATAGAGCTGACTTCAAGTTGCCGGGGTCTGTGGTTCAATGATAGCCTGTTGCATTCAATACAATAATAGTGTTAACTTTCATTTACGTATCTTGTACAATGGAGTGTTGTGGCATCCCATCTCCTCAATCCTTTGGTACGTCACGGTTTTACAGTGTTGTCAGATTGAAAACTCATTCGCAAGCGAAACAACGCCACACCGACTCACACGACAGTAGCAACCTTTCAAAATTAGCTCTGTTTTATGTACAGCCTGCGATTTGCAAGTTCATGAGGTGCGAGTTTGCTCGCTAGCGAGTATTTTCGCAAGTTTCAAAATTAGGGGTCCAGGGTATCAACAAGCTTCCAACAATATCCCGATTTTCATAGCCAGTTTCCTAGCAAATTTCTTTGCGAGTTTCCTTGTGAATTTTCTAACGATTTTCCTTGCGAGTTTCCTAGCGATTTTTCTTTGTAATTTTCCTTGCAACTTTCCTAGCCATTTTCTTTTTAAGTTTCCTTGCGATTTTCCTTGCGAGTTTCCAGCTGTGTGCACAATGGCTCATCTGTACACTCATTCTTTGTTTACGTTATCATGAAAATCCTTATTTGTTTATTATTGTGTTTCGTTAAGTAAAATATTTCTCTTTGTTTAAACTCAATAACTCAATCTTTACTTAAGTGGTTTAGTGCAAAATATAAATAACATGGAAAGGGGGTTGTTTTAAGGTTTTTATCGTGGTTTAGAGGGAGAAAATATACGTTTTTCTTGATTTTAAACAACGATAGCTCAAAATCTATAAAAAGTTGATAGCCTTTGACGAATAACCCTCTGATTGTAAATTCGAGTGAAGTTTCACTCTATAGAACATTCCCGAATAAAAAGTGCAAATACATTTCAGCGCGATAATCTTCAGCCATAGTTTCAACGATCCATTAGTTTAGTTTAATTTGAAAATCATAATAAATTTTTAAAGTTGCAGGAAACTTTAAATACGTCAAGAAGTAATGCTCTAGTTCTTAATCCACCAACGAACAAACGCCTCTTGTAGATGGTAGGTTTTATAGGAGAGCGAAACTTTCTATTAAGATACAAGTGTAATCGACAAATTAATAGTGTTGGTGGGTGAGGAAATGTGGAAAGGTATCAAGAGTAAGTGTCAGTATAAAAATAGATAAACAAGTTTAATCACCACTCAGACATAGTGGTGCCCAGAGGTGAAACGAGTGGCTGAGACGCAAAAAAATAAAATTGTAGAAAGTGTTTTATTTTTATCTCAAAACTCCATTCCAGGCTACAATAGACCGGAAGATAATTGAATAGTTATTACTTTATTGTATGTGCACCACGTCATTCTACCCGTTTAGACTAACCACATGTTTACACTATTGGATGATGAATGTCGAGTTTGGAATAAATATATCCAAATTGGTGGGGAGGGAGAGTGAGAAGACATTTAGAAGAAAAATAAACAACCTCAATATAATCGAGCGAGGATCGAACATCGATGCACCCATCACCAGAAATCTGGTAGAATACGAGAGTGACGCCGACACGTTAGACCATTCTACTACCGATGCGAGTTTTGAATAGTAATATTATCATCATAATAATATATATTATATATGTTGTAATTTAAGGTTTTATATATAGGCCCAATTAAATTTTAATTTTAAGTTTACTAAGGCCACACAGATAGGTACATGGATTAAACCACTAGCCTTGCCTGGTCGGGTTTGCCAGTTGATGAGGTCTAGGTCCTAATACCGGCTGAAGATACAGAGAAAGGTTGTTCACTAATAATTACCCACTCTCCCTCCACGCCAATACGTGTTTTTCCTTTAATTTCTACCTTTCTCATCTCCATCTTATTGGAGAAAATAAGCGGAAAAGGGTGAATCAGAAATAAGACACGATGCAAACACACAGATACGGTTTTTTTAGCTCCGCTTCTTACTATCGCCTATGATCCAATAACGTTAATTTATCTGAGATGAAGAAGGTTGAATTTAGAGGAAGTGTACCTGCATTTTCGAGAGAGTGTGTGAAAAATTATCTAGGGAAAACTACCCTCAGTACACACTACTGGGATTTGAAACCCAATCTACCCATCATCGCCAGTCTAAACTATTGTGAGATTTACTCTTTAGACCATGTGACCACATAATCAGGTAAAAATGTTTATTAATCTTCCAAAAACAAGAAGGGAAACAATGTATTTTGTAAACAAATACTAGACAGTATTCATAATTACTAACAAACAAAAAACGCAAAGTTAAATAACATAAAATATGGAAGGTAAAACTAATCACAAACCACAGTTCATGTGTACCCGTAGCAAATGAGTTTATTAAAAAGTGACAGTCGAGCATAACAAACAAACAAGCCCCACTAAATGTATCCCTACGCGCAAGAACAGCTCTAAGCGGATACAATTTAAAACGAACAGGAGAATATTTTAATGTATCATCTGGAGTATTAATACTACAATACTAGCGACTATAAATTCAAGTATTGTTAAGAATTTAGAGGCTAGCAATAAAGTTTGTTACTGATGATAATAGTTCAGGTACGTTTATCGTTTATCTGTTTATTTAATTTTTAATCGTAGGAGAAGCATTTAAATTGGTTTATGGACCACTACACACTTCAACAACGGGTAAAAATATATTGACAAATTAAATATTGATTTTGAACTAGTTAAATGTGTGATACTTTTGAGTTCTAGTTTTTACTGTAAAAGAACGTCACTATCAAACTTTATTGACACCCTATATCACTATGCATGTGCAATTTACTCCCAGCTTATCCATAATTATTTATAATCATAATTTTAATAGGATATTCCTAAAAAATAAATATTGTGCATGTATGCAAACCTTTGTAATGTAAATAAGAAAATGCCTTTGATGCTAAATATGTTTTAAAATATCATTTTTGCCTTTTAAAATACACCTTACATTAAATAGCGTTAAAGATTTTGGATAAATATTTAAGATATAAATAAGCTGTTTAAAATTATTTTGGATATAAAAATTGTGTATATTTATATATTTCATAAACATTTACTGATTACCCACTAGGTAATCATTATTATTATTTTTTGTAAAATGTTAAGTATTTAGTAATTAAAATGGTGCTTTAATTTTTATGAACACACAAAACCAATACAATGTTATTTCAGTCTTCACCCGGTAACAAAGTATTTTCCTGAGAAATGAATTCGAACCCCCTGACCACTCCCCAACGAGGGTAGAACACGTTTTAATTTAGGGAGGTATCGCATTGCCCACAGTACTCATATGAGTTCTTGGATGAGGGCTGGGATGGAAAGGAATCGACCTAAGCTCAGGGTTTTTTTTTTCAGTTCTTATAACAAAAACTATTTTTGACCAAATTATATAAAATATTGATTCAGTAAATGATTTTAGTTTAATTGTCTACCATAATAATCTAAATCTTTCTAGAATGAATATTAAGAGGATAATAGCATTTGGCCAGGAAACATATTAAAATATGGGAAAAAATTTGGTTCAAATGCTATGTTCACGACAAGTATTCAAGAACGGTCGATATTAATATAAAATGTCTATGTCGTCAGCCGCAATCGAGCCTTACCAACCGAGAGGCTGCGATCTGTTGACAAAGATAGTGCCAACTTCTGTGGATATAGAGTGTCACGTGATCACCCCAACAAACCCCCACTTCTTCTCATAAATCTGGAACCACTTTTAAGGATCGAACCCGATATCTCTGGGTCTGTAACAGAGATTCTGACCACTAGACCACAAAGGCAGTATTTATATAATAATTTAATTGAACGCATCTACTGAAGAGAAACTCCGCAGTTACGGGTGTGACATATGTTAACGACAATTTACAAAATATAAAGATAAGGGAATAAATGAGATCACCCTGAAAGGGCTCAGGTCTATGTGCTGATAACTATTTCCTTCTTCCTCTGACGAGTTTACACAGTCACTTTAATATTCGCGCCTTGGAAACATGGACTTGCTTTTTAATTTTACCCTTTCCTCGTTTCCTATTCTAGATAGACAAATACTACCACGGACTTTTTTAATCTTCATCCTGGTATGAAGATTCCTACAGACCATTCTTGTGATCAAGACCTCAACAGATCAATTGCCTAAGTTGTAGAGGATTTAGAAAAAATCCTTTTGCAAAAAAAACTACTTAAAGGTAAAAAAAAAGTGTGACGCTTTTGGACTATTTTTAGTACTATTTAAGAATTTATGGTTTTTGCATCAATGTTATATCTTTAAAACTCTTTGAGTAAAACGTAAATTCACTAACGTGGGAAATCCTTTCTTGACAGGCCGTGACGTCGCAGGTAGCAAAGTCCTTAAGTCTTTCATAAAGTAATTTAAATGTTTGTTACGTGTGTAATAGATTATATACATTATCCTACAAGAGTGTTTGGTTCATTAGATTTTTCTGTGATGTGTGTTAAAACAACTATATAATAATAACTAATTTTAAAAAATAACATTGTAGTCATTCACCACGAAAGAGGGCTTGATATTACAGCTCTAACTGCCTTCGTTAAAATTTGTTCTATTCTCTTACGGTTGTGATATTAATTTAAACGGGTATGACCTAGTACAAATATTATGTTTTTGGCCTACATTAAAATTAAAAACTAAAGGTTTTGATGGAAAGGTTATATTTTGTTTGCGAGTATTATTATTTAAAATAATATCTTCCATGAATAATTCATGCTTAAACACATTTAAAATAAATCAATGTTTCATGTATATTTTAAATTCAGTAAATTATGTATTTAATAAATCTATTAAAAGTGGGATAATCCTTTGGAACTAAAATTTAAGCAAACAAAATACTTTTTACAAACATTTCACCGGCAACTTGAACAAATACATTCGGTAAATAGTAAAAAAAAAAACTTGCATTAAAAAAATTTAACAATCTTCTATGAAAATTATATTAATGTGGATTACCAAAGAGGTTTAAAAAAATATCATGATTTTTCAAACAACAATATATATTGAAAACTCATAAATTCTGCCCCCGACAACTTTCATGCTAAGTTCTGGAAGAACTTTTTGAATCTGATTTACAGAAAAAGGAACAACTTTTTCTTTCATTCATTCTAGTAACTGTTTGCCACGACACTTATTTAAAAACATAGTTTTAATTTCCCCACCCTTATCAGGTGACAAATACGAACATATATGCTTCTTCCCTGGAAATTGTACCAAGCCATTCATTATATTCCTATTTTCAGGTCTACTACAATACTTTTCCCGTTCCCATTTTCTTGTGTGTAGCAGTAGGTGGAGGGATTTAAGAAGTGGAGCGTAGGGAGAGTGTAAATTACTTATGTTCTCCTCGTACTAACATACTATTTACCAACTACGCCACGAGGCGGTTTCAACAAGTTCTTCATCAGACGAGTCTGTGTAAACATCTTCATAACAAAATGTATTGATATTTTGTCCAAAGACATCACAATTTTACGCAATCTATTTGGAAGTATAGCCAACAAGGAAACCGTATGTATCTGCTTTCATAAGGCGGTGCTTTGATTGTACTCGTGGTGACCTGGCGGTCTAGGGTAAGGTGTCAGACTTCTGTTCTGGATGTCCGGGGTTCAATCCTGCTCCCGGCACAGATTTATCTGATTGCCAAACCCTTCCTTCACCTCTGACAAGACGTGTATTAATCACAACTGTGAATGTGTGGAATGCCAGGCCTCCACCGTGGTTCGGATCCCACGTTAAACTGTAGGTCCTCCATTTCATCTCACAATCACCCTACCATTGCACATTATCGTAAGTGCGTACAACCCAAACGGTTAGTAAGACGCGGTGCTTTATAATATAATAATAATAATAATAATAATAATAATAATAATAATAATAATAATAATAATAATAATAATAATAATAATAATATATAATATATATAATATAATATTGTACTCGTGGGATAGTGTTTACTCGTTCCCATATTTTGTTTAATCATTCTTTGTTCAGCAATATATTATTATCACTCATAACACAGATTATCTTCGCTCCATGAACTTCTTTAAATTCACAATAAAAAAACTCCATGCATTTATATAGTTAACTAAGGTTAAACATACATTGGATTAATAAATATGTTTATCACAGGCTTACATAACATATAGAGTACAGTGTCACGACTATACAATGTGTTACGGGTGTGACAGACTTTGGTTCATGTTTAATTCCTTCACGTACTAACTTAAAAATAAAAGAACCATACACCTTGATAAACTTAATTTTAATCTTATTTCTGGAAATAAAATAAAATCTTATGTTTATTTAAGTTTAAAATTAAACGTAAGTGTATTTTTTGTTACGAGTGTAACAATGAGATTTGTTTTCACTAACCCCTTTATTATTTTGAAAATGACATATTTATAAACACGATCTCTGTGGATTTTTAAAGTTCAACACTGTGGATACACTTTACTGGTTTTAAAATTTTAACTTAATTTTAATTTTAGCACCGCGTCTTACTACCCGTTCAGGTTATACGCTTAAGTACTAATTACACTAATGGATTAGGAATTGGGAAGGTTGAATTTAGAGGAAGTGAACCCGCATTTGCGTGGAGGGAGAGTGGAAAACCATTTAGGAAAAACCACTCCCAGTTCACCCGACCGAGATTCGAACCTCGATCTCCCCGTCCTCGGTGGTCTGACTCAACACGACTGGCGCGTTAGCTAGCTACGCCACCGAGGCGGGTACTGGTTTTAAAAATGTAACTAAGAAAGGAGGGGAATGTCAGTGGGACCAACAAAACACATATTCACAGTCAATATAATGTATTGTACATCATAGTATTTCAGATTTAGAAAGAAAAAAAATATGTTTATAAGAGAAGTAAAAATATTGGCCTTTACCTAAAAGATTCATACTTGAGTTTTATTTTACTAACTAAAAAATTACATACATCTAGGCTAACTATCCTATGGAATGATTCTGGTGCAATGTTTGATTTATTTTAACAAAAATGTTGTGTTCTATGAAAAAGTATACACCCCATCATCAACTATAGAAATTATCACTCTTAATTACCATAAAATTAAGACTTCCACTTCTTATTACCCTCCACGCTATCAACATATTCACACTAATTGAAGTAGTAATGAGGAGGGTTGAATTTTAAGGCAATTGTAGCCACGTATGCTTGGAGGGAGAGTAGGACATCATTTAAGAAAAACTCCTCCCTGCACCCAATCAGGATTTGAGCAGCAATCACACCTTTTCCAATAAACAAGACAAGTGTAAGCTGGTGCCTTTGTCTACGTCTCTACAAATAATGTTCATAAAAAGTTAATATCCCATTTAAATTTAAGTTGTTACCCGCCTCGGTGGTCGAATGTTCTCTAAAGCGTTACTCTTGCTAGACTAACGATGGCGGGTATATCGGGATTTGAATAACAGTAGGATGTACTGAGGGTGTTTTAGAGGAACGTAGCACTTTATTGGTACGTAATTTATATTCACTGTTGTAACGAGGAAGGTAACAGAGGTTGTACAGATAGGAGTTCACTGTTGTAACGAGGAAGGTAACAGATGTTGTACATATAGGAGTTCACTGTTGTAACGAGGAAGGTAAAGGAGGTTGTACAGATAGGAGTTTACTGTTGTAACGAGGAAGGTGAGATTTTACAGATAGGAATCTAAGACCATCTTGGAGTTCAAGAGCATATAATACGCCTAGATCATGAATACACCAAAAATAAATCAAACCAAGATTTAAAATATAAATAAACAGTCTCTATTTTTCAACGCCCACGCTATTTTAATATTAACCGAGCATTATTTGAACTCTCACAGAAGGTTCAAGGATTTTAAACGAGCAACATTAACAGAAAAATAATGCACAGCTCAATTTTATAGGGAAAAAAACCTTATTAGACAGAAATGTTATTAGATTAACTTTCTTATATTCATACGTCAAGTCATGTGATCGGCAATATTATGACCAGAGTCAATGGACGAGTGACCTAAGGTGTCACTCTCACAATGTACTGGACTGCCAATAACAGGAATAACGGGGTTTGAATCCCGGATAGTTATACTGAGAGTTTTTTTTCCTAAATAATCTACTACTTTCCTTCCATGCAATTGAAGGTACATTTACTCTAAATTAAATAAACTGATTGTGTATTAATGTGCATCCCAAACGCCATCTGATTTTTTATGTGGGGATAATTAAAACAGACAGTGTATGCAAACAACCCTTGAACCTTGGCTGAAGTGCAAACCAACATTGAGAGGTGCATTGTAACCATACCCCAGGCAATGATTCATCGTGTGTCTAGAAATATGGTTAAACGAGTGAAATTGTGTTGCAGAGAAGGAGGATCATACTTTCAACACCTTCTGTGATTTCCTTAAGGTGTATTGTTTGGTTTACATGGTTTACATTAGATGTATATATTATATGGCACAAATATAAGTTTTTTTCTTTAGGTTGCGTGACTTTTGGATTGACCTGTATATTTTCATATTATCTATATCTATCAAAGCGTATAACCCGAACGGGTAGTAAGACGCGGTTCTATAAATAATAATAATAATAATATATCTATCAAACTCTCTCACGCTCACACACATTAATTCATACTCTCTCCCCTCTTACACACACACACACACACACACGCACGCTCACTCTATAAAACACTCTCTCTAATGTAATATTTTATCATTCTCTCTTTCTCACTTTATCCCTTTCTCTCACACACTATCTACCCTCACATACACTCTTTATCACACAATTTCTCTCACATTATTTATTATACTCTTTCTGTTTTAAGCCATCTCTCAAACGCGCTCTCTCTCTCAAACGTTCTCTCTCTCTTGAACGCTCTCACACAAACGTTCTCTCTCTCAAAATCCCTCTATCTCAAACTCGCTGTCAATCTCACAATCTGACTATATCTATCTCACCATCTCTATCACACTCTCTATCTCACTCTCTCTATCTCAAACTCACTTTCCCTCTCTCAAACCCAATCTCTATTTTAAACCCACTCTATCTCAAACTCGCTCTCTTAATTTATCCTTCTAACTTTTTATCTAACTCTCTCTCAATCTGATTTTTTTTTTCTTTAAACTAATCTCTCCCTCTCTAACTTTCTCTCTCAAACTCTCTCTTACAAGCCCTCACATTTTCTCTTCCACACAATATCTCTCTCAAAATTTTACTCTCTCTTTCTCACACACAGACACACACAAAGTCTCTCACACACTTTATCATGCATTCTCCCTGATATATTCTCTTTCTCTCTCACACACACTCTCTCCCCTCCTACACACACGCTTTTTCTCTTCTCCCGGTATTTCTCTTTCTAGTTCATACACATACTCTCACTATCACTCGCTCACACTCAATAGATCTCTCTCAATTCCTCATTCTCAGTCTTTTACACTCACTTTCTCATTCATACTCTCATTTTCACACTCACACACTCAAACACTTACACTCTCATTTTCATTATCACATTTTATCACTTTATCATATATCTTATATATAATTTGATAAGCCCGTTTGCATTAATAGAAACTACTAGGAAATGACTGAACAGATTTTGACCAATGAACACTCATTTTAAAGATTAGGAAATCAAGATTCCGGTAAAAATAGTAACCTAAAACTAAAACCCAATTTTCCTAGCGAATTTTCCATCTTTTCTTCTGAGTGGGCAGTAGTTCATCTGTAGAATCATTCTTTGTTTACATCACCATGGAAACCATTATTTGTATATCTATTATGTATATTGGTAAGTAAAATATTTGTCTCTGTTTAAAAATAATATCAGCTCAATCGTTACTTGAGTGGTTTGGTGCAACGAATAGATAGAGATCTGGGAGAGGGGTCATTTTTAAGCTCTCATCGGGCCTTGAAGGGGGAAAAAAATATGTTTTTATTCAAATTACACACCGAAATCTAAATATCTAACTAAAGTTGATACCCTTTGACGAATAAACGTTTAACTAAAAAGTGAGTGTGGGCTTATTATATAGATCCTTTCCCAATAAAAAGTTTAAAATACATTTTATTTTAATAATCTGCAGCCATCGCTCTAACGACCCACTAGTTTAATCTAATTCATTTGTTTACAATAGTGCGACGAGAACAGGCCAAACCTTTTCTGTGTGCCGATGCGTCTCACTGTGAGTCTGACACGTATATCAAGTAATTACTCTAGTGTGTTAGAGATGCGAATGGTTGAGCCTAGAGGAAATGTACTCACATTTGCATGGAGGTAGATTGGGAAACGATTAGGAAAAACTAGCCTCAGCACATCCTACCGGGACTCTAACCCTGATCTATTCGTCATCGTAAATCCGGATTATTGCGAGAGTGACGCCTCATACATTTTTATTTTTACAAATTAAAGATAATTTCAGAGTAATTTACAACTAAATTATTTTTGAAAATTTGAAATTTGTTGGAAGTAATTTAAAATGTTTTTTTTTAATTTACATATAAAGAGTGTTTATTGTGATTAACAGAATATGTTTTAATGGGAAGGGTCTACTACCGAAAATCTTTTTTTGTACATTTTCTTCCAGGATATAAAATACAATATGAGATAGTTTGTGCGTTTGTATTGTAACATTTATTCTTCCCCATTCCCCCCTAGGTAAATAAGGAAAGTAATCGAGTCGTTTAAAAAGTAATTAAATATTTTAAAAAAAGTTTAAGATAGTAGCCAGGTGTTGGGAGTAGTGTGGGAAGGGTTAAAATCCTCCCCTAAATCTTGGCAAAAAATTGATTTAATACCGCATTATTAAAAGTTTAAACAATATTAAAATAAAGGTACATAAAGATGTATTATTATTATCATCTACCAATCTGATGTTTAAGTACATGATTGTTTCTAAAGCTACTAGCACAAGATAAAGGTAATCAGCCTATGAGTTTACGACTATAGATAGTTCAGAATCCCTCGTACCACACCCTTTAACACCACTTATGACTAAGTAGCATTGACCTGACTGGTAACTGGCAGAGCTACCGAAGCTGGTTTGTCAACGCATTAGGCACAGCGCTTTTAGTGGTCTTGACCCTACTATGAAGCATATTATGAAGTAAAATATATTTCAAAAAACTATAATTAATATCCACTAATAGAATAGACATTTTCTAAAAAAAAAACTGTGAAACTTAGTAGACCTATATACACTCGGTTTACTCTGAAAAGTGTCAGCCTTTCCTAGACGTATTAAACTATGACTTTTCTTATAAGATATTCCATGTCGGTGTAATGCAAGGTAAGCCTATTAATTATTTATAAAAATATGTCTACAAGTTAAATGTAATACAATTTCAATGTGTATAAAGTCCCACCCTACTCTCCCAAATCCCCCAGTGTAGAGAGCTAATTTATTTAAAAAGAGAATATATTTAGTATTACTAAGCAACTGTAAAATGATTCAACAATCATTAGTAACCAATTATTATTGTTGATGTGTTGCTAATAATAAGGTTATATTTTTAAGCGATTAATTATTTTCTCTGGTCTCCATAGTAGACTACTTAAAACAACAAAAAAACTAAATATTTTTGGTTCAAACTTCTATCTAATATTTGAATTGTTCGTGTGCCAAAATGTAAAGATGCTAGCGCTGTTTGGCTTCAATGTCTGATCACTGGAATTAAAGAGCAGACAGATCTGTAAATGCTAGCTGTCAGTTACCACCACTCGTACGCTGAATTGACTGTTATTAAAGTTCGTAAGATATGTGAAACTAAGCAATATACATTGTTGCAGAAACATTATATAAATAAGAGCATCATAATCCACCAAAGATCATAACTGAAATAGTATACACTGTTACAGGATCGTATTGAGGAAAAACTAGTATCTCTGTTCACCAAATAGCATAACCATCAACTCACCATTTCATAGACTTCAATTTGAAATAAAAATGTCAATATATCAGAAATTATTGGTTTTATAAAAATATGTTTCAAATTTAATATTACTACAGCTTTGTAATGATAGGTATAATATTAATATTGGGCATCTGGGCTAAATCACTCGTAGTCCAGGAGTGGAAATATTAGAGAGTACTAGTGTACCATTGCCCAGGGGATGCCCGAATGTACTAATCGTACATCCTTTCCGTGAAGGTTCTTTCCATGTCCCGATGAGATGAAGTGATGGTGATAGTGAGTATGAGGGTGTGGAACCACTTAAACCTAACTAAGCCTAACTAACAAAAGCCTGGTGACCGTTGGGGTGTTATTATTTCAGGAAAAATACCAAAGTTACCAGCCATGAATCGAACCCGGGATACCTAGGCTCGTAGGCAGGACCACTGACCACTACACCACGGGGCCGGTTGCAATGATGGGTTATTTTGTGTCTTAAAAAAGAGTTGAAGAAATATGATTTAAAAAATTGGAAATGACCGCTCATGTAAAGTACCCATTAAATAAATTATGAAAACCCTAATTAACAAGTTTTAGTCCGATCGATAAAATGGTATGTGTCAAAATAGATACATACAGAGACATAAGGCATCTCAAAAATTCATTTATCGGGTTTAGTAGCCATGGAACGTCAATATCCATCAAAATCTCAAATATGATATTTTTTACGAGATATATTTATACTAGCGGACCTGACAGACGTTGTCCTGCCCAAACGTTGGCTTTTCGTTTGGGTGGCATAATTGAAGGTTTTAATGGTCAATTATTAATATTATATTCATTATTATAAATATTGGGGTGGTGGTGGGGGTGGTGAAATTTTGAGGCTACATGTTCTGATATGCGAAAAATCTAAAAAATAAAAAACCAAAAATATCCCCCCTAAAAAATTTCCCTAAAAAATAAAATAAAAATCCTAGAACCCGATTGCAGCGCCACCTACCAGGTCCAATTGTGAATCTAAACCATCCACGGACCCACTCAAACACACACAAAAAAATTTCATCAAAATCGGTCCAGCCGTTTAGGAGGTGTTCAGTGACATACACACATACAGAAGAATTATATATATTAAGAAGATGGATATAAATACAAAAATATGTTAAGTCGTTTAATTGTGTTATGTTTGTATAAATATTTGTGCAGAAAAACATTGTATTTAAAAAACAGATTTAATGTGTTTAGCTCTCTTGATTTCCGCCACATTTAATGTTATCTAAAAAGCCTAATTTTATAGCACAAAGAATTTAGATGATTTTTTTTCACTTAAACCAATTTTATAATTTAATAATCCAAATCAAATGGTTTGCAATAATAAGGTTTGATAAAATGATTAGTATCAATTACACACGCAACAGTGGACATATGGAATAGCTCTAGTTTGGTTTGCCAGTGACAGGAAGGTATGTGTTCAAATCTCAACCAGGCTCCCCTAGACCTGTAACCAGGCTCCTCTATACATGTAACCAGGCTCCCCTAGATTTGTAACCAGGCTCCTCTATAGATGTAACCAGGCTCCTCTAGACATGTAACCAGGCTCCTCTATACATGTAACCAGGCTCCCCTAAACTTGTAACCAGGCTCTTCTAAACATGTAACCAGGCTCCTCTAGACATGTAACCAGCCTCCCCTAGACATGTAACCAGGCTCCTCTAGACATGTAACCAGGCTCCTCTAGACATGTAACCAGACTCCTCTAGACATGTAACCAGACTCCTCTAGACATGTAACCAGGCTCCTCTAGACATGTAACCAGGCTCCTCTAGACATGTAACCAGGCTCCCCTAGACATGTAACCAGGCTCCTCTAGACATGTAACCAGCCTCCCCTAGACATGTAACCAGACTCCTCTAGACATGTAACCAGGCTCCTCTAGACATGTAACCAGACTCCTCTAGACATGTAACCAGCCTCCTCTAGACATGTAACCAGGCTCCTCTAGACATGTAACCAGGCTCCTCTAGACATGTTACCAGACTCCCCTAGACATGAAACCAGGCTCCTCTAGACATGTAACCAGCCTTCCCTAGACATGTAACCAGGCTCCCCTAGACATGTAACCAGCCTCCCCTATACATGTAACCAGGCTCCCCTAGACATGTAACCAGCCTTCCCTAGACATGTAACCAGCCTCCCCTATACATGAAACCAGGCTCCTCTAGACATGTAACCAGCCTTCCCTAGACATGTAACCAGGCTCCCCTAGACATGTAACCAGGCTCCCCTAGACATGTAATCAGGCTCACCTAGACATGTAACCAGGCTCCTCTATACATGTAACCAGGCTCCCCTAAACATGTAACCAGGCTCCCACCCAACATGTATCCAGGCTCCTCTAAACCTATAACCAGGCTCACCTAGACATGTAACCAGCCTCTCCTAGACCTCCAAGTGACCCAAAAAGCCCAAATTCGCGTGCATTTGATCCAGAGTTGCCTGTGGGCGGTCCCTGCCGGACAGTCTAACTTATGTCATTGATATACTTACTTAGGCGTATGCAACTCCTATACACCAACCACCACCACCACCATCCACCCAACCTCCGTCCGGGGGCTCGAGCTTCTTCCTGGGAGGAGTCATGTGACCAGCGAGTGTCGTCATCCCAACGCTCGCGTCTTTACCTGCAAGGAGAGACTCAAATTGAGGAATGGACCTGCTATAATTTATTTATATTTATAGACATACCTATAGTGTATAAATTTATAGTACACCCAGTATATATTATACAGGCCTATATTGTATATATAGTATATATAGTAAATAGTGCTGTGTCATGTACACCATCTATGGTCAATACCGTTAAGGAACTTCTTTGAGACCCGCCTCGGTGGCGTAGTTGGCTAACGCGCCAGTCGTGCTGAGCCAGACCGCCGAGGACGAGGAGATCGAGGTTCGAATCTCGGTCGGGTGAATTGGGGGGGGGGGGGTTTCCTAAATAGTTTTCCACTCTCCCTCCACGCAAATGTGGGTTCACTTCCTATTAATTCAACTTCCTTCCAATTTCTAATTCCATTAGTGTAATTAGTACTTAAGCGTATAACCCGAAGGTATAAGACGGTGTATTAAAAAATTGATTTGATATGAATCCCGGTGTGCGGAAAATAATATTATTTACGCAAGGCTAAATCATGCTATTATTAAGTTATTCAAAGTTCCTTATTACAAGTTTTGTGTCATGGAATTATTTCAGTTTAAGCATAGTTATTTTAAAATGTGCATGTGGATTGTTCTTATCACTCAATAGAATATTCATTGTCCAGGTATAAACGAAAATATGATGATCCTGTTAGTGATTGGTCAAATGGGGACCAAGTTAGCAAGAACATATCACAGCTCTGCTTCCCCTGGAAACAATTTACGGCGCTGCTTATTATTACAGCAGCAGACTCCAAAACTTACTTTTTAGGTGTCTAAATAATATTTATCTAAAAAATATATATTATTCCACCCTTTTGATAACAACGTGTGTGTCTTATATTACATTACTATATTCAAAATGAGTAGGCCCTAGCTAGTTTATAAATTTTGTTTAAAAGGTTCATATGGTGGATATTTGACAGTTGTTTAGTATCAAACTTTGTATTTTAGAGCTAATTATAATATTACATTATTGTGTGTGTTGTCAGTAAAATGGATAGTGATGGAGAGTGAACAGTTCAATAGTATACTCCCACAAATAAACAACCTACGAGACGTTCCTGAATTAAAATATGCATGGGTTACAAAACTATTATTACACGTTTACCTTCTATAAGTGAACAAAATCTTATTTCTAGGGGTGTTAATATTCGCTTCGATGGTTTCATGGTCTAAGGCATCACTCTCGTAATATACTAAACCACCGATGACGGAGAGAATGGGATTCGAACCGCAGTTGGATGTGCTGAGGGTGGTTTTCCTAAATATTTTGCCAATCTCCCTCCACTCAAATGCTAGTACATTTCCTCTAAATTCAACCTTCCTGATACCTAAGACATTAGCATAATTAGTACTATGTGTATAGCCCAGATGGGTAGTAAAACTCGGTACTATAAAAAATAAAAAATGTGAAAGTGTTTATAAATTATTTTGATTTTCAAAGAGTTAGGTCTCCTTATGAGCCCGTCCTTAAATCCCCTCCACCTCCCGCAATCTCCATGGATAACACCTAACCTAGGTAGGCAATACAGCTCGAACCAGGAGTCATATAGGGATGTGGTTTTCTGTATTCTACTTTAAAATAATAACAGTAGATTTGAGACCAATGAAAGTGTTTTGTCATATTTTAAAAAATACAGGTAAATTGAAAAAATTATCTTGAAATTAAAGTTTTTATTATTCTTATTATTAGCACCACGTCTTACTACCCGTTCGGGTTATACGCACTTCCGCTATTGTGTAATGGTAGGGTGATTGTGAGATGAAATGGAGGACCTACAGTTTAACGTGGAATCCGAACCACGGTGAAGGCCTGGCATTCCACACATTCACATTGTGATTAATACACGTCTTGTCAGAGGTGAAGGAAGGGTTGGCAATCAGATAAATCTGTGCCGAGACCTAGGATTGAACCCCGGACCCCCAACACAGAAGGCTGACACCTTAGCACTAGACCACCAGGTCACCTAAAAATTAAAGTTAAACTGATCCCCATTTCTCCATTGCTAAACGAAGGATGAATATAATCTCATTCTGATGCGATTTATGGTTCGAGAGTAATTAATTTACAGATCGGTCAAAGCCTATATTTCTCGAATCTAAATCTAGAATCCTAAACTTAAAGTTTCTTTCAAATCTCTATTCCAAATTCGAATCCTTGAATCTTTAAAACTATACAATTTTAGTTGAAGTGAAAATATTTAAAACTTAATAAGAATGTTTCATGTTTTTTTAACTGTGGTTAGTATTCATTCCAAAATTCCTAAACTATTTTTTCTCAAAATAAATAATTTAACATAACATGTTATTCTTTTTTCTTATCACGCTGTGTTACAATAAATCACTACATTTTTTCATGTCTTATCTTATCTTAAAAAATAGTTTATTAAGGCTTAGTTCCACTGACAAATGATATTCTATCTGTCGTGTCTATTACGTCAGAAACAAAGAGAACACTTTGAGTAAATTTATACACTTTTTTATTTAATTAGCCCCGCATCTTACTACCCGTTTGGTTTATACGCTTAAGTACTAACTAAGCTAATGGATAAGGAATTTGGAAGGTTGAATTTTACAGGTAGTGGAGGGAGCGTGGGAAACCGTTTAGGAAAAACCGCCCCGGTTCACCCAAGCGAAATTTCAACCTCGATCTCCCTGTCCTCGGCAGTCTAGCTCAACACGAAACCGGAGCGTTAGCCAACTACGCCATCGAGGCGGGTCACTTTTTTATTAATTTTGATACTCTCCCAAGTACGAAAGTCTATATAATTTGTTTTACCGATTGCTTGAAATTGTTTATTTCATGTTTGAGGTCTTCATTGTATTCGAGATATTTTTTTTTAGATTTTACGAATCTCAAATCTCTAGAATATCACAGGATTCGTGGAATTCGAGGAATAGAGGATTCTAGCGTCCTATTTTTAGTAATTATGTATCCATTACCTCGGTTAATCATCTGTGAGATAAGCTTAGTGAGCTCCGAATTAGTTATGCTCATATATTTGAGCAATTTGCACTTATTTCTTAGGAAAGACATTATTCGTCACTGCAGAAAAACTATACGTCATTTTGTTTCTGATGTTACCATATAGGCCTAATTGTGAACCATGTGGTAAAACCCTCCTTCTCCCTCTCCCCTTTACCTAGTTTGACTTGGCAACAATGCAGACACACCCCCACAACTCCTCCCCAACTCACTCTCTCGGCAACGTGCGAGCTGCCTCGAGCTGCCAACTCTTGTTTCCTTGCTACGATTACAACCACGGTGTTTATGTCGTATCATTTGAACATGTATTTGTATCAAAATAATTAATAACAAAATATAAATATGTCGGATAAAGTTTGAAATTAATTTTAAAGTACCCGCTTCAATGGCTGAATCGTCTAGGGAGTTACTCTCTTGTTGGACTGGCCTGCTGATGACGGGCAGATCAGGGATTTAATCCCAGTCGGGTATACTGAGAATGGTTTTCTCTAAATGGTTTCCCACTATCCTTCCACGCAAATACAGGTAGATTACCTCTAAAATTCTTCCTTCCTTACCCCATTAGAGTCATTATCATGTATACGGGTATAAACTGAACAGGTAGTCTAGTAAGACTTAATGATAGAAATAAATTAAGTTCATATATTTAAATTATAATAATTCCGTTTTTATAAAAAAATCATAGTGCGTGAAAATAGCATGATTGTCTTCTTTTTAAGAGAAACATACGACCGTGTGGTTTAGCATCCTCTCTCTAAGTGCATTTCAATGCAGTTTATTTCTAAATTCAACTTCTTTATCCTGTTCTCAATATGCTAGAACATTGGTTTCCAGGCTTTTCCATATCGTGAACCACCTGAAGCCAGTGATAACTCACCGCGACACCCCCCCCCCCCACCCACCACCACCACCACCACTATAATCTACCCCTCCATACGAGGTGAAATTAAAAATCTATGCACACAGTTTCATAACTCTACCAAACACATTCCATATTAATAGAAAAGAAATATTTTTAGTTGGACAGTAATGGGTAAAAAAATATTCAAGCAGATTTTGAATAGCGAATATCTTTTAATCTGATGTGAAAATACAAATAAAAAACTAACTTGAAAATCTAGATTTTTTGCGGACCCTCATATTATTCTTTGTGGACCCCTGGTTGGTAACCTCCGGGCCAAATGGTTTGATTAATAAGTAACAACCAGTATTGCGAGTATTTGTAAAAATATATTATAACTTCATCAACCCAATGAATTTAAATACAATTAACAAAATATCATTAAAAAGTCTATACCATTTAAGTTTTACGTACTTGCCTAGCAGCCTAAGGCGTTAGACCCACACTACTCTTGTTCGCCGTTGATTTTAATGTTGGTGTTCGAATATCAGCCGTTCAAAATTTCAGGAGAGAGGGTTTTTTCTAAATGTGATTTTCTTCTTTCTCCACACTAATGGGGTGCATTTCATACATTCTACCTAATTATCTTTAGCCCTTGGATTAAATCGTTAACAGCTCTTATATACTAAAGATAAGATGTTTATGTTTATCACATAACCTTTTGAAACACATAATATTTAACTTGGTCGTTTTGTGTATTAAAACTACAAAATTAAATACATATTAAGCTTTTCCAATGAGATAAATTTTTTTGCTAACTATTAGGTGATTTTTTAGTAATGAAAACTATTTTTAGTGAGCCTGATTATTCTACTTATGATTTCCAACCAAAAATGGTCAGAGGTTTAATTTTGGTACTAAGGAGTAGGCTACTGGGGTAATTAAGAGAAACTGCAATAGGATTTGTTTTGAAACAGAGATCAGAAGAACAATAATAACACTGGCCAACAAATTTTGACCGATTTTCAGTTTCTCTACATCTGTCTGGTGTTTCTTGTAGCTCTTCACGTTCACTCTAAGGAAATGTTTTTAAAAAATTTCATCACCCTCCGTTTGTGAAAATTTATTTTTTGAAATTGTATGTTTTTTAATCAAAATCCGTAAATGAATCCCTTTCTTTCAACAAAAATTGTTTTAAGAAATGTATTTTAATTTAAATAAACACTTACATAAAGAGTATTTTAATTTCTTGTTTAGAAATTTAGCATTTCCTTAATTAAAAAATAAAAATTATTATAATCATTAAGAAATTTTGAAATAAATCAAGTTTACATGTACAGTTTAATGGAATTTGGATTTTTGTTATAGTACAAGCACTACACTCATGATATCCGCTTAGGTGGCCATACGGTCTAAGGCGCTAGCAACTCTCCCAATAGATTAGACTGCCTAGGATGGGAAGATCAGGGTTTAACCCCGGTTGGGTGGACCGAGGATGGATTTTAGTAAATAATTTTCCACTCTCCATCCACGCAAATGCCAGCGCACTTTATTTAAAATTCAACACTCCTAATCTCTAACACATTAGTGTAATTAATACATAGGCGTATAGTCTGAAAGCGTAGTAGGATGCGGTACTAAAAAAAATGCACTCATTATGTATAGTGTGGTAATAAGTCAGTAACTTACTTCGGTGGATGCATGGTCTAAGGCACTACTTTCACAGTAGACTATACTACCAATGACGGAAAGATCGAGGTTCAAATCTCGGTCGGGTGTACTGAGAGCTGTTTTTCAAAATGATTTTCCATTCTTTCTCCACGCAAATGTGGGTACACTTCCTATAAATAAAACCATACTAATCCTTAAAACCTTTAGCGTAGTTAGTACATAAGCGTACAATCCAAACGGGTAGTAAGACGCGGTGCTAAAAATGTAAGCCAGTTACAGATCACACATTGGTGGTGGGGGTGACCTTGGTAGGGAATGGATTGTTTATGTTTTAGGTTAATACACTTAATCACATGGTATTGTATGATCATGTCTTAAAAATTGTCTTTAAATACCATCACGAAAGCGTGCTAATAACTACGACTCTTTTTATTATGCTTGTGGAGAGGGGGCTTTAAATGCTCTAAGAAATATAACTCCTTTGGTGGAAAATTATATGAACTCTATTTTTGATGCAATATAAAGAAAAAGAATAGATGCTTTATATCTGTTTCACACGTTTTGCGATGAATTCTCGAGCGTGGGAATTCCACGCAGTTCTCAATTCCCATGGTATGGCGAGAACCAAAAGATCATGTAAATATAAAAAACACCATTCACTATATACAAATTTTTTGGGGCAGTGTAATTAATCCAATACTATTCTGGGTTGATACCTGTGCGGCATGATCAATGTCAAAAACATTATTTTGTGTGGCCGGCTTTCTTGTACACCTTATATTCACACAAAACCGCCAGATATGTTTGAGTTAACACACCAAACCATATAAAACCGTAATTGTGTAATTACTACCAATATGTAAAAAAAATAGTAAATTAAAATGTAACTTTATTAGCCATAATATTATTATTTGGCTTATTTAACGTGCACTTTCTTAACTGACTGATTGTATCAGCACATAACATAGAAATTAATTTAATTTTATAAGAGACACAGCAACCAATTATCCAACTATTAGTCTATTACTGTGAACCTCCAACCTAACCAATGATGAATTATTTACCATATCGGGACTCGAACTCAAACTCGGCACCATTAGTTCAGTAGTTCGATGTTCTACCAAACTGTGCTAAGGTTTCAGACTGTACCCGTGATAAAACCATTCTCATGAAAATAAAACATTTGTTTTTCTGTAACTTATAATAATCTCTTAGATCTAAGAACATTTTGATGTTATTTTATTTGCTAAGAGTAAATATTTACTTGACATACATCCAACATAAACCTTTTTATGGTTCAGCGGCTTAATAGGCTACAAATGTTGTTTGTTTACCTCTAACAAAGGTATTTCCCATGTTGATTTAAGATAAAAATATAGTTTGATATTGTATGTTGACACTAAATTTAGCCATGTTCTTTGTCATTCGTGTTGACATTTGAAATATCGTTTGCTATTCCATATGGGTTTGTCTATAATACTCGTTTTTTATTGGTAATTCCTAATTCTAGTATTTGGTAGCTATCCTGTTCTGTATGAGGTATATATAATTTAGATTAAATGCACCCGAACTTTTGTGGACGAAGAGAAGGAAACCACTTAGAACAAAATCCCCTAAATACATAATATTACAGGAATTCGTATAACAACAATTCCAATCCACCCACCCAACATCGGTAAGCCAGAAAATATTTGATGGACGCCTTTGTCTACGTGCCCATTTTCCCGCGTTATTTAGCTTCTAGTAGAGAGGAAAACTAAAAAATAATTACATAGCACACGTCAAGCTGTATCGTTTACTAATGCAGAGTCTACTCTATAATACAATTTTTGCCTTCAAAGATTAAGAAAATTACGTTTGTTTCTAAAATTGTTATTTGACTGCCTTGTTCAAAGAAATAGTGCGTCCTCAAAATTATATCGGCCTAAGTAAAGTTTGGTTCTATATATCAACACTCTCTAAAGCAAGATAAAGTATAAATAAGGTTGATAAAGTTTTTTCGGAATAAAGAATTATTTGTGAACGTATTTTTTTTTACACATTCAGTCTTATTTGATTAAATTTGATTAAATTATTATTAGCATACTATTAAACAAAAGTTTAAAATCAGAAAACCTAATAATAATATGTGCACAGGCTAGCTCAAAATTCTAAAATATCAACCAATTTTTACCATTATTCAATTTCTTAAACTAACTCATCTTGTAATGTTACCTATCATAAGCTACCCAATCATAGTTCGAGTATGTTATTATATATTGTGTAGTGTAGATCCGTAACACTAAGTTAACTTCAGCCACTCACCGAACAGCTTGATCTATTTTGACGTACTTTTTATTTGTCATGTATCACCCATGTACAAATTAACAATAATTGTGATTGTTATAATTATGTTATGTGTTGAGCAAAAACCATGATAGCTATTATTATTGTTGGGTTTTTTTTTTAGATAATTTGGACGTAGTTATACAAGTCACAGTAATTATGTTGGCAAAAAAACTATTTAATAATTGTAGTATTATGTGTTTAGTAATTTTTCATTGAAATTTTTGGCATAGCTTAGAAAATAATGTTTCAACTAAAAACCTTTGTTTTAATAGTTCATCGCCCTTTAAATAAATAAGTATATAATTTAAAAAATTTAAATCAAAGCTCTTTTTAAAGTTTCGTGCACAAAAACCAATCATTTTTCCAAAAAAATGAACACTCTCTTCCATTTAATTTTAGCCACGGATATGATGTAAATAAAAATATTGATGTCCTGATGAAGAATACTTAAATACCTACTAATTCTGCTTAAAATTGGTCCAAATTAATCAATGTGTTTGGTTACTGTTCACATTCTAACATCCTTAACTTAACTTCTAAATATGTTAGTACAGTTAAATTAGTTTTATTAATTGTGTGTAAACTCAAATGGTCACGATAGCTTTGGTAGTTAATAGTAAAATGTTTGCTTATTTGTATCGATAAACATGCCCTAAAAATAAATTCTATTTTTAAAATAAATTTGACACTTATGGTACCAGAAGGGCGGACGTGGAAAAATAAACAAACTTGACATGCTCTGGTGGTTACTTATATGAATATAAACTATTTTGGTATCCAATGATCCAAAAGCTAGATAGAAAACGCACACAAACATAAGTAAGACAAATTGGGGTGACTCGGTAACTAAGCATATCTTATGTCTGGATTATGTTTTTAAATATTCTTTAAAATGAAACCCTGATTTTAAACATTCCCATTTAGAGGTATAAAAGGTATATATTAATTAATAAACTACTTATTTATAGAAGTTAAATGTTAAAAGTTAAAAAAAAATTATTACAATATTCAAATGATTAATTTGACAAATTAATGCTGCAGTGTAAGCCTATGTTAGTACGAATAACAATGATAGTAATACAATTAATAATATTTAGTCAACATTTAATTTCAGAGGGCAGAACTATATTAGCTTACGACCTAGAAACAAACTTAGTCAAGGACATCAATTCTAAAAATTACCTCTATACCATCACGATGATAATATAAATAATTTAGCACTAATAAGAACGTTTATATAAATATTTAAATATTTTAGGTGTCTTCTAAGTTCAAACTAGGTTCTCCTACATCTCCAGATGCCATCCTTAACCACGAGGAATGGTCGATGAAGGACAAAACCAGCCAACCAAGTCTTATTTCTAGGATTTCAAGCCATATAATATATTTAGATAAACAGAGTCAATACGTCACCTTCAATCTGTGTGCCGGTGTGGTTCTCGCTTCGACTCCTGTCATTAAACATAGAGTAATATCGCAAACCTCGCTGAGCGCAGACTGTACCTCACTGTAAGAACCTAACTCTTGGTGTGTTGGACAAAACTATCTTATCACAATCACGTCTCTGGACAGTGATAACTCTGTGACCTTGAGTGAGGGAAGATTTATTCTGTGACTAACAACAGACAAGCTATACGGTTTGTAGAACTATTCGATCGAGAGGAACAGATAAAAGGGAACATGTTTTTACTATTTGCGTTCTAATAAAAAATATAAAATATTTCCCAACTTTCAGAGATTTACTCTTAAAACATATAAAATTTGTGAGCACGTGTTCTAAGGCGTCAGCCTCGTCTTGTATGGTTAGTCGCTAATGGAGATGTAAGAGTTCAAATCCCAGCTGATTGAAATACGGCCTTCTGTCCAAGGTGGGTTTCCACTCTCCTTGCACGCAAATATGGGTGTATTTCATCCAAATTTTACCTTCCGCATCACTATCTAATCAGTATAATATTCTGCTAGTCTGGATGAGTTTTGAAAGTTCAATCTACTCCCAAAACTTGATAGGCTACAAAATGTGAGAGGCGATAGTATTTTTAGTATATCCTAAATAACTGTGTTTTAAAAATCTGTTTTAAACATTAAAAAAATTGTTTTATATAATATTTAGGAAGTAATATGTTGCAAAGAGATATTTAAAAACCTTCATTTGGACTCAAAAAATGGACCATTTTGGTTGTTTGATTTTTAACATTTTTCTAGTTTTATTTTTGACTACGTTGTGAGTTGAGCGCTCACTATTCAGTAAATACTTGGCAAAACCAAAAGTGCACACACCTTTGTTGATTTTTTCTTATATATCTGATAGTTGTATCGAACTTTTTTATTTATCTACATACAAGTATATAGAATGACTACCTTCTATGGTCTAGTGGTCAGAGTTTCTAACTTCAGAGGTCCCGGGTTCGATCCCAGGCTTTTAAAATGTATTTGTTAAGCGGTACGTCTGGAACGGGGTCAACTCAGCCTCGTGAGGACAAATGAGGAGATATTGAATAAATAAGCAGCAGCTCTGGTTTAGAAAACTGAGATTGGTAACCGGAGGGCTCGTTGTGCTGACCACATGATACCCTCTATCCGCAATTTATAGCACTATCATTGCTATAGGCAACGGCCGCTCGGTCGGTGTAGATCGCTTGCGGGCTCACACCATGGATTTATATAAACAATTTTTTTCCTTGATTAATTGTTTCTATGTACGTACGAAAAATAAGATCATTTTATCAAACTGACAACACCAAAATTTAGGGGGAAGAAGTAATCAACTTCAAATTTTATCAAACAAATTTCTTGTCCGACGAGAAACTTTTTTTTTGCTAACCAATCGAAAAAATGAATCAAATAAAAAAAATATTTTTGAAATTATTGGTTTTACATAAAAAGTAAACAAATATTTTTGATGTAAAATAACCCAAACATTATGATAAAAATGGAAAAAAAATTAATTTCATCTAAAAATTGTTTATAGCAACTTAAGGTTGGGTGGTAGTGAACGTGAGTTTTGGGCAGTATTTTTGAAGTTTTTATAGCATAAACATTTTTTGGCCAAAATAAATCAAATATTTCGTCTATAGAAACATATAGTTTAGTTTTCTGTACATGCTAATCTCAACAGTTCTTGAATATCTGTCAAAGGTGTCCTGAAATTTAATGCCAACTTTTTCTCTTTATTTAAAAAGTTTGTCACCAAATGCCGCTATGCTCATGAGAGATATTCAAGATCTGTTGAGATTAGCATGTGCATAAAACTAAACTATATGTTTCTATAGAAGAAATATTTGATTTATTTTGGTCAAAAAATGTTTATGCTATAAAAACTGCAAAATTAATGCACTAAACGCGCGCTCACTAGCACCCCACCTTAACGAAAAGTATGTCAGTAATAAATATCAATAGGGTTCTATTCTGATAATAGACGAGGCGAATACAAAAAAATATGGGCCAATCCATTGCGATTTATCACCTGTAGAGAGTTTACGTACTACATGCATAGACCAATAGACAGCTAAATTTATTTATACGTTTATTGACATCAATATGAAGTTCTTTGGAATCAACATTTTATAGACTTGTAGATATCAGTCTGTTTTTAAGAAAATGTAAAATTTAATGTAGGGGGGTTTTAAAAGAAACTTGACCTGTTGAGATCAATTTTTTTAAAAGCACATAGGCGATAATTCACTTAGTGAAAATAGAGCGGAGCCACTTAGAGGAGCTACGCTGAAGAGTGATGTTAGAGGTGTGTGTAAAATAGAGCACACATAAAATAGTTTCAGGAGTGTGTAGTTGTCAAATTGCTCAGGAAAGAACCCTTTAGGAGATAAAAAGTAACAAAGGTAGTTTAGTTAACATTGACAAAGGGTTGACAGCATCTGTCTGAAAGATAGTCGTAGAACACACGGATTTACATATTAATATATGAACGTAGATTTAGTCACGCTTGGAACTGTCATATAGGTATCTTCCTATTCTGATACAGTTTTAATTACGATAAATCTTTGTTGTAAGTTCTCAAACTTAAATTAACCTACACATTTAAAAACAAATATATATTTTAAAATGTAAACCATTTTATTTCTCGGTCACACCTTTGATACTTCAACCAATGGCAGAGTTTTGTTGTTATTATTGTAGTTAGTAAAAAGTATTAGAAAGAAAATTCCTGAAAATTATATTTGGTAGCAAAAATTCTAACAAACAAATATACATTCAACATAGAATTCCACTTCTTTAAACAATTATATGATTACAGCCTCTTTATAGGATATGACCATTCCGATAAATACAAGCACCCATTCCCTTAACACCCACTCAATTTCTAACAAATAATTGTATACAATCGGCAAATACTCTAACTATTATATTAAACAGGAACTGAGATGTACCACCCCCAAATTATTTAATCTACCACCACCAAAACTCCAAGATATCCCTCAAATAGGTATGGCGAAAAATAAAATTAAATACTGGATACTTCAAGGCATGCTTCAATCAACTATGTAAATATTTATAAGAGGAAATGTTATTATATGGGTAAAACTTTTTGTTTTTTAATTATTTTACTATTTTTAAATATCTAACTGCAAGATCTGAAGATGTTCCTTTAGGTACTTTGGGATTGTATCATAAAATCAATTATGTAATTTTCTTTAAATCCTAAATAAAATATAATTTATTATTATTATTATTACGTTTAATACATGGGTTATAAATGGATTAAAATAAGGAGGAGGGGAAAGGAACATTTTAGAATAAATCCCCTTGCACCCACGTAGAGAGAGGTTGGAAAAACACAATATTAATTCACAATTTTAAAAGCACTTCCAATCGGGTCTAGCCGAGATGATGCCTTTGACCTAGAGTTTCCATCTTTCCCAAAATAAAATTTGAAATTTTTTCAGTGATGGTGGTAAGGGGTGCCTACCCCGGAATCTAGTTTAGCATTAGATGCCTCCAGAAAATATTTGAAGTTTTTTTATTTATCATTTGAAAAAGAGGAGGGAGAAATGTAGACCCAACAGAATATAATTGTTATAAATTCGTCATAAACTTTTTCAAATTAGGCTTAAAAAATAATTTCACAATTTTTAAACGTAATAAGCTACTTTGATAAAATTTTAAAATCCTTTAAACCTTTACATGTCCATTTCTTAAGGCAAGTATAGAGTCTGATTTTCATAGAAATCTCAATATTTTAAAACTGGAAACCCATGTTGCCACAATGGCGGGAGTAAAAAATATTATAATTATTTTATTTGCATTCTTAGTCCATTTAATTAATTATTTAGGATATAGATCAATCATACAGTGAAGCATAAGGAAGTATAATTGAATTTTTTTAAATAAAGATCAGATGTGACATATTTCTTGAACACCAAATTTTAGTGTGACTTTCAATCAATGTTGGCCGTAAAGTGGCCTATAAAAATCAGAGATTATCTTGAAGTCAACTTGTATAGTTTGTAGGTAGTAAGACGCGGTGCTAATAATAATAATAATAATAATAATAATAATAATAATAATAATAATAATAATAATAATAATAATAATAATAATAATAATAATAATAATAATAATATATAACTAATAGCGGAACATTTATGCTCCAAATTGGGATTAAAAAAATAAAAATTAATGTTATATTGATATTGTTGCGAAAATACAATATTTTAGGGTTATCAACTACCTATTTTGAGGAGACGAAACGCCATCCCGCCAAATACAAGGTGTGTGTCAAACCTACCACAACCTCTCCGTCACAAGTAAATCCACTTTATTGTAAATCGGACGCTTTATACTGTGTTACTGCGTTTTTGATTTAATTATAAAATGAGTGTGGACATCCTTGTGTTCGTTAACACGAATTCGCTGCTAAGATAAGCCTCAGCAGATGATATTTTGATCATTTGGTCAACAACAATGAATAACTAACAGGTTAGTGACGGCTATCTTGTCAAATATCCTCAACAGTGTTTTGTAAAGATATTTCACTCCAGCCGTTCCAAGTGTAAATTATCTTTGTAATAATATTAAAAAGTGTAGATAATAATGTACATACCCACTAATTCCAATTAGGTGGACTTACAAAGAAGTGTTTTAGTAAACAGGTTTAGAGTATGATTGTAGTTTAATTGTTTCACCATAAATTTAACATTTTTTAAAACGTATTAAATAAAATAGGTTCAATACCCGTTTGCCTTCCAAATAGGTATATGTTATTCACCTCAACAAGTGAAAGAGATTTACTTACATTCTTTGATATAGCTAGAAAGCATTTTTTCGCAAACCGGATAAATGCGGAACTGTTTTAATTAAAATTTAATTTTACATTACAAGCCAATGTTGCCGTGAATTAACTATACTGAGAAGAGTGAAAAATCATATAGAGTGAGAACATCACACAGTATAAATTTGACCGTTCTAAATAGCTAAGTGGTTAGAAAGACAGACAACTCGTTCAGAGAAGATAATTATTTTGTCCTATTTACTAGCCAGATGCTGTAATTGTTGGTGCTAATGTTGAGTGTCAACTGTTTGTTGAGTAAACGAAGTTAGTGTTTTTAATTCGTTTGATGATTATAAGCCAATGTTTAGAATTTTTAATACCCTCAAATCTAATTCACTTTGGCTATGATCATAATTTGTATAACTGTAGTATTTTTTTGTGGTATTAGTAGGCCGGCGATAGTTGTAGTAAAAGGACGTTAATATTTTTTAATATATTCTTTTCAAACATTTAATTTGTTATAAATTGAAATGCTTGTCTCTAAATATGGACTGTAAACATGCTTGTGGCTATCTTAACGTGTAAACATATGTGACTCATACTATATTGATTTATTCTATTGGCGATATTGCTTAATCCCGTCGACAGATGTCAGTTAATGAGAAGATAACACGACACAAGACCACTGTAAATTGTGGCAGAACTGGCACTACGTGCATTTTTACATGTATCATATTTTTATCTTTTTTAATTATTTCTTTATAATAAGAAAAAATATTTGAGTAACGATCTCGTGTTCATGCCCCTTAATACTTTTGAAATAAGTGAATTTTGACCCAATTTAAATCCATAAAATCACACTCTAGGATACCTCCAACTTAAAATTTTGGTAGGTTCTTCAGTCGAATCTTACTACCCATTCGGGTTTTACGCATATATAGTAATTGCGCTGATGTAGTAATGAGTAAAGTACAATTTTGGTGGAAATATATCCACATTTTCGTGGAGGTAGAGTGTGAAACCATATGTGAAAAACCACCCCCATTACACCCGACCGAGAACTATAACAGTAAACCAGAATAAGTGAGCTTGATGTTTAGAGTGTGTTTTTTACCTGTGTGGTGTTTATTAGTCCTTCGAGGCACCATTATAAAGCATAAAGCCTCAAAAATTGAAATTTTGTGCATATTTGTTAATCTGTATAATGAGTGATGTGTTCTACCATTTAAATAAATAATTTAATTACACTCAATTAAAAAAATTATTTCAATTTTTTAATTTTTTTTTTTTTTTACTATTTCAAAATACTGTTCCTCAACTTTCAAAAAATAAAATTATCAACTTATATTATCTTGACACAGTTTGTTGCATTCTATTAAAATTAAATCTTAAATAATAATAATAAGCCCACGTGAGATAAATTAGTTTCGTTAATATGACTCCCAAAACTTTAGGTTTTCATTATAATGGGTAACTATTAGTTTTGTTGAGTTTTAAATTATCTGTATGTTTTACAAACGTTAAAGATATTAATAGTTCCAGAATGTTATAATTTATATTAGTCTAATCTAATCAGTGTTTGTTTACAGTTCATATATTTCCAAATCACACCACACACATGACAGCGGCAAAGTTTTACAGCCCGGAAAGATAGTTGAAACGAGCATTATTAGTTTTATTATAACTCTATATATCCCTGACAGATTAACCTAGATTAAAGTGAAAGCAGTACATAAATAATAAACAAGTAAGTAAAACTATAAAACTAATACCAAATAATCCAAATAAATATATATTATTGAAGGGGAATACAAAAATAAGGTACAAGCTCGATAATCCGACAACATTAGAACCAGCCTAATGTTGGATTACTGGAAGTATCGAACTATCTAATGTCGAATTATCAAGCTTGTACTATAGTTCCATACAACAGACAGTCTTATAATGGAATACAGTAAAATATTCTTGTTTATTATACAATTTGTATAGCAAAATTATTATTTTAATCCTGGTCTTCACATCAGGATTGACTATATTTAATATGAAGACGTAACTGGAAATCTAGTCCCCTGTTTTATCGGATGTATCAAAAAACATTTAAATTTGTATATAATCATGTCAAAGGGAAAGTCACCCTTCATAAATAGATTGTACCGCGCTTTTACTGATGATCGGTTTTCAATTAGTTACAAATATTATTAGTTCTAAATTACTGACACGATTGATCTGACACAATGTTCCACTGTATCATTGCCAAACTAAATCGGTATTTTATACTATTTCTCAAGTCCCTGTATCGAATATTGTTTTTATTTTGCTATCAAAACTGCCCAAATATAGATCTTAAAATATTAAACCTCCGTCCCAAACAACCTACTACAAATAAAGATTGTAAACTCAAATGTTTAATTAAATAAAAAGTCACTTCTATGCACACTCCATTTAGCCTGGTCCTTTACCTTAGCAGTCCTATCTTGACGAATTACTATGTGACCTTATATTATAAGCTATGCCATAGTGTAAAAATAAAAGGAGGGTTTGATATCTTTCAATGTTAATGAGGAGTACACTCTGTTAAACTGAAAGTAATAGTCTTACTTTCATTGATTACACCAGGGGTCGGCAACCTATGGCCAGCATGTCAAGAGTTGCACATGGGACGATTTTCAATGGCACGCCGAGCGATTTGAATAAAAATAATATAAAACCTTTATTTTAAATTAAAACCATTGATGTTAGTAATAATTTTAATAACAACGTGTATATGTTTCAATGATTTAGTTAGTTTGTTTCAAAATTTCAAAATAATGTCTTCAGAACTTAAATTTTGCAAAACATATTTATAACTTTTGTATTTATTCTGATATATATGATTTATATTAAAATATTAAATATTCAAGAAACAGTAGTTATTTAATGTATTCGATTTAGAAACATTTAGTTACGTTACATTTTACAAGCTCAACTTAAATTTGTTTTAATAGTAGTACTAGTTAACTAGTATAGCCATATAAACGATTTGGGTGGGCTTAGGTTAGTTGGCACTCTGAGTGGCTTAGCAATATTACCTCGTCACGACATTACTTAAATTATTTTATTTTTTTTAGGGCCCAATTTGGGCCGTCCTTTGATATTGAATTTTATATAGTGAATTATCACTTTCGGCAATAAAAACTGTGTCAAAAGTAAGGGCTGACCTTTAAGGAAGGATAAATGTGAGTTTTCATGAAGATATTATAAAATATAAGCCACTAAAAAAATTGAATTGCTACCTTAGATCACTATTCTACATGGACATTATTGGGTGAGACCAAATTCATCATCCATCATCACCCTGTTGCTAGGAGTTTAAATTACATTTTTGAAGGACTCATTATTTTAACCTGCTATACAAATATTTCAAACCTAGTATTATTTCATCCAAAATACTATTTATGTGTCATAATTAATAACTATCATTTTGTCATCACAAATCAAGTGAGAATCTTTAATTTTTTTAAATTACTGCCCCAACAATACTTTTACTAAATTTGTAACATAGGAGTCATGCCTTATTAGGTAGGGTTAATTTAAAGGTTTTATTTTCTCTTCAACAATAATTACAAACACTATAAATTTCACTATGTAATTTATTTATTTATTTATAATATTAATGTTCATTGTATTTTGCACATTACATTCCATTGATAGATAGTTTCAGTAGGTTGGATGTCATGTCAAGAATAATAATCTGCTCCAGGAAAATATGCAGTCCATTATTGTAAGTGTCCAACTTAAGTTAAAACTTTAGGTAAAGTCCAGAGGTATTGAGAGAAGGGGTTTTTCGTCTTACCGCTGAGCAGTTTATGGGGATTTACTTATTGAATAAAAAATCTACCTACCGTACCTCAGAAAATAAAAGGGGTTGGTAGTTGGCACCCAGTACTACACCAATTACATTTATTCATACCTAATAAATTTAAAAATTACATATTCATATTTTTTTTACCACAACCTTCGGGGTAAACCAAGTGTAGGGTCTACTGTACATATCCCTTGTAAATAAACAAAATTATTAATATTTTATAAATATATTTTAAAATTACAGTGACACAGTTTTCAAAGCATAAAATACAAAACTAATCTAAATGTATGTGAATAAATTGTTATAAAAAACCATAATTACCTTTCATAACTATAAAATACAATTCACTATAAACACCACAAAAACATGGCGGACATACTTCTCCTCTTTCACGACTGATAATAGAAGGTTATATCGTGTACCGTGGACGTTTTCTGACTCATCAAAAAATGATAACTTGATGACATTACTTTGGAAGTATTATTCTTGTGTTAACACCTAGCTCTACAGTCCAATTTTAGTACGAAGGGCTTTGTATGAAATACAATCATATTATTTTGCTGCCAAAATTAATTACATGTTACTATATTTTATTTATATTATTTTATAAGATTTTAATAAAACATCAAAAGTAATTGCTGAATAGCACATGGTTTGACGTATTAACACTTGAAAGTAGGTCTAGTAAGTTTTATATCTGTCAGACAAGGCCCTTCCAATAAAAATTGGACTCTAAATAACGTCGTGATCAGCTCGTGAACGATTTCTTTGGACCTCCTGCTCCTACCTATGTCAACATTTCTTCATTACGTAGATAATTATCAAGTGGGAGTTTTACGTCACTCTCTCGGTTAACACTTCTCTTTTCAGAACTAATGTGTATTCTGGTTTATTTACTCATCGTACGTACGTGCTGACAGGGCACTGCTTTGGAGTTTACAAAAGTTCACAAGGTAGGAACAGAACATCAAAAATACACCATTTTTGTAGTCTCTGAGTCACATATGACAGATAAGACCACTTGGTGACATTGGACTAACCTAACCTAACCTAGCACCAAATAATGAAAAGTATTATTACCGTTTGCTAATTATATTTAGGAGAATTACATTCATCGTGAGAGCTATTTCCGCCATCACTGTGGGCACAAGATGGTTGCCACAATAGTATATTACGCAGTTGTTTTTTTCCCTGTGCGCTTTTGATACAAGGTCTAGGTGCTCTTTTTATCCATATCCACGTGAGTTTTCGATGTTTTCCGGTCGTTCTCAGGGGGCCTTCAAATTATGAATAACTAAAAATATTTATGAAGAGATAGTGTTAATCAAACTCTTGTGATATTTGGAGTATCGGTAGACCCAAGGCAGTGCCAAAGGGGGGAGGGTGTTTTGGGATATTACTGCCTCTTCCTACCCCCCAATTATTATTAATCATTTCTTTTGATACCTAGACTAGGCTAATGGTTTATTGGGGCCTTGTAAAATTAATAACAACTACAACAACAATTATGTTGAAAAATAATTTTAAATTACTTAAAGAAATATTAATGTTATGCAAATTATTGCCATCTTCTGTCAGGGACTTCCCTACGAGCCACTAGGGGTAGAAATTCTCCCTATAACACCCTCTTCCTTCCACCCCCACATTAGAAACAAGTACGGCCCTGGTAGCTTGTCATTTCCTATGTATTACTATTAATACTATTATTTCGTTCCATGTGTATTCCAATTTCAAAAATATGAATGATACCGCGTGTGTGGTTGCTATTCACAGATTTAAAGAAAGTATTTATCCACACTTTTAATAGTTCTTATATATTTACGTGGGGTGTAAAACTTAAAAGCAACCTGTTTAAACTGAAATGAATTTTTTTGGAAATGCTGTTCAATGTAACTAGAAGTGTGGAGAGAAAATATGTTTTAAACAATTTCAACAAAAATTTTCACACAAGCTTTCCGAGACCATTAATCAAGCCATTGCTTTCAAAATGTTGTGCCATGCACTAAGAATCCGAACGGGATGGTCCTTAAAAAAAAACTAAAACAATCTTAGGTCCGATTATATGCAGCATGAATTGATAAAATATATCAAAGATAAACATTTGAAGTAAAATATTTATACAATTCTAAAGGCCACGGGTGAGCTTGTGTACTCGCTTCGATGGTCTAAGGTGTCACTCTCATAATAGAATGGACTGACGATGACGCAGAAATGGGGGTGCGAGTCCCACTCAGGTTTACTAGGGGTGTTTTCCTGAATGATTTTCCACTCTTCCTTCACGAAAATGCTTGTAAAATTCATCTAAATCAGGAGTCGGAGAACTTTTTCACCTAGTACCGCAAAATATATTTGCTAACGCCGACGTTATTTCCTTGATTTGAAAGGGAGAAAATCATAGAATAGAAAATTCAAATTCAAAAGTATTATTGAATCTATTTATTTTCATACGGGGAGTACAATTAGAAATATAAAAAGTATAAAATAAATTGAATATCCTCATTATGAAACAAAATGATTTTTGAAAACTTTTTCACTTCAGGTTTTGGAGAAATGCTGTTGTTTCTTTTTTGATACAATAACATCAAAATTGGGGCATTTGATGTCATACAATTTGGATACTGTCTTCGGGGTTCAATCGATTTCTCTGATTTGTTTTTATGTTCATTAGAGTGGAAAATCTTTGTTCACAAAGGTAGGCTGTTGTAAAAGGCAGCAACTTTTTGATTGCATCCTCAAGTGCAATTTTGATAGCTTTTGCAGCTGTTAACATCACAAAAATATGACAAATCTGCTTTGTTTTCAAATTCATTACGTGCTTCATTATTGGATCGAAGTTCAAGAAGTGCCTTCTGCCAACCATTGAGGCTCTTCTGGTAAATCATCAATTTCACATTTAAAGGGATCTACAACCCAACTGATAGTATGTGAATCAAGATCTTGAAAGTAAACAGAGAACCGCTCTTTGAGTTTGGTAAGATGTCTTATAACTCTATACTTGATGTAGTCAAAAGTAACATTTTCACAATCTTCCAAAAACAATACTAACATTGAAAAGGAAGCTATTTTGTTTTGTTCTGCTTTCTGTCTCCAATAGAAAAGCTTTGATCCAAATGCTGAAATCTTTTCTCTGGCTGAAATTATATTGATGTTTTTTTCCTTGCAATTCTTTGTTCAATACATTCACATTACTACAAAAATATCAGCTAAACATTGGAGTTCAACATGGCATGACGTCCCTAAACACGTCTATTACATTGGCCAGATGCAGTGTTGCTAGGAGAAAAATTTATGTCGTAACAAGAAACGCGCTTTTTATAAAAATTGTATGTATGTCTATAGAATCCTCATTTCCCCCAAGGATTTCATTTCCACTCCATTTGCGGTAATTTACCCCAGTTCGCCAACCCTGATCTAAATTTAAACTTCCTCATCCGTAACACACTTATGTAATTCGTTCATATCCCTATGGGTAGGAAATGGAGTGATAAAAAAAATTAAGTTTACAAAGAAACAATATTTAACTAAAACTTAACTTTACGATTATTAATTTCGGTTGATCGTCCCCAATTTTGGGTGGGTAAGTGAACTAAAGGTAAAGGAGCTCTGGTTTGACTCCATGCTAGGCCTGTATGTGGGGCCAGCTTAATAATACTCTTCTTGTCACTAAGGCCTGGTTTTATGTTTTTGTTAAATGTTCAGGACCACCTTTGTGTCTAGTGATCAGAGCTCATTTCTACAGATCCGGTGGTCCCGGGTTCGATCCCCAGCGCTTCCAGAGTTTCTGAGAATCAGTGGGTCTGGAACAGGGTCAACTCAGTCTCATGAGGACAATTAAGGGGCTTCTTGAATAAGGAAGTTGCGGCCTGGTCTAGAAAACTGAGATATATGGCCGGAGGTTTCGTTGCGCTGACCACATGGCACCCTGTATTCGCAAATGTGGCACGTTGTCATTTTATAGAAATTGAGAATATCCATCTAATGTGACAGCTCAAATCACATGAATTGGCGTTCGAATACCTTAAAGTAGACCTATTAACTTTTTTAGCTGTCAGATATGTCCATTCTTTAATAAAATTGGAGTATAGTTTGTACTTAGTCTGATAATATAACTCTGTGTTTATAAAGTGAACGTGAAACATCAAAGTATAAAATAGTTTGGTTCATTTATTATATTGGTACCTGATTTGATTCCCAGCAGAACTGAAATTGTATCAGTTTTGGATCTCTTTCACTAAATGGTATATTAATATCCTGAGAACTAGCAGTTGTGTAATAAACACCTCGGTGGCACAGTTAGCTAACGCGCTGGTTTCGTGTTGAGCTGGACTACGGAGGACGGGGATATTGAGGTTCGGATTTCGCTCGGGTGAACTGGGGGTGGTTTATCCTAAATGGTTTTCCACTATCTCTCCACGCAAATGCGAGTTCACTTCCTCTATATTCAACCTTCCCAATTCCTAGCCCATTAGCGTAATTAGTACTTGATTAATTAAAGTCGCTAATAGCCAGGACATTGCAACTCAAACGTACAAGCAAACAAGCTATTTTCCTCGCGTGTCAAAGTTAACTCCCCTCTCCCTAACCACCCTCTTCCTACCCTTAAATGTGTGCAATGTAAAAACTTAGATAAATGTCCTGAGGGTACACGGATACTGTTACCATTATAATGTTGTTAAAAACAAAATTCTGTTAAGTCGTTTATAAATAATTTAATCGGGACTCTAAGAATGCCATAATGTTATCATTTGAATGTTCTTAAAACACAATGTTCTGGTAACTCGTTACGTTCGTTGAAGTATTAGAATCTTAATTTAAGACGGCGTGGATTGCACGTATAAAAACCTAGTACGTTTTCTTGTTCTCTTTTTATCCTCTTTCTTATAACCTCTTGAGTGAAGGAGAACATAACACCCCTTATCCACCCCAGCACCTCGCCCCCTAAATTACCATCCACTTTAGTTAATGATACATTGCTCAACAATGCACCCGACAACAAAAGGAAAACGTAATCAACAAAGACGCTTGGATGGTCTGCTATACTTACTTATGCCTTCTACTTGTGTGTCAAAAACACTGTTTTTTATTATTATAATCATTATTTGACAAACAATTGCAAAACAAAAGAACAAAAAGAGTTGGGGTGGGTTTCTCGCCTTGCCAGATATTTTCTCCGTCTATCTTTTCTTATTCTATAGATGTTGTTCTTAATTCGAAATGACAAGCTCTTCCTCTTTTTTTTTTTTTTTACGGTCGAGTCGGTTCCTAAGGGGATCACTGAACCGACCGTCTGAAAGAAAAAATATTGTTGGGGTTTGTTTGTTTTTTAGTTAATATTCTTTCTATTCCTTAGTAACGAATTCACTTTCAATAATATATATTGTGGTGGGGCATTTTTAGTTAACTTCGCAATTGAATACAAAAGAATAGTTTTGTTTTTATAAAACCAAAAACAAATTGTTTTGATTTATAGATATTTTTGCATGACTTTCTTAAAAAACACTTATAGTAAAATCAATTTTATAATACTGAGTTTAAGTCCTTTCAATTTAGTGGTAAATTGATTTTATTCTTGGTAAAAAAAAATTAGATTAACTTGATTTACTTGATGAATAAATTGTCTAAATAAAGTCATTTTATTCTTTAAAAAAACTGTTCATTAGGTTTTAATTATTAGTCAAATGACGTCCTGTACCAAAAAAAAATGGGCAATCGCAATTAGCTGCTTAGTAACTCTCTTACAGAATTATCCTTCCTTGGGAAAATATTTATTTAAAAACAAGATGTTTTATTTGACTAGCTTAAGTACCTGGTGCTGGCCGGGAAAAATATTTTTATATTGCTTTGCTTCCGACCCAATTTTTAATTAAATTTAGAAAAATCTAATCAAAATTTTAGAATTCCGCGTTCGAGGTGCACATGTTCGTGTAGAGGGGGCAACTAATGTTTAAATTTTCAAAACCCCGCATGCGGTATGTATCGTGTAATGCTCTTTTTTTTATTATTATTATTTAGCACCGCGTCTTACTACCAATTCGGGTAATACGCTTAAGTACTAATAACACTAATGGATTAGGAATTGGGAAGGTTGAATTTAGAGGAAGTGACCCGCATTTGCGTGGAGGAGAGTGAAAAACCATTTAGGAAACCCCCCCCCCCTCAATTCAACCGACCTAGATTCGAACCTCGATCTCCCCGTCCTCGGTGGTCTGGCTTGACACGACTGGCGCGTTAGCCAACTACGCCACCGAGGTGGGTGTGCAATGCTCTTGACAGACAGACAAACTCTTCAAATAAAAAATATATATAATATATAAAAAGAAAGAAGCTAGATGGACATCTGTACTGACTTGGAAATAGCAGCTATTTAAAATAGGAAGATTAAACACATGAAGAAGAAGTTAGGGTGGAATGAAATTGAAAGCGAGTTAAGGTCTAACTAAATTTTTATGAACAAAAAAAAATGGCGAAAATAAATTAAGTATGTCTTCAGTAGATATATTTTAGTTTAACTTTCTAACAAACAGCGATCTTAAATGTTTTAGATTCGAGCTATCTGTGATGGGCATTGCGTAATTTTACCAGTACTTTTCCTCCCCATTTAAGAAATTTCTTGTAAATTCCTTTATGCTCAAGAATAATATTCAAGAACTGTTTGGATCACATTATGTATAAAATTAAACTAATATTATATTTATTTTGGGCACAAATTATGTTTTTATCATAGAAATAGAGCCTAACTTGCACTCCCTTCCACCCCGACTTATGGCTACCCGGAATTATATAAATCAATCATTCAGTGGTAACCCCATGCCAAAAGTATAGTAGTAAAAAACAATACTACTCAAACATTTAGAAACCATTCGTTAATCCTAGAACGAAACGCTAAAGCAAATCGCAGGTCCTGGGCTATCCATCCTTTCAAGTTATTTACACCGTTTCAAAAAAAGTTAATTTTTCCAATATTGCATTTCTGAATAATCAAACAAGCTCACACTGGCAACCCGTCATAAGTAATCTCTATGAAGCATTGTACTCAAAAACTGTGTTTGAAGTATTGAAGTAGAAAATGTGTCCCAGCACCCGCTTAGCCCAAAAGCTATCCCTAAAATTTCAACTATATTAGTATTTCGGTAGGAAGAAACTTTTATAAAATAAAAAGATATTTTTTACGGTGAATATTGATAATATTGTACTTTGTTATTAGAGTTATTTTTATAGCTATTGATAGTGACAACTGAAGATGAGTACATTAAAATAGATCTTGTAGCTTCTCTAGCAATCAGATAAGGTTCTTAAAATGAAAACTGGACTTTAAATGTAATTTAATTGGAAGGCATTCTTCTCTCTTTCAGTGATGAGAGTCCTAGTAACTGGGTGCTGTGTCTGTTCTAGAGTTAAGATAGTTTGTAGGTTGTTTACTGATATAATAAATTGGCTAACAGAGTAAACTTTAAATACTGCTAATAATAATTAATAGCCAAACACCCCATTAGTCTTGAAACATAACACATGTTTCATGATACATTTAGCTGGATTTTATGAGTTTTAATGAAGGGCGTGCTGGAACTTCACTTGCTCCCACTTTCTAAAATAGGAGTACAATACACACAGTGTTTATTTTTAGTATTTACAATCTTTAAAACTAGCAGTAAAGAACAGGACAAATTATAAAAGATCTCCCCAGACAGAGTTGCAATTTCTTAAGTGACAGTGAAAGCGACCTTTGTCGATTTCTTTCTAAGAAGTGAAATCTTACAAGGGAACGCGATGAGGGTTGCAAGAAACCTTTGCGGCAGCCATTGACAAAACACTTGCGATAACTCCAGCAAACAGAATGGAGGTGTGTTAAACACTCGCAATAACACCAGAAAGCAGAGTGTAGGTGTGTTAAACACTCGCAATAACACCAGAAAACAGAGTGGGCGTGTGTCAAACACTCGCAATAACACCATCAAACAGAGTGGAGGTGTACTAAACACTCGCAATAACACTAGAAAACAGAGTGTAGGTGTTAAATTAATATACAGACTTAGATAATGCTTGATAATACAGATAAATGAATGCTAAAATTGAATATAATGAAAATGAAGATTAGTAAGTTAAAACATATTTAGTTAAAGTCAAAGCATAAAAAGCATACAATGAATGAGTAAAAATTAAGTAAATAAAGTGTTGTCATATAACCGTAATTTCATGAGAATGAAAATAGTTAATGTACACAATAGTAGATTAAATAACAGACGTTATTGACCAGAAACAACCTTATAATTAAATTTTAATAAAGTATAAATTGTAGTTGAGTAAAAATTAATTTAATTTGAAGTCAAAGCATAAAAAGAACATACATTGATATGAGTAAAATTAAGTAAATAAAGTGTTGTCATATAGCCGTATTTATAAGAATGAAAATTAGTATACACAATAGTAAATTAAATAACAGAACGTTATTGACCAGAACAATCTTATAATTAAAATTTTATAAAATATAAAATGTGGTTGAATAAAATGGATTAACCACAAGTTATTTTAATTTAAAAGTTAATAAGAGTTAAGCCAGTTCTAAATCTTGAAAGTAAAATCAAATTGAATACAGTAGAATGATTGTGAAAAGGAATAAATACAAAGTGTAAACAATCAAACAGGAATTAGAATGAATTGAAATTTGAATTTCAATTATCATGAATTATAAACTATACTTGAAAAAGTTAGTTGGAAAATAGTCAAATGATGTTGATGTTTCAAGTGAGGTAAACCTGACTGTTTACATAACACTATAAATGGATAGTAGAGAGTAAAAGCCTGGTGTAAAATTTAAATTAGAAGTTGAATAAAATAGGCTACATAGTTACTTAATGTTATATGAAAATTAAGATAGTATCGTAAAACCAATTATCTAAGTCTTGTTGTAAGGATTAGACTTCCCTTACTCCTTTTTAATGTTTCTGTAATGATGTTGTTTACAGTTTCTCTATTATTCCGACATGTTTCGGTGCTAAAGTGGACGCACCATAATCATGGAGCTGAAATTAAAATTAAGAGACTTGAGAGTGTAGGTGTGTTAAACACTCGCAATAACACCAGCAAACAGAGTGTAGGCGTGTTAAACACTCGCAATAACACCAGCAAACAGAGTGGACGTGTGTTAAACACTCGCAATAACACCAGTAAAAAGAGTGGACGTGTGTTAAACACTCACAATAACACCAGCAAACAGGGGACGTGTGTTAAACACTCGCAATAACACCAGCAGAGTGGACGTGTGTTAAACACTCACAATAACACCAGCAAAGAGAGTGGACGTGTGTTAAACACTCGCAATAACACCAGCAAACAGAGTGGACGTGTGTTAAACACTTGCAATAACACCAGCAAACAGAGTGGATGTGTGTTAAACACTCGCAATAACACCAGCAAACAGAGTGGACGTGTGTCAAACACTCGCGATAACACCAGCAAACAGAGTGGATGTGTGTTAAACACTCGCAATAACACCAGCAAACAGAGTGGACGTGTGTTAAACACTCGCAATAACACCAGCAGAGTGGACGTGTGTTAAACACTCACAATAACACCAGCAAAGAGAGTGGACGTGTGTTAAACACTCGCAATAACACCAGTAAACAGAGTGGACGTGTGTTAAACACTCGCGATAACACCAGCAAACAGAGTGGATGTGTGTTAAACACTCGCAATAACACCAGCAAACAGAGTGGACGTGTGTCAAACACTCACGCAGTCAAAGAGTTGGAGATGAACTAATCACTCCAACTCAACTTACTTTATTTATAATCAGTCTTAGTATTTTATAAACAGAAATAAAGGGTCGAATAAATTAATCCTTAATATTAATTTGTGATATTTAAACTTAACCTATAATTAATTTGAATCAAACCCAGTCTAATCGTTGGTTTGGAACGTTAAAGTACTACCTTGCGCCCGAACAAATATATTTAAATATTTAGATCGTAAACCCAGGATGATCAGGCTGTATACTAACCCGGTCAGGATCCAAACTAAGGACTTCGGGACGGATACGACCGCGTGTCGTTGGAGTCTGTATTGTGAGCCTAGCCATTGTAGCCTTGCTAGCTTACTATGACTAGCCAAAGTTATGACTTGTACCTCTCGTATGTAAACAATAAACAAGTTGCATTGTGGGTGGTTGGTGGGGCGGGGAGTTTGGAGGTATTATTGTCGTACAGCGGGTATTGTGGTACAGCACGGGCCCCGGGGGAATTTATTTAGCTTATTATCGGTCGTATGTACACGTGGCTGAACCAGCATGTATTCGGAACTTTGAACACATGACCAGTCGGAGGGAAAACCAGCCAACTCACAAGGCGTGTTGCTAAGTTGTTTTCCTGAGGGAGGGACTCAAGCGAATAAGTTAATTAAAAGTCTCAAACAAAAGTTGCACTTTAGGGTTAAGTTATAGAATTCAGGTAGGGACCGGAATTAAGGGACAACATTTTAGGAAAGACGGGAAATTTAGAGATAAAATTATAGCAGAGGCAGGAAATTTAGCAACAAAACTGTGAGAGACTGAGTATTTAACTACAAGCTTGTGGGGGGAGGGAATCGGATTTATGGGCTGAATTGTGTGAGAGAAATAAGATTTAGGGGCATAACTGTGGAGGAGATAGGGAATTTAGGGGCAGAATTGTGGGTAGACAGGGAATTTAGGGGCAAAACTGTGGGATAGACAGAGAATTTAGGGCAAAAATGTGGAGGTGAGGGATTTAGGGAGAGAAATGTGGGAGAAACAGGGAATTTAGGAGAAGAATTGTGGGATGGACAGGGAATTTAGGGGCAGAAATGTGGGAGGGCAAGGGGATTTAGGGACAGAATTATAAGAAAAACAGGGAATTTAGGGGCAGATATGTGAGATATAGGGGGGATGTAGTGACAGAATTGTGGGAGAAACAGGATATTTAGGGGCAGAATTGTGGGAGAGAATGGGGATTTAGGGACAGAATTGTGGAAGAGACAGGCGATTTAAGTACAGATTTGTAAGGGATAAGGGGGATTTAGGGGAATGATTGTAAAAGAGGGAGGATATTTAGGGGAAATATTAGGGATGAGGTTGTGGGGGAAACAAGGGAATAAGGAACAAAATGGTGGCGGAGAAATGAGTTTTAGGGATATAATTGAATAGGATTCAAACTGGAAACAATATGTAGGTTAGGTTAAATGCAAACAAATAAGATTGTGATAAAATATATATTTCATAAACATCTAAGAAGAATGTCGTATGTTGAAAATCAACAGACATAAACCTTTGAATAAGGATGAAGAGTATAAAATCAGAGAGAATAAGATTTAAGGTTTTATATTCGTTATTCAACGTTGCCACATCGCATAAAAACAATTTATCATTATTTAAGTATTTGTTGCTACACTTCCTAGAACCCAATCCAGGCTATCAATATATTGACACTATTTGTGTAGGACTGATGAAGGGAGAGCTATAGAGGAAATATATACCCGGTCGGGATTCAAACACCGACCACAGACAAACCAAACAAGAAAAGGTTGACGCCCTAGCTCACGAACCCACTAATGCAGGCTAAACTACAAATGAACTTTTATCTTCCCGGTGGGAATCTATTAATTAACCAATATTTTGGTAATTTTTGAATTTAAACTGTTTAACGTTAACCAAAAATAATTTCCTCCTTAAATTAAAAAAAAATAGTTTAATTTATCGGTACGATCATTAAGTGTCCAATTTGAGCATCAAGATTTTTAATATTAATAAGAATAATAATCTCTATACATAAATAACAAATATGTGAAAACCTAAAACTCCATGGCGTCAGCCCGCAATCGAGCCATAATTACCGAGCGGCCACTGTCTGTTGGTGAAGATAGTGCCAACTTCTGCGGATAGAGGGTGTCATGTAGTCATAAAAACAAACCCTCCGGCCATTAATCTCAGTTTTCTATATTAGAGTCCGTTACGCACAGTACAATAAAACGATCCACGCCGTCCACTAAGATTGAACAATAAGCCCTCCTTGTTCCTCCTTCCCGGTATTGACGTTCTGGACCAAATGTTGTTACACCTAGTTTTCAGACGTTCGTATTGATACAAGTGTAATGTCAACAAGCTGCTAGCCCGCTTCAGTGGTCGAATTGTCTAAGGTAGTCTGGGGGTGACCTGGTGGTCTAGGGGTAAGGTGTCAGACTTCTGTGCTGGGGTCCGGAGCTCAATCCTCGGTCCTGGCACAGATTTATCTGATTGCCAAACCCTTCCTTCACCTCTGACAAGACGTGTATTAATCACGACTTGTGAATGTGAGGAATGCCAGGCCTCCACCGTGGTTCGGATTCCACGTTAAACTGTAGGTCCTCCATTTCATCTCACAATCACCCTACCATTACACATTAGCGTAAGTGCGTATAATCCGAACGGGTAGTAAGACGCGGTGTAATAATAATAATAATAATATAATAATAATAATAATAATAATAATAATAATAAATAATAATTAACTAAGGTAGTAGTGTCAAACTCGTTTGGCCATAGGGGCCTCCTCGAAAATTCATTCATATTGTTTAGCTTACATGAAAAATATACCAACTTATTGTATTATTATTATTATTATTATTATTATTATTATTATCATCTTTTTAAATGCTCATGCTTTTACTACTCTCAAGTTATTTATTTATTGTTTTTATTTATGTTGTTCTTAAATACGTATTTATAAGTTACTTGTGTACTTTTCAGTGCTAGCCTGTCATAGGTCTCACGACTGTTGGCCAGCACTATAATAAATGAAATTATTATTATTATTATTATTATTATTATTATTATATTATTATTATTATTATTATTATTATTATTATTATTATTATTATTAACAAAAAGAAAAGAGTAGGTCCACTATATAAAACAATAAGCAAAACCTTAAACATATGTATGCATTTAGGTATTCCCAATGGTCTCTTCCCTTTAGGTTTACCAATCAATGCCTTGAACATGGTTCTAGATTCTTCCGTTCACGCTGCATGTCGTGTCAACCGTAATCTACGAGACCTGATTATCCTAACAGTGTCTTGTGATGAGTGATGAGTATCTCATTTTAAGCACCTTTTTCTCCAACATCCTACATTTGTTTTCGTCATGTAAGGTAAGAGAACACGTTTCACACCCATCGAGAACAAGTGGTAAAACTACTTACAGTACTGTTTTGTACATTCTTGAGTTTTTACATTCCTTAACAACGGGAGAGATATCAACAACTTACTGACCGAGTTAGAGCATGCATTTCCCGGCTGTATATTTTTCTTAATTTCCTCTATAATATCATTATTCCTAGTTAAAATGTTTCCTAAATATTTAAACTCATTAACAATACCAGTATGTCATAGCGATGTAAACGATCAATTCATCGATGTGACGAAATGCACCGCATGACGCACCATCAGGCCTTTTTGTGGTATTAACTACACGAGGAATGAACTCGCGTTGGTTTTTGAAGTATTCACATTGTCATAGTTGCGGGGAGAAAGATCGTTCGTTACTCGTCTATAAATAAACCCACCCAAAAAAAAATCGTCCAACCATCGTGAAACATTCAGTTTGGTCGTTTCATCCGTCTGGTTTTCACGGGTGTTCATTGGCATTTCATCACGAGAGGGGGGGGGGGGGGGGGAGATACCGTAGTGAGCGATTGACCTAGCCTTGAACCAAATTCAGAACCACGGGTCACATGCCACTTTTTTTTTTTTTTGTTTTTGCTCGTTGGAGGACCGGGGGGGGGGGGCTGTGATTTTCAGTCGAGTAAGATAGCTATATTTTATTGCAACAGTGTTAACATCCCAACGCTATGTAATTTTGATGCATGGACTTCATCGACATAGTGTCAGCGTAGCATTTTCAAAAAAAATTCAGACAGCTTAACCGGTTGTTCTCAAATGGGTTCCATCGCCCCACAGATGGTCCCCTTGAGGATGGTCAGGAAAATATCAGGAATTGTACTAATAATTCCATAAGTATTTAGGCAAAATATATTATTAATCTTGTTAATATTAATTTTGTGTTTCTACACTAATTATATGTCATGCTTTGTACCCACGCCAAACAACCTCGACATTTGTTTATTGTTTACGCCCAGTTTTTTTAAACATGCTTCGCTTGCTGATGAGTTAGTGTGATATTATATAGCTACCCCTGTTCCCAATAAAATAAGGAGTGCAACATAAAAAGTTCCGTCTCAATTCGGTGAGTACTTTTTAGTTTATTGTCAATAAAAAACAGACACAAAATTATTATAAAAAATTATATTATTTCATCTTCTTGTCGTTCGTTCTACTACCCAGAAAAAAATAGAAACTCCACAGAAAGTCGAATGTACAGTCAAACTTTAGATTTATATTATGTGTATGGATATTAATAAATAAATAAAATAATAATAAATAAATAAAATTAAATTTGATTTAAAAGTACAGGGAACACTAATTTATGTTTCAAATGATGTAGTTTAACTAACATTGATTTTCGAGTGAAACCTTAAGTAAAGTTTTTATAAAGCTCTCGTAATAAATAGCTGAGCAAAGAGGTTAGGCCAATTTCTATAGATAAAAGACAACCAATTTAAGTAAGAATTTAATCACAAAATTTCGTTTTAAATTGTTGTATTTTTATCATGAATTATACAATTAACCTTATGCATTATAATCTTAGATTTTAATCATTACATTTAATTATAAACCGTTCTATTTTAATTGTGAATTTATGCCCTTTTCGTTATGCATTGCTTAGTATTAGATAATTTTGATGCATGAAAATAGGCCTAGACTTATCTATGTAAATGTAAGATCAAATTAAATTATTATATTATTATTATTAGCACCGCGTCTTACTACCTTGGTTATACGCACTTACGCTAACGTGTAATGTAGGTGATTGTGAGATGAAATGGAGGATCTACAGTTAAACGTGGAATCCGAACCATGTGGAGGCCTGGCATTCCTCACATTCACAAGTGTGATTAATACACGTCTTGTCAGAGTGAAGGAAGGTTTGCAATCAGATAAATTGTGCCAGGACCGAGGATTGAACCCCGACACCAGCATAGAAGTCGACACCTTAACCTAGACCACCAGTCACCCTATCAAACTAAATAAAGATGTGATACGTTACCTGTGTAATTAATACTGGCCAATAAAAATACCTTTTCCTACTAATGTAAATAATACGATACAAACAGCTGAACTAAAAAACAGGTGACTGTTATAACGTTACTTATGTATTTTTTATTTGTCAAAAAAATATTTACATACTAATGTTAATACGATAAAACCAACCTAACCAAAATATAGTTTATCTTCGTATTTGAGATTGAAATGTATTCTGTAAATAATCTTTGAATTTGAAATTGTTTTAGCACTCAAGTAAAACAGTAAAATAATGAGTTATATACTCAATAGTAAACTACATCATTTATCACGTGGTTCGAGAGAGAATCTTTGAAAACCCATCATTTGTATTGGTCCTTAATAGGTAAATATATAGCCTATATCCATTCTGAGAGAATAAGGAGAACATTAGTGGAAATCCGGTCTACGTAGGCTCAGAGGTTTGCGAGTTTATCGCGAGCATACAAACACGCAAACAAACCTCTTTATACATAATACTCGCTTTGCAGTGAGTTTTCTTTGCAAGTGGATGTAAAATAATGTAATTCCAGCGTTGTTTTGAACGTAACAACTTAAAGTTACCGGTATTGTATTGTATTTTTCACACATTATTTTATTTCTCCTTACTTATAGGGCAACTATAATCATCAAATTTGGCACGCTTATGAAAATTGGATGTGCCAATATGCCTGCCAAGTTTTATGGTTATATCTGTCCCATAAATGTGTCAGAAAATTAAAAAGTGTGTGTAAAATGGGAAAAATTTACCTAAAATTAAAAAACTTAGCTCTATCTCACCGAATCCGTAGCTTCTGGTGCAATCCGTTTTTTGATAGGTCTTACCGTTTAGCCACAAGAGACCTACAAAGAAAGGTCCGCACCGACTTTAGAGTTGCTACGCCATTTTGAATTTTTCCGGAGTAAAAATTTAAAATTTTTAACTTTTTGGAATTTTTCCATCAGTTACAGGCTAGAAGCTATAAGTTTGCAAAATTTCAAGTTTCTAGCTCATCTGGAAATGTGTAAACATTAATGTCAATGAGTGAGTGAGTGAGTGAGCCAGCCATGTGGCTTTATAATAGTTAATAACATAAAATCATATCGATGGAGGGGATATAATAATACACCAGCTCAAACAATGCCTATTCAAAATTTCATATTAAACATCTTAATATAAGTATGCATTTCAGCCCCTTATACTTCAGCCAAAAAATAACACACACAGGATTGTTTATTTTGTTTCAAAAAAAAAATTATTCGTTGGCATTCCTTTATGGAAATGTTGACGCTGTCTTTATTTTATTTTTTGTATTGTTTTAAAAACATTTTTCACTCTCAAGTTTTAGAGGAGATAGTTTCTTTCTCTAAGAAGAGTTGCCCTCGGCGTGCGGGTTCTGAAATCCAGCAGCTGAAGTGGTACCCAGACACTCCCCCTCCACAAATCTGTCAGATCGCGGTTGTGCACTCTAAAGAAACACGCTAATACCTCTCCCGTGATTCTCTCAGGAGATCCTGTATTGTATCGGACTTTTTGAATATTGATTTTATACAACGTTCTTCTTGTCTTCCTTCGCTACTTTTTTTTTTTTTTTTTTGACACGCTGCCGACTGAACTTCCCGGCAAAATCGATAGTAAAGGTATGAAGGAAGAAAGACCTTCTAAAGTTGTCTGTCCTGAAGTTCTTCCAGTTGCTCATAAAATTAATTTTGTCAAGTTTGTTGTCATATTATTGACGAAGGTGGTAGCGATTAACTGAAGAAAAAAAAAAATTTCAAATACAATTTATTTCAGTAGATTAAGGCGAGATGGAAGAGACGTTAAATATTAAGGTTAGTTCTTTTACAGTTTTTATAAGCGAAAAATATTTTGGTCGAAAATTAAATTAAATATTGCTCCAGTAGAAACATTAATTTAATATGATCCACGTAATAATCTCAACAGTTCTTGAATATCTGTCATGAGCATTGTGGCATTTGAGGAAGAACTATTTTAAAATAAATAAAACTTTCCATAGGAAAGCTAAGATGGCTATGAAAAATAGCAAAAACTGTTAATATTAATATGCAGCCTACATTAAATTAAATTATACGTTTCTACAGGAGCAGTATTTAATTGATTTGGCTATAATATTTTATTTGATAAGAACTGTTAATAAACTAACCTTAATTCGTGTTCCCTTCCATACTCCTTTTATTTTAATATTGAAGTTAAACCGTTTCGGTGGCCGCATGGTCTAAGGCACTACTCTCACCACAGACTAGGCTCCCAATGACGGGGAAATTCTGGTTTGATCACGGTTGGGTGTACTGACGGTGTTTTTTCCCTCAACACAAATGTGAGTACACTTTCTTCAAATATAACCTTCCTTATCCTTAACCTGTTAGCGTAAGTAGTACATAAGAATGGGTAGTAAGACGTGATGCTTGAAAAAATATCTTAAATCTTGACATCTTATTTATTATGCTCCACGTCTTACTACCCATTGGGACTGTCCGTAGATTTTCACTAATGAGGCAGATATTAGAATATAGGTTAAATGTCAAAGGAAATTTATTTGCATTTATATATAGGTAGAGTGTAACTAAATTTTTTTTAAATAAAGTATACCAGGACAGAATTCGAACCCTGAGCTTCCCAGTACTATCAAACCAGATAAGACGAGTCTAATGCCTTCGACCACACATCCACTGGTTTGTGTGTCAATCATTCATATATTTATAGTAAAGAATTTCTTAAATTAAGAAAATGGCAGTCTATGTCTTAGCTCAGTCACTAGTGCGCTTGTCTACTAATTTTAGGGTCCCAGTTAAGAGCGGGTATAGAAAATCATGGTAAAATCAAATTTATTCACTTTCACTGTACGGTAAATAAAAGGTTTGGACCTTTGCTTTCATTTCTGGCCTAAAATTGTTATAGCTAAGCCACTATAGTAAACTTTCATAAACCTGCACAGCTGATCACACGGTCAACGGCATCAGCCTCTTAATAGACCTCATTTTTGGTGGGTGTCAGTTACACCTGGTACAGGTACACAGGTACAGCCGGGTACACTGCTTGGGGCGGTTTTCAACATCTTAAATTTATTACTATAAGTTTCCCATCCTTTCTTTATATGCTAATCAATTGTACTTTCTCTAAAACTAACGACTCATCCATATCCCTTAGATTAAGCCGTAATAACCTTAGTATTAAACACAATAGTTAAAATCTGACACCAAATTGTGCTAGTAAAATAATTGATTTTATTGAAACAGTTTAAAGATTAATATCATTAATATAAACAAAATTATAGCTTTTATTAGTATTAAGAATTAATAGCCGGAGCTATTATTTATGCTTTTTAATAGGGAATTACTCCACTAGATATCATATTCTGAAAATTGAAAAATGAAAAATGACACCTGGACACGGGTTCGATTCCCGTGTCCAGGTGTCATTTTTAAATTTTCAGAATTTTTATTAGTATATTAGAAAATGTATATTCAATTGAAAGATACATTAAATAAATAAACATTCTAAGTTGATTTTTTTTCATGTTGACATAACTAGTTTATATTTCACACTTTAAATTATTAGCATTTAGATAAACCAATTTCGCTCATCTTTCACATATATCCAAATAACCGTTCAAATTCCTCTATGGGATGGAATCCCATCTTTATAATCGTGAAGCTGTTGTTTGCCTGACTCGTAATCTTCTTCCCCTGGATCTGACGTTTCTTGGAGTTGACGGATGGTTTCAGCAGAAACAGACATTTCCTTCTGTTACTGCGCCAACTGGGAAACAATTCAACTAATCAATTTATGTAGACTAAGACCCCAAGGTGGGGTGGAAGATAACCTTAGTCAAGTCAAGTGTTTTTTGCAGTTTTTACATAAAACTTTTTGTACAAAATAATAATAAACATATTTCTTCAAAAGATAAGTTTAGTTTAATTTTCTACATATAGAAATCTTAAAAGTTCTTGAATATTTGTCATGACCATCGTGGAATTTGAACAGCATGTATTCTCTTTTTTAAAAAAGTTCAAATGCTTCGTGACAAATATTCAAGAATTGTTGGAATTACTCTGTGTAGAAAACTAAGCTAAGCTAATATACCGAAACAATATTTTATTTATTTTGGTCCGGAATGTTTTTTGCTATTAAAACTGCAAAAAATTACTGTAAAACAAGTACACAATGTTATATAAAATACTACCAACATACACATTTGAACAAAATCAAATAGGCCATTTTCAAAAAAAAAATATATCAAAAATCATTCATCAGTAATCTACCCTTATATGAATATGTATTTAGAAAAACAAATATACACCTGTATCTATTAAGAAAAAACTCCATAGATACCAAATTTAAGAAAACTATTATAGCAATTTTCAAAAAATTTCAAATTTTCTAAATTTATTCATCAGTTAACTACCCTTAAATCAAATTTTCTAAATATATATATATAATCCATGATATATATAGTGCTATCTATCAAGTAAAACACTGCCCCAGATATTCAATTTGAACAAAATCATTTTGAAACATTTGGAATATTCAAAAATAGGTCATTAGTAAACGATCCATAACTTCAGTTCCAATATCAATTTGGCCTCTAGTTATAACATATTATGAAATATAAAGTTTTAACGAAATCCATAAAACTATTTCGGCTGTGAACCCGAGTACAAATAGACCATCAGACGAGCTGATAGACAGACAGACGTTTCTAAATCCGTATTACAAAAACCACATTTTGCGTTTGAGAGCACATAAAACACCGATTAATATTATTATTATTATTATTATTAGCACCGCGTCTTACTACCCGTTCGGGTTATACGCACTTACGCTAATGTGTGATGGTAGGGTGATTGTGAGATGAAATGGAGGACCTACAGTTTAACGTGGAATCCGAACCACGGTGGAGGCCTGGCATTCCTCACATTCACAAGTTGTGATTAATACACATCTTGTCAGAGGTGAAGGAAGGGTTTGGCAATCAGATAAATCTGTGCCGGGACCGAGGATTGAACCCCGGACCCTCAGCACAGAAGTCTGACACCTTACCCCTAGACCACCAGGTCACCCATAAAACACCGAGACCCTTAATAATCTCAAGAGCTAAACATGTTCGCGATTACAATACTGTCTCTTTATGATAAAGTAAAAGAAAGAAATATTTGTGGTTTGATAGAAAGTGTGAAAGAACATTTTAAAAGAGCTCTCATAATGTCGGACTCCCCTTGGCAGCAGGCCACAAGCCACCACTGCTCTCTATATGGATGTCGTTTCAGGACGAGACACTTGAGACTGCGGGTGCTTGCATCAATAGTGTTAATGAGCCCAACTAAAGGGAAAATGGAAATATCCTTGCAGAAGTGCACTTTGGTTAAACTGGTGTGTGAAAAAATTTAGCTGATAAATCGTTATTAATAACATTTTTATTTCCTCTCGATCCCTCAAAGAGAGAAATATTGTGATCATCAGATGATTAGACTCAAGATAAATGTTCATGACCCACTGAAACAGAAAGAGTGGTTTTTGCTATGCCGTGAGAATGTCTGTTTCTCAGACTAGAGACGAAACCATTTTACCAATCGGGCTAAAACTTGTTATTTGGGTATTTTATAAGGTTTACTAGAAGAATTTTAGTAATTAAATATCTAATCTAACCGTAAAATTAAATGTAGTTTACTGAAGGACATAAAGAGATAAAATCGATTTTCTCAAAATAAAATCTAAAGATTTTTGATTAAATTTCTAATCTAGGCACTGTTTAACATTATAAAAAAATATATCATTTATCATTTTTCCATGAAAACGGCTTTAAGTGTATTTTACTCTAGCGAAAAGTTCAAATTTCGATAATTTCTCTGCAACAATTTGCGATACGAAATAACTTACCATTGCAAATTTGTAATACTTTAATGATTGAACAAAATTTGTATTTGAAATATATTTTTATAAAGCCAATAGCTTACATGCTATTGGCCAATTTTTATTTTTATTTGAGGTCTCAGAAATCGGGAGTTGATTGTCATAGTCTTTGATGAACAAAGATGCTAATTTTGTCTCAATATATTTCTGTAAAAAAAGTATATTATTTCATTCGTGCTTGTTGGTGGAATGTGATGTGTTTTTCATCGCGTTTCTGCAACAATGTATATTATCTCGTTTCACAAATCCTACTAGTTTTAAGTAAGTGTCTCCAATTTTAAATAAAGGAGAGGGAAAGTCTGTGTGGTACATCGTAGCGTTGAATGGAAATCATATTATACTGAACCTACTTTCAACGACAGTACCATTTATTTTAAATGTTAGGCTACATTTTGGTGTCATGCACATTTTAAATACAGTTCAAGTTTCATAGGAATGGCCTTATCTGACAGCTAAAAAGGCTTCGATATCTACTTTCAAGTATTCCTATTAAAATTCGATTGTATATAAAAGGAGCTTATTCAATATTACTTATAGATCTGGTTAAATAAATAACCAGAGTGATAAAAGGTTGGTGTTGTTGCAGTTTTTATAATAAAACACTTCTTTTGGGTCCAAATAAATAAAATATTTCTCCAGTAGAAACATATAGTTTAATTTTCTTTACACAGTGACCCCAACATTTCTTGAATATCTGGCATGATTATAGAGGCATTTGATGAGAATTTTTTTTTAAATAAAGAGAAAATTCGTCATTAAATCCCAGGACAGATATTCAAAAACTGTTGATCTCATCATGTGAGGAAAATCAATCTATTATTTTTATACTAAAGCAATATTTAATTTATTTTGACCAAAAAAAAAGTTTTGCTATAAAACCAGCAAAAAACACGTACCTTTTCTCGCGTCCCCTACACTCTCACCTTATAAGTCATATGATTATAGTCTAGTTATAATTTGATGATTTTAATTATTAACGTAATTGAAATGGTTCTGTATTGTCATAATACAGTTTGGTATTTGGAGTCTACACACAGATGTAGGCACATGGTCTCTATGGCAAGCTCTGCTAGTCTAATCTTAATCTGCCTGTGACGTGGCAAAAATTGGGGTCAAACGCCGCAAAAGTTTGAAAGCCATTGGAATATTAAGGGGTTTCACGCTATCGTCACTTTTCTTCCAGGTGGAAATGAACAGCTAAAGTGTTTGAGGATAGCCTGTGCTGAATCTCAAGAATAAGTCCTCATGAAATTCCTTTGCGACAACCCCTGCCACCCCCTCCCCTTTTCTACACACTTCCACAACTTATCCCTCCCTTCCCCTCCTTTGCCAATATTGTGATAACCTTTCTAGAGGCAGGTCTCCACCCTGAACGAGAATGACTGCAACGATTCAAAGAGGTCGGAAAGGGGGATGTGCGTGATAGAGGAGGAGGTTTTGCCACTACACACCACACTGTAACGTAGACAACAACAGTCACTCCATCTCTCGATAGAGGTCTCCACACAATACAACCACATTACAGTGAAGATCTCTTGTTACACACTCCTCTATCCTCCTCCTCCACGCACGTACGTCAAGATGACAACACATTGTGACTTCCCACCAAGTCGTTGCGCTGCACGACACGATGCCAGGCGCGTTATCTCTCTCGCGCACACACACACACACACACTCTCCACGCATTCCTTCCAACACTATAGTGTCACCGGCAAGACATTAGCATGGAAATGAAGACGTCATTCAAGAGAAGGATGGAGGTTTCTTAAAAAAAAAAGAGGAAAGGTTAAAAATACCTGTGGTGGAACTATGGCGTCACGAAGATTGCGCTCGTGTCGTCAGATCAATTAGAACTTGACGAAAATGAAGAAAGAGATTTTAAATTCCTTAAAAAAAAAAATCGGAATGGACGTTTTTAATATATCACGAGTTGAAAAGGGGAATTTTTCAAAGTCAATCTAAATTTTTGTTGTTGTAACTATACGTTTATAAAATAATTCATTATAGACTACGAAGTCAAAAAACGACATTAATTTTACTTTATTAGTACAGTTTGATTTAGATCGGCGGGCACGTGGCTGAATGTCAGGCTCGTCTGTTCTGGCATTCCGGTAATGGGAAGGTCAGGATTCGAGTCCCATCCAGGTGTATTTTGGATGCTATTTTTCCATAAATGGTATCCACACAAATGCGATACATCCACCCCAATAGTGTAAATACATGCATAGCCCGAACAGAAAGTAAAACATGGTGCACAAAGATCAAATAAATTAAATCTTGCTTATATTCATACGTCAAACCATAAGACATGTGTTCTGCAGTTGCCCCTTTTAATAGATTATGTTTTTTTGAAATTTTATGTGTTTTAAAAGCTCTTCTTATTGTGGTTAGAGTCTATTTTGTAATCTGTCAAATTGTTTTAATAGTAGACTATGAATTGAGAACATTTCACATTGACAAACGAACAGCATAAAAATTAATTATTATGTCCTTGTCAAGCATATTTTATTGTTCACAGTTTGTCACATAAACCCGACACTTAACTTTACCTGTATCTTATCTGGTAAGTTGTTTGAACTCGTTTAGTGGCTCCATATTCTCTAATATATATTTCATTTAAAGTCATTTAAAAGATTTCAGATTAGATTATTTACTTACTTTATGGCATTAGGAACTAGAAAGTTCATTTCTGCACTTAAAAGGTACGCCACCTATCCCAATCTTGAGCAAGCTCTATCCAGTCAACCTCATTACAGCTTATGCCTATCTTGAGCTAGCTCTATCCAGTCCACCTCATTACACCCTATCCTTATCTTGAGCTAGTTCTATCCAGTCAACCTCATTACACTCTATCCCTATCTTAAGCTAGTTTTATCCAGTCCACCTCATTACACTCTATCCCTATCTTGAGCTAGCTCTATCCAGTCCACCTCATTACACCCTATGCCTATCTTGAGCTAGTTATATCCAGTCCACATCATTACACCCTATCCCTATCTTGAGCTATTTCTTTCCAGTCAAAATCATTATACCTATCCCTATCTTGAGCTAGTTCTATCCAGTCCACTTCATTACACCCTATCCTTATCTTGAATTAGTTCTATCCCGTCTACCTAATTACACCCTATCCCTATCTTGAGCTAGCTCTATCCAGTCCATCTCATTACACTCTATCCCTATATTGAGCTAGATTTATCCACCTCATTACACACTATACCTATTTTGAGCTAGCTCTATCCAGTCCACCTGACTACACCCTATCCCTATCTTGAGTTAGTTCTATCCAGTTCACCTCATTACACCCTATTTCTTTCAGGTTAATTATAAGGTTATCCTACTATCTACGTTTAAGTCTTCCCAATGTTCTTTTCCCAATGGGTTTGCCAGTCAGTACAATTACTAAGATTCTAGATTCTCCAATTCACGCTGCATATCCTGCCCACCGTAATTTATGAGACTTGATTATCCTAACAATGCCTTGTAACAAGTACAGGATATGTAATTAATAAATACATAACCTCCTCCACTACCCAGTATTGTCATTCCTTTGATTAACTTAATGTACAGAAATATTAATAACATTGTAACTAGTCTCAATTTTTGTAAATAAGGGAAGTTTAAAATTAATATCTCACAAGCTACACTTTCAACTAATTTGGAACTGTAGACGTCAAGTTGATGGAAAAAATAAATAATTTATTTGGAGACCGATCAATGGAGCCTTTTACTTTCTAATATAGATAAAGTACTGTTATCGAGAAAAAAAAACACTTTCATTTGATAATGAATCTTGACATTTTATGTGACCCTGAACCAATAAAAGTAGGTTTGCAATTTCACCTGCACCAATGGTTTGATGGATTTTATTCAAACATGATATTTAATTGCTATATAGTCATACCTCAAGGCATTTATGAAAAGTTAATTATAGCCATCAAAATAAGGGGTATTTAACTCATGGTTGGTCTTTAAAAATGTGAAATTTCTACTAAATGTTTAAAATGTACGTTCAAAATGGATTTCTGAAGAGTGTTTTACATGATAAATAAGAATGTTAGTTTTTTTTTTTAAGGAAAATATAATTTGAGGGTAGTTTACTAGTGAGTGATGACTCCCTGAAACCAAAAAAGTAGTTTTCGCAATGCGGTAGCAGAAACTATTTTACCGATTGGGCTAAAATTTGGTATCTGGGGTTTTCATAAGGTCCCCCGAGGTTTTTTTGGGATTAGATATCTAACCCTAAATTTAAGGGTAGTTTACTGAAGGAAAAGAAAAAAAAATCTCGAAATTCGTTCTAACTATTTTGATTGAATTTTACATTTAGACACTGTTTATTACTATAAACAAGATGGAAATTCTCATTTTCTCGTGAAAATGACTTTGAGGGTACTTTACATTGGGGAAATTTTCCGATTTTCGTCATTTCTCCTCAAATATTTGAGATAATGAATAACTTATCATTGTAAAGTTGTAGTACTATTAAAGATAAGACTCTTTTATTTGAAATATGTTTTTATAAAATCAATAATTTCTGAGATATAAGCATATATACATGATACCATCCAAACTCGATTCCAGGACCAACTAGATCGGACTAAAACGAATTGATACATCCTAAGAACCTCAGGATGTATTTGTTTAGCCTAGTCTAAATTCATTAATCCTGACATTTTGGCCTAACTCATAGGATAAATTAGTATAGCCTATAATTGCATTAGGCCAAACAAGATTTAGCTTTGATTATGTTAGGTTATGTTAGGTTAGGTTAGGTTAGGTTAGGTTAGGTTAGGTTAGGTTAGGTTAGGTTAGGTTATCTGACAGCATTTGCGTGCGAAATGTGAAAGTTGAAACCTGTTCAAGATCGATTCATAGTATGGGTTGAGAAGAATTAAAACTAGAACTTCCTGAAAAAATCAGGCTATATCGGTTTATCCTACAAGCGGCAGGATATCTCAATTCAGCCTAGTCCGAACTAGTTTGTCCTAGAATCGGGTTTGGACTGTAGCATATATATACTTTTAAATTCAGGTCTTTGAAAATGAATTTGATTCTCATGCTCTTTGGTAAACAAAAAATTTCTCTTTTCTCAATTTTTCTGTAACAGTGTTCCTAGTTCCTAATGCGAATGGGTAAGTAAAAAGTAACAGTGTATATTATTTAATTTACGGTCTTTGGTGTAGTATTTCTACAACAATTTATAGACCTATTATTTCGTTTCGCAAATCTTACAAGTTTCTAGTTAATTTTTTTTAAGATAAAAGCGAGATAAAATCTGTTTGGTGCACCGTATCATTTTTTTTATTTATATCTAAAAAGTGTTTCATTTACTCATTTAAATAGTGTTTGTTTTTCTAAGGTAAACTTATTAAGGTTAGTTTACTGATAAGTGGTCTTTGAAAGTTTTGTCACAAACTGTAATAGACTATATGAGAAAGTATGAATGATTATGTCATACAATTTATTTAATCTTTGATTGTACCTTCTAATCAATACATATTATTGGTACATGATACAATCAATCCACAGAAGTTGGCACTAGCTTTGCCAACAGAAGGTGGCCGCTTGGTCAGTATCCACCTAGGCCCACTACGAACCAAAAACTAATGAATAAGCCATTACGAACTAATCACCCATTATTCAAAATCATAAACTCAGCTATTGTTGATCTACCAACACCCTCAAATATTTCAGTTTGATGAAATTTTGGTTTACTTCTTGGTATATGTTTAATTGTGCAAATCGTTACTGAATTATTCCTTTGCGGGCTAATGTCATGGAGTTTATATTATTGTTAGATTCAAGTTTGAATCACAGTTTAGTCGAAATCCTCGCATTGCACGCAAGTGGGATTTGGATTTGATTTCAGACGCCAGTTTTTAAAAGTACACCGTGTTTAGCACGTCATGTAAAGAAAAAATATTTTTAGCACCCCGTCTTACTACCCATTCAGGCTATACGACGATGTACTAGCTGCGCTACTGGAGTATTGATTATTAAGGTTTAATTTAAAGGAAGTGTATCAACATTTGCGTAGAGGAAGCGTGGAAACCCATTTTGAAAAAAAACACCCAACCGAGATTCGAATCTCTATCGCTTTGTCGGTGACCTGGTGGTTTAGGGTAAGGTGTCAGACTTCTGTGCTAAGGGTCCGGGGTTCAATCCTCGGTCCCGGCACAGATTTATCTGATTTCCAAACCCTTCCTTCACCTCTGACAAGACGTGTATTAATCACAACTTGTGAATGTGTGGAATGCTAGGCCTCCACCGTGGTTCGGATTCCACGTTAAACTGTAGGTCCTCCATTTCATCTCACAATCACCCTACCATTGCACATTAGCGTAAGTGCGTATAACCCGAACGGGTAGTAAGACGCGGTGCTAATAATAATAATAATAATAATCTATCGCTTTGTCACCGACAATCTAGTCTATTGCGAGAATGACGCCTTAAAGCATGTGGCCACCGAAGTGGGTTAAAACAATGAATTAACAAATGATAACGTATTTAAAAATTGCTAATCATATGCTTAAACCTAGAGGTTTATATTCAATTAGGTGAAAAATGACAACCTGGGCACGGGAATCTAACCTGGTACCTTTGGCTACAAGATGAACCAGGATAGCTCAGTGGTAGAGCATTGATGATCAAAGCCAGGACTTTTTGATTACCGTGTACAGGTGGTCCTTTTACATTAAATTGAATTTGATTTACCTATCAATTCTGAAACTGTGCACATTCATCACGTATCCATTTGTGCAAACTTAATAGAATAGAAGGATAGCCACTACTTGGAGGAATTTGATTATGTTATTGATTACGTCACCCAGTACACAGAAGTAATAATTTTAAAAGGAAGAGAGTCACTTTTATATATATATATATATATATATATATATATATATATATATACTTTAAATAAGTAGGGTAATGACGTTAGTTGGACATTGATTTGAATTTTAAAGGTTTATTTATGACTTAACGTTTTAAAAGACGACTTTTATTTTAACAATTTAGTTTATAGCTTTGTGTCTGTTACGCGCTGGCTTGTGTACTGAGTGACGTCATGAGCTTAGCAAATCAGATGTATTTCTCCATTTAGCGCGCTACCTTCTATTCGTTTTACAATGAGTTTGTGACTAACTTAAAATTTAAAATAAGTATGTAGGTACAAATTATGAGTTATTCTAAATCATCATATACTTTATTATATCTAGTATCAATTGTGTCTTCAATATATTTATATTTAAAACACGGCAACATGAAACAGGACTTTCAAAACAAATTTCATATGTTAGCTATCTACTTATTAACTTAAATAATAAAACCCGCATTGGTGGACAAGTGGACTATATTCCAGGCTCATTTAGTCCGGTTTTCCGGTGACGAGGAGGCTACTATTCGAATTCCGGCCGGACTTTTTCGTAAATTGTTCCCCTCCACATAAATGTGGGTATATTTCATCTAAATTTTACTTTACTCATCTATACTCAATTATTAGCGTAATTAAAATGCTTGTTACCTAGACGACGTGATATATAATATATAAATATTATATACCATGACTTTGGTTGAAAGTACGTTATGGAAGTCCTTATTTCGTAACAAAAACTTTAATACGAGATAAGGCCTCTCAGAATGGGCCTCCAAACAAAATCAAGGCATAATTTCAGAACTTAAGTTTCATAAGGAAGAACCTACTTTTGGTTTAATTAATGATGTATTGGTTTTTAAATCAATACTTTTAGTTTCATCATTTGGTTTAATTTTTTACAACAAATTGTTTAAATTAATTTTTATTTTGTTCATAATCAAATAAAATATTACTAGGAAATAGCTTTAAAAAAACTTCTGCTACTATTGTTATTGTCTTCTATAGCCATTGTACTTTGATCACAGCCATATGATTACTTCGACCTTGACCTAAATTTTAAATCCCTCATCGACATTTCCCGAAATACGAATAAATAAGCATTAGTGCTTTAAGCTACCATTAATGATGATTCTAATTCCATTATGTTACACATAAATAATAAATTAATGCTCTTAATTTTTAATCAACGAAATGCATTTCACTCTTTCTTAAAATACTAATCATGCTTTTTTTTAAATGAATAATACCATAATGTATAAATTTAAATAAATATTGTGTATCCATTCAACTAAGACCTTCACGGAATTATTTGAAAATGTCGATTCTTATTTTCTTACTTTCTTTACGAGCTGTACGCATTTTAACAAAGCATACGGGATAGGAATAAGTAGATTAGAATTATTATTAATTATTATGCCCATATTAGCGTGGAGGTAGAGGGCAAACCATTTAATACCAATTTAATACTACAAGTATACCAATTGAGACTCGAGCCCCAACTTCTTTGTCGCTGACAAACCAAAGTATACTAGAATTATGCCCTTGCCTTCATGTCCACGAGTGCGTGTCTTATTCTTATATAATCTCCGATGTGATTATATATTATATTCCTACATAACTCTTTAACAGTTTAATCAATACAGTTGGATGAAAGCCGAGAATTTCATCCGATTCTGTCAGAGGCCACATCGATTCACTCCATTCATCGTCTCGCAGTCTAATTACCGTGATGTCTGTAAGACCGTTCCTCTATTGTCCGTCTGATAATGAATTATAGTCCGGCCATACTCATCGGATAGATATTTCGATATGAAAACAATGACAAAAAAATAATTAATTCGATTAATCGCGGGGATTGTGTGTCTGTAAAAATATATATGTATCGGATTTATTATTCCTAGCTTTGAAAGACATTTTAATTAAAAATTTGTTCTATAGTCATCGTAATACGTAGTTTTCATGCGAACCATAAAGAACACATAATTTAGTTACTAATATGATCCCCTATTAATGACAGAGAGACTCATTGTTCCATTGCGTTTCTGTCGTGTCTTCAACAAATGAATAGTAGAGAAGCCGGAATCATTCGATAGGTACAGTACATTTTGGAAATAGATGAAAGGCAGGAGGGTGGGGACCACGATTAAGCTCAAACTATGGTTAGCTAATTAACAGATTTTTATACGTGGCCACCAACACGAGTTAATTTCAATTGCCGCATGGACAGAAAAATTATCATTTGGGAAATCCGGGTTTTCCCTTTTATTGATGAATTAATAGCTGGGGGCCTGATGTTGTCTTTGTGTTAGGCTTAAGTTAGATCATATATTGTGTGTTGCTGACAGGAATGGATCCAGATAATTTTTATAGGTGGGGTCATTAATTCTAATATAACATAGTTGCTTCCAATGCTAGATTTCTGTTTAAAGCCAGTTAATAGTTTTTCATTCATATTTAATCTTATGGAATGTTTTAAACCGTGGTCATCCTCCCCAATTTTTTAAAATCAAATAGTTTTTATAAACTATTTGGAGTTGCCCTCCTTCAACAATTTTTTGAAACATGGTTCACTCTAGAAGCTATGAGTAGTCTTCACCTTGATTTTTTTAATTAAATTCTTTTATGAACCTTTAAAAGTGTTCCTTACCTACAAATATTTGAGGTTGGATGCTACTCGAAGCTATTTAGAGTAATCCTCACCTTAATGTTTTAGTATACCTCTAGAAGATAATCTTTGGAGTGGTCTTCCACCGACCAAATTTTGAAAATTGAATTATTTCACAAACTAGGCTATTTGGGGTGGTCCTTGCCTGAAAATTATTCAAAATGGTATACAACTATAAGCTATTTGGAGTTGTCCTCCCCTATATATTTTTGAAATTTGGAGGCCTTGAAGCTATTTAAGGCTTTCCTCCCCTGAATATTTCTGCCAGTCAGATGCCTCTAGTTTAGTAGTTATTTGAAGCGGTCCTCCCTGGCAAATTTTGCAATAGAATGCACTAGAAGTCATTTGGAGTTTGATTTAAGACCATCTTTCACCTTCATATTCGATAATGTCAAAGGGTTTGAAATATATCTAGGGGGAATTTATTCCAGGGAAAGGCAAATTATTTCCAGGGTGGCAGAGACCCCCACAATTCCACCGCTCCTGCTGTCCCACATACTTTATATTTGATATTCGTGGATGAACTGCTCTCAGGCGATTATTATTCTTCTTTGATGTGTGATAGTCTACAGTCTCTATGCGGAACAATGTTCGTTACTCGATATACACGACAAATATTCTTACATGAAGACGAATATTTTTTCCACATTTGCGTGAGTAACATCGAACATTGGTTAAATGTGGACGAATAACGCACATGTTGACCCGGCTTAAGTGGTTTCTGCGCGTAAAAATATAAAAAATTGTATAATTTATCTGTGTTGTATTTTTCTTTCTAAAATTTGAACTTTCATTTTGTTTTTTATTAATTTTCTAACTTTCACAGGGAGGTCAACTGACCCTTGGCCCCGCCCCCTTCTGCCCCCCCCCCCCCCCCCCGAATCCGCACCTGGTTGCTGTTATAATCAGCCAGTTCAGAAAGTGCCAGTTAAATACCTCAAATCATTTCACGCTTCCATTCAGCCATACGCTGCAATTATTGTATAACACCGATTTTCTTTCGAAAAAAGCATACTAAAGTGTTTTTTTTTACCATAGTGATTCTGGTAGAATATTTCAGAAAACTGGTCTAGAGCAATTGTTATTTGTCGTTTTACCTCTAACGACATTTACCGCTAGTCTGGTCATAGTCTAAGTAAGACGCGGTGAGAGGAATATAAAACCTGGAGCGGAGAAAACTTCCCTCGCATATATTTAATACAAAAAAAAAAAAATCTGGGCTTTGAAGGGAATTTCTCTAAAAAAGAAAAGTTGGTAGTTGTACCCTTGTCTGAAGGCTCAATTAGGCCCAGGAACAAAAGAAGCTACCAACTTGCCAAAATCAGTCCACCCTTGAGGAACACACCGGTCCGTCGTTTTTACACTGTTATTATTTGGGTGACGCGTTGAAGTTGTCTGGGACGGTAAGAAGTGGAAGTGTGTTGTTGTCAGGCCTGTAATACGGTGTTCTGATGGATGAAGGGTTAGTTGGTTACTAGTTATTAATGAGGGGAAATCACTGATGTGAGCACGAACACTGATCCTGCATTAAGTTCCCACCCTCACACCCTTCACCACCTAGCAATCATCCTTTCAACCCTTTCGCGTCGTCAAACCCAACAATTAAAACACGATCGTATCGAGTTTTTTTTTATTGCGTTTGATTTTATTATCGGCCGATATCTGCGGGCTCTTTCATTCCGGTAACGGTGATAGGTTCATTGTTATTTGCGGACATTGGGTGATTTTTTTTTTTCTATATTAACAGATTGTGAAAATTTGGTTGAGCTTAGGGTGGGTAACACAAGAGTTCGTTTCGTTTATTTTTTTAGGATCTGTGTTACTTCACGTGAGATGCAATTAATTACCGGATAACAGCTTTAACATAACATATTAAAAAGCTTTTACATGCATCTAAAATATAGATTAGTCACTCAAATTCATCCTACATTTTATTTTATAAATATTGTAATTAGGTCTATATTTTGAGCTTATAATTCATTTTGTGTCAGACTATAAGTAGTACATATATATATGTAAAAATAAATAAGCATATGTATGAGTATATATATGCTTTTTTATTTATATCGTGCTATCTCTTTCTCTCTCATATATATATTTATATATCTTTCTCTCTCTTTATATATATATTGCATATTTCTATAATGCTATCGCTCTCTCTATATTTATATATATATATATTAGAAAATATATGATAGAAATAGCACATATATTATTATATTATTATTATATTCATTATATTATTATTATTATTATTATTATTATTATATTATTATTAGCACCGCGTCTTACTACCCGTTCGGGTTATACGTACTTACGCTAATGTGTAATGGTAGGGTGATTGTGAGATGAAATGAAGGACCTACAGTTTAACGTGGGATCCGAACCACGGTGGAGGCCTGGCATTCCACACATTCAAAAGTTGTGATTAATACACGTCTTGTCAGAGGTGAAGGAAGGGTTTGGCAAGCAAATAAATCTGTGCCGGGACCGAGGATTGAACCCCGGACCTTCAGCACAGAAGTCTGACATCTTACCCCTAGACCACCAGGTCACCTTCAAAATAATGAAGAGCGATAAAACCGGAGCGAAGGGGAGAGAGATAGGAACAGCTAGAGAAAGAAAGAGAGGGACGGGTAAGGGAGAGAAAACGAGAGATCAAAAGAGTTAGAAAGAAAGTGGGATAGGAGATAGGATAAGGGAGAGAGAGAGGAAAGATATAGGGGGGAACGGGAGGTATATTATTTATTTCTCACTTTCAAACACTTCGTTAATGTTGTGGCAAATTAATAGAGTGTAGGACTATATTATTATCAAGCTTCAAACACTATTCTTATTATTAACTTAAATTAGTTATAAAACGACACCTGGCCACGGGAATCGAAACAAGAACATTTGGCCTAGCACACCATTGCTCTCCCACTGAGCCATTCAGGGTCGTCCCGTGCTCAGGGTCATTCTTCCTTCCTGGTTTAAAGCTGAGTCAGTGATGGACGTGTGGGAACTATTGAAATCATTGACATCTCGTTTTAAAATACAATCTTGTATTGTATACTTACGGCATAACAGCCCTCCTGGGTCACAGGTGATTGTGTTATCTGGTAACTCGTGATACTATACTCGCTCATATGTAGGTGACGATTATACGCGTCTATCACAGACTCAGCCTTGAACTATTGGTGAAGAATTACCTCGAGCATGGGACAAATCCTGGATAGCTCAGTAGTAGATTATTGGTGCGCTAAGCCCACAGGTCCCATGTTTGATTCCCGTGTCATTTTTAAACTTATTTAAATTAGTGGAAATATGGTCCCCTCCATATGGAGACTGCCAATGATTTGAAACTTTTGTGTTTATATTCATTACTATTGTTATTATTATCATCACAATCAGGTGAATTCGAAGTCAGCTGTACCTAACTTGCTCTCGAATCATGTAGATCCTAATATGCTTTAAAATCAACGGGAGTTAGTTAACCTGCTTCGGTGATAACGTGGTCTAACGTGCTAATCTCGTGTTGGGCTAGACTGCCGAATACGGGGAGATTAGGGTTAAATCCCGGTCGGGTGCAATGAGGGCTTTTCCTAAATGGTTTTCCACTCTCCATCCACGCAAATACGGGTACATTTCCTTTAAATTAAGCCTTCATAATCCCTTAAATCATTTTCGTAATTAGTACATAGGCGTATAACTCGAACTGGTAGTAAGACGTGTTGATACAAAATAAATCAACGGGAGTTTAACCAACTGGAAGCAGTATTATGTGTTACACCCCATTCATGAATTCTCCAATTTCATGAATGGGGAAAATTTCTGACCATTCCGTAAACTGGCCTTTACTCCTGATTATTCCCCGAACTGGGCAAAAATTAGTCCCTCCATAAATTGTGCAGCGCTTATGCTTTCCATTTCGTGAACTGGATACTTCATGAAATGGGCAGCTCCTATCTTTACTCAATTTATGAACTGGACAAGTTTTTACCTGGTCCGTGAAATGGACAAGTGAAGAACAGGTTTGGTCTTTAAGTTAATTTAACTTTTAGTCGTTTTAGAATGGAAAGTTAACTAAAGATAGGTTGGGCTAGTTTAATATATTTTCTTAAAAGTAATTTCAGTTAAGCTTGTAGTAGATATTACAAACAATCAAATACATTTCATGAAATTGACAAAATTAGTGAAAATGTTGTCCATTTCGTGAAATGGTCAAGCGAAGAAGTCAGTTCACGGAATGAGCAGAAATTTGCCCAAATCATGAAATGAGCAGTTTCCCTATTTGGGTGTAACGCATTAATTGACACACGGTCTCCTTTAGCCAAACATTGTTTAATGTGGTCTAAAGAATGTGTTCCTAAGTTATCCTTAAATGGACAACCTCACACTACCAAACATTCCCTGTTGATATACTGCTTAGTATCAGCATAACGCCGTGATAGAACATAGGAATTGGACTGTGAAATGGGAAATAAAAATAGTCAGTTAAAAAAAGTATCCTAAAATAAAGTTTAACAAATACGTAAGTATATTTCCTAATCAGAAGTTACTGTCTATCAATTAATTGGCAAGTGATTAAGCAGAGAGCGTCCAAGAGGACAGACGTTTAAACGACAATATAAACAATCAATATCTTTAAACATAATTGTCTCGTGACAAAAGAACGTGAACCAGTTACAAGGTTCCAATCAATTAATCTGGAACCGAAGCCATGAATTAATCCAAAAAAGAACGATAATATGAACCGTATTAAATGCTAATAATGCGTATAAAGCATAGGATATCTCCCAATTAACAATTATCTTATAAAACACTAATACAGATAATTAACTTATTAGTCAATACCCAGTGGCAATTTAGAAATGAAGACTTAATTAGGCACGTCCCAAGCAATGCTCGGCTATAATAAGTTACAATAAGCCAAACGTAAACTAACAAAGACCTAGAGATAATCATAATTATTCTCTATTAACTATCCCTTTTAACTATCCACTATTAACACTAATTAATAGGTAAGAGGAAGATAGAACTAAGAGGAAATATACCTGCTTTTACGTGGAGGGATAGTGGGAAAACATTTAAGAAGAAACATCCTCAATACATATATCCTGGGTAGGATTCTAGCCCTAATCTCCCGTCATTGACATATTGAGAGAGTAACGCCTAAAACAATTCGACCACAGAAGGGGGTCGTCTCAATACACGTAGTCGGTAGGCTATTTGAACCGAGAATTGCGTCACTAACAAACCGTGTCAGACGATACTAAGATGAAAATTTTCTGCAGTGGCCGCTTGTGGTGGAGGGTTAAATTGTAGAGGTGGCACCTAGAGCCTACTGTACTTCAAACTATAGTGTGTTAAAATACAAGGGGGGGAATGGGGTTGGGGGAGGGGTATATAGGAAGCATGGATGATAGGGGGGGAGACAAAGTCAGGCCATCCTTAAAATATTTTAGTTAACTTATTGATGATAAAAATTTGAAGTATGATATATGAACATAGCGGGTCCACAAAGACTCACATTCATTTTTCTCTTTACTAATTTTTTTCAGCACTGGGTCTTTCTACTCCTTTGGGCTATGCACCTATGTACTAATTACGTTAATGTGTTAGGGATGAGAAAAGGGTTTAATTTAGAGGACTTACACCCACATTTGCGTGTAGTGTGATGTAATATCATTTAGGAAAACATCCCTCATTGCACCCGACCGGGAATCGAATCCCGGGGAGTTGAGTGTTAGACATGCTGGCTACTGAAGCAGGTGTTTCTTTAATACTATTACTATATCACTAACATCATTGTTATTTTATTATTATAATTTAATCAGTTGAAATTATTTTAAAAAAAAATAACTGAAAATTTTCCGAAAAAAAATAGGGAAAAATTTTCCGTCTCACATCTCTACATACTGGCGCCTTGTTCTGTGGGTCAGGGGTAAGGATGATTTTGTTAAGAAAAAAGTATTTGCCTGATCCTCACATTACGACTACCTCATCTCCCACCTGGAGGCTCCGATTGAAAGAAAATTACACCTTTCTTTAGAATTTGTTTCCTTCAGAATTACAGAGTCTGAAATATTGAAAACAAATGAGAAATGCAAATTGCATCACATTTGAATTTTAAATGTATATTTTTCCAAGAATAAAAAGGTGGTTTTCATCCCTTGGCACCCTACCCCATCTTGGTCTCCCCACCGTTTTAAAATAACCCTGGGAGGTTGCCACAATGACGTGGCGTAGAATCATTAAGGCAACACCTGTTTTAACGGGATTTATATTTAATTCTTAAATTTGAATAACGAAATTAAAATACTTTTTCAGAATCTTTAGTCTGAAAAAATGGAGGAGAGGTTGGTTTATTGAGTAACTTATTACGAGTTATTTATTGTATCTGGCTTTAGGGCTAATATTAACTTATTATATTTTGATTGTAATTATTTTAAATTATATTTAGTAAAGAGTAATGCTTGTGTTTCAACTTAAGGAATAAATGATCAAACATTTTGCGCTAGAATGCACTTGAAGTCAGCTACCTGCATCGATGAGCAAGCGGATTAGTTGTCAAGTTTTTCTAACTCGTTTGCCAGAGACGGGGAAGTTGAGACTTGAATAACTCGTAGTTACACCAAGGAATGAACTTGATATTGTTGCTTTTTACAGTGGTTCCTTTATACCATCGATCGCAATCTACCAGTCGACTGCGGCCGTTAGTTTGGTCGATCACCTGGTTGATCGATTAAAACAAATTGATCGAAATAAAATGAAAAAGAGGGTTTGCATATTTTTCTTAAATCAATCTTAAAATATCTAAATATCGAAGCTGTCTGACGATGACCATTTACAATCCTACCTTTATTTATGACAGGATAATTATGAACTATCATTCAACAAACTATCCTAAGATTATGCGGTGCCGTGCAGTCAAGTGTTTAGTGAGAGATTAACTTTTTTCAGGGCAAATATTTATTATGTAGCTTAATGAAAAACACAGTTTCAGTGTGTGAAAGGAATTAAGTTCTTATTTACAATATAATTTTACTATTGAAACAACAAAAAATGTGCTATTTTTTTTCCAATGAAACAAACAATATAAGCCTATGGTTCCATAGTAGATCGTAAAGGATTTTCCTTCTTTGAAGTAGATCCCTAGATCAAAAAGTGTGGCCACCTCTGCTTTACAGTCTCTCAACGCTAATGCACTTATGCTGATTCACGTATTCATAAGTCAGGTAATCTTATCTGCACTTGTCAACTTTGATATATATTATTAATACCTATAAAATTTCATAAATAAAATTTAAAATATTCAATTTGGACCAGAAAAAATATGTTTGTATTTTCTAGAAGGCTCTTCCCATAAAAATTGGACTGTTAAGACGCCTTCTCCCGAAAGTGATAAAGTTCCCAGGGGAAGCACTTACAAATACGGCCCATGATGTTATTTTGTATAGTAACGGTTCTCTACACACCTCTGGAGAAAGAGATTTAAAACCTAATAAACACATGTCCAAACGACGCCTTGTCCAGATCCGCGTTTCTCCTCGCAGGCGTGCGATGGTAATCAAAGCTCTAAAGCGCAGCAGTAAAATGGCGCCTTGCATCAGCTCTGAGAAACATCTTTACTGCAAGCAGGTGCAGCTGTAACAAGGTACCTTACTGTTGACGTTTTGGGATATCTTGAAAATATCCTCGTTGCTCTGGATAAGAGAAAGATGTAGAATGTCCAAGGTGTCCAACGTCGTTTTATGAAGTTGTAAAAAAAAACCATCCGAGCAAAGTGTTTTAATGTTGTTTTTATTTGAATTCAATATATTTATTACCCGCATCAGTGGACACGTGGACTAGACGTCAATTTTATGTCTAGTCTGGCTTATTGTTAGTAAGGATGTTAAAGTTCTAGACTCAGCCGTGTGTATTGAGGCTGGCTTATGATAGATTTTTTCCCACTGTCCCTACAAGCACATATGGTTACATTTCCTCTAAATTATATTTTCCTCAACCCTACTCTATTAGTGCAATTAAATAACTAAGGGTGGATCGTCCAAACGGCAAGTAAGGTACAGTGTGTGTATAAAATAATATAATATATATATATGAGAGAGAGGAATAATTTATAGATATGTAATTTTTAATAAATAGATGCTTTTTCTTAAGTCAACAACCTGAAGGTTAATTTTTGTTTTATCCGTCCGGGACTGGGTACGTACTCAACCCTTCGGCTGGCTAGTGCTGCCTGCACATTCTGGTAGAAATCCCATACACTGGGGGCTTTCAGAAATTGTATTGTTCCCACAATATCTTCCACACCAAATTTATATAAGCGAGCGGGAAAGGCTCTACTAGTTTTGCCGGAAAGGTATTTTTTACATAACTTTCAGTGTTATTTTACGTGCCACAATCGACATCGAACCAACGGATTTACTTACTCTCCTAAGGAAGTTGTTCTACTGATTTTTATTGGTTTAGAAAAATACATTAACCTTGGCTGAGTTTGAACCCACGAACATCGAGTCCTTAGGCGAGTACTTTACCTCAAGACCATTGAGGTCGATAGATGTATAGATTTATATACATGTGTTTATATAAGTTATATATTTATAGCCTATATAACCACAGTCCGATTTTTATTGGAAGCCCATATATTTATATAAAAGTACGCCAAATCCCCTATCTTGAAATCTTGAACTAGTTCTTTCCAGTCCATATCTTTACACCCTATCCCTAGCTTAAGCTAGTTCTATCCAGTCCACCTCATTACACCCTATCCCTAGCTTGAGCTAGTTCTATCCAGTCCACCTCATTACACCCTATCCCTAGCTTGAGCTAGTTCTATCCAGTCCACCTCATTACACTCTATCTCTTTCAGGTCCATTCTAATGTTATCCTCCCATCTGCATCTAGGTCCTCCTAATGATCTCTTCCCGTTGGGTTTGCTAGTCAATACCCTGAAAAAGGTTCTAGATACTTCCATACGCGCTGCATGTCCTGCCCACTATAATCTACGAGATTTGATTATCCTAATAATGTGTTGTGATGGTTACAGGGTATTTAACTCATAATAATACGTAGCCTACTCCCCTAACCAGTAACCTCATCTCTTTTTGGACCAAATATCTTAAAAACGCCTTGCTTTCGAACATCCTAAATTTGTTTAGTCATGCAAGGTAAGAGATCACGTTTCACACCCATAAAGAATCACCGGTAAAATTATTGTTTTGTACATTCTGAGTTTTACATTTCTGGACAGCAGGAGAGTTGTCAACAAATTACAGACCGAGTAAAAGCATCCATTTCACGACTGTATTATCATAATATAAAATTATGAAATATAAAATAATAATAATTTATAGTAAAAAATTATTAATCATGATGATGAATGACTGATCCATAAAATTCTTAAACAAGCTCGAAAGAATTTCCCCAAAATTATAAACAAACTGTTCACACGCTTTTAAAAAGGTTCACTAGTTCGGTCCAAAACCAAAGCGAGACAGTTCCTTTAGCACCCGATAATAGGAGGAAAATAAAAATGTGTATAGAATAGTTTCCGCGTTGTTTGAGAATCTGAAGGAAGACAATTTAGTTTTAGAGTTATAAGTGATATGAAAACCAATATTTATCCAAGCTACTATCACTAAAAACCATATCGGAGCGGGTTGCATACAAAGTGGTTGGTAAAGTCTGGTCTGATTTTAAAGTTATAAATTATATAGGGTTCAAATTCCAGCCGAGTATATTGAGATTTGTCTAGCTACGTCAATGTAATAGAATTGTTAAAGTGTAAAAACATGTTTTTTAAAGTACAAATGGGCTATTTTTTTTTAGTAATCTTTGAGATTTTAGAAAAGGCTTACGGTAATATTTGTATAAACTCTGTCTAGTGCTACTAAGTGAGTAAAACTTACTCAATTACTCTATAGCACTAGGAACTCTAAATTTAATTGCCGTACTTCAAAAGTTAGCCATCTATCCCTATCTTGATCTAACTCTATCCAGTCCACATAATTAAACCTTAGACTCAATTTGTGAAAATATGTATGCCTCTATTTAATTGAATATAATAAGGGATGTGCATACATATATTTTTTGATACATATAAATATGTATAAATATATATTAGTACATGTATATAAATTTACGAGCATTTATAGTATATATTTATGGAAGTACAAGTAAGCCCAAACAGTACATACTATTAAATGTAGGCCTGTATATACGAACTCGTTTTGCTCGTGCAAACCCCACGAGTTTTCTTTACAAGTGGATGTAAACTAATGTAATTCCAGCGTTGTTTTGAAACTAAAAATGTGTGGAAAATATGCCAAATTTACCTAAAATCAAAAAATCTAGCTCTATCTAAGGTATAACCGATGGAGATACGACAAAATGTAATAGGACCAAACTTGTGGATCTCACCAAAACCGTAGCTGCTAGTGCAATCCGTTTTTTGATAGGTCTTACCGCTTACCCACAAGAGACCTCCAAAGAAAATTCCGTACCGACTTTAAAGTTGCTCTGCCATTTTGAATTTTTTTCGGGGGCTAAAAATTTTAATATTTTAATTTTTGTAATTTTATCGTCGGTTACAGGCTAGAAGCTTTAAGTTTGCCAAATTTCAAGTTTCTAGCTCATACGGAAGTAGGTAAACATTAATGTCAGAGAGTGAGTGAGTGAGTCAGCCATGTGGCTTTATAATAGTATATTATGTATGTATTATATATTAATACACTTCTAACATTTTAGTTTGAAAAAATAGCAGAATTATCTTCAAAGCCGTGCGAAAAATCTGTTAATGAATGTGTACTTTTAGCCTCCAAGCTCTACTCTTCTAAATCAGAGGAATCAATGGTTTCGTGAAAGCACCCTTATCCCTATTATCATTGTGACAACATAGAATCACGGGGTAGGGAGGGTTTTAGCTATTAACCTCAACCAGCAAGCAATCCGCTGGCTATTGTGTGCGATATTGAGACATTTGCCCTTAGCTTTGTAGGCAGACAGAGTTGCAACCCTGTATAGCGTGTTGCGTGTTTGCACGGGGAGTCTATTTTTGATTCAGTCGTTTTATTTGTGTATGCACCTCGTCTTACTAACCGTCTGTGATGTGAATTTAATTACGTTAGTGGGGTACGTATGATCAAGATAAACTTCAGATAAAATGTATCAGCATTTGCCTAGAGAGAGGGAAACCATATACGACAGAAAAATAACATTCTTAGTACAGTCAACTGATCATAGACCCGGTCCAGGTACGTTCGTTGTGACAAAGTGGAATCTTGGCTGAGAAAATAAATACACAGTGGGAATTTCCAGAGTAGTGGACTGGTCTACATCTACGACCAGTTGATAAATAGTCCTACAGTGTCAGAAAATTATTAGTTTTATCTTGAAAAAGGTTTTTCCTAGTATTTTTATTGTAAATCCTCTACAGCTTAGGTTATTTGTTATATTCTCTATTATTTTATATTATATTTGTTATATCCTGTAAGGATGTAGACTAAAAATGTCCGTGGTAGCAAATGCCTAACTAGATTAAGAAACAAGAAAAGAGTAATTTTAAAAAGCAAGTAAATGTATTCAAGGCACAAATAGCAGACTGAGTGTGTAAACTCGTCAAAGGAAGAGGTAAAGTTATATCAGTAGACAAACAAGAAGCCTTGCAGGCTGAACTATTAATGTTCTTCTCTCTCTTTCTATTTAGTATTTTAGCGCCCTAGTATGATAGTGCTTAGACTGCTTAGGTGCGTCCAGTTATGATGCAACCCGCTTCGCAAAATAGTTTTGAAACCTCCAAGTAGGCAACGTCGATAATCCTGCACACGATATAAGACCAGGTGAGAGAACTATTTATTCGGAGTTTACTATAAGTGTGATTCCAGGTGGTAAAAACCCTTTGACTCTCTCAATCTCCTGAAAAAACAAAGTTAATTAAATAAAGGTTTCTACGATAAGGTCTAGCAAAAAAAGAGTGTAGTGGACTTTTAACTAGGAGGTAGAGGTTCAATATTTCCCGGGAGTACTAATAAATGCCAGTGCATTTTATAAACATTTATTTTACCTATTATTATTTTATTTTGTCATCATATCTTAGTACACGTTCTAACTGTATGGATAAATATTATAGTAGAATAAATATAAGGGAGTTACAATTTTATATCAAATGTTCCCGCCTTCACGTAAAAGAAAAAATATCCTCAATACATCCGACAGAGATTCGAACTTCTACCTCATCAAGGGTGTCCCAAAATTTAATGACAACTGTCTCTCTTCATTAAAAAAAAATTCCTCATTAATTAATGCCACTATACTCATGCCAGGTATTCAACAACGGTTGCTATCACCATGTGAAGAACACTAAATTTTTTGTTTCTACAAGAGCAATATTTGTCTTATTTTAGCAGAAAATTTTTGTTTTGATATAAAAACTGGTTATAATATTTCTCTTAGCTCACGTTCCTTACTAACCACAGGATGGCTACAAAAAATATTTTAAGAAATTCCCTGACTTTTCCAGGTTTTCCAGGCAACATTTTTCAATTTTCCCTGACTACTTTCTTCCAGTTTTAATGGTGGATGATGACTTGTTTTATTTATTATTGATTACATATTAATAATGTTTTTATCAACTAAACATAAACAGTTTTATCAGTTATTTTTAAAATTAAAATGTTATTTTATTTAGGTATTATTAACTTTTGTTTTAGTGTTTAGTTGCGAAATTAATGGGATTTTTAGACATATTTTTTAATTCCTTGACTTTTCCTTATTTTTAGTTAAATTCCCTGACATTTCCCTGTTTTCCCTGTCATTGAAAAATTCCCTGACTTCTCCAGGTTTTTCCCTGTTTTCCCTGTCTGTAGCCACCATGTAACCAACCACCTTACAACTTAAAAATCCACACAAACCTTCTCACTAACTGCGATCAAGTCCAATCCCATAATTTTACTAACTGAATAGTAGGAGCAATGCTTGTCAAAAATCGTCTGTATCTTCATTATAACCACCCGGAATTGATCTAGTGTCCCCTTAACTTGGGATCAACCACTCTAACCACATAGCTAAGGAGGCTGGACATCACGTGGTTAGTATTGGTTATAAGAGTCCCTGTCATGTCCGATTAACCAGGATAATATATACAAAGGCTACTCTCAAATCAGGAGTCGCATGGAGCTGAAGTTTTCTGCATTATTCAGCTAACAACTGTGAAGTTGGAATCAGTTTAATAGTTATTTTTAACCAAGAAAAATTAATTTAATTGTTTTTTAAAATCAAATAAAACCCTTTTTCTTGTCTCACTTCCAATGTTTTATAAATTACGATACGTAAAAATCACCATTCAATGTTATTAATTACTATGGCCACAAAAAATAAGTTTTTCATTAAAGGCTTCGGCTATGAAAGATGGTTGTCCTAATTTAAGTTAGTTCTTAAATCATGTATTTACAAACACGTGTTCATGAAAATTAAAGATAAATATTTGCTAAAAAGTAAGATTAGAAATAAAATTAAATAATAAAACTATAAGTGTTAATAAATATAAATATTTTCAACAATATTAGACTAATACTTCGCACCGCGTCTTATTACCCGTTCAGGTTATACGCTTAATTACTAATTACGCTAATGGGTTAGGAATTGAGAAGATTGAATATTGATGAAGTAAATCCGCATTTGCGTGGAGGGAGAGTGGAAAGCCATTTAGGAAAAACCACCCCAGTTCACCCGGGCGAGATTCGAACCTCGATCTCCCCGTCCTCGGCAGTCAAGCTCAACACAAACCCAGCGCTTTAGCTAAGTACACCACCGAGGCGGGTAACAACATTAAAATCCGTACCGGTGAACGCGTTGATAATGTCATTAATCTCATTTTATCTGGTTTGTCACTGACGGAGAGTTCAGGGTTCGAATCCCGAATTAATGTCTTGAGATGAGTTTTTTCCCTAATAGTTTCCAACTCTCTCTCCACGCAAACGTAGGTAGGACTCCTCTAAAATAATTCTACCGTTCTCATTAAAACCCATTAGTATAAATAATGCGGATAGTGCGGATAGGTTGTAAGACTTGAAGAACGTAAGATCATTAAAAAGCAGCGATTGTAAAAATACAATCCCTTCTTTACATGACAAATGAATCTATATTTTTTTTAATACCTTCTTACCCTCTACCGTACCTTTTCCCTCTACATCCCACCTCTCTGGTGTTCTTTCATTTCTGTCGCGTCTTGTAAACGTCTCGCGAACACTTCCAGTAAAAGTGTCGGCAATATATGCTCGGCTCTAGTTTTTATTTTATTTCCGCCTTGGTTCAGTTTTATTCACCGTGCAAATGAGCCCCGCAGCTGCCACACTTTGGTTTGGGAGAGGAATGGAAGGGAAAAGGGGGGACCTGTCACAGTTGACGGGAATCATACGAACACACAACTTGAATTGCAAGAAGGATGCCGCTTCCGTTACAAGATCGTGTCACGTGTTTATTGATTTAGTTAAAGGTATATTATAGTTTTATTATGTTAGGATTCCCCTAATGAACGCATTGGGGAGGGGGGGTTCAATTCTTAATAAAGGCAAATGCTTGCACATTCCTATGAATCTCACTTTCCCCGTCCGACTTTCTTGGATTTGAAAGTTTAAGGTGGGAGTGTAGAGGTCGCGAGAAAAGCTCAGTTTTTTTGTTGCAGTTTTTATCAAATTTTATCAAAACTTTTTTTTTGTTCAAATAAATCAAATATTTCTCCAGTAGAAACATTGAGTTTAATTTTATTCACATGACGACATAAGCAGTTCTTGAATATCTGTAAAGGGTGTATTAGAATGTAATAACAACTTTTTCTCATTGTTTAAAAAGTTTGTCAACTAATGTCGCTATACTCATGACAGATATTCAACAACTGTTAATATCACCATGTGAAGAAAATTAAACTCTATGTTTATTGGAGAAATTTTTATTTATTTTAGCCAAAATGTCTTTTGTTATAAAAACTGCCAAAAAACTTATCTTTTCTTAAGTCCCCTTCTACCCCAGCTTTAGAGCTCATTTCACCCCTATGGAAACCATGATTTGTTTATGATTGTATATCGGTAAATTAAAATATTTTTCTTTGGTTAAAAATAATAACTCATTTTTTACTAAGGTGGTATGGAACAACAAATAGCTCGAGAGCTGGGAGAGGTGTAATTATAAAGTTATCACTGTGGTGTATTTACGCTTTGATTCAAACTAAACACCGAAAGCAAACACCTATGAAATGTTGATGACCTTTGACGAGTAAACCTTTATCTAGAAAATCGAGTTAGGGCTTATTCTATAGAACTTTTCCAAATAAAAAGTTTTTGATACGATCTGCCTGTCTACAATAGCACACACATCGCAGTTACATGTCGTAAATGTCGAACCCAACAGTTGAGAAGGAGATGGACTTTGTAAATGTCTTACGTTTAATACATACGTTGGCTTGCGTTTAGCCAATAATAGAAATATATGTATAGTACTGTACTCAAATAAAACAAGTATTTAATTGGTCCAGGTTAACTGTTCATGGAAATATACAGTGAAGGATCTTGCATTCAAAATTGTATAATAATAGTAACAATTATTTAACCACGTAAAGCCATAATATTTTTAATTATTATAATCCGTTTAGGTGACCGCATGGTCTCACAATAGACTAGACTGCCGAAGACGGGGAGATCAGCATGTGTATACCTGTTGGGTGGACTGAAGACATACGTTATTTTTCCTAAATGGCTTACCTCTATTCCACTACGGGTACACTCCCTCAAAATTCAACTTTTTTAAATCCTTACAATTAGTGTAATTAGTACGTCTGCTTATAAACCAAACGGGTGAAAAGACGTGATGCTAAAAATATATATATATATTATATGTAGACTTAAATATGACTTTAATGATGTAGTAATATCGGTTGAAACTACAACTTACGACACCCACCTCGTTGGCGTAGTTGGCTAACGCGCTGGTATCGTGTTGAGCTTGACTGCCGAGGATGGGGGCAGGCCCTATAAGAGGGGGGTTCAGGGGGTACATCGTACCCAGGCCCGGGGGTCTAAAAGGAGCCTGGGAATTCCCTGGGATTTCTGGAAATGTTTGCATATATTGAAGACTAGCAGTCACATTTCCCCTACTAGTACTATTACTAAATTAGGCTATTAGCAGAGGTACTGTATAAAAATATTTGTTTAATTGTCTTTTACTTTTTTAAGATATCAAAGGATAAATTAAATCTATTTTTTGGTCTTATTTTTTGTTTTTTTCAGTTAATTTTTTAGTTAATTTTTTAGATATAATTAGTGTAAAATGGAAAGGAGCCCGAAAAAGCTTTGTACCCCCTGATACAATTCTTCTTAGAGGCCCTGACGGGGAGATCAAAGTTCGAATCTCGGTCAAGTGAACTGGGGTGGTTTTTCACAAATGGTTCTCCACTCTCCATCAACGCAAATGTGGGTCCACCTCCTCTAAATTCTAAATTTTCAATTCCTAATCCATTAGCGTTATTAGTACTTAGACGTGTAACGCGAACGGATAGTAAGACGCGGTGCTAAATAAATAAATATATCTTACGACACTTCATTGTAGACATTCATTTTTAAGTAGAAATATACACAAATTATCTTGAAAAACTATGAGTGAAAAATGATCCTGAGCACAAAACGAGTCCTAGTTAGCTCAGTAGTAGAGCTTGGTTCACTAATCCAAACGTCTTAGGTTCAATAACTGTGTCCAAGGTGTAATGTTTAACTTATACTAATATGATGCTTGATGCTGCTATATTCGAAGTAGATCACTTCTAACATCCAAAATTAACTATTCATGTATTTCAGTTGATTCACACTGAAGAAAGTGTGCGATGACTGTACGCCACTCAGGCTGTGTCGTGTCACTACCATTCCCACTCACAGGGCTGTGCGCTGGCTGTGTCGTGTCACTACCATTCACACTCACAAGAATGTACACCAGCTTTATCGTGTCACTACCATTCACACTCACAAGTCTGTACATAAGCTGTATCGTGTCACTACCATTCACACTCACAAGTCTGTACACCAGCTGTGTCGTGTCACTACCATTCACACTCACAAGTCTGTACATCAGCTGTGTCGTGTCACTACCATTCACACTCACAAGTCTGTACATCAGCTGTGTCGTGTCACTACCATTCACACTCACAAGTCTGTACATCAGCTGTGTCGTGTCACTACCATTCACACTCACAGGACTGTGCGCTGGTTGTGTCGTGTCACTACCATTCACACTCACAGGGCTGTGCGCTGGCTGTGTCGTGTCACTACCATTCACACTCACAAGTCTGTACACCAGCTGTGTCGTGTCACTACCATTCACACTCACAAGTCTGTACATCAGCTGTGTCGTGTCACTACCATTCACACTCACAAGTCTGTACATCAGCTGTGTCGTGTCACTACCATTCACACTCACAGGACTGTGCGCTGGTTGTGTCGTGTCACTGCCGTGCTCTGACTGTTTTGATCACCGTACTTGTATACATGGGTCAAACAGAGGAAGATGTGATTGTTGCATGCGGTCTGTATTTTATATCACAAAAGAAAAAGATAATAGCACATAGAAAGTGCTAGGTGCATAATGTGTTTGAAGCAAGAGATTAATTACTATCGTAATCTTTATGTTGCAAATTAAATAAGCAATCATACTCTTACAACAATATTTTTTTTTCTTCGTCTATTATTAAACGCTGCACACGATAGCTGATTTGGAATGCTCTGCAGCCACTGTCAGATTGTTTATAAACACCTTCACAAAGGTTTGCACTTGCCGGAAGAAGCCAAACTAGGAGAATAGACACATGGTTGACCATAAGGCGCCCGATCTCAATTCACACTGACAAGACTGTGCGCCTACCGTGTTGGACCGGCTCGACCGTCGTGACATTGAGAGCACATTTTTGAGGCAATCCAGACGACACATAGAATGGTCGGTACAGTCATGTGAATGTTAATCAAACAACTGATTTACAAGATTACTCATATGTAAATGACCTGTTAGAGATGGTCTGCATCATGATACAGCCATAGCACAGTTCTCTCAGTGTGAATTCGAATTTAGTAAATGCTAACACATCAAGGTAGTATTACAAAAACAAATTTACTTCACGAAACAATAATACAACACTTTCATAGCATCCACAAAGCTGCGACACAACATAGCTGTGTAAGTTAAGGCCTTTCAAATAAAATAATTGATAAACAACACAATATTAATATCACTAACTTTCAAAAAGACATAGGCAGTGCCACTACATATGTAAATTAATCAAGGTTCAGATGTTAAATGGATTTTTTGAAATTACATGCATCTATAATCCATTTGAACTGGCCCTATCCCAGTGAATTTTAAAAATTGGATGCATCTAGGAACAATTTGAAGAAGTCCATAGCTTGGCACACATTTTCTTTCAGCTTTATATTCGACAATATAATAAGGTGTGAAATAAATCTAGAGGGCTAATTTATTCCAGGAAGGGCAGCATATAGCCCATTTCTCGGTTTTACTCTCACTAATTTGGAGTGGCCCTTCCCTTAATTGTTGGGAACCAGACTTCTTTTAAAAGCTATTTAGAGTAGTTCTCCCTCCAAATATGTTTTGAAATGTTGATGCTCCTAGAGATTATTTGGAATAGTCCTCCTTCAGGGAATTTTTTAAATTTGGATACCTCCAGAATCTATTTTAGATATTCCTCGCCCAGATTTTTATAAATTTTGATTTCCTAAGAGATATTTAAAGGGTTCATACCCCAGAAATGTTTGAAATTGGGATGGATTTAGAGGCTAGTTAGATTGCTCCTCAACTGAAATTTTTGCAAATATTAGATGCCTCTAGAAGCTATTTTAACTTATCTTCACCTGGAACTATTTTGAAAATTGTTTTTAAAAGCAATTTAGAATGGTCATCTTCTGGAGAAAAAAAATTAGATCCTTCTATAAGATATTTGTAATGATCTCTCACCAACAAAATGTTTTTAATTTATTGCTTTCTGAAACCATTTGGATTAGTCCACGCTTGAAAATTCCTCAAAATAGCTTGCATTTAGAAGCTATTTGAAGTGGCCTTCTCCATCAAATATTTAAAGATTGAATGTATCCAGAAGACATTTGGAGTTTGATTTAAGGCCATATTTAAGCTTCATATTCGATATCGGAGGATTTGAAATAAATCTAGGGGGCAAACAATTAAGTTCCATTTCCACGTATTTTATTACTATCGGCACAGATAAAAATATTATCAATGGTCAAATTATAGATTCCTATTTCACAGTGACGTATTAACCAGCAAAGCAATTAAGCTGGTTAATAGGTTGTGTGCTGATACGATTAGTTGGTTCATAAGTTGCGTATTAATTCCTCAAACAAAATTTTTAAAACCAATGTTCACCCTACAGTGACACGTGATTCCCGGTATTTTTGTCTATTTGTTGTTCTGAGTGTGGAGGGGGGGGGCATATTTCTTCCTGTACGCCAAAAGAAAGCTCTATCTTTTTACCACTACCCTCCTGTCTAAAACCTCCTAGAACTCTTGGGTGACTCATTTTTCTTGTCTTCTTGCCGCTTTATACATATGAAAAAAAAACCAGAACTAGACTTGAAAAGAGAGGGGGGGAAGTAAATCGAAGACATTTACTCCCATCTTTTTTCGTTTCTTTTTCGTTCTATTTTCTTATATCTGTCTTCCCCCCCTTCCCCCCTATATGAGCATATTTTTTTTGTCCTCCTTTCTGTTTTCCGGAGGGATTATTTACAACAAATTAACCCAAACGTTAGAACAATGATGTCTTGAAAGGAAACAGATGACAAACGGAAGAAGGATGGATGGAGTTGAAAACTGTTTTGTTGACAGACCGCCGGAATTCACCGCATCAACAACGTGAGTTAGTTCTCACATTCATCACCAGATGTCGTTTAACGAGAGCGCTCATAACTTTTGTTGCTTATGAATAGAATATAAAGAGGGATAGAATGTGTGTGGTCATTTGGGCTGGAAACATTCTTCAATCATGTTAGGTGGGGAGGGGGGGGATAGGTCACATTGTAGACGTTCAGAAATGCCACGTTAGTTAAATAAGTGCTTGAATGGATGTGTCGGGATTTCATACTTTTGGGGTGGGGTAGGGTAGGGGTGAGGGGGGAGATACATCTTACGATAAACCCATTTCCTGTTATTGAAATTACGATAAAACGGATCAGCAGATTTTGACCAAAAAAAACACACTCATTTTAAATATTAGTTGTCCAGGATGTCGGTAAAAATAGTAACCTCTCACTAAAGCCCGATTTTCAAAGTGAGTTTCCAGATTTTCTGCTGTGGCTCATCTGTGCACTGATTCTTTGTTTACATCTCTCACGATAGCTATCTCAGGCTCCATGAGGCAAAATTTGAATATTCTTTATTTAGTTTTCATAATATAAAATAGCATCAGTAATTACGATTGAATAGGTTTTGTGACAGGTTTGCCGACCCCGGATCTTGAAATAAGCTGGACTACCGATTATGGAGTTTGAGTCTTGAACTAGTGTACTTGAGGTGTTTTTCCATAAATGGTTTTCCACTATCCCTTCACACAAATGTGGATACATTTTCTCCAAAGTATACTTCCTCTTCCTTATCATATTAGTGATTTATTATCACCTCATCTTACTACTTGTTCAGGCTATACGCATATGTTATAATTACACTAATGTGTTAGGGATGAATAAGGTTAAATTTAGAAGACGTGCACTCACATTTGTGTGGAGTTAGAGTGTAAAGCCATTTAGGGAAAACCACCCTCAGAACACCCGACGATGATTTGAACCCCAACTCCCTGTCATTGGAAATTCAGTCTATTACGAGAGTTACGCCTAAGACCATGAGGCCACCAAAGCAGATATAAGCACGGTTAAATACAAATTGTGTGTTAGAATATTTCTCTACTATCATAATTATTTACCTCGACTTCGTAAATGCCCATTAAGAATGCACCAACTCTTCAAAATTTACAAAAAAAAAAAATATGAACGTGTCATTTATATTTTCGGATGATATAAATCATAACCTTGACCAATGTGATTAACGAACTGTGTGCCCTTCCAAAAACTTCCTTCCCTTCCTTTTAAAGGCCATCATTCTTATTCTTACCCTCTACTACTCCATTCTTATCGCATCCCCCTACTACCTCATTCACCCACACAACCCCTTGCACTGGAAATAACTCACTCAACCCGGCGGGAACTCACCACACACTCCTGCCAACATTACCAGGCAAAGCTGCCAACTTGAACTGGATAAATATATTTAAAGTAATTATGAAAATCCTATGGCCAATCTTCTTCATCAACACTATTGTTCTTTTAACTGTTAAAATACGTAAAAGTGATCCACTTGCCCTTTCTAAATCAGGTATATAACAGTGCAAGACTACAAAATAACCCTTTATAAGTCAGGTATATTACAGATCAAGACTTAAAAGATTATCCTTTCTAAGTTAGCTTTATATCAGTGCATGACTTAGAAAATAGAAATTTATAAATCATATTTAAAACGGCGCACAAGTTACAAAATAGCTCTTTCTAAATTAGGTCTATAACAAAGCAAGACTTACAAAATAACCCTTTCTAGGTCAGCTACTTAACAGTGCATGACTTACAAAATAACCGACTCTAAATATGGTATATGAAAGTGCACAATTTACAAAATAGCCCATTATATCATAGCAAACACAACCAAATTTTAAACTATCGAAACATTCAAATACTGTATTATTTTAGATTATTATTATTATTATTATTATTATTATTATTATTATTATTATTATTATTATTATTATTATTATTATTATTATTATTGGCACCGCGTCTTACTACCCGTTCGGGTTGTACGCACTTATGCTATTGTGTAATGGTAGGGTGATTGTGAAATGAAATGGAGGACCTACAGTTTAACGTGGAATCCGAACCACGGTAGAGGCCTGGCATTCCACACATTCACAAGTTGTGAGTAATACACGTCTTGTCAGAGGTGAAGGAAGGGTTTGGCAATCAGATAAATCTGTGCCCGGACCGAGGATTGAACCCCGGACCCCCATCACAGAAGTCTAACAGCTTACCCATAGGCCACCAGGTCACATTATTTTAGAAACAAAGATTTGTCGTGGAGTATTACTGCTACCTCCCCTTCTATATCTATCAATATCTATAGGGTGAGGAAGGCTAATATCAGGTAAAAGAATCACCTGATTGTACAAAATAAATTTTATTATTGAAATAACAACTTTACAATACTTGAGAAAACAAACATCGTGCGTGAAGCGCACCTCCATTAGTCATCAGACCATTAAGTACAAATACAATCAATCTCAAATTCTCCTAAGTATGATTATATAAACAACACTAAGCGTGTAGAACACAACATAATACGAGGTCTGGGATCTCTGATGCCAACTTATCTTATGGGCTTTAGCTCCTTGATACATTTACTTAGTAATTATAATAATGATTTTAATATAAGGCATAAGCCACAACTGCTTTATCTTACGTGACGTCACTCAGCAATGGAGTACAAAACAATAATTCCAAACGTTCATAAATAACTTGACGTCACGTCTAAACATCATTTTCCTAATGCAAGAGCGAGCTAAGTCTCGCTTTACTATCCTGTTTTAAACAATAAATTTGATTATAACATCTGCCATCGTAAAGTACAAAAGGAAGTTTACTAAGCGGGTCTTGAACCCTGGGCGCGCTGACACTCAGTGCGCTTTAAATAATAAACAAGAATATACAATTACGACAAATAATAAGGTCTGGGTTTGAATCCCAGCTAAAATGGATGACGAAGGGCGACATCTTTCTATATGCCGCGGGAAGCGCATGGCATAGCAATTCAAATAAGTAAATAATTACAAAATTGAAGTCCAGACGGTAATTTAGAATACAGTTCCCCCATGACGCCGAAACAGAATTTATAATTTAGAATATTAATAATCCCCGAGACCTAGTCGCCGTTCTCACCTCTTATCCATGAGGTCGTAGTGTAGTAAGTGATTTTACTTTATTGGCGTAGCTGTATATATGCAAATGAAAATTCTCAGAGGGGGGGAAGGACCGAAGGAGAAGGAGGGTCGGAAAACAAAACAAACTAAGGAACTGGATGTTCGAGAACGTTGCCGAAGCGCCCAGGGCTATGCGTGGCCGGAAACGGAACTCTTCTTTCTGGCTGGCTGGACACGTGTTCGATTCTCGCAGTCAGTTGTCTGGGAACTCGTGGCTCAGTTGGACGGGCATTATTCTCGAGAGTGGAGGCCGGGTTTAGTGGTGTAGGTCGTGCGTAGGTCTTCCGAGAGCGGGCCGCTTGGTTGGTGAGTGTTTGTCCCATTCGATATTATTTGGTATTATTGACATTACATGTAAGTCGTTACATTACCAGTATAAGAAGAGTTTGTTAAAAGTGTACCTGAGATATGCTTTCACCTGCTTGCTCTTCATCTGACCAATCACACATTATTAATTATACCTTACATCTCTCCCATGGATATTACTTCCATCTACCTGGCTAGCAAGTGTCAGAACAATTCACAGGTACTATCCAAACAAACATTATTAACCCTGGCAACACTTCACGACTCGCCGCTGTTCAGAAATCATTCAGCAACAAACCAAGAACCCCTATATACAGTGGCGCACTTAAGGGTATAAAGCGTGGGACAAGTAATTTTAACAAAAGCTCAAAACATATAGGGGAGTTCCAGGCAAAATGAACGACACGGAGAGAGAAAATATTGTGTGTTTATTGGAAATGGTGTGAAGTACATCTTAGAGAGTTTTAGGTAAGAGTAAGGAGTTCCTAATTAACTAGAGAACATTAGTTTGATTCATCCTTGGGAAATCCTTTATACAGAAGAATTTTAAAATATTTGTTGTTTCCTTAAACAGGTATTTCTTAAGTAGGCCTATATTTCTAGGATTTTTTTAAATTTCTTTCCTTTGACTGTTAATATCGTTTATCCTTTACCTGTTTTTCTAAAACAAATTTTCCTTCAAATTAATATTAAATATCAACAAGAGTATGACGGTAAAAGTGAATAGTGCAAAGCGTAAAGCAGATTTGATATTCCCGGATCTTTCGAGTTTACTCATGTTTCACTTACGCCGGTAAGCCCGCTTGTACCTACCTAGTCCTTCTGGTATGTTTTGCCGGTAACGGAGAGGTCAAAGCTCGAATTTGGGTCGAGTGTACCGTGGGTGGTTTTTCCTTGTATGACTTTCTCCTTTCTACATTCACGTAACTTCAGCATTCCTACTAAATTAGTGTAATTTAATTAGTATAGTTTGAGCGCATAATAAGACGCAAAGTAAACAAATCCTTTACTTATGTTGTATTTTATTGTTTTAGATATAATTTATTATAATCATAGCTAGCTGTCCCGTTAACTAAACATGCGTTAATGTTTGCAATGACAGCTATCAGCAGTACCCTTTAGAACAAACCAGGTGACACTGACATATTGGTTCACGTTACCACTGGATATAAATTTATGTCAACTTTGAGTCAGTCTATTTGGCATGTTTTTAATTAAGAATAATAATAGTACGTTAAACACACGGGCTTTTAGTGATTTAGGTAATCGATGGAGTAGAGCTGAGGAGGAATATTTAATAGAACCTGCACTATTACATCACTAATACAGTACGATGTAGCAGTAGTAGTAGCAGTAGTAGCAGTAATATTAGTAGTAGCAGTAGTAGCAGTAGATGTAGCAGTAGTAGCAGTAGTGGTAGTAGTAGCAATAATAGTAGTAGTTGTTGTAGCAGTAGTAGCAGTAGATGTAGCAGTAGTAGATGATGTAGTAGTAGCAGTAGCAGTAGTAGCAGCAGCGGCAGTAGTAGTAGTAGTAGATGATGTAGTAGTAGTAGCAGTAGCAGTAGTAGCAGCAGCGGCAGTAGTAGTAGTAGTAGTAGTAGTAGTAGTAGTGGCAGTAGTAGTAGTAGTAGCAGTAGTAGCAGCAGCGGCAGTAGTAGTAGTAGTAGCAGTAGTAGTAATAGTGGCAGTAGTAGTAGTAGTAGTAGCAGTAGCAGTAGTAGCAGCAGCGGCAGTAGTAGTAGATGATGTAGTAGCAGTAGCAGTAGTAGCAGCAGCGGCAGTAGTAGTAGTAGTAGTAGAAGTAGTAGTAGTAGCAGTAGTAGCAGCAGCGGCAGTAGTAGTAGTAGTAGTAGTAGTAGCAGTAGGGGAGGAAAGGTGGGTAGCCCCGGACAGTCAGTGGTTTACAGTAAGCTGACAGCACTATCCAAGCTCGTATTCTATTATCTTTATCTAAGACTCTGGATGCAGTCAGTTGAGTGAAATTATCCGTGCCCTTTGGTTGTAACAGTGAATTTTCGCTTTCAACAAGCTCTTTTGTTTGACTTGAATAAAATTCAATTACCAAATACTTGCAAACGGGTGAGTAGACTAATCATATATTTATTTAGTATATCGAATGATATGTTTTTTTCAATAATTATAAGGTTTAGACCCATATTTATTTAATCTTATGTTTTAAATAATGTTTACGTTAGTGAAAGCGTTGAGAGTAGCCACGGACAAAACGAAGAAATAAAAATGTCAACCTAATTTAGGTTTATGTTATTTGTTGAAGAATAAAGGAATAGCCTATTATGCCTAAATTCAAGGGAAGGTTATCGATAAGGTTCATGGGATGAGTTAGGAAATGAATGCAGCTTACAACCAAAACTTGGACGTATTGAGCAAATATTTTCACAAAGCTTCGAAAACCAGTTGGATGAACATGTTGTAGATATGGACAATAGATTATTGGGGCATATAGGAAATAATTCTTAAAGCTATCGTATGATTTGGCAGAGCTTTGAGCATAGATTTAATAAGATTTTAAAAAAACGCTGGTAAAGACTTCTACAATTCATTCATGAGGCAAGCATCCCAACCTTTTTTACGTTGTCCTGAATCAACTAACCTTATGAGGTGTGTGGGTTTTTAACAAAACTCAAGTGGATTTGTTTTTTGAAAAAACTAAAATTGCTATTGGACAATTATTCATTCCGCATCAAGAATCTACTATGGAGATGAAACTGGGGTTTCATGTGTTCATAAAAATCCAAAAGTAATCACCATTGAGGGAAAAAGACAATTGGGGAAGCTTACCTCTGGTGAGAGGGGAAGAAATATTACAATAATGTTGTATATGAACCCTACAGGGCATTTTGTTCCTCCTCTATTTTCTTTCCGAGACAAAGGATGAATGACAGGCTAATGATGGGTGCACCTGACGATGCTGTTTCTATTGCTCAACCAAAAGGATGAATGAATGGAGAAACATTTCTTGTCTGGTTGCAGTATTTGGTCAAAGATGATCATTCCACACCACAAAATGCTGTGCTTTTGATTTTAGATGGATATTCAAGCCATAAAGAACTTACTGTGCTTAAGTATGCTTGTCAAAATAACATCCATATGCTTAGAATTCCTCTCCACACAACTCACAAGCTACAGCCATTGGATAGGTCTTTCATGAAGCCATTCAAAATGCTTTTACTGAATCATGTGCTACATGGATGAAGAAAATCCTGGAATTCGAATAACAAAATATGACATTGCAGGGTTGATTTTTAGTGCGTACACTAGATCATGTCGTCCTGACAGTGCAAGAAATGGGTTTATTTGCACAGGTATTCACCCATTTAACACCAATATTTTCTATGACGTAGATTTTCTTCCTTCACAGCTAACTGAGATTCCAGAAGAAGTGCCAGAATCAGCAAAGAAATCCTAATTATGATGGTACCAAATAAACAGGAAGTTAGTACTACAAACATAATTTCCCTGCACTCCCCTGTCAACAACAATAAAGCTTTAGAAATTCAAGTAACATTAAAAACGCTTCAGATATATTGAAAAAATTGTCACCCCTACCAGATGCAAGCTAAAAAATAAGAAAAGATAGAAAAAGTAAGGCCCAAAAAAGTGAAATTTTATCCTCTAGCCTCTACAAGAACATTGTAGAAGAGAAAGCCAAATTCAATACAGCTTCAAAGGGGAAATCCTTAGGTTGTAAGAAATCTTTGGAGCTTTGCGAATCAGTTTTCGAGAAAACTAAACTGAATCAACCAACAACTTCAGCTGCATGTGTAGCTAACGACGAAGACAAGACGGAATGTTTAGTATGTGGGGAAACATTTGATGAAAACTGGGTTCAATGTTGTACATGTCATGAGTGGGCTTATGAGAGATGTACTGATGTTAACCCAGACGATACATATTATGATTGTGAGCTCCGTATTATTTTAAAAAAAAAGACTTAAAAATAAATAAACTCAAAGTGTCCGCAGTTACCCGCCCTTCCAAACATATTAGCACAAAACTTAAATGAGTATTTTATTATTTCAAGTAAACATTGAAAGTTTTAATTGTTTCTAGGTGTTCTAGTTTAATTTTAATTATATATTATTGTGGGTGACCTGGTGGTCTAGGGGTAAGGTGTCAGACTTCTGTGCTGGGGGTCCGGGGTTCAATCCTCAGTCCCGGCACAGATTTATCTGAATGCCAAACCCTTCCTTCACCTCTGACAAGATGTGTATTAAACACAACTTGTGAATGTGAGGAATGCCAGGCCTCCACCGTGGTTCGGATTCCACGTTAAACTGTAGGTCCTCCATTTCATCTCACAATCATCCTACCATTGCACATTAGCGTAAGTGCGTATAAGCCGAACGGGTAGTAAGACGCGGTGCTAATAATAATAATAATAATAATTATATATTATTCATTAATTCACTAATGTTACACTTTTTATATTGATTTTTCCCTAAGCGTCTGGGGCTATCTAACTTTCTCCTAATAATAACAGTAATAGTAACAGTAGCATTTGTTTTTTGTATCGGGAGTACGTATTATTCACTATACATTATCCATTTAAGCACAATGTGCTTGTCAGTGCTGATTCCTTACCTTAAATATCGTACATACATATAATAATATAAAAATATGAATAATATATTACATTCCTTTAAGTCTATTCATACAACATAGCATAGATCTAATATTTAATTTAAGTTTCTTAAATATATTTATCTTTTTATTTAATATTAAAAAACCAATCTCGAGTCCATTTCATAGCTGATACATCATATTTAGTTACTCTAGTATTATTATTTGTTCGACACCTTAGCACAGTTGGTAATGTATCTGTATTATGAACTAAGGGCCCAGGTTCGATTCTTGGGATGGCCTAAAAATGTATCATTGGTGAAATGTGAGTTTACCCTTTCACAGTTATGAATTAACTGCCGGGGACTGGATGTTGTGACTGTCCTGGTTTATGCATCTACTACAGGCCTATCAATATATGGCTTGATTAAAAAACTGACCCAGGTCACAGGCTGGAAGCGGTAATGGATGTAAATGTAGTACTATTATTTCATTATGTATGTGATCCAGTTGGCAATTTTTTTTATTTCTCTTTTAACATTTGTTATTTTATCTATTCCCTAGAGAGTATCGGGCATCATGTTAAAAATTGTCGGTATAATTATTTTCATGTGTTGTTTTCCGTATTTATACATACAGTATACTAGCAGTTTGAACCGTTCTTCGTACGGTTAAGCAGCACCAAAACTATACCAAATTAAACGTTCAACATCCAACTGCCCACTTTTTGATAGTACAGTTCTGAGCTAACTATGGTAATCACAAACAAATCATGGTAATTAATAAGTTAAAATAAATTACATTTTTTGAACAAAATATCTCCCTTTTTCTCAAACTGGGTGTACAACTACGCAACCCATTAACAACGTAATATTTACCTAAGCAAGATCATAAAATAGGATAAACAAACTAAAACACATTGTTACAGAAATATTTTGGATAAAAGAGCATCACAGTTCACTAATCATCATAAATTTATAATTCTTCTAATACAGAAATATATTGAATAATAATCATCATAGTTTTCCTAGAGCATCATGGTTCACCTTGCCATATCGCCAGAATTGATGTATTTCAATTGTTATATCGCTGCTTGGGTATTAATTTATCCTTTGATTTTTAGATTTGTTATCGCAATGATAATGGATCCCCTTTAAGATAATATTTAGTTTTTGTATTCGCTTATTATTTATTTTTATCGTCTGCCCGAAAAAAAAAGTCACCATATTGAGAAGTTTATTTTTTATACTAACCATTTCTCGCCCCTTATTTTTAAATTACAAACTTTCCAGCTTGTATGGTTTTTGTGGGGTGATCCTTTTACAAACTTGACAAATTAAAATTTTCTTTCCATGCCAAAGAGAAGATTTTTAAAATTATTTTTGAAATATTTTAAGCTACTAACCTAGTCTCTATCCCCGCTTTTTCAGTCCCTTTTGTAAATAGTAATTAAATATTTAACATCTATTTTGTTATGGGAGTAGTATCTCTACATTCCTGGCAAATTTAAATTTGCTACCTTACCTAAAAGGTTTCTTTTATTTTACTTAACTTTCCTTCCACATTTACTAAATTTAATATATTTAGTCATTTATGATTATTTGGAGTGGTCTGTATGCCTTCTTATCAAATTTCAATTTTCTACCCACATGAAAAGTTTTTTTCTGTTCCCCCCTCCCCTTATTTCTCAAAGTTTCAACTAAAAGTTTAACATTTTCAGGCCTTAATATTAATTTTTAGTGTTATTTATACCCGTATGCCGAATTTAGTTTTCTAACACACTTAGAAGTAATTGTTTACTATTTATTTTTGAAATTTTGAACCTCTACCTCCTTTTCTCCAATTCACTCCTATAAATTTCAAATTTTAAGGTTTATTTGATTATCTGAAGTTGTATCTCTACTTTTCTGCCAAATTTTAATTTTATACATTATCCAAAAGGTTTTTTTTTTTTTCAAATAATTGTCACCCATTTCCCAAAGCCCCATTTTTTAATTTCCCGTTTTTGGATTTTTATTTTTATATGAGAAAATCCCGCTACCTTTCTTCCAAGCAAAATTTCAAGTTTCCAGGCCCAGGGTTTGGGGAAATACATTGATGAGTGAGTCAGTGAGTCCCTCACCTTTCTGCCCCTCTCCGCCCCATTAGGGGAATAAATTTGAAAAGCCCTCAAAATATCTCACCCAATTCTAGAAATATATCTATGTCAGCTGGTCAGCAGATGTATAGATGAATTTTGAATACTTTCACCCCCCTTTTCCCCTCGTTAGAAGTCAAATTTCAAATTTTAAGGACTATTTGATCAACTGGAGTTGTCCTTCTACCTGCCTGCCAAATTTAGATTTTATATGACACTTAGTAGTTATTTTTATGTTTAACCCCTCCCCCCAAACTCCCACCCACACATATTTCCCGGAACCCCATCAAAAAATATAAGGTTTTCAAACTCTTGTGATCATTTGACGTGGTCTCTTTACCTTCCTGTTCAAATTTTAATTTTCTACCTCATCTAAAAATTTGTTTTCTAATTATAGTTCCCCTCCCCCATTTTCGTAGCACAAATTGTAGATTTTCTATTTTTAGATTTTTTTTTGTTATATAGGGCAATCCCCCTACCTTCGTGGCAAATTTCAGTTTTCCAGCTCATCTGGAAGTGAGTTTTCTTTTCCGGATAGTTCTACATTCAACTTTATATAGAGAGAGATAAAGGAATTTTAAACTATCCTTTCCTGGTGTTGTGACTATGAGCTTGTCTTACTTTATATGTTTCTGAGAATTAGTATAGAATTATAATTTATAGTTATACTGTTTTTTACTGTCAATGGATTCCAGTCTTATTCATGAAATTGGTACTATTATTTTATTCACTCATTATTTCAAAAACTTTAGTTTGAATATTTTTTAATTGATTTAAATATAAATCACTCGTTCCCCCCACCCCCAGGAAGTAGTACCATAGCCTACTTCCTAGGGAAAGACGAGTGATGTACTCTATATTTAAATCAATTAAGAAATATATCCGTTTCGGTGGCCGCGTGGTCTAACATGCTACCCTCTTGTTAGTCTAGACTGTCGAGGACGGGGAGATCGAGTTTCGATCCCGGTCGGGTGCACTGAGGATTTTTTCCTAAATGGTTTTACACTCTTCCTCCGTGCAAATGCGGGTGCACTTCCTATAAGTTAAAACCTTCCTAGTCCCTAACACATTAGTGTAATTAGTACATAGGCATATAACCCGAATGGGTAGTAAGACGTGGTGTTAAAAAAATTAAGACATATTTAAACTGAAGTAGTAATAGTAGTAATAGTAGTCATAGTAGTCATAGAGTAAGCAAGAGTATTTAGCATGAAACAAAATCCTTTTAGTTATTTATGTCATCTCAAAAAGAAAAGGCTATAAAACAGAGTCGTTGGACTCTCTAGAATTCTCTCACTTGTTGGTTTTTCTAAATATTTTCTTGTCATCCAACAAAGGGCGTTATACTAGAAACTGTCATCGTGTTATTAGCGAAAATCCCGGTTTTTAATCGAATGTCACTCATCCTAAGCCAGCCTTATAAAAAAAAAGGCCTGGGAATTTCGCACCTCACTGAATATCTCGTAATGAATAATTCAATTTGTTTAAAATATAAAGATAACAAAAATGGTGTTAAGTGAATAGATTTACACATTTTTAACGTTAAGACATACATAAAAACGCTTTTAAATACCAAGTTTTTTTAAATAAAAGATAGAATTCAGTAAGATAAAAATAAGTCAGTATTTTCTTCGTATTTTGATTGAGAAGATTATGGCAAAGGACATCAGGAGGGAAAAAAAATCAAGAAAATTTTTTTTTTATTTTCATCTGTCCGATTTTTTAAAATTACTCCATCAAAGTCGTTCATCTCTTTTTAATTTTCAAACTTTTACTTCTATAAGGATCCGTTTAAAAAATAAAGGGAAAGGGTAAACTAGTAGGTTATGGAGAAGAAAGAAGTTATAAAATAAAACCTATGAAAAGTTGGTAAAGGATTTGATGAAGAGTAAAATTTGAACTTTCCCCACACTTGCCTCTCTCGCAATCCTCGTGGGTACAGATCAATTAATTCCAGCCAGTGAATGACATGCTACTAGCTGGTTAGAATAAGCTGGACTCTTATACAGAGTGTCCTATATTTAAAAAAAATATATATATATAGGTATCTCCGTGGAGTTTACGGCAACCAAAAATTATATAGTAGAGTTTACAGCTGACGAATACATTGTCATGTGTTTAACCTATCATACAAAACCTTGCCACCTGTATTTATAGGATGAAAAATGGACAGTAGATAAAACCAAAAATATTGTAGTGCGGTTGATGGCCACCATAAGATTTGGAATATATCTTACTTAATCTAACCTATCTTAGTCTTAAAAATCAAGCTATGTGCACAGTAGTAGGGTTTAGTGGCACTATAAACATTGGCATATGTCAAACCTAACCAACCTAATCTAGTCTAAAAACCTAGCAGCCTGCACGAAGGGGGTGGAGTAGGACCTGAATACAAAACCTCCGATTAAATTTATATTTGCCGCAAAACCCACCGTCCACAAACCCCACGCCACTTTCTTTAGGTGAATTATTATTTGTTTATTTATATTAAAAAAATTATCTTTATCAAATACTCAAAAAATGTAAAATTTTATATTCATAATTTATATTTTTCGATGGGTATGTAGACTCAAGTATCAACTTCAACTGGACTGATTTGGTATTTTGATATATTGGAGGTTGAGGATCGAATCCCGGCCATGTAGACTGATTTTTTAATGAATTTCCAATCTCACTTAATGCAAATGTGAGAAAATTTCTTCTAAATTTTACCTTTTTCATCTCAACTCTAATGGTGGGGGTAGCCCGGACAGGTTCACTTTTTATTATGGCCTTTTATGTTTCTCAGTTGATTTTTGTTTAAAACGTTGTTGAAAATGAGCCAATTTTTCTTTTTATTTTAGTTTTATTTATAAAACTTAGAATCAATGTGAGTTAAGTTATTGAAACATATTGATACCTTTTCTCTTTATTTTAGCGTAAAACATATTTTTGAACGAGCAAAATGTTTCTTAAATATTGTGGGATTTCTGAATGTGCATGTGTATGTATATATGTTAACTTAAAACATTTTAGAAATTAAGTATGATTGTCATTTATACAGGAATAAAAGCACGGTAGTCAAGCAGTATTGGATAGATAATAAAGCTACTATTTTGATATATATTCACATGCTAGTTATTCACAGGCTAGTTATTCAAATAATCTGTCAATTTTGATAGAGATACCAATAAAATAATACTTTTTTTCCATTTATCTGAAATATTTAACTTGTGCTTTCTGAACCGACTGATTGTATCAACACAAGACTTATAAACTAATTTAAATCTAGAACAGTCACAATGACCTCCTTCCCCCCCCCAAAAAAAGGTATGTTCATACATTTTAAAAAGTTATTCCTGACTTGTTTTTACTGTGCATACCAATAAATAAAATTTAAAAAATAATTAATTATGCTATAAAAAGTGTATTATTTTTTAAATTAATTTAAAAGTGCTTGCCTTTTCAAATCAATTTGAAGCACTTAAGGTGTTTCAATAACAGGAAATTATATTTAGAAAGCGTTCTTAACTCGGTTTGTTTTGTTTTTATCAAACAATATCGGTTCAAATAAAAAATATAATTACGTGCCTTAGTAACGAAAACCAGTACGATTCATTTTGAACCAAACCCTTTTTCTTTGGTATCAGTCCTTCAGAAAAGAGTGTTAGCTATCACCTTAATTTGATGGAGCACCCTTCTATCAGACCTGACTTAATGGACTTTCATAACCACTAGAAATAATTAATGCATCACTAATTAATTTAGTACTTAGGACATTTTTCGTTGAAACACTCTTTCTGGAAAAACCTCCTGACGGAAATTAGTAATTAACTTTACGTACTTCTTCCTGTTTGGATTTTCAGCCTCCATATTTTGTGTTACGTCAGAAATACACCTTTTCTTTACTGTGTTTAAATTTTATCTGTGTGAAGCTGTGACGTGTTTTATTTTACATACATTTAGGTAGTACTTTCTACATTTGCCTAATAGTTTGAGTGGCATTATGATCGCTATTATTTTAGTCTTGTTTAATTATTTACAAGATCTTATGACTTAGTATGTTTTAAGTGTGTGATTTTGAGAGTGTTTATCACCAGATTTATAAAAGTTAATATAATCTAAAAGGAAATATTGGCTGAATCTTTTTCAAAGATCCACCTTATGGCCAGGGTATTTTTTTAAAAGCTCCATCGTTGCGTCAGATGTCTGGAAATAGTTAAGTTGTCGGTCTCCTCAGTAAAGCCCAGTTTTAATTAAAGGGAATCACGTGACCTGGGGCAAGAAAACTACCTATGTCGTCTGCTTGTGTGTAGACTATTGCTTGCGGGGAAACCATATTGAGAAACAAATGATTACTTTTTATCTTAAAGAAACTAAGATACTATTTGAAAACTATGGGCGTGCTAAGATTAGAAATGTCAAATGACAAATCTCCTTCACTTTGACTCAACGCCCACAATAACCTAAGCATCCTCGAAACATTTCTAAGAAAGAAGAAAAACTCGATGTATTATGAACGATTTGAACTATTTCCTACTGGCAATTAAATGACATATAAAACGTGAGAATTAATAAATTCAGATGTCAGCTAAGCAATATAGTGTGCCTTGTTTTTCGCCAAACCTTCCTCTTTATCAAGCCACACTTAATGAAAAAATTAAAAAAACCTCGCCTTCGACTTCAGTTTCAGCTTTGCTTTGCATATTTCAAGCCTCACTTCGACTTTGCTTCACATTTAAAAATTGACCTTCACTCAACCCTGATGAAAACGTACCAACAAACAGTAGATCAAGTGGGACCAGTTTTAGTTTTGGTATTTTAAATTATAGGGTTTGTGTGCACTGATTAATTAATTCTGGCGGTTGAAAATTGTATTCACAAGATTGACAGTTTCATTCTCCTGTGAGGTGGGTGGGGGTTGATGTTTGTGGACATGGTAGTATTATAGCTGTCGGTATAATAAACGATTCTCACGTATCCTGAAGTTTGGTAGGGAGCGTAGTAGTGTAACTGGAGTGTGTTTCTAATTTGACGTGTGGCTACTGGCCACTCCTCCCCCTGGAGTGATTCCAACATGTCTGGGGGTGATTTACACCCCCCATACCCCTAACACCCTCCTACATTCCCCTGGCAGCGTCAGTCCACGCTGTTGGGCCGCTAGCCAGATACTACTACCTCCTCTTCTGAGCTTCTTTGTCACTTCTCGTACATACATTCTCTTCCCTAACTTTACAATTTCGGTTGCGCTTTTTATACGTCGGCCTCTTCTCTCTTTCACTTACCCGACTATTCATAGAGATTTTAATCTAGAAATCTAGCACTTAAGTTGTCTATATGTCTATGACTTGATCCCCCTTCATTTTCCATTCCCTTTATCACTAGTTCCATTTCCTTTTTCGATGTGATATATTACTTTTATGTATCTATCTTTTCATAATATATTTATTTATACAGACTTGCAACCATCCATCCAACTTACTTTTTAGCTATCTCTCTTACTCTTTCACAGAATGTACACATCTATTTGATTTTATCTTTCTCCCGCATTATAATAACATAAGCATGTACAGTCTGATTTAAATAGGAAGGAATTAATTTGAAAGCTATGAAAGCTACAAAAATTCTTTCAAATATATTCATACTTTTCATACATAGTATCAGTACCTATTAAATAAGTCTTATAATAAAGTAAAAAGTTATTGATACTGGCCACCAAAAATATCTTCCCTCCTAGCAAAATCCTACCATATTATCTTCTTAGGGATAGATATTTAGAGTACCTTTAAGAAAATACATGGGCTACATATTTTCTGGGATCAAAATGGATTATATTTTATTATATTATTAGGGTCAAATTTAGGTATAAATATTATCTATCAAAAGTGGCAGCTGTATAACACATGACTCAACGTATGAATACTTGAAAGTAGATCTAGTAACTTTTTCTATCTGCCAGATATGTCTATTTGTAATAAATTATATAATAGGCCCATAGTTGTGTTCTTGAATAACTTCTACTCACACCACTTAGCTTGCAATATTTATCTCAATTTATTCATCTATTTATTCGTTAATACATCCATCACTCACGCAATTTATCTACCTAAATAGATTAAAACTAAAATTCTAAATTATATTTTCTCTTTATTACTAATCATGTTTGCTATTTCTACCTAGAAATTATTTATTAGCTATAATATATTAGTTATTTATGTATTTATTAGTTAAATGTTTTTTATATTTATTAAATAATTAATATATATATATTGATTAGATAAATATATAACTTACAGATATATACTTGTCGTTTTCATTTTGTCCAACTATATATTATATGATTTAATGTTGGAATTGTATAAGTATTTTACACCCCAGTCTTCTGTTACATGAAAGTGTAAAGAATGGGAGCATGTGACAGTGGAACCGAATATTCTTAACTTAATTTGTTGGAGGCAGATTAAAGGAATTCGACTGAAATTTGTAAATTCGATCAAAAGTTGCTTATAAAGTGGACACACATTTTTTCACATATTTAATTTACATTCATGTGCATACAAACAACCACTCGTAGCGTAAGTAGGCCTATATATGACATTTTTCTACTTTATTATAAATGATCTAAAAGTAAAAATAAAAACATAAGAAATCACATATCCTTATACTATTTTCCGTTAAAATTAATATCGAGCTTTTGTTCTAACTTTTTAGCGGCGTAAAACAATTATTCAAAAACTTTAGATTATGAAACTGAGCTTTTACTTGAATGTAGTAGGCCCTAAGACTTCGTGGATTCGAAACGCAACAATTATGTAATCAGATATGATTTATCATTTTTTTTAAATAATATATAATCAATAAGTTAAAAGTGAGTATTTCGTATTTCTGTTTCAGTCTTTAGTAAACGAATTCCAGCAGGTTATAAAAATGTCTTATATAAGCACCAAGATTAACCGAATAAAAGTTTTGAGTTTTTTTATCATCGTTATAAGGCATACCCACCTTTTTCAAATAGACGCGTTCCACGAGGTTGCTAGTTCTGCCGAGTGAGGCGTTGTGAGAGACCTGACGTGCTTCAGTTGTTCTTTGTTGCTAGCTGTGACGTCATGGCCTTGATTCTTTTCGCCATGCGAAGTATTCTATAAAAAGAACCTTATCTCACAGTTCAATAAATAGCTAAAATCGTTCGTTCTGTCATGTATCAAGTTATCTGTTTGTTTCAATTCTTACGTTTTTGACAGATAGTGTTAATTCTAACAGTTCAAGGTAAATATAATAACATTTTGTTAATGTTTGGCACCTTTATATTTATGTTATCTCTTCAGATGTTCTTTCAACAACGATCTTACTGTATATCACTAACACACCTAACCTAGGGCATCGTTCCAGAAGAGGTTCAGACTGAACTTGAACCGAAATCAGTTGTCTCTTATGATTGTAAAATGGTCGTGGCTCCGGTTTTAACCTAATAATTGTCGATCAAATTCATCTGAATTCCAAATTGAGGGCTTGTGTTGAACGTGTGGCTTGTAGTTATCGCCATTATTAAGATTTAAGAGAGAGAGAGAGAGAGAGAGTGTACCCGCCAACGTATGTAAGGTTTCAGTTTATTGGTTACGTTATTTTAGTTTGCTAACTGAGGCGGCTCAACTAAGCTTCAAGAGTACAAATTTTCATAGAAAGAATCTTTTGGAAAATACAAACTTTTTTTCCTGTCAATATTGATATGTCACTATTTTATTAGTGTTATTTTATAGGTATTGAGAATATCTATCAAAATTGACAGCTGCAGATCACATGACCTGACGTATGAATACATGAGAATAGATCTAGTCCCTTTTCTAGCTACAAGATAAGGTTCTTCCAATTAAAATTGGACTGTATCATGAAACTCTAATTAGTGGGAATGTATGTTTCTTCACCTACGTACCTAAAAAAATATTTACTAGAATACATCTTATTACCCTCCACATTTTAATAACGCCAATGAGGAAGGGAGAAGGAAGAGAGAATTTAAAGTGAAGTTTCCGCATTTTCTTGGAACCAGAACTATAAACCATTCAGAAAAAGTCAGCCTTGTCATCCGGCCGGGATTCGAACCCCAGCCTCCCCATCACAGGTAAACCAGACTAAACGAGCTCTACGTTTAGTCCGCGTGCCCACCGAAGCGCGTTGCATACAATAACGGATTGTGAGTATTCTAAACTTGTTTGACAGCCATAAATTAATTTATTTTCATGACAGGTTGGCACTTTGGTTTTATAATTGTATTTTATATTAATTATGACACATTTTGAAACACACTCATGCCTGATAAAATAGTTAGTACGTTTTACTAACAGACTATTAACGGCCTAATCTAGGGAGTAATTAAGAGGTGTGTGTGTGGCTTAAATTAATTTAATCTGAACTAGCATTGAAAGAGGTTGATAAAACGACAGTAAAAACTTACAGATGGGGGGAAAAAAGTTTATGTTCAACTGCTAGGAATCATCTCCCATATTCTCCGTAAACGGTGACCAAGATCACTGAAAGTCTAACGCCTTATACCCCACGATCACCGGTACGTGTTATTTTAAAAATACGCAGACACCCTGTTTCCTGAGTCGACATTCAAAAATTTACTTGGGACGTCGGTTTCTGAATTTGATGTATTTAAAATGTTTGAAAGTTTGTAATTTCCATTAGGTTAGGTTAGGTTAGGTTAGGCCTGGTTTTTTTAATTTAAAGCCATACAAACCCGGTCGTACGCGGAACTCATGTGAGTCGCGTTCAGTTAAGCTTGACAAATTCTGGATTAGATCGTTCCACAACTTGTAACAACTATGTTATATTAGGTCAGATAGTTCATATGTTGTTTCTTTAGACTTTTTTTATGTTTTATTATAATCTGTAACCTTTATTTCACCACTAGGGTTGAGGGGATTAGGGGGAGCCTGCAACAAGGTGTCTACAGATCATCAAATGAAATGAAATTTTTGTCATGAATTAATTTTTCGACCCTTTTCAGTGGTCGACTGGTCTAAGACAGCGTTTTTCCAACCGGTGTGTCTCGGCACATTGGTGTGCCTCAAAGGGTCATCAGGTGTGCTGTAGGACTTTGGAGGACAGTAAAAAATTAAACGAGAAAAAATTTGAAGAATAAAAATAGATCTTTCTAAATCCATGATCAACATTATTTTTTAAAAATAAAAAATAAATATTATTATTATTATTATTATTATTATTATTATTATTATTATTATTATTATTATTATTATTATTATTATTAACTTTAGATATTCGAATTTTAAACACACTCTTAGTATTCGTTATTTTAAATATAAAATCTTTCCTTAAAATCTGATTGTGTGCCTTGAAAATTTAAAGATTTTTTTAGTGTTCCGTGAGTTGAAAATATAGAAAATCGCTGGTCTAAGGTGTCACGTTCATAATAGACTGAACTGCTAATGACAGTTAGATAAGAGTCCGAATTCAGTCAGGTGTACTTAAAGTGTTGTGGGTTTTTTTCCTAAAGGGTTTTCCACTCTCCCTCCATACAAATGGTGGTACATCTTCTCTAAATTCAACATTTCCTCATCCCTAACACATTAGCTAAGTACATATAAGTTTTGCCCGACCGGGTGGTAAAGCGCAGTGATAAAAGAAATGTGTGCTGGTTATGAATATTGCGAGGCAAGATCGATATAGGCCTACTAGTAAGAAAGAATAATATTTTAATACCTTTCCCACCTCTTATACGTTTTAATGGAAACACCTCCAATATTTCCAAGTTTCTGATGATGCTATAGAAGGATCAGAACAATTTTCTTCTTTATGATTATGCGTACCGCAGTGAATATTCTCACACTTCTATTGAAACGTAACATACAGTATTTATTAGTAGCCTCCCCGAATGTTATAGAGAACACTCAACAGAGACATTTCGGCCTCACTTTCTACCAACAGAATTGCTCTACGGGGGAATAATATATGGTTTAGATTATTGTTTATCATTCTGTCATAAAAAAACACTTTGTGAAAGAACTGGCCTTCAAAGACTCCCCATCCACCGGGTAACGCTGGTACGAAACCTTGGCACAATTATTCTGCGCATGCACATCTCAAATTTATAAAGACACTCGCCTTTTCGCAGTCGGCCAGTACGGATGTGTTTTTATCACTTCGACTCGCGTTTTGGCAGTTCCAAGACAGGAAGGGATGTGTGTAATGATCATTACAACTAGGTTTTTTTTATAGTAAAAGCAATTAGTCATTCATAAGATGGTAACAATAATTAAATTATTTCAGTAAATCAAACTAGATTAATAAATTTAATATTTATTTGATATCTCATAATTTTCTATTAATACGTCGTATCATCTTAACGCACGTTGGTAGAACACGTAACTAACTACCTGGTACCTGAATATAAGATCATATTAGCTAGCACTTTTTTTTAACGTATGCCACTAGGGTTTATTGGCTAGGAATTTCTGGTGTTTTATTGACAATGGTGGATATATAACGGTCTTGTAATGTTGGGGCACCATGCTGGTGCAGTTACTTCACCTCGATGTGAAGGTATGGTGATGATGAAGATGATTATGGGGTACCAGTAAGAGTCTTAAACCTAATTTAAGCCTAATTAACCAGAAAATGCAAACCATAAGAACAATTATCTTCCTTCGGGAAAAAAAACCTATGGTACTGCCGGGAATCGAACCCGGGATATATTATATTAGCAGCCAGGAATGCTGTTCATTAGCCGGCCATCTAGCCGTAAGAACTAACATGCCAGTACAGAGAAAGACCAAGGTGAGCTGGTCTGGATCCAAACCAAGGAATATTCAGATAATAATACGCCGTGTGTGTTAGGGCTGTAATCTCAAGGACAGGGGAAGATACCACAAGTTAGCCATGTAGTGAGAAGAGGGATATGAGTGTGTGATAAAAAAAAAATCCGTCATCTCCTCGCGATACAGTTCCCCGTGTTTGATTGATAGCAATTAGAGATAGCCTGGAAACATTCATAATCATAAGGTCGATTTTCCTCAGCACTTTTGGCAAGGCAGTGGTAAGAGAATGAATCGGCAGCTAGCGTCAAGTCGGCTACTGTTTTCATTTGAATGGGCTTATTTTCCATTCGAATGATTTTTTTTTAATTTGAATGATTTTGAAAGAATTGAATGAATCGATTCTGTTCATCCGATTCTGCCCATCACTATATAGTAGTTGAGTCTTTCTGTCATCACGACTCGGTGCGGACACTACAGTCCAAGGTCTCTTACCCACTGTCCCACTCCCATTAAATTGGATGACATGCGAGAGTATTCCCTACGTTCCAAAGCTCAGACTTTTTTTGTCCACTTGTTCGCTGTGTTATTGTGTGTGTGAAGTGGTTTCAGTTTACGATGGAGAGGGAATTGCTATTGGTTTAAGGTAATAACAGTCATAGTTTGTATTTAAAATAAAGATATGATTAATTATTCAAGTCAGTTGGGTTACATATAATATGTGCTACAACGATCAGTCAAATTTAAAATGTAGCCCTAAATACTAAAGTATTATAGAAAATAAGTGAAAATCTTTTTTAAAAAAGAGAATCATTTATATGAATTAAGTTTGAGGTAGTTAAGTAGGTAGGATACGTGTCTCTTGATCTGAATAAATTGTGGTTGAAGCTAAATATCTACGAATATCAACACATAGGCTGTAAATCATTATAATTGTGGCACTGCCCGTATGGAGGAGACCACATTCGAATTAATTTAAATATTAATATTATAAGGAACGTACTTGGTAGAATGACAATTGGTTGATTGATTTATAGAATTCTTAAATCAATTAACAATACAAGTTATGAACATGAGGTATGGTTTAATAAAAGGGAGATTGTTAAAACAGAAAAAGATTTAGATGCTAAGTCAATTAACAATATGAATTGATGGAAGTGATGAAGAATTAGTTATTCAAAGAGAAAAAAATTGTTTAAGTCAGGAATTTAATCACTTATAAATACATAACTATCTTCCTAAGAATCACCTAGAAATTGTTCAAGAGCAATTTGAATTTAAAAAATAGGTAAAACAGTAGTTGAACAAGATTCTATAAAGCAATAAAATTATTAGAAAAATTTTTGAACATTTTTTCTGAAAATAGAAATTGTAGATAATTAATGACTGAACTGGAGTCGTTATTACAAGTGACAATTATACGAATGATCAATTTAATAGCATCTAGGAAACAGTCAACAAGGGCAATTATGCAGTCACAAACAATTGATAAGATTAATAAAAGGTTGGCAATTTGACTAATTACCTAACTGATCAATTTAATAGAATCTAGTAAATAGATAAAAAAAAAGGGGCCATTACACAATGCAAACAATTAATAAGATACAAAAAAAAGGTTGATCAGTAGTAAGTTGGTAATTTGGTAATATGACTTAGCCTCTAACTCTTTTTCTGTTTTAACAATCTCCTTTTTATTAAACCATCCCTCATATTCATAACTTGTATTGTTAATTGACTTAAGAAGTGTATCAATCAATCAATCAATCAACTGTTGCTCTACCAAGTATGTTCCTTATAATATTAATTTCATAATTCTCCTTACTACAAATTAAAATTAATTTAACTAATATAATTTAAATATATTGATAAGTGACACTTGGACACGAAAATCGAACCTGGGACCTTTTGAGCATCACTTCTCTACCAATGAGCTATTCAGGATTCGTACCGTGCTTAAGGTCATTCTTCACTTAAAGTTTAAGTCTAAGTCTGTGATGGACATGTGGAAATCATCAGCTTCATATAAGCTATCAATCTTCGGGGACTGACGCTAAAAAAAAAAGCATGAGGGCTGGCGCCGCTGCATTTTTGCAATACCCTCTAGTGTTTTAAATAATAATAAAAACACATTTAATACGTAATATTATTATTGAAGCAATATTATTAAATACATATTTGTTAATTTTATTTTTTTAATTAAAAATAATGTTAAACTGTTACAAAAATAAAGCTTGGAAAAAATATTATAAGACATTATTCTATATTTTACTGTATTGCAAAATTATTGATTTCTTTCTTCTACATTATTACTTTATTATTTTATTTTAAACATACGGTGGTAATGAGCCAGATGTATGACATCACGACTGGCGCCGTTGCGTATACACAACATTCCTGCATGACGCCAGTTAAAACTTCCATATCTCAGAAAATATACATTTTTTTGAATGTTTGATTACATCATACTACGCAGCAGGAACTGATTGAGAGATACGAGTGGATCCAACCAATTACCTTTAATTATTTAAAAATACAGATGTTGCTAAAATGCAACCGTGCCAGTCACAGAAGATTAATATCGTGAGCTATCAGATACCACAGTCATCTTTGACTAGGGAGGGCTGTTGTGCTGCCAACCTAGTAGATAATACAAAATTTAAATTATTTCCACACGTCCATCACAGAATCAGCCTTAAACTATGAGTGAAGAATGCTCCTGAGCATGGGATGAATCCTGGATAGTTCAGTGGTAGAGCAGTGGCGCACTAAGCCTAAGATCTAGGGTTCTATTCCTACGTTTAAGTGTCATTTTTCAACTAATTTAAATATATTAATTATGTATGGCTAGTATTAGTACCAATATGAGTCTCTATTATGTAATTAGGAATGTGCTCATACTGAACTTAGCAACGCTGTGTATGGATCTCTGAGTATGTAGTAAATTGTGATGGTCTGCAGTTTCTTGTGTTTTGATATTATATTTATATTTGACTAACAGAAATACCCAGTGTTGCCAGGGGTAACAACGCAATGGATTTCATAGTTACCCCTTGCAACGAGGAAAAGATCCATTCATCTTATTTCTTCCCACTCAGATTTTAATTTATTTAAAAAAATCAAAACCAAATTTTAAAATCCTTGCTTCGAGTTTCACATGTTTGTGTACAGGGCAATTAATTTTTTAAATTTCAAACTTATGCTTGAGGCAGATATCACGCACCGTCATGACAGACACACAAGATCTTCAATTTTTTTTATAGATTGTGTAATAGCTATCGATACTTTCATATTTTCATGTTGTTTTTTTTTATAATTTTGGTATAATTTTTTTGTCAGATTATGTAGAGGGTCATAAAAGTGAGTATTAAAATTAATATTTCAATAAGTTTAAAGATAAAGAAGGTGGGATATCATAGTGATAAATCGAGACCATGAATATTTAAGAGGAACCCTAGCCACTGGTAGTTAAGGGTTTTCAGCCCCTGAATCACCACCTGCCAATAATGGAGAAGAGTATACCTATTAATTTTCTCAGAATATGCCACTGCTATTAGTGTTGTAATTCTTGAAAAACCCCTTTCGTCAACCCTCACTTAGAAATGCCATATTACTTAGGTATTAATTGGTGGTTTGGAGTGACCCCTATACAAATTTCAATTTCAATTTTCTACCTCAACTAAAAGTGTGTTTTTCTATTCAAACTCTAAACCCCCTAAACCCGATTTCAAGTAATGCAATTTTAAAATATCAAATTGTTAACATTTAACGGTTGTTTGGAGTGGTTCCTATACCTGCCTCTCGAATGTGATTTGACTACAATATTGAAAACTACTTATTTTTAATAGTTTTTGAAATTTTCAGCACTCCATCTGTGTCCTTTTCCTGGATTCCTATTTGAAATTTTAAGAAACTCTTACTTTCTTATTATTGTGCGTATAACACGAACGGGTAGTAAGACGCGGTGCTAATATTAATTAATTACTTTCTTATTTATTTGGAGGGGTAACTAGCCCGTTGGATGAGTTTTGTCTTCTAATACCACAATGAAAAGTAGTCGTTTCTATTATTTTTGGAAAGTTTGATCATCCCCACCCTATTTTTCTAACTTTCACTTATAAATATCATATTTTAAAACTTATTTGGTTATTTGAAGTGATTTTATACCTGTATGCCAAATTTCAATATCATATAGCATCTAAAAATATTCTACTTATAACCCTCCCTCTCCCCAGGAACCCCAGTTTGAACCTTTCCATTCTTATATTTTTACTTTCTCTCATTCTTACAGGTAGAGAGAGTATGGTGATCGTCAAAAGAATCGAACTCGAGATTTTGATGAATCTTGACGTTTCATGACTCCCTGAATCCGAAAAAGTTGTTTTTGAATTTCCGTCTGTCTTTCTGTCTGTCAGTCTGTCTGTCTGTCTGTCTGTCTCTCTGTCTGTACCTCCAACTAGAGCCTAAACTATTTTACCGATTGAGCTAAAACTTGATATCTAGGGTTTTCATAGGGTTCCCCCGAGGGGTTTTTGGAATTGGATATCCACCCCTAAAATTAAGGGTAGTTTACTGAAGGGCAAAAAGAGAAAAAGTCGATTTTCTCGATTAAAATTTCGATTAAAATTCATTTATAAACATTAATAAATATTCCAAACAAAATGGCTACTCTCAATATTTCGGCAAAATGGCTTTAAGGGCTCCGGTCTGATGCGTTAATTAACATTTTTTATAATAGCTCCGAAACTCTTTGAGATATGAAATTACTTAGCATTACAAATATGTATATATATTTATAATACAAATATTTTATTCAAAACATATTTTTATAAAATCAATAATTTTTAATCTATATGCAATTATATATATTTTTTTAACTTTTTGGACATTAAAGTTTAAGTATTGCGACCGTAAAAAAAAAACTAACCTGAAATGTTGATGGAGGTCGACGTCTCATGACCCCCCGAACCCTAAAAAATAGTCTTTGCAATGCCGTCTGTCTGTGTGTATATTAAAACTTAAAATTAAGGGTAGTTTACAAAAGGGCAAAAATAGAAAAAGTCGATTTTCTCAAAATCGGCTCTAACGATTTTGATTAAAATTCATTTTTAAACATTAATTAATATTCCAAACAAAATGGCTACTCTCAATATTTCGGCAAATGGCTTTAAGGGCTCCGGTCTGATGCGTTAATTAACATTTTTTATAATAGCTCCGAAACTATTTGAGATATGAAATTACTTAGCATTACAAATATGTATATATATTTATAATACAAATATTTTATCGAAACATATTTTTATAAAATCAATAATTTTCAATCTATACGCAATTATATATATTTTTTTAACTTTTTGGACATTAAAGTTTAAGTATTGCGACCGTAAAAAAAAACTAACCTGAAATGTTGATGGATGTTGACGTCTCATGACCCCCCAAACCCTAAAAAATAGTCTTTGCAATGCCGTCTGTCTGTGGGTCTATTAAAACTTAAAATTAAGGGTAATTTACTGAAGGGCAAAAAGAGAAAAAGTCGATTTTCTCAAAATTGGCTCTAACGATTTTGATTAAATTTCATTTATAAACATTTATAAATATTCCAAACAAAATGGTTACTCTCAATATTTCGGCAAAATGGCTTTAAGGGCTCCGGTCTGATGCGTAAATTAACATTTTTTTTAATAGCTCCGAAACTATTTGAGATATAAAATTACTTAGCAATGCAAATATGTATATATATTTATGATACAAATATTTTATTCGAAACATATTTTTATAAAATCAATAGCTTTCAATCTATACGCAATTATATATATTTTTTTAACTTTTTGGATATTAAAGTTTTAAGTATTGCGACCGTAAAAAAAACTAACCTGAAATGTTGATGGATGTCGACGTCTCATGACCCCCTGAATCCTAAAAAATAGTCTTTGCAATGCCGTCTGTCTGTGTGTCTATTAAAACTTAAAATTAAGGGTAGTTTACTAAAGGGCGAAAAGAGAAAAAATAGGTTTTCTCAAAATCTGCTCAAACGATTTTGATTAAAATTCGTATCAAAGCGTTGATTAAGATTATAAATAAACTGGCTATTTTCATTTTCCTATGAAAATGATTTTTAGGGTACATTACAGAAGCATTAATTTCCGTATCTCCACAACTATTTGAGAAACCAAACAACTTATCATTGCAAAATTGTAGGACTATTAGAAATAAAAAACTTTTATTTGACATATATTTTTATAAAAGCAACAGTTTCTGAGATATTTGCAAATATATTAAATCAATTTTGTGAGCTTTAGTTGTAAACATATACTACTTAAGTCTTAATGCAATTATTCTCCAATGCCATAGAGTAATTAAATATAAGTAAGTATCTAAAAAAAGTATGTTATTTTTCCTTAAAGCTCTTAAGAGAAATGTTTGCACAGCAATGATCTATCTCCATTTTAAACTCAATAGTCAATATTTACATTTTATATTGGTCAAAATGTATAAATGAATAATTAAATATCAATGTGATGACTTGAAGATCTGCAACTCCTTATAAAATGTTAAAATTTTAACCAGAAATCGAAATTTTAATACGAAGTGTTGACCCTTGTGGACCCAATATTAATCTTTTTTATTTCATTATTTTGTAACCCCCTTTTCCCCAAATCTCCCTTCGTAAGGGATGGTAAGACAAAGGAGAGAGAAAGTCTGTGTGGTGCACTATACCATTTATTTGATTAGTCGGAATGGTTCTTATAACTGCCTGCTGAGTTTAAGTTTACTCAACACTGAGAAGTGTTTGTTTTTAATAGTTTTGTAAATCTTCAGCCTCCCCCCCCACTTTTTTTTTCTTAAATTTCGATTTGGAATTATATTTTTTTTACTTTTTTAGTTATTTTGGGGGGTTCACTTGCCGGGCAATTTTTAATTTTCCACCACACTGAAAAATAATTATTTCTGTTATTTTTGGAAGGTTTGAACCCCCCTCTCTATTTCTCTAACTTTCACTTATAAATTTTAAAGTTTATTTGGTTATTTGAAGTGTTTATTTCTACCTGCTTGACAAGTTTCAATTTTTCACTTTATCTTTAAAAAAATAACCCCCTTCTATTTTATGGGGTCCCATGTTTAGATTTGTATTGTTAAATGGGGCAATCCCTCTTACTTCACGCCAGATTATGGCCTTCCATTTTATCTACGAGTGGCTTATCTTTTCTGATCTCACACACACACATGTTATACATACGTTCTGCTTTAAATATTTTGAAAGTATGGCTATGCCAGCTAAAACTGTAAATTCAAATAACGCAAAGTTAGTGATGGGTTTATATTTTAGCGGTTACATATTTTAGATTAATCGTTTCAACAGCTGCTGCCATTTATTTTAAAGTTGTTTTAATGGGCTTAAAATCAAATAATTTCATAAGAGTATTACTATTGTAAATATATTTTTTACACGACATGCATCTAACTATTGATCAACAGTAATGTTTTGGATTTTCTTCATTTTCTTCTGAATAACATAATAACTTTACTCCCCACACATGTATAATATTAAGCCGTCTTAGTCTACCTAATTCACCTTTCAAACTTTTTAGACTTTGTTGACCTTATTTGTATCTCTACTGAGAATACATTGAAAAAATGTTTGAAGTTTGATAGGTATTTTGATTCAAATTTAAGTTTAATTCATTTAATAATAATAATAATAATAATAATAATAATAATAATAATAATAATAATAACAATAATACTGAAAACACCTATTACTTGCTAAACAGGTTTTTTAGAAACAAATTATTTTGCCAGTATAATTGGTGTTTTTATTGAAGTTTACTAGAAATACGTTTTTACTTTAGTTTAGTTAACACTTAACAGACAAGTTTGCTTTGAATTAAATATTATAAATATATGTGTATAAATAAGACACAGAGTAGGTACAAGGTTTATAGTTTATACAATTTGATTTGAACTCTAAAAAAATATATTTTAATATAAAATACGTAAGATAATTTTATTTAAATAAAAAGTAAGTACCATTTTAAATTTGTTTATATTTGTTTAAATTTGTTATATTAAATGATGAAATTGAAAACATGTAATAACAATCTACAAATATTCTAAAAGTTCCCTAGTGTCTACTCAACTTCACTACCGGATTGAAGTGATGTCACGAAGGACGGCCTTGTGTAGGGAAGAGTTGTTTTTTTTAGCCCCACCTCTTATTACCCAATTGGACTGTATGCCCATGTACAAATTACGCTGATGTGTTAGTGAGGAAAGTTGAATTTAGAGGAAATATACAGGCATTTGCGTTTAGATAGTGTGAAACCGTTTAAGGAAAACCAACCTTAGTACACCCGACCCGGTGTCGAACCACGATCTCCCCGTCATCGTCAGTCTAGTCTATTGCTAGAGTAGCACCTTAGACCATGGGGCCACCGAAGCGGGTGAGAGATATTATGTGGCTCAGTTGTGGTCTGATACTCTGCAGGTTTTTTTATTATTATTTTACATTGCCTAAATTAATAGCTTTGAAAATTAATAACTACAACCTAAATTAGTGTACAAGCTTGCCTTTATATATGTAGAAATATTGTGCTATTAGTGCACCAGTAGTCTCAGACCCATACTGGTATCCAGTCGGGATCTAAACCAAAGACATTAATGCCCTTGCTACGGCAGTCTTTCAACAAACTAACCTTTGGGCAAATACAAATGTAATTTTATCAAAATAAGCTATATTTTATTTTGTAAGGCTCGGTTTTAAAGATATAACTGTTAAAAAAAATCTTTATCTAAGAATATGTAAACAAATGTTGGCCAATGTTCAGCGGATAAAACGTGCACACATAACACTTAAGACTTATCTTTAAATAGTATCCCGTATATTTAATCAGTTGATTTATGTTTGGTGCCAGATACGATAAGACAGTTTGCCGTATAAAATAACGCTATTGATCAGGTACAGTACATTAAAATAATTAGGAAATATTATGAATAAGCTAAATTGTAATATTATATTCTTCATTTACACAAAAGAATAAATAAGTAAAGCTTTTGGTATGAAAGTTATATTTCTATCTTCAAGGTACATAATATAGTAAGTTGTACTTAAGAATGGATTAAATATTCATATCATCATGAGAAAATATTGTATGCTTTTTTTTAAACTGAAACCTATCTCTTTACTTATATAAATTAAAAATTAAAATTTGTTTTAAATGACCACAAAAAACTTATTTTCGACTTCAGCTACGACTTTTATTCCCATGTTCCAAGCTTCGCTTCAACTTCGCTTCGTATTTTAAATGTGAGCTTCGCGCCCCCTACTGGATATATTATTTGTGAATACATTGTAAGCTGGAGCGAATGATTGTAGTTTCATTAAATGAGTAAATTAAAGTATAACAATATGTCGGAAGAAGGAATCATCAATCCAACTATGTATGTAAATTGTTATAACCACTTTGCAAATATTTCAGAGCCGTAATTCCTCATTTTACTTAAAAGCTTATCAATAAATCTGTTTAATAAGCTTAGTGGTTAATATATTCAGAATTGGGAAAACCAAGTGTTGGGTTTTTAATTCATAAAAAGTAATTTATAACACGTTTTATATTTAAGCAGGAATAGTCATTTGATGAAAAACTTATGTGTCTACATATAAAATTTACTCTTTTTTAAAGATTGAAATAGTTAAAATAGTTTAAATTCTAAAATAATGTGTTTTTACAATTTAGTTAGTACAGTAGCTTAGAATGATTTCAAAATGCTAATAAATCTATAAAGACCTATGGTATAAATTTTGATGTTTAAGTATTTGGAGTTGATCTCATATCTAGCAAAAAAGATAAGTAAATATAAAATGTGTTTTCTTGCGAGTTATTAAAAAAATCAATAATATAATTCTGAAACGATAACATTCTATATCCAGAGAGTTAGCTCAGTGCTTTACTCTTGACCGAGGAGGTCGAATTCAAATAATTATAGGTCCAGTCAGGTGAATCGCTTTTTAGTTAACCATATCGGGCTATATTCTCGCTCTTTTTGGAGAAAGCTGGTGCATTTACTTTTGATTGCCTTCTACATCCATACATGTACTGCATGTACTAAACAAAAAAAACGATTGGATCGATTTTCTGTTAAGAAATCTAATTTTAGACACGCAGCTTACTTACTCTATGGCATTAAGAACTCGGAAGTAAATTGCCACATTTACAAAACTACGCCACCTATCCCTATCTCGAGCTAGCTCCATCCAGACAACATAATTACACCCTATCTCTAACTTTAGCTAGTTCTATCATTCCACCTCATTACACCATATCTCTATCTTGAGCTAGTTCTATCAGTCCACCTCATTACACCCTATGCCTATATTGAGCTAGTTCTATCATCCACCTCATTACACCATATTTCTATCTTGACTAGTTCTATCCAGTCCAACTCATTACACCCTATCTCGAGCTAGTTTTATCTAGTCCACCTCATTACACCCATATCCCTATCTTGAGCTAGTTTATCCAGTCACATCATTACACCAATCCTATCTTGAACTAGTTATATCCAGTCCACCTCATTACAACTATCCCTTTGTTGAATAGTTTGACAGTCCACCTCATTAACCTAATCCTATAATGACTAGTTATATCCTAATCCACCTCATTACAACCTATCCTATCTGAGATAGTTATATCCGATCTAAATATATACAACCAATCTCATTTTAGATAGTACCTATATCCAGTACACCTCATTACACCAAATCCCTATATTGAGCTAGTTCTATCCAGTCTACCTCATTACACCCTATATTGAGCTAGTTCTATCTAGTCCAGCTCATTACACCCTACCCCTATTTTGAGCTAGTTTTAATTTAATTGTATTTTGATATTAGATCTGTTGAATTAAACTGTATGAAATACATTATAAAGTCTAATCAAGAAAGAATCGTTTATTTAATAGCGTGGATACAAAGACCGGAAATACACATTGTTATATCGAAAGCGAAGGAAAGGTGACTGAGCAACGCAATGCTCACACCAGTAAAAACAAAAGAAATATTACTAGCTCTATGCTAGTGACATGAAAATAGTCCTAGATATAGGATGCCGTTTTTAACAGCTAGTTTAAATTTAAATTTGAAAAGTTAAAATAGTAAATTAATCAACTGTATTTAGATATTAAATCAATCACATCTCTTATATTTTTTTCAGTATTGCCAAATTCAACCAAAAATGGTTTGGTTTATCCTTGGATTTGTGGCCATCTCCTTGATAGCGATCTATGCTTACAACCGCTTTATCTACACCTATTGGTGGCGACAAGGCGTCGCCTACATCTCACCCAGCGTCCCTTTCGGAAACTTCTGGAACGTCATCACGCAACGGGAATGTTTTGCAGAGGGGTACCGTGCCATTTATGACAGGTGCACAGGACCATGGGTTGGATTCTTCTTGTTGCATAAGCCCGTACTCATGGTCAAAGATCCAGAGCTGATCAGGACGATACTGATGAAAAATTTCGCCAATTTCCACGATCGCGGGATGTACGTTAACGAGAAGAACGACCCCTCTCTCCGCTCACCTTTTCTCCTTGAGCGGCCAGAAATGGAGGAAACTCCGGGCGCAGTTGACATCGACATTCTCGTCGGGAAAGCTCAAAAGGATGACGCCGATCATGGTCTCTTGCACAGAGGAACTTAGCCTGCATCTCCAGAATGTGAAGATGTCGTCGAGCTGAAGGAGATATTGGCAAGTTTCAGCACCGACGTCATAGCATCGTGCGCGTTCGGCATCCAGTGCAACAGCCTCAGAGATCCTAACGCGGAATTCAGAAAATGGGGGAGGAAAATGTTTGAGCCAGGGCCTGAGAATACTTTTAGGAGCATACTGTGCTTCTTATATCCTTCGGTAGCTTCTTTCTTAAGGTAATATTTGTACATTATTTTTTATTTTTTAGAATAATCTTATAGACCGTCTATTTATATTAATTTCAGACTAATTCATGCAAAGTAATTATTATTAAAGTATACTGATGAAATGAAATAATATTGTCTTTACTCGACTGAGAACTTATATTAACCATGTTGCAAGTGGGAGGGAGATGTATCCGTCCTTTTACGGATACGCATCCCTGAAAGTGTCCACTTTTGTTCTTGTTGTTCTTCACCAAGTCTTGCTGCTCATTCGTGATGTATATATTTAATGCACCAATGGGGAAGGGATGAGGAATATGTATTGAAAGTACATCCACATCTTCATGGATGAAGAGAGAAAAATAATTTAGGCTAGGCTACCCTCAGTACACCCAACCGATAGTCAAGCCTCGGCCTCCCTGTTTCCATAAAACAAGACTAAAGTAGCCTGATGTAGTCCACGTGAGAAAATACTACCAAATCAAACTCAATAACCGCTGAGGTGGCGAGATAACGTCTTAATTCCCTCGATCATGTCAAACTCCATAAACTTGTTTGGTGTTTATGAGAGCTTATATCATGGTTTCCAAAATTGGGGTACGTGAAGGATTTCAAGGAGTACACGACATATCACTGAGTTTTTACTAGGCATAAAAAAAATAGAAAATTTATTAAGAGCTGTTAAAACAATCATTGCAGATTTTGACGTGATGTCATTGACTTCTATAAATCTTTTGTGGAGCGCTTTAACAGATACTTAGTTTAGACCATAACCTTGAAAGAAGTAAGTAAATGATGAGAGTTTGAGAAACTTGTGGAATGTTGAGCTGTAACCTGGCAGACGGTGACCTACAGCAACATTTAAGGCCTCGGTTTGAACTTTGGTCACCCTCAGGGCACGTGGACAAAACGTCAAGCTCGTATATTCTAGTGTGTTGGTAGGCCTAAGGCTGGTCACACACCAAATGCAATATATGACTCTCGACCATTTGTTTCGAGGCAAAATGTTACATCACTTTTCATTTGATGTAGAGTCGTCAGAGACATTTTGATTCGCAACAAGTTATAGTTGTTCGATTTCCCCCCATTTTTGTGAGCCATCAAAGAGTTGAGTGCAGTGTTTAGTTGGTTCTTAAAAGTGAATTTGTGCAGTTGGCTGGCTATGATGACTAATGAAGAAGCAGACGTAGGGATTCTTTAATGACAATTTACACAGCTTTTTGACGTGCAACCAGAAAAAGAATATTGGGTTCACCCAATAAATCAAAACAGAGACATTAATAGCTTTGTCCTGGAACACAGTTTCCCAAAATAATTTAAATAATTGCATGGCCCAAAATCCCCATGCTATTCGGTGCCAGGTGCATGAGCAGTTCAAAATGTATTTAATGTTTTGTCGCGATACATGGAGCATCGCACGTTGCCACAAGCTGCTACAAAATGTCTTGTCGCTGAACAAAACGTTGCATTTGGTGTGTGGCCAGCCTAATGTGAACGTAATCCCTAAAACCACATCTGGGTGTATTGAGGGTGGGTTTTCCCTAACTTGTTTCTCACTCTCTCTCCATGCAAATTTGGTAACATTTACTCTCGAAGTATATCTTTCTTATCCCTACCTTATTAGTGTGGTTAAATACGAATAGCTATGACGGGTACCAAGACGCGATGCAGAATTTAGTAATCTTGGATGAAACTGATTTTCCCCTCGACGAGATACAGCTGGTTCAGAATTCGTTAAAATGTTAGTCAGGCACCGATCGTCCCACTTGTGTTAAGCATCTTTTTAACATGTTAACGAAAACAATTATATTCTTTAGATTTAAAAAAGTACACCTGACACGGGAATCGAACCTAGGACGTTTGACCTAGTACGGCAATACTCTAACCACTGAGCTATCCAGTAGTCGCCCGTGCCAAGGGTCACTCTTCCCTCCTGGATAGTTCAGTGGTAAGAACATTAGTGCAGTAAGCCAAAGGTACCTGGTTTGATTCCGTGTCAAGGTGTAATTTTTCAATTTAAAGACTATTATATTTACATTCCGCTATAACCATAATTAATAAGTATAATAGCATCCATAGTTAAAACAATAATTATCTTTATAAAAAACTAACTAGTTATTTTCAGTATAAGCTAAAGTAATCGTTTTATATGGATTTAATTCAAGTGTGTTGCAGGTACTGCGAGCCCGTTATAGGGTGACTGCACAATTCCAATGCCACCCAAAGATAAAGTTCTAACTTTCATTCCTAGAGTTCGCAGCATGGTAAGTGGAGTGACCGAGTTCTTCCAGTCCGTGGTGAGAGAAACAATAGAGTACCGGGAATCCAAAGACATCTCCCGGCCGGATTTCATGCAACTTCTGATACAGCTGAAGAACCACGGAGAGCTGCAGGATGACGAACCTGACAAACAAACACTCCTCAGTACCGATAAAACAAGTGAGCTATTTAATTATTCGTGATCTGCATCTTACTATCCATCTTGAAAAAGTGAGTTCTAGATAGCCCTCATCCAGCAGTATTAGTTCAAACGGAATACTACATTGATCTTCTGTTACAGCTGAAGTGATACGGAGAGCTGCAGAATGACGAGCCTGACACATAAGCACTGTTAAGCACAGATAAAATAAGTGAATCTTACATTCCATTTGGAATATCTGCAAAGTTTGTTCTAGATATAAGCATTTTAGTGAAAACAGAATACCAAATCGAGCTTATGGTATGTCGGAAGAATAATGGAGATGCCTAGCCATTTCCCCTGCAGCTGACAAGACAAACATCTCTATGGCAGGGACTGAAATGTTGCCACGAGAGCTTCTTCAATTATGTAAACATTAAAACTAATGTTTTTGAGCTTGAGTGGCGTTGAAGAAAAAGTAACTTCCGAGTTTTCGGTTCTTGTTACACAGATGATGGCTGCTGTAAAATAAATAACTCTATAAAAATGCTACAATCCTTATAATTGACACAAGTGAGCTATTGATTTAATTTATTAGCATATAGCATTTAAATTTAAACCATTGTTGCAGGTAAAGAGGCATGTCTGACTGACATACATCCATAATAACCTCCAGAAAAGTCAATATATGCATATTATCACTCTTATCTGCGTATATTGACAGAAAATGCTGTTAATATATAACTTTTGTCATTTTGGATCCTTATTGTCGACCAATAAAAATACTATTTCATATTATAGGCTTAACTGAAAATGAGGTGACCGCACAAGCTTTTGTGTTCTTCTTTGCTGGTTTTGAAACTTCCTCCACCACAATCAATTTCTGCTTGTATGAACTGGCGATGAACCAACATATCCAAGCAAGACTCAGGAAGGAGATTAGCTTAGTGCTGGACCAACATGACGGCAAGATTCCTACGAGGCTGTGCAGAGCATGGAGTACTTGGATAGAGTTGTGGCAGGTACTTAATTCCTACATGTGTGTAGCTTACCTAGCATGTGTTACCCACATGTGGTATAAGGCGTAAGGATTGATCTAGACTGTAACGAAACTCGGCCTTGTATACTGAGAGTGGTTTTGCTACGAGTTTACTTACTAATATGGTTTCCCCATCTCCACGCTAGTGTGGGTGCACTCCCTCTAAAATAGAAACACCCTCCTTATTACTGCCCCATGGACGTTAACATAACACATGTAACCATGTTCCGAAGAAGTTTGGTTCCAGCTGTACTCGTTCATGTGCATGCCCGCCCTCTTAGCCTTCATGGCCAAGTTGTTCTCTTAACTTGAACTTTTGAATCACCGCTCTGAAATATGACCTCTACCTTGAAGTCCCTACTAGTTCGTGGATTTTTTTAAGGATTTCGGAGTTTTCATTTCAAATGAGACGAGAGCATCCATCATTATTCATTTATTAATAAACGTGTTCTTTTTTACATTACACATTGATAGACTGATCTCTCACTGTTTAGTTAGGCGTGATACCCAAATATCGTACATAATATGCATGCACCTATTCAATACCTATTTAATTCCTATCACTTCCTATTATATACGTTTCCAGTCCTGCGCACAGACACGCCTACCACCCAAATGGGGGGAACGGACTAGTACTAAGGTCTGACTGCAATGTAACAATATTAGTAAACATCAAATTTCAAAATCCACCCTCATCAACTGTTTCCAGCCTGTGGCCGGGTTAGTTTAGTAAAATTCCTTTATCTTCCTCTTTCCTTCCATCACTATTCCTCCTTTAAATACTTCCACCATTCTTTTCCTCTCACTAGCACACTTTCTGTTATCTGCTCCTCACATATTTTTCTTGGTTAACCTTGAGGTATTTTTCCTACATATTTAATTCCCATAATGCTACTTGGAATGCTTTTCCTTTCCATTTTCATTACATGCCCATATCATCTCAGCCCTGCTTCCTCTAATATTTTATGTACTCCCTGTACCCCCACTCTGGCACGAACAGCTTCATTCCTAATCCTTTTTCTCGTCTATATTTAATGTCAACTGTGTTGGTCTCTACCACAATTTAATATGATACGAATCTTACCCAGGGTGAAAATCCTCTATCAACTTTCTTTCTTATCCAAGACATATGATTTGTAGTAGAGCGTAGTCTAAGTTCAGACTTTTGTGATTTTTATAGTGGTAGAACTCAACAAATTGATGTCGAAATAAAATTGGCTTTTTCTATAATTGCCTGTTCCCCTTTTAATATTTTTAAATGTAATATGTTTGGTCACATACTCGGAATAAGCTTTCATATATAAAAAGTTAAGTTTATTTGTTGGGTAGTACGCCGGAAATCTGTGCTAAAAAGAATCGTTTTTTATGTTTTAAACATAGAGATTCATGTTAGAATTTGAGATTAGTAAATAATAAGGCTAAGGTGAAACTGCAAGCGATGATTTTATTTTATTCAGGTTATATATACGTATGTGATAATTACTCTAGTGGGGTAGGGATGCAGAAGGAAGCATTTTAGAGATAGTACATCTGCATTTGCGAGAAGGAGGATGGGGGACCATTTAGGGAAAACCACCTTTAGTAGACCCTACTAGGATTCGAACCCCGATCTCCCCATCTTCAGCCGGCCAGTCTAACACGAGAGTGATGTCTTAGAAGCGGATGTAAGCGATGGTATTTCCCTTCTCAGGCTACCAGAGGAATATTTGAAGAATCTGAATCTCAAGTATGTTGGTAAGTGTATGGAGACTACTAAAAACTCAGATGTGTAAAGCGGATATAAAAACGATTTGGAATTATTAGTTTGAACTAAATTACCTCCACACTATTTTTGTTTCAGAAACCCTGCGCAAATACCCGCCGTTAGGTTGGCTGAACCGCGAGTGTACCAGCAGCTTCTCCCTACCGGGGACCCCATGTGTCCTGGAAAAGGGAACTGGAATAGTGATATCGTTGCTGGGTATGCACAGAGACCCACGCTACTACCCGGATCCGGACAAGTTCGACCCGGAGCGGTTCACAGAAGAAAACAAGAAAAGCCGCCCACACTGCACGTACATGCCCTTTGGCGAGGGTCCCAGGATCTGTATAGGTGCTTCCTCTTTTAAATAAATGTTTAGGTTCCTAGTAAAATGGGGAGGACATAGCCAATATTATAGTTTATTCAAAAAACTGAAGTGATAAAATACATTAAAAATGTGATTTGACAGTAATTAAAATCCTGTATTTTTGGCTTAACTCTACCAAACGAGCTATATGGATTTTGTCCACACATTTCTCTATATGTAAGCCCCACTTTTCTTACAAATGTACCATATATGACAGCTATAAAATGTTACTAGATCTACTTTCACGTATTCATACATCAAGTCATGTGGTGTGTAGTGGTCACTTTTGATAGATATCATCAATATCTATAAAATATAACTAATAATACCCGCTTTGGTAGTCGCATGGTCTAAGCCGCTACTTTCGCAATATACCAGACTGCCAAAGATGGGGGGATCATGGTTCGATCCCGGTCGGGTGTACTGAGGGTGGTTTTCCTAGTTGGTTTTCCATTCTAACTCCACGCGAATGCGGATACATTTCATCTAAATCCAACCTTACTAATCTCTAACGCATTAGTGCAATTAGTACATAGGTATATAGCCCGAACGGGTAGTAAAACGTGGCGCTTAAAATAACCTAATAACAGGGCCATGCCGTGCTATGATACAGAGAGGCAGCCGCATCAGGCGGCACCGTAAGGGGGCGGCATAAGCAGCGAAATCAAAGAACCATTCAATAATTAAAAATCTTTAAGCAACGCTTTTCTATATTGGTCAATGTTATTCCAATATTGATGTATACGATTTATTATTTATCGCACCCTTTGCCTAAGCGCTTTTGGTACCCTTTTATTTCGTTTTCTGGTGCAGGTGCATCGTTGGCGAGAGCTCGCTGGAAGACTTTTGATCTGACAGCGTGAAGCTATTATTTTTGTTTGTAATATACCGCGTGGCCCGCTCCTAAAAGCTGAGGCGGCAATTATCACAAAAGACAATTGCACGTGTTACGTGTTGATAGTTCTGCTTTGAGCTTAAATTATTGACAATATTTATTTTAATATTAGTTTGTCTCAAGCAGTGGTAAATGGCTCTGCTGTGTTTAAATCAGTAAATCAGATATAATAATATATCTGTATCAGTATAATATTTTTGCATTTATACTAATTCAGTTTTTGTGTTTAAAAAGTAGATCAGTTAAGAGAATTATTGTTTTTTACAGCAATTGTTAATTACTTATCATCATTGAAAATGATTGTTATGACAATAGGGACTCAAATTAAAAAGTAGCATTTGCATGGGACTGGGTATATCTCAGGTGCGGAACATGTGCCTGTGTGTGATAGATAGTATTTGGTATATTTAGGTAATATTAATATTTTGTGCAGTTTTTTAAATCATAATCGAAGGTTATTTTAAAGAAAAACCATTTAAGGGGAGGCATTTCGAAGACTTGTATCATACTGAGAAAATCTACCGCACGGCCCTTCTTAATAATATAGTAAAATGCTATCATTGTTGACCGCAAAACAAAATGTATTTCTTAAAGGCTAGCCAAATGTCCATTCGTAAGAAAATCAAGGAATGTGCTCCGGTTTCAGTGAAAAGCTTACAATCTTAACTTGGTGGTATCCACTATGATCCTGCACCATAGTGGAAACAAGCAAGGTAAACTAAGAGTGCATCTCCCCGAGCACTCCATAACATGGGCAACGTTAGTTGAGGGACACTTCCTCCTCCTTCAATAATCTGATCCAATGGGGAATCTTAGCACCACTATAAAAAAAATTGAATTGTTTCATTCAGAAAATGAAAAATCTAATTTTGGATCAGTACACAAATAATTAAGATAGCTTTAATATGGCGTGTATAATAAATCCCACTATATTATTACTCGTGATATTTATTCGATACGATATATATTGATTTAAAGTGTAAAATGGGTTATTTTGTCCCTTTAATAAAATAAGAGCTATTGATTCCAAAGCTCCAGAGCAATGCAGGTAAAAATCACAGTTGCTAGAGCGCATTAATTTGATAGTAATTGATTGTTTGGTGAACAGCCCAACGTAGGACAAATATATATTACAGTTCAGTCCTCGGCCGAGCTTATACTATAGTTGAGTTGTAGGAGATGGCGAAGCGACCTAGTTGTTGCCACTGACAACAATTTAAAATGGGTGGAAATAGTTATTTTAAAGCAGGAGACAGTCAACTCAAACAATGAGAACTTTACCCTGGTCCTCAATCTTGTCATTCTCTGAACGGAACACATAACGAAAGTGACGGATATAAAACCTTACGGGAACACTGGTATGCGCATGTGTGACGCATAGAAGTATCTACTCAGCCGTACGAGATCAAGCCATAGTATTATATTGGTTTGCTACATTTCTTTGTGTGTGTGTTCAATTTACGGTTCACCGAGCCACCGAGCCTAACTAAACTTTTTTTTTTTTTACTTTCCATCTATTATTGTTTACATCCTGTGGTCCGGGTCAGTGTTTTATTCAAGCCATATATTTTCCACTGCCAGCTTGCCGTAGCTTCAAATGCCTTATTATAATCTAACCCAATACTAGGACAAGTTCAACACCCAGTCCGCTGCCGTTAATTTCTCAATGTGAAAGAGTAAACTCACATTTTACCAAGGATAAATTTTTCGGCCATACCGGGGATCGAACCCGGGACCCTAAACTCAGTAGACAGACACGCTACCGACTGAGCTAAGGTGTCGGATCTGATACAACTATTTACCTGCCTCAATTATTGTGGACATCACTTTCCTGTGTAAGTTTCTAGTAGTTAACACTTAAAAAGGTACCATCTTGTCAATGGGAGATCATGTCTCGGCCTTGGTCAAATACCAGGTGGTTTACAAGTTGGTAGAACCGTGGCACATTAAATCTTATGTCCAGGCATATTTTTCAAATGAATAATAATAATACTTAGAACCACGATTTACTACCCGTTCGTGTTGTACGCTTAAGTACTAATTACGCTAATAGATTAGGAATTGGGAGGTTGATTATTGAGGGAGTTAACCTGGATTTGCGTGGGGGTAGAGTGGAAAACTATTTAGTAAAAACCACCCCCAGTTCATCCAAGCGAGATTAGAACCACGCTCTCCCGTTCTTGGTAGTCTAGCTCAGCACAAAACTAGCGTGTTAGCTAACTACGCCACCGAGGCGGGTTTTTTCAAATGTATGTCATGGATGCAAGTTAGTTTCGTGACCACATTTTGTTTGATGAGTTGTTTGCTATAATCGCACGGAGATATTAAAGGTTGAGCGGGAAGTTTGAGTCTATGGAGCTCATTCGAAAGACCCTACATGCTAATCTCGAGCTTCTAAGAGCTGCTGTCGTTTCCATGAGCTTCATAGGATCATCCGTAAGTGATGGCTTTGCTATCGTAGTCATTATTTTTTTACCGATACTATACGTGTGATTGTGACGTAATTAAATAAACTTTATAATTCTTAAACATAATAAATAACAGCCTTTCTTATATTACACAAATGCTTGTAAGATAATTTTCTAATCATCAAACTGATCTTTTAAATATGAAATAAAACAAATGTATTTTAATTTGATATATAGTTTTTGTTCCCAGGTTTAAGGTTTGGTCTACTGCAGACCAAGATGGCGCTGGCCTCTCTTGTGCACTTATACAAGTTTCGACCGTGTCCTCAAACACTTGACCCTATGGTATTCGATACCAAGTCATTTTTCCTGGCTGCTAAAGGTGGTATGTATTTGCAAACCACCAGAGTGAACAGAACATAGTATTAATGTAAGTCTGCGAGTTTGATCAATAAAAATATTTACGTTAATGGGTTTTTTTACATCCATTACTGTTTCCAGCCTGTGGCCTCAGTCAGGTTTTTTATTCAAGCCATAGATTTTTTCCACTACCAGTTTGCTAGACCTTACCTTATAGTCAAACTTAAGACTAAGACAGGCACAACATCAAGACCCCGGCCGTTAATTTTATCACTTTGAAAGGGTAAACCCAAATTTCACCAATGGTACATTTTTTATCCATGCCGGGAATCAAACCCGGGACCCTTAGCTCAGTAGACAGACATGATACCAACTGAGCTAAGGTGTCTACGTTAATAGATGCTATGCTTTAAATTTCAAAATTAACTTCAACCACTAAAGTATTTTCCTTGAAAAACTTGGCAAGACCTTTTGTATTAGATAACGCCAAAGGTTTACCTTTGTAAACCATCATTTTCACGTGGTTTTGCAAGATATTTAGAAAAGGTTTCACTATGATCCTAACAGTCGGTCAATTAATTTACATTTATTTTTATCAAGGCTACTTTCAAGATGGTCGGGTGCTAAGTGACCTGATAGATTTTCGACATCACCCACAGCGGTTGGACCCACCTCGGTGGCGTAGTTGGCTAACACGCTAGTCGTGTTGAGCTCGACCGCCGAGGACGGGGAGATCGAGGTTCGAATCTCGGTCGGGTGAACTGGGGGTGGTTTTTCCTACATGGTTTTCCACTCTCCCTCCCCGCAAATGCGGGTTCACTTCCTCTAAATTCAACCCTCCCAATTCCTAATCCATTAGCGTAATTAGTACTTGAGCGTATAACCCGAACGGGTAGTAAGACGCGGTGCTAAATAATAATAATAATAATAAACACAGCGGTTGGCATGTAGACATAGACGTCACTCTTGTATCGTCTTGTTTGCCAGTGACGGGGAGGCCAAGTGAGAGGTTGTTTTTTTCTTCCTGAAGCTGTTTATCAATCTTCTTTCGTGTGAATACGTGTACCCTTTCTCTAAAGTAAAACCTTATCATTCTTACACTAGTAATTTAAATTAACTTATATCCATCCCTGACCGGTAGTAAAATTCAAATAACGGAGTTTTGATGCATCTAAAGATATGTGCCATTGGAACTTTAATTCCGGTAGCTGTTTTATTCGAAGTTAAATATGAATAATATCAAAAAGGTCAATGTAAAATGTACATAATCTATGTTGTAATAATACATAGCACCGCGTTTGTGTTATACGCTTATCTATGTTGTAAATTAGACTCATTAGAGTTGATGTATAGGCTTTTGTTTATGTAAATCTATTCTTCCCTCTATCCAATACTCATGTTTACAGTTTTCACCGATTTGGACTAAATAACAGTACAAAATTAAGGACCGGCTACACGGAGCCGCACCGCACCGGCGCGGACGAATCTTCGAGAGAGCATTGCTCCGCACTTTTATATACAACAACTTATTGAACAACAAACATTCTTCTTATTAATTATTAGCTAGCTTAAAACTTTATTCTTCATAATTAATTTTATGAAAATAGGTGAAAACCTATGCAAGTAAAAATAAAAATATAAACTTATTTTGTAATATAACTCAGTCTATAAAGAATATAAAAATGGATAGAAAATTCGTTGCGGTGCGAGTCGGCTCCGTGTAGCCATACCTTACTTAAGTATTCCAGGTCTTATAATTATAGAGCCATTTATATTAGGTTAGAAATGCCTCGACCATCCTTAATATAGCCTCGGCCTGACTCCCAGTGACTTCCATTTGTTTCTTGCATTAAAGGAGCTGGAAAGTAAGCCTTTTTGAAATAGTACGGGGGTTGAAGAAGCTGTACATCACTTCCTACATCAAGGAATAGGGCTTCCCTAAAAAAACTTTACCTACTACAACAACAAAGTATAAATAAGTTTCTCCATCCCATCCCCCTTCACCCTTTTCAAAAATAAATATTATAAATCAATAAATACTTATTAATTTAGAAAAGTATTCAAGTGGTTACAATCGGTGTTGCAAATAGGGGTTTGTGACTAAGTCTTACCCCAAATTTCCTCTCGTGTTTAGAACCGTTAGTTTAAATTTGAAGGAAAAAAACTATTAGTTCATAAAAGTGGATTTTTTTGTTAAAAGCGATAATTAAAACACTGTATGAATGTATTAATAATCAATTTGTATAGTTGTAGATCAAGTGAAACTCAAAAAGGTGTAAACATTTTGCATAAAATAAGTTTACTAATAATATTAATGGTTTATGAATTTGTATTAAAATTATTTTCTATGAATTTACTTTGTGTTTTATTTGTACCTAATGTTCCCAATACAAACGTCATTTAGTGGCGTGGTGTGTTGCCAGGATAAGCATAGTTGTTAAAGCTGTACCTTTGATATGTTTTCAATCACTCGGTCCCCATTTGACCAATCACACATATGACCTGCTACACACTGACTACACACCTTACATGGTATTATATTTCCGTTGAAACCAGGCCCAGTATTGTTCTACCAAGGGATGAGAACAGTTCACAGGTAAGTTTTAAACAATCTCTGCTTACCCTGACAACACTCCACTCCACGCCACTGACAGTATTACCTAGACTGATCCGAGAAGATGACCGAGGGTGATATAGATCACAAGTAAAGTGATTATGGTTGGTTCTCTAAGTAAAAAATGTAATTTTGTTGTTTTGAAGCTATGTACACTCCGTCGAGATTGTAAGGTAGCAACTTTATAAATCAGCCTGCGTGGTATGCTATACCTCCATACATGACTGCAGAATAGTTTGCCTAGCTACGCCGAAGGCTAGATTTAGAGAGAGCCTTAAGTCCTTAAACTATTTCTTGACTGTCTGGAAGGAGTGATGGGGGAGGGGATATGTCTTTTTGCGATGTCCAAATGGTTTGATCTACTAAATAAATTTTACTTTTTGATTCCCTTCCTAATAAAATCAATAATTCCTTAAATATTTAGTTAATTAATTATGTTTTGTCTCATTAATATATGGGCTAGATTTTTTTAGCTATTAAAGATTTAACAACGCCAAACATTATTTTGGCGGCAGCTCTACCCACATTTATTGGTTTTACATGGAACCTTAAACCAGGTCTCCCTCTTTTCAGAATCTTTATTACTGTGAATAGCTAATTATGAATTTATTAATAATTAATTATCATATTCCACACATGTAAAGCAAGTAACATATTAACTTTAATAGATTTTTATTTTATTTATAAGAAGCTGAGTTTAAAAAACTTAGATAATTTAAGGGCACCAAACCTGATTTAAGATATTTTATGTTATTTCAGGGTGGACAAAAAAATATATTTGATAAAAATCTTATCTATTGGACATATTTTAGTGAATTTATTTGTTTCTTCAACGTTTATATGACTGTCTATACTTTGTGGGACCATAGTTCGATTCCATACCTTATTTACTGTTACCATAACGGCCATAATATAACTATTGGTAAAAAGTTTTGATAAATACTTTGATTGAGAAAAATAGTAGTTTAATAAGATTTTCATTGATGATAATTTTCTATTAAATTAAGTGTATAGTGTTAATTTATTTTTGTCAAATCTGTTTTTTCACTAACTCAATTATGGAAATCCAAACATTAAAACTGGCCATATCTTAGACAATTATTAATATAAGAGTAAGGAGGTTTACATAATTGAAAAGCAAAGAGAAATATTGTATTTGGTTTACGAGATTAAAAACACTTTACATTATATCTCAGCTTTTTTAAGGTTTGGAAAGTAAATATCTTTAAGTAAAAAAATATTGTAGTTCTGTACTGTTTTTAAGAATGTCTGTCTGTTGGCAAAGATACCTGGATCTTCATAACCGAGCAGTGCATTTATTTATATTCACTGGGATGTCTGCTAAGGGAGGCTCTCGCATATATACAGTCAGGGTTTGAATCTCCGTTAAAGATACGGCCGGATTTATTTATATCTGTAACTTAGGACCTCTGGAACCACTTAACCGACTGCGGTGCGGTTTTTACTTAATTTTTATACTGGACCAATATCCAGGCAGCTTTTAGCATTATTTGTGTATATTCAGGTGTTTTGGTGTGAGTCCCGGTGAAGGGCCAGCCGATTGTTTGTATATATTTACATAATTACTATGGTGTAATTTCTATTATTCTGTAGAGTATTTATCCAGCATTTTTAGTGTAATAATTATAATCGGGTGTTTTGGTGTGAGTCCCGGTGAAGTGTCAGCAGGATATTTAGGATATTTGTATATATATATATATATATATATATATATATTATGGAACCACTTAACCGATTGGGATGTAGTTTTTCTTTTTTGGTAGGATATTAATCCAGGCATTATTTAGCATGATAAATCAGGTGTTTTGGAGTGACCCTGATGAAGTTCCAACCGGATATCTTTTTATGTTGCCTAATCGTTTATGGTTCATTTTAGCCCATTTTTGTGCAGTTATTTATATCTGAAGGAATTCCGAATAAACACCCTCAATAGTCTCAGCTGAGATTCTAGACATCCCCATCATCGACAAACTAGACTAGAATTGCTAGATATTTAAACACGGGAAATATGATTCGTTTATCAACTAATCGATTGTTTGCATTTATATTTTTTTTATCTTATAAAACAGAAGAGTGTATTTATTTAGCCCAACGGCTGGCTCCACTTGGCTGGTCTGTATAAGCAGACCTTAGCCCCCAAAATCCATTTTCCCAATCCCATACATTACAATGTAGTGGGCAAAAGTGTGTTCATACGCTCAAAGACAGGTTTTATATCGAGGAGGTGGGAACAATTTACTAGAAAATTCTTATCACCACCCATATCCCATCCCTGTTAGTAAAGATGTAAGGATTTATTGATTTAGGCCTACACTAATTTCTAGGTAGAGCTTTTCACGCTAAATTGGTTATTTTAAAAATTATATTTTTTAATACTACGTATAAATATTTTAAAATAGTTACTGGTTCATTACTGTGGCATAGAAAAATTTCAATGTGCTTATTCCTTTTTTTCAAGGAAGCAATATATTAATATTTAAGTTTACATAAATCCGCATTATGTAGGTTCAGAACCAAATAATATATTTTATATATATATATATATATATATATATTTAGTGCCGCACCGCACCCATTCGGGTTTTACACCTGTATACTATTTACTATAATTAGTTAATGTTAAGGATGGCTGAATTTACAGGAAGTGTGCCCACATTTGCGTGAAGAAAGAGTTAAAAACCGTTTAGGAAAAACCCTCTCAGTGAACCCGGATATCCCCGTCATTGTCAGTTTAGTCTATTGAGAGGCTAGCATATTAGAACATGTGACCACCGAAACGGTTGAATCATGCTATACGTAAATAGTCTTCTTATTAAATGATATTTTTTAGTTTGTTTTGTTTGGCCTTCGAGTCAGTGCTTGCTGTCATGAAATGCTTATAGCAAACCAATCTTGCTCCGTTGTTAAATAGGCCAGCGTGGCCTGCATTTACCAAACATAATACAAGCAACGTCCTCTCCAGCCATGCGTTTCGATAGTTTAGAGTGTAGTTATCAATTGGATGTTACAGGCTAGGCTTCTAGAGTCAAGGAGGTATTAGACAAGAGCATTTTCTAGGAGGGTCAAAATAAGGAGTGGCGATAGGGGAGGATCTTTTACGAAAAAGTGTGAGGAAGACAACGTATAAACTAGCTTGGATGTCAAGTTAATTTAGTCCGTTTTTCCTGTGACAAGGAGGTCAGGGCTCAAATCCTGATTGGGTTTGATGAGGTTGCATTTCTTAAGTGGTTTCTCATGCTGTGTATTCCAGCTAATCATGACGTGGAGGTCAAGGTTCGAATCTTGTGTGAAAAAGTACGCACATGAAATACATCATTATTTTGAAAATAATTGTTTATTGATTATGATTATTTATTATTATTATTATTATTAATACCACCACGTCTTACTACCCGTTCGGGCCATACGCACTTATGCAAATGTGTAATGATAGGGTGATTGTGAGATGAAATGGAGGACCTACAGTTTAAAGTGGAATCCGAACCACTGTGGAGGCCTGGCATTCCACACATTCACAAGTTGTGATTAATACACGTCTTGTCAGAGGTGAAGGAAGGGTTTAGCAATCAGATACATCTGTGCCGGGACTGAGGATTGTACCCCGAACCCCCAGCACAGATGCCCGACACTTTACCCCTAGACCGCCAGGTCACCAGGGATTATTAATCAAAATTAACTTTATTCTGGTTAATGTCTGACACCACTCTCTCATCGTCGATTTTTGTATATTTGTTCTACTTTCTTTACAAATTACGTTTTTACATGACTTAAACATATTATTTTATTCTCTTAGTGAGAAAATGTGGCAGCGTAGTTCGAATATTGACATATTAAAAAAAAGGGATTTAAGTGAATATTATGGATAATTTCTCTGAACAAACATATTTTCACCACGTTGTATGAATTTAGTTTTCTTTGCGAGTCTAACTTTACTATAAGGTCCTTACTAATTAATTATCGTTCTTGGATACGATTCAAGGGAGAGATTTAGGAAATCATATTTGAACTTGAGTTGGATATAAAATATTATTTTTTTTCGGTGGGTTTGTCTTGTAACATTCCATGAACTACTTTTGGATGTGGTGTATCAGGTATTCGATCTTAGGTAAATTTTGTATTTGTTTTTTCACCATCGCATCTCACCACCCGTTCAGTTTGGACGCCATCCCCCTCTTCGGTTGAAACATTCTGAGAGTGATTTTGTTGAAATAATCCTACTATTGTACAAAAGAGCTTTACAGAAGTAAAAAATTAGAGCTTTTGACACTTTGTTTAATACTTCAATCAAAATATTTGTTTGTATGAAATTATAATATATTTCTTAGTTTTTATTCATTACTTTTAACCGTCAGTTTGGCTGAGATGGTAACGTGCCATCCTCATGATCTAGAGTTCAGGTGTTCAAATCTTGAGAGTTCAATTATTTTTTTAAATTTATCAGACAGAAAAAAAACTTTTCATTTTAAATTTTTGTATTAATCAGTATATAATTAGTTTTAAAATTTTGTATAGAAGTATATAAGGTATTTGAGCATGTGTAGAATACCACAAAATTTTTATTTAAAAATAATTTAATAGGTTAGTAAATTAAAATCAGTACATTAATTTTGAAATTTTGTATGTTGTTGATTATTTAAAAATAAAATTATTGGGTTTATGATATAAAAATATACATATTTAAAAATAAGGCTAAGCAAGCTAATTGTTAATTGCATAGTAACAACATTTAGTGCATAGTTATGTTTTAAAATAGTTAAGAATATAAAATAATGTTTTACTGAATTCAAATTATTAACAAGTGATTTTTTATTCCGAAATAAAATTAAATCACTGTATTATAGTTGGAATTGATCCGATGAACCTCTGAGCTACAGACTAGCACGCTACCAAGTGAACTAACGAACATATGAAATAATGTGAACGTTTAACTCATACTTAAATAACCCGATACATTTTTGAGACAGTAAACTTAGATGCAATCAAATGGAAGATGGTTTCCTAATAAAACCAAACAAATCGAATTACATGATGCACTCAATACAATAATAGTGTTTACTTTCAGTTACGTATCTTGTATAATGGCGGATTATGCCATCCCTTCGCTTTAATCTTTTGGTACGTCAAGGTTTTACAGTGTTGTCAGATTGAAAACTCATTCGCAAGCGAAACAACACCACACCAACTCGCACGAGATTAGCAACCTTTCAAAATTGGCTATGTTTTGGTACAGCCTGCGATTTGCGAGATTATGAGTAGCGAGTTTTTTTTTTGCAACTTTCAAAATTAGGGGTCCAGGGGTGGCCAACATTATTTTCTGTCATACCACTATCTACATTCTACGCTGTTGGCATTGTGCGTGTAGCTATAGTCCAAAACCACAAACCTTACCTGACTACTGCCCTCTTTCCCCATCGTGGGCAGTAAAAAATAGGCCTATTTGGAGATTGTAATAGGAGATGAACAAATTTATTCAAATTTTAACAACAAGTTAAGTTGATCGAAAAAACCGATCTATTTGTTTTCTGATGTAATAGATTTTATTTTATTTAATCTACGGTGACCTTAAGGTTGGAACTTAAAATTACTTGGCGTGCCATTAGTGTCGTGTGTTGGTCATCTCTACCCTACTTGACAGACAATACCGGTCTCTCAAGGTGTTCGGCTGGGGAGAACTACCTGGCTAGTCACTAGTCTGACGTCACCTATTTTTACAGCACAAACGTTTCAAGATCTAGAGCCCTGGGCTGCACGGTAAATCCCGGTATAGTGTACTAAGGGAGGTTTTTATTAAATAAGTTCCCACTATATTCAAATCTAACCTAATCACGTGCGGGTAAGTTTGCTAGTAACGCTACATTACTCCTGACTACACCATTATAGTAATGTGTAATGCCCGGACGATTAATAAGATACAAAGCAAAGAAACATTTATTTTTTGATAAATTAGTATACAAAATATACAAAACTCGCCAACCAAAAAAGTTATTTATGGTTATTACTTCACTGTGAAAGAGCCTGAGCCTATAGGTAATTTATAACTAATAGTCTATTTATTGGAGGTATTTAACATGCACGTTATGCACCGAGTGATTATATCAGCAAACGAGAATTTCTATGAGCAAAAGCGAGAGAGCCTTCCAATTCTGCCAGGAAAGGTATTTTCACACACCTTCCAGGGTTCTTTTAAATACCACAATCGACTTGGCACCGACAACTTTACTTCCTCTCCGAATGAAATTGTGCTACGTATTTTAAACGTTCAAGAAAATTCATCGACCTCGGCTGGGTTTGAACTAATAGTAAGGATCCAAGATATCAATCTGTATAAAGAAAATGTTTCGAAATATTTTTTGTAAATTTTTTAGACACAATCATAATTATTATAACTTATTTGTCATATTATTATTATTGTAACTGATTGTAGGCCTATCAATACATGTTAAATTGTATCAATATGTATCTGATTAAATAAAAATGTGGACGAAAATTAATGGTTTAAGCTACTACTAATTCTTCATAGCAACGTGTAGTCTATTTGTTTTAGCTCAATCATTATTACAAAGAGTTTAAAATACTCATAAACTACAAAAATATAGCCTTCAAGAGAATAAAACATTGTTTTAAACTATGATAATATAATTATAGAAACTATGATAGAATTTAAAAAATAAATACACGTAAGTTAAACTCAAAGTCACAACTCAATTTTTGGGTTCCGTACTAAGAATAGAACTCTTATGAAAAACTCACGTCATATATCTTTTATCAGTCCTACACAGATCTCAACATTTGAATGTTTAGATATATAAAGTCAAAGCTTGGGTTGCAGCTAAGTGCTAGCGTGCCCACATGGAACGGGTTGGTAACAATTTTGAAAAAAGACGAATAACGGAATTTGGGAATCATTAAAAGTAAGTTTACGCTTTATTATTATTTTTACCTGATTGTGAGGGTACTTTTGAAAACTTTTACCGTGAGGGTTTCAAATATATATATATATATATATATAATATTTTAATATAATAGTATACATATATTATAATTTTTTTTAAATAAAAAGTCTCATATACGGAATTTTTAAAATGTTGGGAAAACACTGAAAAATAAATGGTACGGCACACCGCACAGACTTTCTCTCTCTTTCTATAAACTCGTAAGATTTCTGAACAGAATAATGTACATTGTATCATCACCACTCCACATAATAACACGCATAAAATAATATACAATGATATATAATCAATGAGAAAAGAGGCGCATCTTTGTCCACCTAAGAGCATTTCAAACAGTTTAATGTCTTCCACAAGGGTCAACACTTCGTATTAAAATTTCGATTTCTGGTTAAAATTTTAACATTTTATAAGGTGTTGCAGATCTTCAAGTCATCGCATTGATATTTAATTATTCATTTATACATTTTGACCAATAAAAAATGTAAATATTGACTATTGAGTCTAAAATGGAGATAGATCATTGCTATGCAAACATTTCTCCTAAGAGATTTAAGGAAAAATAACATACTTTTTTAGATACTTATATTTAATTACTCTATGGCATTGGAGAATTATTGCGTTAAGACTTAAGTAGTATATGTTTACAACTAAAGCTCACAAAATTGTATTAATATATTTGCAAATATCTCAGAAACTGCTGCTTTTATAAAAATATATGTCAAATAAATTTTTTTTATTTCTGATAGTCCTACAATTTTGCAATGATAAGTTGTTTAGTTTCTCCAAATAGTTGTGGAGATACGGAAATTAACGCTTCTGTAAAGTACCCTAAAAATCATTTTCATAGGAAAATGAAAATAGCCAGTTTATTTATAATCTTAATCAACGCCTAGATACGAATTTTAATCAAAATCGTTTGAGTAGATTTTGAGAAAACCAAATTTTTCTCTTTTCGCCCTTCAGTAAACTACCCTTAATTTTAAGTTTTTATAGACACACAGACAGACGGCATTGCAAAGACTATTTTTTAGGGTTCGGGGGTCATGAGACGTCGACATCCATCAACATTTCAGGTTAGTTTTTTTTTTACGGTCGCAATACTTAAACTTTAATGTCCAAAAAGTTAAAAAAATTCATATAATTGCGTATAGATTGAAAGTTATTGATTTTATAAAAATATGTTTCGGATAAAATATCTGTATTATAAATATATATACATATTTGTAATGCTAAGTAATTTCATATCTCAAATAGTTTTCGGAGCTATTATAAAAAATGTTAATTTACGCATCAGACCGGAGCCCTTAAAGCCATTTTGCCGAAATAATGAGGGTAGCCATTTTGTTTGGAATATTTATTAATGTTTATAAATGAAATTTAATCAAATTCGTTGGAGCCGATTTTGAGAAAATCGACTTTTTCTCTTTTTACCCTTCGGTAAACTACCCTTAATTTTAAGTTTTAATAGACACACAGATAGACGGCATTGCAAAGACTATTTTTTAGTGTTCGGGGGGTCATGAAACGTCGAAATCCATCAACATTTCAGGTTAGTTTTTTCTACGATCGCAATACTTAAGCTTTAATGTCCAAAAAGCTAAAAATATATATATAATTGCGTATAGATTAAAAATTATTGATATTATAAAAATATGTTTCGAATAAAATATTTGTATTATAAATATATAATACATATTTGTAATGCTAAGTAATTTCATATCTCAAATAGTTTCGGAGCTATTATAAAAAATGTTAATTTACGCATCAGACCGGAGCCCTTAAAACGATTTTGCCGAAATATTGAGAGTAGCCATTTTGTTTGGAATATTTATTTATGTTCATAAATGAAATTTAATCAAAATCGTTAGAGCCGATTTTGAGAAAATCGACTTTTTCTCTTTTTACCCTTCAGTAAACTATCCTTAATTTTAGGGGTAGATATCCAATTCCAAAAACCCCTCGGGGCAACCCTATGAAAACCCTAGATATCAAGTTTCAGCTCAATCGGTAAAATAGTTTAGGCTCTAGTTGGAGGTACAGACAGACAGACAGACAGACAGACAGACGGAAATTCAAAAACACTTTTTCGGATTCAGGAAGTCATGAAACGTCAAAATTCATCAAAATCTCGAGTTCGATTTTTTTGACGATCACAATACTTTCTCTACCTGTAAGATAGAGAGAAAGTAAAAATAAATGGTACGGCACACCACACAGACTTTCTCTCTCTTTCTATAAACTCGTAAGATTTCTGAACGGAATAATGTACATTGTATCATCACCACTCCACATAAGAACATGCATAAAATAATATACAATGATATATAATCAATGAGAAAAGAGGCGCATCTTTGTCCACCTAAGTACATTTCAAACAGTTTAATGTCTTCCACAAGGGTCAACACTTCGTATTAAAATTTCGATTTCTGGTTAAAATTTTAACATTTATAAAGGTGTTGCAGATCTTCAAGTCATCGCATTGATATTTAATTATTCATTTATACATTTTGACCAATAAAAAATGTAAATATTGACTATTGAGTCTAAAATGGAGATAGATCATTGCTATGCAAACATTTCTCCTAAGAGATTTAAGGAAAAATAACATACTTTTTTAGATACTTATATTTAATTACTCTATGGCATTGGAGAATTATTGCGTTAAGACTTAAGTAGTATATGTTTACAACTAAAGCTCACAAAATTGTATTAATATATTTGCAAATATCTCAGAAACTGCTGCTTTTATAAAAATATATGTCAAATAAATTTTTTTTATTTCTGATAGTCCTACAATTTTGCAATGATAAGTTGTTTAGTTTCTCCAAATAGTTGTGGAGATACGGAAATTAACGCTTCTGTAAAGTACCCTAAAAATCATTTTCATAGGAAAATGAAAATAGCCAGTTTATTTATAATCTTAATCAACGCCTAGATACGAATTTTAATCAAAATCGTTTGAGTAGATTTTGAGAAAACCAAATTTTTCTCTTTTCGCCCTTCAGTAAACTACCCTTAATTTTAAGTTTTTATAGACACACAGACAGACGGCATTGCAAAGACTATTTTTTAGGGTTCGGGGGGTCATGAGACGTCGACATCCATCAACATTTCAGGTTAGTTTTTTTTTACGGTCGCAATACTTAAACTTTAATGTCCAAAAAGTTAAAAAAATTCATATAATTGCGTATAGATTGAAAGTTATTGATTTTATAAAAATATGTTTCGGATAAAATATCTGTATTATAAATATATATACATATTTGTAATGCTAAGTAATTTCATATCTCAAATAGTTTCGGAGCTATTATAAAAAATGTTAATTTACGCATCAGACCGGAGCCCTTAAAGCCATTTTGCCGAAATAATGAGGGTAGCCATTTTGTTTGGAATATTTATTAATGTTTATAAATGAAATTTAATCAAATTCGTTGGAGCCGATTTTGAGAAAATCGACTTTTTCTCTTTTTACCCTTCGGTAAACTACCCTTAATTTTAAGTTTTAATAGACACACAGATAGACGGCATTGCAAAGACTATTTTTTAGTGTTCGGGGGGTCATGAAACGTCGAAATCCATCAACATTTCAGGTTAGTTTTTTCTACGATCGCAATACTTAAGCTTTAATGTCCAAAAAGCTAAAAATATATATATAATTGCGTATAGATTAAAAATTATTGATATTATAAAAATATGTTTCGAATAAAATATTTGTATTATAAATATATATACATATTTGTAATGCTAAGTAATTTCATATCTCAAATAGTTTCGGAGCTATTATAAAAAATGTTAATTTACGCATCAGACCGGAGCCCTTAAAGCGATTTTGCCGAAATATTGAGGGTAGCCATTTTGTTTGGAATATTTATTAATGTTCATAAATGAAATTTAATCAAAATCGTTAGAGCCGATTTTGAGAAAATCGATTTTTTCTGTTTTTTCCCTTCAGTAAACTACCCTTAATTTTAGGGGTAGATGTCCAATTCCAAAAACCCCTCGGGGCAACCCTATGAAAACCCAAGATATCAAGTTTCAGCTCAATCGGTAAAATAGTTTAGGCTCTAGTTGGAGGTACAGACAGACAGACAGACAGACAGACAGGACGGAAATTCAAAAACCACTTTTTTGGATTCAGGAAGTCATGAAACGTCAAAATTCATCAAAATCTCGAGTTCGAATTTTTTGACGATCACAATACTTTCTCTACCTGTAAGATAGAGAGAAAGTAAAAAGAATATTTAAAACATATGTTTCTTACATTAAAAATAATTTTATTTTTATGCAAATAGTACTTTTCGAAATATTTCTATATTAATATCACTCAGTACTTTTACTCATGAATGCCACCTGACGACAACTTTCGACGGAGCAAGACCGCATAAACGAGGAGAGGATGGCGAGCCTAGGCACGAAATCCAAATAGCCTCCACCTAGTGCATACTTGATCCATAGTAGTGCATACATTAAAGATACGTAAAGAATGAAAACTAACAAAGCAACGCATATTATTAAGCCATAAAGATATTGCTGAAAGTTTGTTTACTATTTTGGTTCCTAGATAAAGCTAAAGTGATATTTAATATATATGAGTACACCTTAATTTTTTTTTCAAGAAGTCATAACCGATCTCACTTAGAGAGACGCGTATCATCCTAAGGTTTCATTTTTTAAATTTTTTGAGGTATCAGACGTGTACTTTTTGAACTGACTGATAAAATCAGCCCACTACTTTGATACTATCTTAAAATTTGAAAAGACACTTCATGCCCGTCCATTAGCTCCTCACTCTAGAAGGGGAAACAAATGTTTCGCTAAAAATAAAAGTTCTTCTATGGCAGGAATCGAACCTAGTTTACTTATATTATTAATCAAACATGCTATCGATTGAGCTAAGCTGTCGCAATATCTAAATATTAAATAAATCTGTAAATAGTGCTCTGGTTGGATTCTTGATTTAGAAAGCATTTATAATAATAATAGTAGGGTAACCAATAATTATTTGAAGAGTATGAGATTTTAACATATAGGTTGTAGCGCAGACTACTAAATACATCATTTATTTGGTCTTGAAATTAGCTTGGAAAAAGTAATAACTGTTGGCTTAATGCAAAACATAAATGTTTAGAAGATGTATGAATGTTAACTGCATTAGAAACTGTCAGTATTTTGCTAGTGCATTACTTGATAAAGTTAATAATGTGATCCATCCTCCTTTTAGACAAGTGCCATTTAACTATTATGCGCTATACGTGGACATTCACGGCCAGCAAGCACACATAGAACGAGCTATTTATTAATATGTTTGAGTGCCAAGAAAACTTCACTGTTTCTCAGATAACCTTCATATAGTCAATCTTAAATCAATATGACAATGAAAGAGTGTTTAAAGCAATTGTTGAGGGTTGGGTTTTTTATTAGTTTTTTAGCACCGCGTCTTACTACCCGTTCTGGTAATACGCCTAAGTACTAATTACTCCAATGTGTTAGGAATTGGAGAGGTTGAAGTTAGAGGAAGTGAAATTGCATTTGCGTGGCGGGAGAGTGGAAAACCATTTAGGAAAAACTACCCCGATTCACCTGAGCGAGATTTGAACCTCTATCTTCCTGTCCACATCAGTTGAGCTAAATAGGAAACTAGCGCGTCAGCTAACTACTCCACCGGGGTGGGTCTGTGAGTTGTTGATAATCTCATTGTAATAAAGACATTATTGATTGAACTTAAAAAAGAAAGCCCCAAATTAATCATAGATTATAGAACAGTGTGATATCTTATCGAAACACTAACACAATAAAATATTCAATATCTTATATTAAACAAAATTACAAAGTAAAATAAATATTCTAGGAAATACGGTAAATAATTTATATTTTCCTGCATCGGTAGTCATGTGGACAGAAAATTTCTCATATGGTCCATTTTCAGTGATGGATGAAACAGGGTTCTAGTCCTGGCTTGGCATATTGAGACAAGTTTTCCTAAATTTTTTTCCAACTTTCTTCCAAGCATATGTGGCTACATCATCTTTAATTTGTATCTTTTTCATCACTAGCCGCCATAAATTAGTAGTAATGATGGTTGAAATAGGTAATATTATGTTACATATAAATATTCTCCTATAGTTCACTCTGGACTATATTATCCTCTTCGTGGAAGAACGGAATTTCCCCTTCCGGCTGACCTACAAAATCCATTATAGATAAGACTGTTAGCATTTCCAGGGACTCACAGCAAAACACCTGATTAAACTAATGTTAAAACCTGTCTGGATATAAAAACTACGTTGATCTATATACACAACATTCATCCGAAACTTTAACAGGGACTCGAACCCCAAAATCTAAGTCTGTCATGCTGCAATTTGCCTGATTGATATCCTACGGAAAATAATTAACTACGGAATTAGTTGTTCACAAATATCAGGCTGGTTCTTCACTGAGACTCACAACACAAAACATGGTTAAATCATGCTAAAACATGCCTGGATAAATATTCTACAAAAAAAAATTTGCAATGGTTAAGTGGTTCCATATATATATATATATATAGATATATATAGATATATAGATATATATATAGATATATAGATATATATATATATCCAAATATCCGGCTGACACTCCACCGGGACTCCACCAAAACACCTAATTATACACAAATAATCCTAAAATATGTCTGGATATTTGGCCAGTATAAAAGTAAAAACCGCACCGCAATTGGTTAAGTGGTTCCAGAGGTCCTAAGTTACAGATATAAATAAATCCGGCCGTTTCTTTCACGGAAACTCAAACGCTGACTGTATGTATTATAGATCCTCACTTAGCAGACATCCGAGGGGATATAAATAAATTCACCACAATTGGTTACCCAGTTCCAGGTATCTTTGCCAACACCCATAAATTCTTAAAAACAGTACAGAACTACAATATCTTCTACATTCCAAACCTTAAAAAAAAAAAAATAGAGATATCATGTAAATTGTTTTTAAGCTCGTAAACCAAATACAATACTTCTCCTTGCTTTTCATTTATTTAAACCTCCTTTCTCTTATATTATATTAATACTTGCCTATGAAATGGCCAGTTTTATTATTTGGATTTCCAGAATTGATTTAGTAAAAAAAAAAAAAAAAAATTTGACAAAAAAAATTAAATATGAAATTTATTAGAAAATGTTCATCAACGTATGTTCATCAACGTAAATCTTATTAAACTACAATTTTTCTAATAAAATATTTATCAAAACTTTTTTCAATATTTATATTGTGGCCATTATGGTAACATTAAATAAATTATGGAGTCTAACTATGGTCCCACAAAGCTATATACAGTCATAATAACGTTGAAGAAACAAATAAATTCCCTTTTATCAATAAAATATGTTCAATAGATAAGATTTTATCAATTTTTTTTTGTTTATCCGGAAATTGTATAAAATATTTTAAATCAAAATTGGGTCCCTTAAATTATATAAAAAAAATTTAAACTCAGTGTCCTAAAAATAAAATAAAAATCTTTAAGATTCAATTTGGTATTTGAGTTACATGTGTAGAATATAATAATTAATCATTAATAAATTCATAATTTGCTATTCACAGTAATTAATATTTTGAAAAGGGGGAGACCTGCTTTATGTTACCATGTAAAAACAATAAATGTGGGTAGCACTTATGCCAAAATAGTGTGTGGTTTGGATAAATCTTAAACATTAAAAAAAAATCCAGGCCATATATTAATGAGACCAAACATAAATAATTAACTAAGTATGTAACGAATAATTGATTTTATTAGGAAGGGAATAAAAAAGTAAAATTAATTTAGTAGATCAAACCATTTGAACATCTCAAAAAGAAATATCTCCTCCCCCATCGCTCCTTTGAAACAGTCAAGAAATAGTTTAAAGACTTAAGGCTTTCTTTAAATCCGGCCTTGGGCGTAGCTAGGCAAACTATTCTGCAGTCATGTGTGGAGTTATAGCATACCGCGCGGGCGTGAGCCAGTAAGTTGCTACCTTACAATCTCGACGGAGGGTACATTATAGTACATCTTTGTTTATAGTGGTATCAGGATGATCAATATTTTCTCCACTGAATATAACTTATATAATATATGCAATTGTTTAATACAATTTAAATTAACTAGGTTTGCAGTGTCTCACTTAGAATATTAATAAAAGAATAAAACCTTCTGTAAAGTACAATATATAGTTGGACCTAGCAACGTTGTGTTGGAGCATACCTTCTTTATCTAAGGTTAGACTGCAGGGGTGGCCAAACAGTCGATCACGATATACCGGCTAGCTTGGTTGGTCAATTAAAAAAGATTGAGAGAAATAAAATTAACGAGAGGCTTTGCAGATTTTTCTCAAATCAACATTAGAATAATATTTTAGCACCGCGTCTTACTACCCGTTCGGGTTATACGCTAACATTAGAAAATTGAAATACCGAAGCTGAGTCGTGACCGTTAACAATCCTACCTTCATTTATGACAGAGTAATTATAACTCTCATTCAACAAACTACCCTAAGATTATGAGGTGTCATTTATCAACTTCAAAGTCAAGTACAGTCAAGTCAACTCTCGATTGTACGACCTTTCACGGTTCCCTGGAAAAGGGTCGTTATTTCGAAGGGGTCGTTATTGGAATTTTAGCCGACTTTGTTCCACCCCCAAACCTCATGGCAAAAATTGCATTTTTTTTAGACAACACATGAAAAAAACTACCTATTTCTTAAAGAAGTCCATTATGGAGGCCTGCTTCTTCTTAGTGCCAGTTTGCTCGACGAAGTCTTTCACATTATTAAATTGGAAACACAGCTCTTCGCTAGCGCCCTGGCGCTTAAGTGCTCTTGAGTAGACGTCCCCGGCTTTGAGAACATCTTTCGTTTTGGGGATGTCTTCGGCTCGTCTTCTATTTCTTCCTCCCCCTCTTCATTGTTGAACTCCTGCTGCTCCCTGATTATATCGGCGTCATCGAGAGTGCCCCAAACTGTAATGTCATCGTCTGCTGCTATGTACTTCTCATACGTGCAGTCTGGGGCTAATCTCTGCCACGCTTCCTCGTCGCACGGCCGAGTGAAAGTCAGGGGGACAGACGAAGGTGCTGTTGATGGACCAGGCTGCGGTTCCATGTAGAAAGCAGTTGGAGATTACCGCTGGTCTCACGGCCCGCCAACTGGTGACGATTCTCTCCATGGCCCTGAACACGTCCCACTTTTTAACCTCCTTGCCCATATCAATATTCCACACCATACTCCACACAAGTATCTTGTGGAACTTACCTTTCACTTGCTGGATTATTCCCTGGTCCAGGGGATGAAGCATACTGGTGGTGTTATTTGACAGAAACACCAGCTCAATGTTCCTGAGTTTGTCGAAAGCAGGATGTGCGGGGCAATTGTAGACGAATATCATGACTTTTCTATTTGCGGTGGCCTTAAAGCCACCTCGTAAACACCCCCAAGGTCATCCATGCCTTCTTATTAAAATCATAGTCAAAGGGCAGGATATTGCCCTTGAAACCCCGGGGTTTCTTGAACTTCCCGATCATGAGGGACTTGATCTTATCACTGCACAGAAGGATGGTGAGGTGCTCCTTGCTCCTCTTCACACACTTGCACTTATCCCCTTTTACAGCAAGTGTGTGATTTGGCATGAGGTTGTAGAACATCTCCAGTTCGTCAGCGTTGTATACATCTTGAGGCTAATAGCGCCTAAGGATGTTTCTGAGCAAGGGCATACACTCCCTCTCCAGTGTTGGGTCGACCGATGCGCTTTCACCGACGACCTTGTGGCTGGATATTCTGTGATGCACTTTTAAACATTCTAGCCACCAACTTGAACACCTAGTTTTCTATACCCAACCTCAGGGAAAATTCATCGGCCTTCCCCTGCATCATCGGTCCGTTTATAGGCACGTTTTGCCCTATATGCTGGCTGAACACTCCAGCATAGCTTGCTCCAGATTCACTTGCGTCATACCCTTCAAATTTTTGGCCTTTACATTGTGTCCTTCCTTATGCACTGCATTCACAATTTCCTCTCTAATTTTGAGAATCGTGAAAAGTGTCGACTTCGGGATGCCATTCCGCCGCGTAATCTCCATCTTTGTAATCTACTTCTCATACACTTCCTGGATGATCTCGTACTTCTTCATGAGCGTCAAGAAGGTCCTCTTTCCACTCATTTCGTCGAAATTATAAGTTCATATCAAATAAAAACAATAGCGTGGGTCGTCAAAAATCGTTCACAAAATGAAACCAAAAACGTAACCAAATCTAGAAGAGAAATAACAATGGCAAAAAGAGGCCTGGTGCGTGATGTAACGGCAGTCGTGCGCGGGGAAACATTGTCTTGCTTGTGGGAGGGGGTGGACAGTGTCAAGTGCTATTGGCTGGCATTGATAGGGTGGTGTCTATTTTTATACCTGACCTACCCCAGTTACTAGTAATACAGCGCTCACAAAAATAATCGCAGCCCATTTACCTAAATAAGTGCAACAAACATATTTTACGGCCCATTTCCTTAGAATTCTAGACCTCTTTTTCCACATTTTTCACGGTTCCCCCAAAAAGGGTCGTTACTTCGAGAGGGACGCTATTCCCGGGGTCGTAGAATCGAGAGTTGACTGTATTCAATGAGAAAATACTTTTTTAGGGAAATTATATATTATGTGGTTTGATGAAAAACTCAGTTTCAGTCTGTGAAAGGAGTAAAAGCTCTTATATTCGATATAATTTTACTATTAAAACTCAAGTTTAGATTTTTAATTTTTTACCAATGAAACTACTACCAATACGTGCTAGTACACTTGCAGCCAGCCGGGCTTGCACAGCACCCCTGGACATCAAGGCCCAGGGCAGTTTCTAGGTCGGTACCTAAGAAGCTCTGACCCCCCACCCCGAAGGGTGGGATGATCCAGATCAGGCCGGATACCCGGTGAGGCGAGAATTAACTCCCCCCCCCCCCCCCACCAGTATACAATGGTATGACCAACACCGTGCCTACCACCTATTCAGGGTGGTACCCGGAGCTGTTTACTTCGGCTCACAGAAGCGACCTTACTATCTCCACTCTTACCCGTGTGTAGGGGAATGGGATTTCACCCATTGCGCGTGGGAAAGTAATTCCCCACTTCTAGTGCGTACGAGTGGAGGCACCCATGTTCAAGCACATGCACTACTAACTGTCCAGGTTAGCACCGGATCTCTAAAACGGCTCACCACACGGAGAGGCCCAGGCCCAGGCCCTCAACGACAACCTTTCTTATTCCTACCTCTTAGATTAAATCATTAATAGCTCTTGTGTCAATCTTGTGTTAACACCTCAAAGAACAAATTAATTGGTGTTATAGAAACCTCGAACACGGAAATTGGTTGAAGGGATCTTTTCACATTCCTACTCTAGTGTATGTTTAGTACAGGGATGACGTGACGTAGAACTTAAATACAAGCTCATCCTTCAGTCTGATTTTGAAAGGATTAAACTTTTTGGTGGTTAAAAAATATTAAAAAATATTTTTTCCATATAGTATAAATTAGGCGTCAAGCTAAGGGATTTGCATCTGTCACATTTGAATGATTATAGAAATACCTAAAATAACAAGAAGTAAAATAATAGAAAAAAAAGTATTTTCTCAACATTTCTCCATACCAGAATCATACTATAAACACTGCATTTATGTATGTCTCACTGGTATTAATTTCAATACAATGAATCAAGTAAAAAGGCGTCACAAGACAAGAGTTGGTGTAATGTGGGATGTTCAAATCGATATAAAAACACTAATAAAGACATAACATTTGACATTTTCTTTTATAGAAATGGAGTAAAGAAAAACTAAACAAGTGGGTTTGAATGGGCAACATAAATAATATAGTTGATCTGTTATTATCTATACTCTTCCTGAGTATTTCTCGAATATGAGTAAATATAAGAACTAGGTCAAGAAACACATCAATATCAATAGGTTTAGGCTATATTTGTAAACTAAACTAAACTCGGCATACATTAACCCTAATAGCTACTAACGGATGAGTCCTAGTCACTTTGGTGCTTTGAAATGTCATTTTTGTACCTTGTATTTTTGATAATTAATTAAAGACTAGTTTATCTTAGTTTTTATTACTGTCAATTTGTACATCTTTGTCTAGTACCTATGGGCCAAACGATATATAATAATAGTACAGTGCATCTGTCATTTCATACTAGTAGATCCTTGTTACTTTGTAGTTCATGATATAGCCCTAATTTGTGCAATAAGATCTCGTCACTGCTTTTTACACTAAATATAATAATTATAGGTATATTATTCAATGGTGGCACAATAATATAAAATACACAAGCCTAAAATATTAGAATTCTTAACCTAGCCTGAAATGTGTTGGCATTTTTAAAGAATAACTTTTAGGCCAATCTTTATAGATTAACTTATGGTTATAAAATTATAAATGAAATAAAACTTTTTAGTATAGGCTAACACATTTTATAGTGTTTAGTTTGTGTTGGTCAAATATTAGACACTTTAAAAATTCAAAGATGATAAACCACATAAACTTAATTTCCATCTTAAATTTCAGTTAATTCGGGAACATGACTTTCTTTAAATAAGCCTAATATCTTATTTAGAGATTGATATTGATAGTACGGAGTATTAACCCTTTTGAAACCATATTTGATTATTATTTATCCATATATGTATCGATACTGTACGTTTACTATCAATTGTATTATTGGCATGTTCAGTTGGCAACACTGTGAAAGACCTTGAGGAGACTGGTGATCTGTGACGAACGATGATCTATTGTAGTGTCTCACTTTGAGACGTACGAACACAATGAACTCAAATTAACAAGTGCTAGATTAACTTTAGAAGTATATTAAACAAAGTTCCCAGTATTTTATGCATCACAAGTTTGATTCAGAACGTTATAATTATCTAAGAGTTTAAAAATTTGTCACATGGGTGCCTCATGTGTTTTCACTACAGCCATGAACGTCTATACTAAAAAGGAGTTTGTAAATTTAAAAAAAGTTATTATTTTCAAAATTCTGTTTAAGTGATTATAAAGCTAGGTCCTTTTCCCATTGCATATAACACGTCATGTTCATAATATATTTAAAATATTTTAATCTCAATCCATAATGGCTGCCAAGACATATCCTATTTTAGAAAATCTTAATATTAAAAATGCTATACTAGTGCTAGTACAAGTCAAAGGTGAAATAATGGGGTAGTATCAAAATAAAATTATATGTTATTTATTTTCTAAGCGTTAGAAGATGTTGCTGACTTGGGTGGCCATCCTGTTTCCACGTCAATAAAAACATCACGTATGTTCACCGTCCACGTTTATACAAAACAAACTACTGCCGGTGCAAATATTTTTAAAGTATTTTTTTTTGTAAACTAAAGTACATTAATATTTTTAATAGTTTGGTCATGGGTGAGTCTATCTTCAATTTGACTACTATAATCTATATATAGTACTTCATTGTCGTTTACTTCTTTAATAAAATATAATAAACATTATTATTAAATTATTATGAAATGATTATTAAATAGTGATAAGCCTACCTATATTTTCTCATAGTGTCAAATAACGTTTGATACATGGCCAGGTTCGAGTTTTGGGGTGAAACGAGTATTAGGTCTATAATCTTTTCTTATATAAATCATGTTCGGACCATATTAGTGTCAAAGAAATCAAAAAAAGTTTAGGGGAAGGGGGCTGCTGGGGGCTACTTCCTCGTAGAAAAATAACAATACATAAAACTCACCAAACAACCCCACATGATAATAAAGTTTTATCCTGTTACCTTATCAAAATATTACTGTTTTTAGAGGAAGGCTAATCTCTGAAGTGTGAATTTTAACATGAAATGTTGTCGAAAGTTAACTTGTTTTTTATTTTTTTATTTTTTTTATGAAAGCTTTAATCTAAAGATCTAATTTTTATAACTTGTCAGGAATATGTTGATAGCTGTACTTCTCAACTAGGCTACTTACAACTTAAAATGTTAAAATATCAAACACGTTCTTAAATAAAGTGGGATTTCTAAATGTCTGGTACACTTCTTGGCGATGTCCATTGTAGCACCCTTAGTCACAATTTGGCCAGATCATTAGTGACCCTGTTTTTCCTGAATCGGCTATTAAAGACAGGTAAAAATGCTTGTGTGGAGAATTCAAACACAATCTAGGTTTAACTCCCCTCTTGACCAGTATGTGGAAAAAAAAAATCTGTCATGGGCTTTGTATGAAACACAACTTGTGGTCTATTTTTTAACAATAAAATATGATTGAGGCATTGGACCAAGGAAAGGCAGTGTTACAATTTATTTTGGTGTTTCATGACATCCTGGTGAGAAAATTGGATAGGGTAGTGGTATCACTTAGCGAGCTCACACAGGTTCGATTGACCTATATTAAAACTGTGCGGGTTTGATACGCTCAACAATAGAAGAGTATTACTTAGCGATAAAAAAGTATTTGAAATAAAAGAGTTGAAAAGAACAAACTTTTAAATAGGCTATATCTGAAACAAATAGAAAAATAAGTTTATGCCTTTCACCAAACCTTTATCAAAACATTAAGCTATGTACGCTATTCTAATTTCCTAAATAACACAAAGTTTCATTATTTTTTATTTTTTTTAGAAAAACTGTAATGAAATGATACATTTTAGACCTAGGATTCAAAAATTAATATTAAAATTTTAGAGTTGAATATATTATAAAATATTAGACTGGAATTTTAGAAAAATATTACTTGACTCATCTTAGTTATAATTAACTGTTAATTATGTTATATGAACTATAGTCCTATTTTTTCCAGCTGTTTCAAGTGGCACCTCATTTGCATTGGCGTCAGTCCTCACGGTTCTGATATTCTCTGGCATGCAGATGTACAAGCAATGGCTGTCTTCCACGCAGATACACACAATATTTGGTGGATACTTGGGATCAATTCTCTTCGTTCTAATACTTACTGTATCCTTCTGAAACTCATTAAAAATAAGACCACTAACAAGTACCTTCAGTAACTTACTTGATTTAAGATATTTTACTGGCTCTCCTTGACTACCTATATTTATTTTACACATTTTGGAATTTTCACACTACCTAAAATTATCAGATCACTTAAGTTGGCCCCCCCACCCCATTAAAATTTAAATGTACCACCGTTTTGCACCTATTTTGCACCGTTTTGCACCTATTTTGCACCCTAACCCCAGAGACGGTACGAATGTTTATGTTTAGTGGGGGCCAAGTTAATAGTAGCCCCCCCCCCCCCACTATCAAAATGTTGGATTTTTTATGCCAGCTTAAAAGTTCTGTTTTGCACCCAAGTCTGGTGTTTTGCACCTGAATAGTTTTGCAAGAAAAACATATTTAAAAGGGAAAAAGGTGGGGGGGCCAAGTTAAGCGTAGCCCCCCCCCCCCCCCCCCCCACTCATTAATTGGGGTTTTATTTATGCCAAAATAAAAGTCCTGTTTTGCACCCAAGTATGGCGTTTTGCACCCTAAAAGATTAGCGAGAAAAAAATATTTGAAATACAAAAAAAAAATTGTTGGACCCTCCCTCCGGCCCCCACACATCAAATTAAGATTGTAAATATGCCATTGTTTAGCACCTTTTGGGCACCGTTTTGAGCCCAAGTACTAAGTTTTACAAACCAACCCCAGAGACATTACGATTTGTGTTTGGGGAAGAGGGCCACAATATTAAAAAAAAAAATTCAAATTTAAAAGTATTGATCTGTACCATTTTGCCCCCCAAGTATGACGTTTTACAGCTTAATAGTTGTGTAAAAAAAGAATCAATAAAATTAAAGATCAGAATTAATCAATGGACCAAGTTCAATGCATGCCTTATATCCTCAAATAAAAATTGTGATTTTTCTACTACTATTAACTAGGCCCCCCCCTAAACATAAACAGTCGTACTGTCTCTGGGGTTAGGGTTCAAAACGTAATACTTGGGTGAAAAACGGTGCAAAATAGGTGCAAAACGGTGGTACATTTAAATTTTAATTCTGAAGGGGTGGGGGGGGCAACTTAAGTGATCTAAAATTATCCAAGAAACAGGATGAAGTAATTGAATTTGCTCAGAGTATGTCTGCTACAGTCCAATTTTCATAGGAAGAACCTTATATGACAATTAGAAAAGTTCCTAGATCTACTTTCATGTATTCATTTGTCAAGTCATGTGATCAGTACCTGTCACTCTTGGTAAGAAAATAACACTAATGATATATTAAAATGCTATCTATTTTGGACACAAAAAGAGTTTGTATTTTTCCATATAAATTGGACTGTATAGCACATTTTGTAAAAAAAAAAAGTTCAAAGCTTGCCACACATCAACTTGAATCGAAACTGATCAGAATGGTAGGAATCGGAACCCTACAAATGTAAACTAGCTTTATCTGCAAACTGGTTCAGAATTCAATTTATGTCAGTTGAAAGACAGCAACCAGAGCGAGTAGATTGATTTTAGTGATTTGTTGATAATGAATGATAGCAGCATTGAAGAGGAGAAAATGGTGGTTGCTCTGTGCATTGCTGCTGATGCCAATGTAGACGAGGAAGAAGTGGCTTCAAAAATATTTTGAGTGCAGGACATAAATGCAACATAACATTTCTGAGATCTCTTCCCACACATTTTTCCCCATAACACAGTCATAATAATATTTGTTACCAATATCATAAATTATATGGTAATTTTGAACTAAATAGATTTTTTTATTGTCCAAAGACATTTTTAAAATTTTTAAGGAACAGGAAACAAACATCAACAGATATAAACTAAACGTGAGTGTAGATGACACATTAATCCATTCTTGAGGACGCATGTGCATATAGCTTTGGAATCCGTCAAAATATTCCATCCTGGCAAACCGATTCGTTCCATTCCGATCTGACAGTGCTTTTTATCCAATCTAAGCCAGTGTGAAGACTTCCATTAAAATGCAGATATTCAAAATTTTTCAATTCGTTTTGTTCTGGGCTGTATTCGAATAGTCCAAGGCTCCCTAGTCAGACCTTTTAGTCTTAGGCTTGATGTAGTCTTGATGAGTTTACACTTCTTGTGATGTTCATAGTGAAGACTGCATCAAACTATTCGAACGGCAACAACCTTATTTAAAATGGTAGAAAACCTAAGTCAGTGCTCTAGCAGACGAAACAATAACACTAAAACAATTGCCATTTAAACACCGTGAGAACAGCGCATGGCTGGTAGCCTACATATCCATGGTGACCAAGACCTCTAGAAGATTGCATAGGTATTGTTCGCAACTATTCGGACAGATCTACACTTGGTCACGTGATTGTCAATGCCACTAACAAGGGCACGAGTCAAGGGGACGCCGCACAAGTAGACTATTTAGATACATCCCTAGTATACGGCAATATTTAAACTTCAATCTCCCAGCATTAGCCCACATCTTACTCTGCCAGTTCTTGACTGCACTAGTTTAGTTTTAAATACACTCGATCTACACTGAAAGATATAAAGTAAGCCTATTTTGATTGATTACATTTTGTTCACTATCTCATAATAGTAGAACCAAACAACCAATATAAGTCTGTTTTCTCACTATGTGATAAAAACACTTTAACCCTATCAAGATTTGAACCAACAATGTATTTTAGAGGTGACTGGGCAATATTTATGGAATGAGAGAAAAGACCAGTGTTTTTGCAGTTTTTTATATCAACACTTTTTTTGGCAAAAATAAACAAAATATTGTTCCAGTATATATTAATTTTTTTCACATGGTGATATCAAAAGTTCTTGAATATCTGTCATGAGTATAGCGGTGTTAGATGAAAAAAAATTTAAATTAAGAGAAAAACTTGTCATTAAATTCTAGGACACTCTTGAAAAATACTAAACAACTATTAATATTAACATATGAAGAAACTTAAACTCTGTTTGTACTAAAGCAATATTAGGCTTTTATTTTTTTTTTATTACAAAAATACTGACCTTTTCTTGCATTCACTACAACTCCACCTTAGAGGCTTAATATTACTTGCAGCGAACTTCTTGCTTAGGTAACTCTAAAACAAATTAAGTCTAGATTTACTATTATTTCACCCGCCTTGGTGGCATAGTTAGCTAACGTGCTAGTTTCGTGTTGAGCTAGATTGCCGAGGACGAGGAGATCGAGGTTCAAGAGTACAGCCCAAACGGGTAGTAAGACGCGGTGCTAAATAATAATAATAATACTATTATTTACTCTCGTTTTTATAAATATTTTGTTTTAAAACAATTGATTTTAAGCACCGCTTGCCTACTTTATGTGAAATAAAAACATATTTTATGTTTACATAAATCTTTTAAATCACAAATCTTAAGATATTTTAATTTTGGCAGCATCTTTGTTTGAGCTTTGTATTTGTCAAGTGTGATTGTGGGTTTGTCTCATCTCCATGAGGATCCACTAGAAGCCAAATCAAACTTGCTTCTAAAGTATTCAAATGGAATGAGGGATGAAAAGGGGGGTGAAGGGGTAAAGCACATATGTTTATGTAGAAGAAAAATAAGCAAAATTTGAACTGCCTCTTACTGCTGTGGAGTATTTCGGCCAATGAAAAAATTTAATAGTAAAAGACCTACCAAGTGCTCTTGGTCAATATTGACTCAAGTGCAGTGTCAGTTTTATGTCCTTATATTGCGGACTGCTCCAACGGGTCTTGGTTCATATTATTCAAGTGGTTTTTTTTAATGGTTTATTCTCTGTGGCATATTTATTTTAACTAAACATGCTTTTATATATTAAACGTGATAATTAAATACATTAGATATGACAATTATTATTTAAATGAATAATATAAAGTCTAAAGATTAAAAATAAGCCTTGTAACATTTTTACCTACAACTCCACATCCAAAGCTGCTTGCCTAGCTGCCAAGGCTACCAACTGCCACTGAAAATAAGTAAAATATTACTACTGTAGATATTATTAGTGTAATTTTCTACACAAAGTAATTTAAAACAGTGCTTGAATATTTGTCATGAGCATGGAAGAATTTGATTTGAAACTTTTTTAATAAAGAAAAAAAGAAGTCCTGTTCAAATTCTGTGCTGCCCTTGACAAATAGTCATTAACTTTTTGGGAGGATGAATTGTAGAAAGTTTAGCTAAATGTATCCAAGTAATTAATTTATTTTGGTTACTACTTAAACGTTGTTTTTTTTTGTTATAAAAACTGTAAACATATAGACCTGAACACATGTTCCTTTCCATATCCACCTTAAAATACACAGGTCTAACTGACTCTAGCATTTGTATTAATTGATTTTCTTTTTGTTTCTTCAATGGTTATATTACTCTCCTTAGTGTTGTAACAGGCCGTAGGTAACTTGGAAACGTCCTTATTTGGAAAGGGATTCCAGACAAAACTTGTTCCCGAAGGTAGGCCAAAAAAAAAAATGCCAGGTTTATTTTTTTTGTAAGTTTTTTGTTTTTGACATAGATGTAAGATGTGCAAGCTATTTTAAAACTTAATTAATTTTTTGGGTGGGGGTGTATTTGTAATAGCATTGATTGATTTCTGATAAGTCAGACCTGTGGTAATGTGTACCTTGCTATGTTTCATTCCAGTTGTACTTTGTCTGGGGGTTGCCATGACTGCATCAGGAATGGTGCACAGGGTGTGTACCACCACGTGGTAAGTAGTTGACCATCTAGTGCAGGTCAATACCACCATCTAGTAATGATGTGATAGGCACGAGCCACCATGTGGCACCAGATAGCTGGTGATAAATATGCGTGCTGCCTACACATCTTATCATCATCATCAACTTTTTCCTAAAATGCCTCCACCATTCTTACTCCTTTAAGTCCTTTAAGTCGGAGATGTAGGGAACACGAGAAAAGAACAGTGTTTTTGAAGTTTTTATAACAAAATATTTCTTTGGTCAAAATAAATCAAATATGGCTTTATACAAACATAGAGTTTCATTTTCTTCATGTGGTGATATCAACATTTCTTGAATATATCTCGAGGGTGTCCTGGAATTTCATGAAAAACTTTTTCTCTTTCTTTAAAAAGTTTGTTAAATTATGCCACTATGCTCATGACAGATACTCAACAACTGTTGAGGTTATCATGTGAAGAAAATTAATGCTGTGTCTGTTCTAGATTCAAGATAGTTGATAAACCATTTGTTGATATAAACATTTGATTGAGAAAGTGTACCTTAAATACCTCAAACAAAAAAAAAATGGTACTTGCATAAACGTTGCCGAATATTGCTTATTACTTGTAGTCAAGTTCCTATAAGATATTATGTTAAAATTATTTCTTATGTTGATTAACTTTCTCATGTTTTGGTTTGTTTCCAGCTTTATATTTTCCCTTGTGGCTCTCTACTATGTAAATCGTATCTCCCAACAAACCTACACAACGCAAGTGCCAGTTCAGCCAATCATCACAAAGAAAAAGAAATAAGGTAAAATAAGACACAATAAAAATAATCTGGAGAATTAACTGATATTATTGGTGTCTAAAAAGAACATTAAAAGTGCAACAATGCGATGGAATATAAATAAATAATCACTGATTTTTTTTATTTTTTTATTTTTAGAAATGTTCAAGAATTCACCTCTTGTCGTTCAGTTGTTTGCCAACTAGATTATTATTATTATTATTATTCGCACCGCGTCTTACTACCCGTTTGGGTTATACACACTTACGCTAATGTGTAATGGTAGGGTGATTGTGAGATGAAATGGAGGACCTACAGTTTAACGTGGAATCCGAACCACGGTGGAGGCCTGGCATTCCTTTTGCCATCTAGAACTTGCACATTATTTGTTCACCAATTCATGACCTACACCCATGCCATTAATATTATTATATAATTATAGATACAGTGAAGTCTCCCTTAACAAATACCTTTGAATAGTGGACTCTTCTTTATAATATACAGCTTAAATTTCCTCAGCAAAATAACATGTTAAAAAAAACTTCCAAATAACAGATATGGGCGCTCTTAAAGACACATGTTGATGCATAACAATATCTAAACAGTATACAGAAATTCCAATCCATATACAGTATTTGATTGTAGGAATGTTAGGAATGCCATTGTCTCGTGTGAAATTTGAGCAGTCCCAGTTATAAAATAGCCTATGGAGTAATGACTACCATACTTCAAGGTCGCACCTTCTAACCCTTCCAAACCATCATTGGAGGTTGTTCCAGCAGTTTATTATGAGCTCGTGCACACATACAGTACTGAAGACTTACTGTGAAACATTTCATTTTCATGTTGTTTTGTGTATTATTCAATCTGTACAGTAAGCTATGTACACTATTTATTCATTTGACATAATTATCCTACATACAATACTGCACAGTGCAGTAATTAGATTGTTGTAGTTAATATCCTTAGTAAATGGGTTCAAATAAATTAAACTGTGTTCAAGCAATGTGATTGTTTTAATCCGAATAGCAGACATTTCAAATAACTGAATTTTTTTATCCCATAAGGTGTCTGCTATTAAGATATTTCATTGTACACATATGCTTATTGTAATTATTATTGTTATTTTTATTATTTCTTATATTGTGAATCCACATTCAATTTGGTTTGTGGTTTGGTTGTTAGGTTTGTACTATAATTATGCAATGTCAGAGCTCTAAAAGAAATCAAAATTTAAATCTTGAATTTTATGGATCATCATATTGTACCGTTTAAACCAACTATTAAGGACGTTGCAGTTGCACGGAATATTTATAACCAGGACCCAGGTTTTGATGACATGGCTCATGCTCATGCTCATGCTCATGCTCATGCTCATGTTTAAATAATTCATAATCATTGTTGAAACTTTTTTTTATAGTTAATTTTAGGTTATTAGGTCATATTTTCTTTTGAGTAATTTCTAAGTATGTATCTTGAACGAATGTGTTTTTAAATACTATCAATATTTTATAGATTGATAAATTACTAAATCATAACATTTTTTAACAAATTATAATTGTTGGAAAAAGGATGAGAAGATAATGTAGGCAATGAACTTTGTATCCTGTTTTTTTTTTTTTTGGTACAGTTGGAAAATACACATTTGTAAATTGAGGTTAAATTCAAAAGGATGTGAGAGTTTAGTTGTTAAAGGTATCACATAGACAAGTGTGTGTTACATGTGCATTCATTACCAGGTTTTGTTCATATTTTTAGGTCTTATTTTCATAATCTATTATTCTTAAAGTTTGTTAGTCTTCTTTAATGAAGCTATTGTTTGTGTAAACAATGTAATTAACTTTTAACTTGTCTGTTTACAGTTACATCAGCTTGAACTTCAGAGTGACACCTTATACGTCTCCAAGTTGAAGACATTTTATTTTCAAATAAAAAATTGCCACTTAAAATATAGTTCATAAAATCTTTTAAGTTATAGCCTTTAACTATACATAAGTTATCACATTATTTTTTATATTATATTATATTTGGGGTTGAATGTGTGGAGTGGTTTTTATTTGTAGATTTAATACCAAGGCTATTAATGGCCTAGCCCATAGAGTAAAGAAATTAAAGGTAATTTTTGAACAAATATGCCTGCATTATTATGTATAATTAAGGGAAAACCGCTCCCTATTCACCAGGCCAAGATTCAAACTCCCACATCACAGGCAATTGACATTCTATCGCAGCCCTGATGCCTTAGCTCTGTGACCACTATTGGGTAGCATGGAATGGTAAATTAAACTGTTCATGGTTTTATATCAAAAGTTTGTCACAAAGATGACATTACATTTGCTAAATTTTCATAAACTATGTTGCATTGCCTGATTTTAAATAATTTATGGAAGTTTGGTTCCCAAACAGATAAACTGAATAAAGCCATAAATACTATTGGTATTTTATTTCATTTATTTTTCAAGCTACTGTGACCCTGTGCTATGCATAACACACTATAGCAACATTTTGAATTTTTTTATTTAAAATGTTTGCGATAAGTATTCTAGTCTTTCTAGTGGCAGACTGACCGGAAGTCCAGTTTTCTAAACCGGGTAGGGTGTATTTCCTATCCTCTCAATTCTACCTTATTTTAATGAAATCAGGAAGTCGTCTTGGAATCGAAAGTATATACCAGGAGTGATCAAGTACATGGCCTTTGGTAGCCGCAATGCTTGAGATAAGATTGTGAAGAGCCGTACCAACAACTAGAGTTATACGTAGACGCTCTTCCTCTTATTTTAAGGACCCAGCCCACCTCCAACCTGTCATCCTTTTGTTGTGTAGGAGTACAATTGACACTTTGTTGTTAACATTTGTGTTTCAAGTTGATGTCTAAAAAATGTAGATATGAAGATGAGAATAGAGGCTTTAAGACAGAGTGGGAGGGAGAGTTAGTTTTTGTGAAAAGACAGACATGGTAAGACAGTTTGCGCCTAATGTCAAAAAAACACTGGCACAGTTCAAGGCCAGTAATCTTAAGCAGCATTGTGACACGCATCACAGTACTTTGAGCAAAGAATTTCCTGTTGGTTCCATTCCAAGGCGAACTAAAGCTATTAATTTTATTTGACCTGTTTTTGACAAATTTATTTTCACCTTAACTTAAAGAAGCAAATTATGACAAATGATTAAAAAAATACGTTCAAACAATTAGTAAGGTATGTTTTGAGTATTTTTAGTTACTACATTTTCTGAAAAATGTTTTGTATGATTAATAATGACAAAAATGTTTTTAAGAAAAGTTTTCAATTCAAAAGAAAATATTTATTACTTTGCAATGGTACAATGCCATATTAATGATTCCTAAATTTGAGCATTTAATTAGCTGATTTAAGCTAAACTTAGTAAACATACTATTATTATTACTATCAGGGGCTCTGTCTTACAACAGGTCCATTCCTTTTGTCGGTGAACTTAGACCCCCAATGCTGTCCACCTGATCTTCTTAATTCTTCTCCAGCACATTTTATATTTTTTCAAGTATTTATTTTCTGTTTTCTTGAGAGTCTAATATGCATATAAAACTTTGAATATATCAGTAAAACATATTCAAATTGTTTTCCTGAAATTCACTCAAACATTGTATAACTTCCATTATATATAATAAATTCTGTAAATTAGTAAACAATATGATTTTGTCCCTGCTGTCCATAATAACTGGTCTAATAATATAAGTGGTATTTATAAATCTTTTAACCCTCGAGCGGGCGCGCTGTATTATTTAACACAAGCGGGCGCGTGGGGTACTTTATACCCCACTTTATTTTCATGATGTTATTGATATATGTATGAACGAAATAATTTTTTTTCTGGTATGTTTTATTTTAATTAGAGCCTTTTAAACCTATTACACAAATAATGTATTAATAGCCAAACATATATATATATATATATATATATAAAATACATATATAATAGAAAATAGAAAAAGGCTTGATATTCATCAAAATATTTTTACGAAAGTTACATACTTAGACTTTACTGTTTTTGTTAAGTACTGGTTAATATTTTGCTAATTAATATTCTTACAGATACAATGTGATTAAAAGTACAATACAAATATAATAATAATGATAATCTAAAATAATTAACAAATTAAAAAATATGGTATTTTAAAAAACCAAACTTTTTAAAAATCAGCCTCATTTATCTTGTTACACTCATCACATGTGTACATTATATTAACATGATTATTACATGTAAATTGTTTGCATGTTCCGCATTTTATTGTGGTGCCAACATCTTTTGATCGACCACATAACACACACCTTCCTCGTTTCTTTCTGGCTAACTTTTCGCCATCATCTTCATGCTTCATAGTACTTACATACTTTCTGAGAAAGGCTGATAATTCAATTGGGAGCGACTTGATTTTAGCTCTTTCTTCAAGCTGAGGCTTCATCATAGTCAAAGCTAGCTTTTTCAAAAATATTCTTCTGGCTGTAAAATGTTGAGATGTTGAAGAGTATAAAATTTGTGCATTGATGCCAGCTATATTTATCAATGAATAAAATACTCTCATAGGCCATCGTCGTGTAATACGTGCAACATCATATACGCTACACATTTGATCCACTGTATCTATTCCTCCCTTTGACTTGTTGTAATCCATTATTATATCTGGTTTTTTAGTGTCATCATTGATAGTTGGTGAATCATGCATTGTAGATAATAAAATGACAGCCTTGTTTTTCTTGGGCACAAAGGATGTGATCGTCATGTTTTTCTGAAATCCAAATATGGACGAACCCACTTCTCGATTTTTATTTGCCTGAAATTCGTAGGGAATCTCTCTTTTGTCTTTTCTGAGAGTACCAACACAAGTTATTTTCTTTGCCAAAAGAGATTTTGCCAAGGGATAGCTAGTATACCAATTATCCACTGTAAGATTTCGATTTGATCCTTCAATATCTGAAACCAATCTATTCACAATGTCAATTGGCTTATTTGACACTAGATACGGGCCTTCTTCTTGCTTACCACAATACACTTCTAAATTATGAACAAAAAATGTATTTGAGTCACAAATTGCAAAAATTTTGATCCCATATTTTGCAGGTTTATTCGGAATATATTGAACAAAACTGCAGCGCCCCCCAAATGCTTCCAGCTTCTCATCAATTGTGACATGAGTACCCATATTATACGTGTTCTTACAATTCAGTACAAATGCATCCAAAAATGATCTCACAGCAGCTAGCTTATCTATTTTTCTTCGGTCATTTCTTGTATCCTTATTGTCAAATCGTAGAGAACGAAGCAAGAATAAAAATCGCTTGTAGCTTATACAAGCTCTTAGAATCAGTATTCCGGTCCCATCTGAAGCCCATAGTTCTTTGACATTAGTGTGATGTCCCTTTTTGATACCAATAAGGTAAAGACACCCCAATAACGCCATAATCTCAGCTCTTGACTTATCTTTTCCGTCCCTGTCCCTAGAATACGGTGCCGTCAATTGTCTTTTTGCAATATGCATATTTGTAAATTTTACAATGTCATCTATCATAATCATATCAATAATTTTATGATATGCCGATATTTCATCTTTTATATCCCTTGCAATAAGTTTGGGACCAGGAGATACTTTGACTATGTTTTTCCTGTGAATTTTTCCTTTCTTTGAAAAGTCAGTTTTTCTCCAAATACATTCTCTATCTTTTCCGATAAAATAATCTTCATCAGTTGTAGTTTTACTATCTTCATTTGAAGAAACACAATCTTGTTCAGACTCACTATTATGGTCACTTTGAATTAAAATTTCCTCATCTTCATCAGAATCAGCGCTATCAATATATTCTTCGTCATCTGACAGCTCCTGCAATATTTTGCCGATATCTTCGGGAGACATCATTCTGAATAAACAGGAATTTATTTGAATTCTTGTCTTTTATAGATTTGGCAATTTTTAAACCCAATTGGTTATAACAGAGTAGCAAATAATAATTGAATTATTTTTAGGACAAAACAAGATGTAAATTCAATAACTATATAGTATATAACCTTGAAAGGAATCGAACACAAGCTTCATAGCTCTAGTAAAAATACAAAACAAAAATACCCAACAATATAATGAAATTTGCATAGAAATTTATTCATTTATGAAAAATCAATTAGATAAATATATAAACTTACGTGACTTGAGCGGGCGCGTGGGGTATGATATACCCCAGTAATACACTCTTTCAAATAAATTCAATTTTCATACGCACTAATTGATTTCACTGAACACCAACCATACCGAACGATAGTCAAGGTCACACTGAAGGAATAGATAGAACAACACATCCGCCAGGCGCCTGACAGTGCTACCACACACTAAAAGATAAAATTGGGGTACTTTATACCCCAGCGCCCGCTCGAGGGTTAACTAAAATAATATTTCAACAATTCCTTGAAAATGAAGAAACTATAATATAATAATAACTATATTTTGTCTTCCAATTGCTTTTTAGGCTTATTCTAGTAATGTGTGATTTGAAGACTTTCTACAAATGTATTTTATTATATTATTTATGCTACCCACACAAATAAAAATATTTGGACAACTGAACAAATACTTACTATACACTGATTTTGGACGAAAGGGTTTAGTAAAGTGCCTTTTTTTTTTCAACCAAAATACTACTCTAGATTAGGATATAAACTTGAAGGAAAAAAGGCCTCTCATAAGGCCCTTCATACCAAAATCATCATTAACTGTTTCCAGCCTCTGGCCAGGTCTGTTTAGTAAAATGCCTCCATCTTCCTGTATTATTTCTTAGCCTCCCCTGCAATCTTTTTCCCACATACTTCATTTCTAACATTTTCTTCGGCATCCTCTCTTTTCCCATCTTCATTACATGCCTATAACATCTCAGTCTTGCTTCCTTTACTATCTCATGTACTCCCTGTACCCCTGCTCTTTCCTGGATAACTTAATTCCTAATCTTGTTTCTTCTTGCGACAGTTAACATGCTCCTCGCAAACTTCATTTTCTTAGTCTCTCTTACATCCATTGTCCATGTTTCTGCTGCATATGTGACAATAGGTACAAAGTACACCATGTACATTACTTCCTTTCACTTCAAGGGGACTTTCCTTCTCCATAGCAGATCTCTGATGCACCTATAGAACAATTAATCTCCTTGCTGTCCTCTTCTAATTCCACCTTTCATCTCAATCATTCTTCCAAGATATTTTAAGTCCTGCACTTTTCACAGCTCCAACCTTAAAGCTTTATTAGGCCTTACCCTCGTCCTTGTCATTACCATCATTTCACACTTTGCCATGCTAAATTTCATTCCACATTCCTTCACTTCTTCATTCCATTCTTGTAGTTGTTCCTGTACTTCCTCTTCCTTCTCCCCCCATACCAACAAATCATCAGCAAACAAACATCATGGCTTTCATTCTTTCTTCCCTAAGTTTTCCTGCCTCTTTGTTGATCATGGTGTCTACTCAACTTGACCAATGAAATTCCCGACTTTTTCCCTGATTTCCCCTGATCATTTCCTAAAATTCTCGACTAAAAAGTATGTTACATCCTTCTAATTCCCCCACCTCCCCCCTCATTTTTCTATTTTTCTTTTTTTTATGAATAATTATAAGTTTTAAAATTTAAATAAACATATTTTTTAAATTTGTATTAACATTGTTTATTAGGAAGTATAAAATTTATTACACAGCTACAAAAAAAATTAAGTTAGAATAATATTACTATTTACTGTTTTAATAATTATTATATTTCATATTTTGAGTAAAACCACATTTTTCCAGATTTTTATTGTAATTTACCAAATTCCCGGCTTATTCTCGTTTTGCCCCGATCAATTCAAATTCCCGGCTAATTCCCGTTTTCCCTGATTTTCCCGGATGGTAGACACCCTGTTGATGATTATTTCCATTACAAATAGTAGTGTCCCTGCTTCACTCCATTTTTTATTTGGAACCACTACATCCTTCCACTCTCCATCTTAACACAATGCCTGTTATCAGGGTTGAACTGGGCCCTCTAAAAGGGCGCAGACCTTTTCAAAGGGCGTAAAATATTATTACGAACTCAAAAAGGTTTACCTTTTTTGTAAAATAACTATAAGAGTGCTGGTAGAACCCATTAATATTGATTAATAATAAATATAATTGGTTATTGCAAGGACTTCCAAAATAAAATTATTTTTCTTTTCCTCGTGTGACTCAAGGCATTATTGAATATTCCGAATTGCATAGGTTATTTTTAATAAATACAGTATAAAGAAACATTCATGGGATAAGTGAATTTTATTTAACAAAACATCAAGCATTTAAGAAACAAATTTTAAAAGATATACTCTATCCATGGCAAGGATCCTCGGACTATTCGGATACAACCTGTCTCAACAACAACCTTCCTAAGCAAACTGGCTCTGTCTCTGAGGAAAGGAAGGGTAGATATCAAGCCCCCAATCACCTCAAATAAACCTGTCTTGTATCAACGCCGAATACAAGTCTCTTCAAAGCAACACACCTTTACATTTCAAAATAAGATTTTCATTTTTACGCCAAACTTCCAAAAATTTAAATTTCTAAATTATTAAATGAATTTAACTTTACACATCCAAATTATAATAAGGGAAGGACGTTGTTATAGATCCCATTTAAAATATAATAATATGTTTGATATTATTACTAGTCAAAATAAGTTCATTATAGAAATTAGAAATGGAAAAGTGAGTGAGAGAGAGAACGTTTGATCAAAACTTACTCCAGGGAGGGGAATGTGTTACGATCTCAGTAAGGTTTTGTGGATATGAACTTCAAGGCACGAAAACAACTAAACGGTTGATTTACACCCCTCCAATTGCAGCCACGTGACAGGGCCAGACGGATCATTGAAGATTTGTGCCTTCTCTCCCCCCTGTCACCGGGCACCAATTACCCCTTGTTGCTGAACATCCTCCCAATTCCTAAATCTGTACTCACTTAAATTTAATATCGCCTTCACGGTTCCACCTTGTCTTGATTATTCAAATCTTATTTAAAATTTAAATTACTTATTTTAATCATTACAATTTTTTTTTCGCCAAAAGGGAGGGGGATTCTGGGCCGAGGGTGCAAATTCGAGAAACTTTGAGGGCACACCGGCTCAAGGGCCGATGGGCCAGTCCGAGCCTGGCTGTTATCCTCATACATGCTTTTCACTTTCATTACAACTCCTCTTTCCACTTCAGCATCCTCCATCGATTTCCAAACTTTATTTCTATCCACACTATCATATCCCTTCTCCACATCTATAAATACCATTACCGAGTCTTTCCCAAATTCATACCTTCTTTCCATCAGCTGTCGTATGGCAAATATTAAGTTTATTCCGTGCCTCTGTTCCCTAAATCCATGTTGTTTCTCTCTCCACCTTTCTTTCATTTTATTTCTTATTCCCTTTTCAGTATCTTCTCATATTTTTGAACAGTGGCACATCAGCGTTATCCCCCTATAATTTATACAACTCTTCCTGTCTCCTTCCAAGTCACCCTCAGCACCCTGTATACCTACTTCACCTGCTGCTCTTATCATTTCCACTATCAGTTTGTCCACACCCGTGCTTTCCCTTATTTCATCCTCTTTAATGCGTCTTCCACCTCTTTCCTTCTCTTCTGCTATTTCTTCCTACTCATTATTTTCCTCTTCTGGGTTGAACATTTTCTCAAAATATCTCATCCATAGTTCCTTTTCTTCCTCTCCTCTCAACATTCTTCCTTCTTGATCTATCATTCTAACTTGTCTTTTTTCTAAACTGCCTCCTAAATAGATGATAATGTGTCAGCCGCAATAACAATAAAACAAAGACTTTTATAGCCCAATCTGGCCTCGTTGCTACACAACTAGAACTAGTTTGTTGTGAGTAGAGTGTTTTCTAATTCATTACATCAAGTTTGTTAAGCCAGCGCTTTCTGTCGTATAGGTCCAATAAACTTATGCAAATCAAAATAAACATCCCACATAGCTCAGGGTTATGACACAATATTAATTATATTTAATGTCTGTATCATAATTATTTTGATATTTTCCTTATCTCAATCTTTATAGAAAAAACTCTCGCGCTTATGGAACCCTGAACACACTACTGATACACTTCTAATAGACTCATCGCCCAGATATATTTTGGTTGTTTGGAATTATTCATTTTCTATAAATACTGACAACACTGTAAATGGTTAGATGAAGAGTACTAATAAAGCTTGTAAACCAGCTTAGCCAAAAGGATTATGAGTGGGACTAGCAAGGGCTTTGTTATGTTGTTCGCGATGATAAAAGATAATACTTAGCACCACGTCTTACTACCCGTTCGAGTTATACGCTTCCCGGTGATTAAGAGAAGAGGTGGCTTGGGGAGAGGTAAGTTGATTCAACAATCTTTAAGACATCAGAGTTGCATAGGTTAAGTTCAAGCATGTTGCTACATGGTGTCAAATGCTAAAACTATAGTTTAACATTGATCTATTGGTCTAATGGAAGAATCGAAAGTGAAAATTATTTGCGTCTGGAATACACAAGGAATTAAAAATCTTTAAAATAATTGTTGTAATTTAGTGTTATTAATTTCTAATTCAAAATAGTTGAAAATTAAAAAGTAGGGAAAAAAAGAATATTTGGGGAGTGGGGCCTTGAAACATTAAGAATATCAAAAAATTAAACTAAGCAAAAAAGAGCTAAATATATGTACAATAAGGCAGCATAGTTCTTGAACATAGTACAAATATTTTTTTGAAGATCACATTTTCAGTAATTAACTTTTACAGCATGATATAATGTTATCTTTTTTTAATTTAGTTTTGACTCACCCCACCTTAATGTGTGAAGTAAGTTGTTGGACTTGGGGTTGAAGAGAGTCTAGCTGTGCTGAAATGCGTTTGGTGGGGTGGGGTGGGGTGGGGGGGGGGGGCACAGTAAGAGGCAATAGAGCAGATTCTAGACACGCCTAAAAAAATCATTTCAATTTTTCAAGTGAAATTTGATTTAGAGTTCTAATATTGCCTACTGGTGGTCAGGAACTAATTTAATTATAAGATGAACCGAATCAGGCCCCAGACCAGCAATTTAACACTTAACTTAATATATGAATGGATTATAAATAATGTCAACTAAGTGTGAAAAAAGTATTGATACTTTACTAATATCGATATTTTTCCTTTAGATACTAGTATTTTTTTTACTAGACACTTTTACTGATAGTACTCACACTCCGGTATCGGATCTATATCGAAAGAAACAAATTTTTTGTTATCTTCACTCAAGCTGGGATTAAATGTTTACTATGGTTAAAGAAGGGTTCAAAATAGATTGAAATAATATATTACTAATCATATTTAACTATTAAATAACTTTCCATCAGCTACATTTTCATAGATTTGAAGCTGGTATGATAAAACCTTTTATATATCCATTATCATACCCTCAAAGTTACAACACACAACATAGATGCGATAGACCTAAATATACTATAATATGCTTAAATCATTCTAATTTGCAGTGTTTAAATAAATATGAAAATACAATTATTATTATTATTATTACTATGCAAATGTTGGAAATTACTTGGTGAAAAAACATTTTTCCAGATTAAAATTTTGATACAGATATTTTTCTTTCGATACCACATCCTTAACATTTATTTACAGTTTCTATCTTATATTATTATATTTCTATTTCTTATGTTCATATATTTTTTATTTAAAGATTTTAAAGATTTGGTATTCGTTAAATAGTGGATTCGACCCAACTCTAAAGATGATATTTAATTTATCTAAGTAATCATGATGGTATTTATGAACAACTTTCTCTACGATTAGGAATCTGAATGAGAGCTAGCAGGATATCAGTCTTACTATCCAATCTCTTATTACCGCTAAGGATCAAAGGGTATCAAAGAATTTATTTAAATTAACATCTCTAACAAAGAAAAAATTCCTGACAAAATACTTTATTGATCTCTTCAGATGATTACAAAACACAAATACAAAGCGCTAAGAACTCCAAATTGCTACATACAAATGCAAGTCAAATTGAAGACAAATACTACTTCTTGTCAGTTATTTTGATTACTAACTTTAATTTTTTCTTAATATTACTTAAAAAATTACTTATATCTAAAACCCAGGTAGGTAACTACACCAAAATAATCTTTGTCTGAACAGAGTTAATTTAATATTCCATCTGCCAGTGGTGGTTATTGGTGAAATTACCTACTACTTCTGATGGTGAAATGAAAGTCCTACATTTATCCAGGCTTTCAATACAGCATCAGTTGGTTACACAATCAGTGAAGCAATACTAAATTCTTAAAATATATACATAAAAACTCAGAATTTTCACTTAAAATTATATTAGAAGTGTCATAATATTGTTTTTGAAACAAAGCTTTAAATGGCAGTGTTTTATAAGGAAAGTTTTATTTTATGAATGGCCTGTTGCATTAGACAAAAAATCATTTATTTTCTTACCACCTTCACAATGTTAAATAAGAACTTTTAATAGATCTAAAAATAAGCAAATCTAAACAATAAAATCATAGCCTTGTAAGGAGTGCATTAGTAAACCTTGACCTAAACTAATGTTAACAGTTATGATATAAAAGGGTGTGCAAAGCCCACTTTCTCAATTCAAAATGAAGTTGAATCAAATATAAAATATTGCCAAAGCCAAATAGTGATTAGAATATTTATTAATTGTTCTGTGTTGGATAACTACATAACTTTAAGTATCAAATATAATTTACAAAATGTTATATTGCAAACATAATTAAAATATTTCACCTTAAACTAATAAATTAAGCTATCACAACATTTAAGAGTTAATTTAGATTTTTATAATGTTAACATTTATTTGTGATGTAAGATACTTATCAGTACAAAATGATGAAAATTGAACAAAACGGTCTATTTTAACTTTGAATATTTTTAATTGGCCAGACTTTGTAATTGGCTGATCCAGAATCTTACTTTCAATTGAGATCACACACACCCCTAATGCTTTACCTCTTCAAAAAGATTTCTAAATTTGACTGTGAATGTTATATGTATATATGTCAAAAAAAAGAACAATGAAACCTTAACCTAAAACAAATTAGAACAGTGGTGTTTTAAACAATTAAATATTAACCTATCAAAATACCAGTATAAAAGTGAAAACATTTTCAAACCAATAAAAGTAGAAACAATCATAACCAAAGAAACATATCACCTAGAAAAAATTATAACATTTTGATTTCAAAATTTGTGGAGATTCATTTTAATTTTATTACATAAAAATGATAACTAACAAAAGGTAGAGTCATCGTACAAACTCAACATTAAAAAAAAAATATTGAATAATAATGTATTACCATTGTTAGTTTCTGTTTAGTTTATTGATTAAAATGGCTATATAATTATATAATAATAAATACCGGGTTCATTTGTAGAGTAAACCTTTATCTTTTATGAACAAACAAATGGTTATGAGAATTTAATACAATGCAAGTGTTATTTGTTCAAAAACTCTAAAAGAAATTAATGTCAGAAATAACACCACATAATTGACAAGCCATTGAAGCTGGTAGTGAGAGTGTGTACCAAGTTAAACTTGTGTTCACATTCATTGGCAGTTAATTAGATACACTTGATCTTAAAAGGTGGATATAAGATGTACACCATTTTAAAGAGTTTTATATCAAAATTATTAGCAAATATAAAATTAAAGTTTGTTAATATAATTAAAAAAAAAAAGTCTTACATGACCCATATCAGAAATAGGTCATTTTAAAGTTTTATCTCAACAAAATCATTAGCAAATATAAAATAAGACAGTTTGATAATAATGTGCAGGATTAAATGATTGGATTATTACATTTTCTTGAAAAATATGTTTTTGTAAATCTATAATTACAATTATAACAGTAAAATGCATACTAAAAACAGAAAATGAATATAGTGAAATCTGTGTTACAATTAAATGTGCATATAAAATGTGATAAATTATTTTTAAGTATGAAAGTACTTCACATATTTCAACTACTCATTACGATCAAAAACACAGACCCGACATTACAGCACCGCAATGTTGTCTTCCACCTTGACACAAAGGCTGGTCTTAAAGAGTCCTGACTGAGTTTTAACCGAGTTTGTATCAACTCATGTTAACATGTCTTTAAGAAGACTCACTGTGTCATCATGTTAACAACTCACATGAGCCTGCAAGTCTCATCTTTCCCTGCTGGAGGATCGCCCTAAAATCAAACAAGACACACATTTACGGCTGATTGCATAAACAATAATGACTTAATTTTAAGGACCAGATTGTTATACACCAAAAAAAACAGGCATGCAAATAAGCATCAAAAACATGGGATTTAGGCACCTAAATAATAAAAAAAAGCACAAAATAGGCAATGTAAAATTAATGATTTTACTACCTACTATTTTATTACATACAGCCAATTCACAGTGAGCTGGGTTTTTTTATAACACTGTCTCACTACTCGTTTGAGCTATACACATAAGTTGTACTAATTAGTAATTACACTAATGTGTTAGGGGCTAGGAATATGGAATTTAGAGAAAGTGTATCTGAAATTGCATGGAGGGGGTGAATCTGGCAAGGATAGTCTTTTTTTTTATCATGCAGATTTTTACACCAATGTTTCGAAATCTATAGATATATTTTAAATTCTCGAGTCATAAAAATATAATTTATAGTTCAAACAAGAATATTTAAATACAGTCTTGCATGTAAACACCAATTCTTTAATTCTGTGTTAGATATTTTATTTTATAATAAAGAGCAAAACCAGCATTCTAAACAAAATAACCATTCAATTTTATTTACCTTAAGCTAGGGGTGGTCGGCCACCCGAAATTTCGGGCATCTAAAAGTCCCAGAATGTCAGGCGAGTATTTTTTATGCCTGTATTTTAATCAGGCATCTCAAGAACTTAGTAAGTATATAATATCATGTTAGCACTAACCTCTAGTTCAAATTTAAAAAAAAAAATTTTTAGCTGATATTCATAGTTAAATTATTTCAATTCAACTAATATTAGACAAAGATAAGTATTATTTTTTATTAATTCGTAAAATATTATTTGCTTTCAACAAAACTACAATAACGTTTCTCACAGGTTACAAGTCTACAACATAACAAAATCAAGATTCTTACGATTTAATTCTCTCTGTAAATGCCAACAACATAACAAATTCAACATTTCCACATTGAGATTTTTAAGCCCTATGCTTGTGAAAACTTAATTTAAATTAGAAAATTTTAAATTAGAAAATGTCGAGGAACTGGCTATGCTCCAACACAAGATTTTCATAAAGCAAAGTGAAATCTGCTCTAGTATTAACTATAAATTCTTGAGCATAAACTAACCATTAAACTTTTTTTTAATCAAATGTGACTGTTTTAATTTGTAATTTGAAATGTAAATAAGCCTGTGACAAAGTTGTTTCTATTTTTTTTGTTTTAAATTAAATTACACTGTTAAACTTTTATAATTTGAAATTTTATAGGCCTGTGACAAAATTGTTTGCAAAATGAAATGCCCGCCCGAATCTGCCCGTGCCCGAGTGTAATTTTGTAATGCCCACCCGATACAAATACCAGTATGATTTTATTTGTTGCCGATTTATAAAAATTTAAAAATACATCATATTATGGCTATAAGTAATGTAGTTATAATTGAATACAAGTTGTATGCCAACCTAATATGAAATATTACCTAGATCTTTCAGTATGAGCAAAGGCCCGCGGATGCACACACCATTTTGCTTTCTATTTAAATAATATTTGTTTTGTATTTGAGTTATTTCTATTTTATATACCCTCTAATTTCCTTTGGCTGAATTAACTAAAACATATTTTATTTGCGTAACCATAACTTATTCACACAGCAAAAACAACGAATATTTCCAAGATATCATAACATTATTGTACTATTGTGAACTCGAGGGGCTAGTTGCACAGAATCGCATTCAGTAATCATGTGTTTTTCTTCATGGTGAGTGACGTCGGCTGCATGCTTATTACTGAGCACGTCAAGATCTGCTAAATCGATCACTCACCGAGCGCTCCCCAAGATCAATTCATAGAGCGCGTTCAATGTTGAAGTCGATATTTGGCCCACCTTTATTATTAGCAAGTAATGAAGCCGATATTTGGCCCGTCTCTGTTATTACCAAGGGTTGAAGCCAAGATTTGGCCCGTCTCTGTTATTACCAAGGGTTGAAGCCGAGATTTGGCCCGCCCCTGTTATTACCAAGGGTTGAAGCCGAGATTTAGCCCGCCCCTGTTATTACCAAGGGTTGAAGCCGAGATTTAGCCCGCCCCTGTTATTACCAAGGGTTGAAGCCGAGATTTAGCCCGCCCCTGTTATTACCAAGGGTTGAAGCCGAGATTTTGCCCGCCCCTGTTATTACCAAGGGTTGAAGCCGAGATTTTGCCCACCCCTGTTATTACCAAGGGTTGAAGCCGTCACTTGCCCACCCCTGCTATTACCAAGGGTTGAAGCCGTCACTTGCCCACCCCTGCTATTACCAAGTGATGACACCGTCACTTGCCCACCCCTGCTATTACCAAGTGATGAAGCCGGCATTTGGCCCACCTCTGCTATTACCAAGAGTTGAAGCCGTCATTTGGCCCACCTCTGCTATTAGCAAGTGTTGAAGCCGTCATTTGGCCCACCTCTGCTATTAGCAAGGGCTGAAGCGGGTATCTAGCCCACCTCTGCTATTAGCAAGGGCTGAAGCGGGTATCTGGCCCACCTCTGCTATTAGCAAGGGCTGAAGCGGGTATCTGGCCCACCTCTGCTATTAGCAAGGGCTGAAGCGGGTATCTGGCCCACCTCTGCTATTAGCAAGGGCTGAAGCTGGTATTTGACCCACATGGTAGTAACAAGGACTGAAGCTGGTATTTGACCCACATGGTACTAACAAGGACTGAAGCTGGTATTTGACCCACATGGTATTAACAAGGACTGAAGCTGGTATTTGACCCACATGGTATTAACAAGGACTGAAGCTGGTATTTGACCCACATGGTATTAACAAGGACTGAAGCTGGTATTTGACCCACATGGTACTAACAAGGACTGAAGCTGGTATTTGACCCACATGGTACTAACAAGGACTGAAGCTGGTATTTGACCCACATGGTACTAACAAGGACTGAAGCTGGTATTTGACCCACATGGTACTAACAAGGACTGAAGCTGGTATTTGACCCACATGGTACTAACAAGGACTGAAGCTGGTATTTGACCCACATGGTACTAACAAGGACTGAAGCTGGTATTTGACCCACATGGTACTAACAAGGACTGAAGCTGGTATTTGACCCACATGGTACTAACAAGGACTGAAGCTGGTATTTGACCCACATGGTACTAACAAGGACTGAAGCTGGTATTTGACCCACATGGTATTAACAAGGACTGAAGCTGGTATTTGACCCACATGGTATTAACAAGGACTGAAGCTGGTATTTGACCCACATGGTATTAACAAGGACTGAAGATGGTATTTGACCCACATGGTATTAACAAGGGCTGAAGCTGGCATTTGACCCACATGGTACTAACAAGGACTGAAACTAGCATTTGGCCTGCTTGATATTAATAAAGGCTTGAACAAGCAAAGTTAATTCACTGCTAGATAGCTTGACTAATGTTCTCGGCTCTAAACTGGCAGGATAAAATTTGTAATAGATGGTGACTCTCCCATTTTATCCCCAAGCAAATGTTGGTGCAGGGACTCAAAAATTCCCATCTTCACAATGAGTCCTTAAATTTTTAGTTTTAAGATTTGCAACTTAAACAACCAACATGACATGTAATATTAAAATAAAACCTAAGGTTAATTAATTACTAAGGCTGGGCCTATTATCACTTCTGCTGCTCATCAATGATGGCGAGCAATTCGTTTATTTTCTTTACAATATTATATAAGATTCCCAGACAATTTCTTTTTCACTAAATTCTTAATGAAAATATTAATTTAAACATAAAAATAATCTTAGTAAAAAACTTGAATAAGCTGGGACAACTATTTGAAAAAGGGGGGAGCAATAAGGTGGATAAGTGTTTTAGACCTCTTTGATATAAATCCAAAAGGTTCACCTATGAGCATAAATTAATAATAATTAGGGACATAAAAAATTCGCATTTGCAATAACGTGAATTTTAGTGTTTTCACACGAAAAACATGAGTTTAAGTTGTGTTTTTAAATAAACACAATTTCTTTGTAATATGTCAAATACTACGTCATGCAATATCATTTTCAACATTGTAACACTCTCGATGGCGCTGTGCCAGGGCTATCGTTTGTACGGATAGGATTGGTTTTTTTTCTGATTTTAAAGGTGTAAAATGAGGCACAGGATATGAATATTTTCACAGATATTTAGGCATTTTTTGGTTGACATAAAAAAATCATGATTTTTACTTTTACCCATAGAGATGATTAAATTTATATAGATTGATTCTTTGTTTTCAGGCTTTAAAAGGTCCAAGCAAGGACATTAATGAACCTTGGTATGGGCGGTCATGTTTGGTCTAAACATAAATTGACAATAAATTATTTCAATATTGTTATTTGTAAAAAATTGAAGATGATATTGGGGTGTCAAGTTTGATATATAAAACATGAAATGTTTTTGCGTATTTATGTTTGATTTTTCTCCGAATATGTTACTAAATATAGTTAAATACACAATAACAAAAAATGGAGAAAGTTTTATGTGAGTTTTTAAGGTTACTGTAGCATGAGACCACACATCAAATCAGGAAAACATAAAAAGGAAAGTGTATAAAATTTTGAGAAGTATCAAACGACAGGTACTATGCTGAATACATCCAAGCAGGAGGAGGATTTGACATATGACTTGGCAAAAGACAAGTGAGTAGGCAGTTTGGTTACCATGTGCAAAAGTGGAGAGATAAATAATAAGAGTCCAGAATACAAGAACACCACTATGATTAATAATGGAGCCATTTATTTACTGTTTGGGAATAAAATTAAATATCACTGTCTGCTCACCATAATATGCTAGTGAGCTAAAGTTGGTGTTAAAATTGCTGGGTATCCAAAAGCGTGCTACCGTTTTCTGGACTTAAGCCTTAATTATTTTTTTTAATGAAGACTAGTTCAGACTCATATTTATTTAAATAATAACATTGCTTTTTGTTTTAATCTTTTCCATTAAGTGTAGCTAAAAATTATTATTTATATTTTAAATAATTACTTAATTTAGTAATCAATTGGCGACCTGGCGGTCTAGGGGTAAGTGACGACTTCTGTGCTGGGGGTCCGAAGTTCAATCCTCGGTCCCGGCACAGATTTATCTGATTACCAAACCCTTCCTTCACCTCTGACAAGATATGTATTAATCACAACTTGTGAATGTGTGGAATGCCAGGCCTCCACTGTGGTTCAAATCCCACGTTAAACTGCAGGTCCTCCATTTCATCTCACAATCACCCTACCATTACACATTAGCATAAGTGTGTACAGCCCAAACAGGTAGTAAGATGCGGTGCTTATAATATTAGTAATCAGTTAATATATAGATTAATTAAGGTAAAAGATTATTTGAGCAGTCCAGAAGTCATGAACTAGAATTCAATTTTTCTTGGTACTGTCACCCCTTACATCTACCCTCCCATTCGTTCAAATTTCCTATTTCTTTTCTGTTGTTAACTAAGTGTTGACCTGAAAATGTAACCTAGAGAAATATATATCTCTGTGTCACTGTGTCTTACTTGCAAACTGCCAAATGAGTCATCACCATATACTGTCATCCTTTCAAAGTTTGTTTCTCCCAACCTGTAAACAACCCCTTTCCCCCCCCTATAATTTCTTACCTGTCACCAGGAGATAATAGTACTTAAGGACCACGTTGTCTGTTACCCATCTTAAGACTGTTTAGTCATCACTTCCTGACTTCACACTTATATAGTTCAAATAACTGGCGAAAATTCAAAATGCCGACCAATTTTGCCATATTCGGTACATAATAAGATTGGCAATCATGATTAACTAAATGCGCCATAAGATGCTGATGATCGGATTTACAATCGTGATTAATTGAAAGTGCCATAAACTGCCGATAATATGATTAGCAATAGACAAAACTCACCTTCTGATGGAAAATATCTTCTCCCTCGAATCGACTAGTGCTTGCAAAGCCTCCAGAAGTTTCACGCAAATGGGATGACATTGAAGATAATTGCTGACGCTCACGCTCACTCCTTGCAACTTCCTGTAAGTGCCACAATGTTTAGATAATATTCACGCTCTACTATCTAAGCATTTCATAATGCATTTATAATTTAATTATTCTCTTAAAGCACTATTCATTATTTTAGAGATGTAACAAACAATGATATTTTAAAGATCCATTTGAGGACTAAAGATGATTATAAAAAATCCTAAGAGAACAGTCAAAGGATGCATTTTAAGTAACTGTGCTCATATATGCCTGGCAAGTGTATGAAAAAAACAGAGGTCTTTGCACCTAGACAAGCTTTCAACCCGGTAAGAAAATATGCTCCGAGTGTTCAGGGCCAGTAACTGAAGTTTATATCAGAGTTTATCAACTTTTGGAAATGGTGACCACCAAATAAAAGTTATACACACTGGGAGACTACTGGAATCCTGGGAGTAGGGGAAAGGAGGTTGAAAATTATGCAGGAAAAATATTTGTATATATTATATAATTTTAATTACAAGACAAAAATTAATTTATTAAATTAAATGTTGAGAATAAATAGCATATAATAATTACATTGTATTAATAAGTAAGAGTTGTTTGATTAAATCTAACATTCTTGACCTCATAATTATTGATAAATAATTATTCAGATTTTTTTGACATAAGGTTGGTATTGACATCCTTTTCAATGTGACTTGTGTCTACGAAAGAAAGAAATAGAGCATAATATGGATATTTCATATTTTTCATTTCAAATCCTATTATATATGATCAACATTTTTTAATTCATTAGTATTATAAAACTTCCTGGTACCCAGTGTTCTACAGACCATAATTTGAGAAAAATTTGATTATGACAAGATTGGTGTAATGGTTTTCTCTCCTTGCAGACCCAGGATTTGACTGAATTCTAGTCAAGTGTACATGGGAGTATTTTTTTGCATTACAGTATGCATCACTGTTTTTTCATCCTCTCTTGATGCAAGAGCTGACACATTTCCTTTTAATTGTCCTTCCCATTCTTATCCTCTTGGAATAAGAACTTCATAATTCTTGTGCTGAATATAAAAGCTCTTTTTTTTATACAAACAAATTGAAATTTTAAACAAAATTGGATTCTTAAGAAATTGCAATTAAAACTTTTTTTTTTTACATCTGTTACCGTTTCCAGCCAGGCTGAGCTAACGATTAAATTAAGTTAATTTTGAGCAATGAAGTGCTAGTGGTAATAACAACAGTACTGGTAGATTCAAGTTTAAAAATGAATCAAAGATTTCAAGGTGAATAAAATAATTTCAGGGTAATATACCAAGCATGAGATGTGTTTAATTTGGGGTTCCAGATTTAGTTCATACCACAAACCCATTAGTGCCCACTCCTCTCTGATGAGTTCTGATAGAATGAAACCTAGGTCGGGGGATTGGGCGGTGTCAAATGATTTTCTTTAAGAAGAAACCATTACCTCTTTGTCCAATGGCGGAAATGTAAAATGTGAGCTGTGTTCTTCTTTTCATTGTAAAAGCCATATTGTGTTCGTCCCTTTTATATGTTTCTATCCACCTTTCCTATACCTTCTTCCAAATATAATACAATTACCTCATAAAGCGAACAAAAGTTTTCCTTGAAGAAATAGTACACATTGTAATTATCACTTATTAATCCCATTTAAAATTCGTATGAAGTCTCTCAAAAATGGTTGGTTTATCAATAGTCAAAATATCTTACATGTTGTCTATTTTAATGTATAATTTTAGAATATCTAATAAAAATATTCATTGAAATCTATAATAATTTATTTAATATTTAGTAAAATTATGTTATAGAAAAACTAATTGATTTTATTACCTTTCAAACTATATAAAATAACTATTTAACAAAATAGTTATACATGCGACTGTCATTAACATTTTACATTACTCTCTTGATCAGTCTTTGGCTTAGTTTACTCTGTAATATATGCACATGCGCGGTTAATTTTTGCTGATGGAATTAGAAATTAAAATCAGAACAAAGCAATTTAGTTAAGGAATAAACAAATGAAAATGAAACAACGTAACTTCGTGATGAAACAATAAAGAAAAATATTGTTTTTGGCAAGAAAATATAAGATATTTAAAAAACCTATTTTAAAGTAACTTTTTTTTTAAACTCTGTATTTTATATTTTTGTTTAGTGTTGCTTGGCTTGATTTAACTTTTTTACAAATTTATTACACAACAATGAATAAATTTACTATACAACAATGCAGCCTTTTAGTATTGTGGATGATGAAGGATTTAGAGGTTTGATTCAAGAATTAGAGCCTAATTATGAAATTCCTTCTAGAATAACCTTTTCTAGTAGTTATTCCACAGCTTTACCAAGAAGAAAAGCATTAAATAGCCCAAAAAAATGACATGGATTTAAGCAATGGGATAAAATCTGTATCGTTAACAACAGATATGTGGATATCAAAAGGGCCTGAAGGATACATTTCTTTAAAAACACATTATGTGACTGATCAATTTATTTTGAAAAGTCATGTTCTCTCAAACTCGCATTTTCCAGGCAGTCACAATGTGATTGCTGTGCATGAAAAGATTTTATCAATGACAGAAGAATGGCATCTTCTTACAGAAACTATTGCAGTTTATGTTATTACTGAAAATGCAAAAAATTTAAAAGCTGGAATAAATAAAACTTCTTGGAAAGACATGCAATGTTTTGCCCATACACTTCAGCTTGCAATCACTGATGCCAAGGGTGAACATGAACTTGAGGCCTTTACTTGCTAAGGGATGTGCAAATGTTGGTCACTATCGTCACAGCACTATAGCTCGTGAGAGGCTTCAAACTATTCAACGACAAATGAATAAGCCTGAACATGAACTTTTACCTATGGTACCAACTCGCTGGAATAGTGAATAGTTTTGTTTGCACGTTCTCTACTTAAAAGAATCAAATCTAGGTTCTGTAACATTACAAGGATGTAATGCTACTTCTTAACCCCATCCCTATCGATGCTACTGAACTGTCATACTACCCACCCCAAGAAACGGCAGAAAATAGTTAAATACAATAGTAAGCTTCTCTATTGTAATTCCTAATAGAAACAATCCATAAATAAAACCATATCTTTCTTTACAATACTCCTTCAACTTCTACAAATAATTCGATTGGCGAACGTACCCTCTGGATATGTTAGCCTGAACACCCAAGAAAGCTAGCTGGCTGAAAACGTCCTAAGTCGGCAAGTGGGGCAACCTTACTGAGTGCACCCGCACTAGATGTGTATATCGGACGGACAAGAAAGAAACTGGCGACCGCATGTTTGTGATCACCATGAACCTGGTGAAGATGATGCAGCTGACCTCGCCCAGAGCTCTCTACAGACCTCTGACGTCGCTGTCCAATCGTTAGGTGAGAATTCAAAAATCGACGCTAGAAACCGTTGGCTTGAGCGGCGCGACCTACCAGAGGCCTCCGCGCTGGACTTCCCAAGAATATGGCGTGATTTCCTCCCCCCTTCACGTCACCGACCAAATAGGCAACTTTCCACCCCTTTTGTGCTACACAGTTAGATCACTATATAACATGTAACCTGCTAAGAGAACAGGATTATTATTATTATTATTATTATTATTATTATTATTATTATTATTATTATTATTATTATTATTATTATTTGATTATTGAAGAGAGTGTTTGACTTGGCTCCGCCGTGAGGAGTGTTTTGCTTGGTTCCGCCGTTATGATAGTTCATTTGTTGGCTCCGCCATGAATAGAGTAACTCTTTATAACTCGTCTATCAAGAACGCCCGTACTCAGGATTTAATATCAACCAACGACTAAAGAACCTGCCGACGTCAAGATGGATCACCACTACCACAAAGTGAAACTGCGATACTCGTCGCCATTTAAGACTATGGACACTGTGGAAAGGACATTACCTTATAATGTAAATATTCGTCGATTGTTTTTTTGAGAACTTATCAAATAAACTTAATGACTTTATTCTTTGGATATTAATGGGTAACTCACGTGTGTAACTCACGTCATGGCATTTGTAAAAGTTCTAGTATATTTGTTTAGGGTCAACTGGTGTATTTTCTATTTACTTAATGTTAGATTCTTATTTACATTTACAGTAAAAATGTGAGAACTACTATTTAATATTACTAATGAAAATTTTTATGTTTACCTAGCCCACATTGTTAGGACAAGTACGTGATTGGTTAGTTAGGCTCATAAAGACTTTTGCAAAACAAGTATTATTATCTATTTAGTTTATTCTGAAAGAATGTTTTCCTGCGATCAATGTTTACAATTTTCTTTTGCTACTAGGATGGTCAAAGCCACTTTATTTATTATATGTTGTTTTGAATATATTAAATTACTATTTACTCTAATTCTCTCTGCACCATGTTTCTTATTTATTATTTCTATTTTATTATGTCCATTAGATTATACCCTTTCTTCCTCATATTATTTTCTTACAGTGGCCTATTACTACGAGGTAGATAGAGAGGGTGTAACAGTTCCCTTCACATATAACAGTTGAAGAAGACGTGTTGGAAATGATTTGGATCCAAGATTTATGGCAGTTTTATTAAATGACTATAAAAAAACTTGTATGAGCATATTTTAATTTCAAAATTAGAGATGTTACGATACCTGTTTTTCTTAATTCCGATTCTTAAAATCAACCTTGATTCTAGATTTCGATTCTTGAACATTTCCTTTTTTATTATTTTTATTACAACATGTCGTTTGAAACTTTAATCTCACAATCTTATAGATATTTATTAAACACACTAAAATTCTTCAAAACTGAAAATCAAAACCAAGAATTCAAATAAACTCAAAATTAATACAATAAATTGCAGATTTTCATAAAATTGCTTGAAAACCAGCGGTTAATAGATGTACTAAGCGGTTTTGAATACTTGTTTTTTAAGTTGAGTAGTAAATATATTGAATACCTATTCCCAAAAGTCTAAAAAAAAAAATTATTTTATTTTATTCACAATAAAATTATAGATTTGGTTTTAAAATATTTACCTCTGCAGAAGAATTGATTAAGGTGGTTGTCATATTATCAGCCACAAACCATCTCTGACTCTTCATCACGATATTAGTTGGCGGCTCATGGGTTTGCCCAGCATCAGACGACCAAACTGTAATAGTCACGTCGGGCTCCATCTTAACTGAGCGGTGGAACTTGAAGATTGTTTCCTCTTCTCCGGCCACACGATGAATTTGCCACCCACTCAAAACTATTTCCTGCAAAAAAAAAGTTATAGTATTTAATACAAACATCCAAACAAAATCTGATTGTATGACAGGCTAAGAAATGTCATGGTAGCTGAATATAGCTACTTTTTTAGTAGTCTGTGAGCTTGGGTTTTTTCATTAGAGTCGAATATTTCTAAAAGCTCCCGAGTTGGTGTACACCCATAATTTTAAAATGTTAAGAGTATATATTTGTTTATTTTAAATGTAAATATCACATCTTTAAAATTTGAGATTTAAAAAATATATTAAAACACATGTTCTTATAATATGTGTTTAGTATGAATATATCTACTGAGCCAGCTGTGCTCTATTCTTTGTTTTAATTAGTTGTATTAATTATCACTAGGTGTCAGCACCGCATTGACCCTTCTCTCCCAATGACTCTAGGCTTGCTGATCCCGCGCTTTTCTTAGTATAACGGGTAAAACTGTGATCAAGCGTCTTTTTAGCTCTCAGGGTACACAACCATAAAACTATCTCGTTAAAATAATAAGTGCTCAAGAAATAAGATTGGGGCGCCCTAGCTATCTTCTCATCACTCCAGGTATTCTCAGTCACCTTTGCAAAGGTAGGCTCATAGTTGATTGTTTTTCTCTGTGCTTGATAATTTTAAGATTTGTGTGAAAAAGCTTGTCCGTTAACACCGCACAATATGAATGAAACTTATTTAATAAATAGTAAATAATTTTGAAAAAAAAGTGAAGTAATGGAAATATTAGTTTTTAAATTTGAAATAACACTTAAACAACACAATTCAAACATAAGAACAACACTCAAATAAAAATAAAAAAATTAACCAAATTATCGGCAAGGTCGGCAACAAATGATTGGCAATGGCCTAGTCAGCAAAGTGTTGATTGGCTCAGACCTAGCTAATCTAACTTTAATAAATAATATTTTTAATGACATTAAATACAAATGCGACAGAGATAAAAGTCTAATTATAACTTTCGACTTCTTAATACCATCAATTATTTCCTGAAAAGTATAGTAAATAATGTAAATAAATAAAGCCATACAGAGCAATTAGTTCAGTCACCAATGGCAGTCACATGAGAAATTAAAGGCGCCCCTTAGCAAATGAGAAACATTTGACTAAAAACACTTTCCTGTGTTTGTCCTTTTTTTGTTATTCTTTCTTTCCTCTATCTAAGTGTCCTATGATTCTTTATCAATTTCCCTATTTTTTTTTTTTTTTCACTTTTTTGGTAAGGTATGTTGCACGTTTCACACTCTCTCCTGATGAGTTCTGATAAAGAAAGCTAAGTCAGGGGATTGGACAGTAACGATCTATTTTCTTTAAGAGGCTGCATTTACCTCTTTGTCCACTGGCAGCAATGTAAAGTGTGAGCTGTGTTCTTTTCATTGTAATAGCCATTATTGTATACGTTCCTTTTATATGTTTGTATCCAGTATCCACCTTTCCTATACCTACTTCCAAATATGATACAATCACTCTTTGATAAAAGTGAGTATTAACAAGATTAAATATTGTCTTATAAAACATTGATATAAGTATATGTTTTAAATTAGACTATTGTGTTAGTTTTTCGTAATTTATTCTTAGGTAACACTGTTCCAGACCCTTTTGCTTGGTCAGTTTTCCTTATTTGTTATAAATAAGAACAGTTGATCAGCTAATAAATGAATTACCAAATGTGTCATATTAGCAACAAAACACAAACTTACTTTATTCCCTTTGTTATGCAGCTTCACAAACTTGCCCTCGCTGCACACCTCAATGATCTCTATGTCTCCGGTAGCTTTGGAGGACACGCGGTAGTTTGATTCAGACAATGAGGCTGACTCTTCTAAAGTGGTGCGCTTGCGCTTAGCCCCACGTTGGGGGGTGCCACGACGAATCGGAGTCTGTTGCTGGAACTGGGAGCTCCTAATAGCAGATCCCGAACTTGAACCTCCAGGTGAAATGTTCAAACTAGAAAATTAAATATCAATTATAGAGAAAATATAAACTAAGATTTAGTTTTGAACTTGAGCGTAAGAGGATATCTGTGCTGTTATGGGCTATGTATAGCTGCATTTAAAAATGACCTGACAACAAAAGTCCGGTATGACCATGGATAACAGCTGTAGGTGCTCCTAATATATTTTGGTAGCTTAGGAGAGTTCCATACCAACTATTTTCCATGTTATCCTGACTCAGATTAGGATAAAAATAGTAATAGGAGGTCAATCATCAGGTGACCAAAAGATATAAAAATGAATAACCAACCATCTATCATAAAAGTATGTCTATCGAGGTTTCTTTTCCTGATGCAAAAATGTAATTATAGTCTATAATTCAATTTATGTTTTAAAAATGTTTAATAATCAGTTAACCTTGATTAAAATAATTTCACACATAACAGGGGCGATACATTTTGTAGGGTTTGAAATTCTCAAATTTTCCAATTTCTTTAGAGCAAAGAAAAAAAACTGAAACCTGGTCATATTACTCTTTAACTCAGTTTACTTTTGTATCATTACTTTACAAATATTGAAATTTTGGTACTTCAAAATGTTTGTAATTAATAGATTTCAAATAAGGTACAGTTAGATGTGTGTGAACCAAAGAAATTTGTTCATACTTAGCAAATCATCACATCCACTGATTTTTAAGATTTTCATGACTTCTCTATTATATGAAATTCAGTTTTCCAGCTGCAAATCAGCCCTGTATTATTACACCAACTCACCGATGCTCCTCATTCTTCAACAAAGAGCGATATGTGGATATCTCGGCATCCAGAGACACCTTCACATTCAGTAGTTCCTGGAACTCCCTCATATTTTCTGCTAGTTTACTTCTTAACGAATCAATTTCTCTGATAAGCACAGTTTTGTCCTCTGCGTGAGCAATTCTCTCCATCTCCAGTGTTTGCTCCAGGTCACGCATACGGGCCTGCCAACAAAACATATATTAGAGATATCATATTTTATAGGATTTGAAGAAGTTAATTAATAATAATAATAATTAGCACCGCGTCTTACTACCCGTTCGGGTTATACGCTTATGTACTAATTACGCTAATGGTTTAGGAATTGGGAGGGTTGTATCTAGAGGAAGTGAACCCGCATTTGCGTGGCGAGAGAGTGGAAAACCATTTAGGAAAAACCACTCCTAGTTCACCCGACCGAGATTCGAACCTCGATCTCCCCGTCCTCAGCGGTCGAGCTCAACACGACTGGCGCGTTAGCCAACTACGCCACCGAGGCGGGTGAAGAAGAAGAAGAAGTTAATTGAAGTGACAAAAAATAGCCTTTATAAAACCTTAGTTTGTAAAAAGTAATGATACCAAAGAAATTTTGTATAAATTAAATATGTAAGAAAAATGCCACAAGGGATGCCAAGATAGATGGAAGGAGCAGATAAAAGAAAGTGTTCAAGTGAGAAGAGGCTCAAAGACAATAAGAAAACCTTGATTTGATCTACAAATTTTAAGGCCCTTGGCCCTGTCGAGTGGAAGTCTAAAACCTATTTTGTGGGATGGTGGGCGGGAGGGTGAAAGGTGTGGCGTGGCTTCACAACCGACCAAAGTATCCTTGCGCACCAACAAGAACGGATGGATCACGGAAACCGTAGATGGCGCTAGCTACCGGGCAGGTCTTTAGGAAAAAAATCATACGTTTGGAGATATCAGTTTTCTTGAGAAAAAGTGAAATTTTTATGTTAATATTTTCAACACCCCTTCTAAGATAATCTAACGATGTTTATTAATTGTTACATTTTCTTATTTTTTGTTATGAAGCCGGCAGTTTTCTAATGAAAAATATCAATACTATCGATATTTGATCACTGTTAAAATTATAGAGGAGGTAGGTGTGTATATAAAAAGTATAACTTAACATGCTTCTATTCTTGAACAAACAGTTTCCGGAAAGAAAATTGCAAAACAACAAGAATTCTTGAAGATAGCCGTTTGTGCCCATGGCTATGCATTTCCACGCCAAATGAAAAGGGCCAATTGCCTTAAGTGATTTGTAAGAGGAATTAGATAGATTTGTGTAATTGGGGAGTAAATAAATCACAAAAAAAAAAAGACCAAATTGTAATTTTTTTAAGTGTTCTCTTTGTTATTTATAATGTAATATACATGACTAACAAATTAAAATGAATTACTAACTAATGATGTGGAAATGTATAATAGAGTGTTTATACACTGTCTTACTCTACATGACAAACCAATGAGCATTTGTCAGTGGCACCATGTTTTGAAAAACTTATTTAAATCAATTTTAAATACTTTCCCTTTAACTAAAATTTTATATTTTTAAAGATACGATGATATAAATTAGGATTCGAAATTAATTTTAAGATTCAGATTTGATTATTATAGGATTCGACCCATCTCTACTAATATAGTCTCTTATACTATTCATAAATAGTATTTTAAAAACTTTGTGTTGCCCTGTTATTCTAGTGTTATAATAATTTTAAGTGTATTTATTTATTTATTAGGTTTGGAATATTTTGCATAGCCAATCAAGTCAATCATGTAATAAAAGTTAAAAACTCATCTTTTGGCCGTGGATTAAGATATAGTTACATTGTGAATTTAAGGTCTGAGTGTTTTAATATGAGAAAAAAACTATGAGCACTAGGTAGGCTAAAATAAAATAGCGTATTGGTTACTTTCAAGGAGGATTACTTTTCAAAAATGAATACCCCCCCCCCATCTAAGTGATCATAATTTAGACTACTGCATATATTTGGGAACAGATTTATTAGAGTCAATATGGTATATTTAAATATTTTTTATATTTTTTTAAAAAAATTCCTTAAAATTCACTTAAAACTGAAAAGATTATCAAACACTTAATTGGACATTAATGCCATCAGGTGAAAAATAAAAATCCATAGGAATGATTAGGAATGTGAAGAGATTTACTAACCGACAGAGATGCATTCTGTGCTTCCAAATCTGCAATTATTTTATTGGCGCTCTCCATGCGAGTGCGCATCTGGTGTAGCTCCTCCAGTCGAATGTTGGCAACATCTGCGTCTCGAATAGAGTCCAAATTCATATCTTTTAGCTAAAATTATAATGAAAATCAATTAAAAATCACTCAATTATTATTTCTTGTCCAAATAAACTAAGATACACTCATTTCAGTTAAAAAAAATGTGTTTGTGAATTTGAAAATGAGTGTGTAAGTGTTTGAGTGTGTGATTGTGTCAGAGTGTAGGTGAGTGTAAGGCTGAGAATGAGCAAATGAGATTGAGTAAGTGTGAGCGAGTGATAGTGAGAGTATGTGTATGTGTTAGAGAGAGAAATACTGGGAGAAGAGAAAAAGAATATGTAAGGGAGAATGCGTGATAAAATGTATGAGTGTAATAGTGTGTGAGGAAGAGAGTGTAAAATTTTGGGAGAGATATTGTGTGAAAAAGAGAAAATATGAGGGTATGTGAGAGAGTTTGAAAGAGAAAGTTAGATAGGGAGAGATTAGTTCAGAAAGAGAAAATTTGATTGAGAAAGAGTTAAAGAGAAAAATTAAGAGTGAGTGGGTTTGAGACAAAGAGTGAAAGTGAGAGCATGAGAGTGAGACTAAGAGTGAAACAGAGAGAGAGTGAGAGTGAGGTAGAGGGAGTTTGAGCGAGGGAATTTGAGTGAGAGTGTTTGAGCAAGAGCTTAATAGAGGTGTGTGTGTGTGTGTGTGTGTGTGTGTGTGAGAGAGAGAGAGAGAGAAAGAGAGAGAGAGAGAGGGGTAGAGTGTGAGAGAGTGCCAGATAGAGAATGTGAAAATATAGATTGGGTACACAAAATACTACTTTGAAATATCATATCCTCAAAATTAAGCGGTAAAATGAAAACGTAGCTTAACTTGTGTATTTGTATTGTGTTGCTATTTGCTTAGATGAACATCAAAACACATTATTTGAATAAAAGCAACATAAAAACCTATTATTTGAAAAAAAATGAACACCAAAACTCATACTTAAATAATTCAAATGGTTATTTTTTTACATTATTCAAGATCATTTTATCATTATTGAGCTTATAATACATACCTAAACATATTTTAACATCATTTTATCATGGGCGAAACAAAACGTAAACAATATTTTCACGAACTCAACAAATTAAATTTTGGATGTACTCAATATTATTGATTTAAATGCGAATTAACGATACCAACATTCCAATAAAAATAAGTGTATCCCCAGTTTAGGAATCTCAATTTAGATGTGTTATGACCAGCATCCACAGAGAAATATTCATCCAAAAATAAAATTGTGATGTGTTTGGACCAACAAAAAAAGATTGAGTTATTATTTTTTAGCCAAAGAGATATATATTTATTTAGAGATTTACAGCCATGCAGCAAATAGCGGTTTCCATGGTGACTAAAAACAAAGAATGAAAAACTAAAAATTCTCTGTGAAAATCGGGTTTTTGTGGAAAACTACTATTTTTCCCTGACATTCTGGACTCCTAACCGTTAAAATGAGTGTTCGTTTGTCAAAATCTGTTCAGTCATTTCCTCATAATTTCTATTACCGGAAACGAGCTTATCAAATTATATATGATATAGCATAAAACACTTAACAAAAACCATTTGAACTTCAATTTGGATTCTAAGAATATTTCATAGATTTGATTAAAGTTTGATCACCAATAATATTTTACACCAAAGATGAATATATGTAAAGATAATCACAAAGTTTTAGGGTAGCCAAAAAGTTTAATTTTATCAAATTAACCATGACATTAAAAAGTTCCGGCAGTCAACTATGAAAAGAAATTTATTCAGTTTTGCCAAGGTTACCACAATTTTCTACATACTAAATTGCATGTGTTTTAAAGGTTTTCCAGATAATTTGGATTGAAGTAGAAAGAATGATATGTCATTTTTCATCAAAAAAAAAATTACAAACGTAAAGGCATAACCTTGATTTTACTACAATTTATGAACATTGGAAGCACACTTTAGAAAATAAACATATTTTTTAAGATCAATATTGATAAAATTATATTTCAAGTATATTTTATAGATAATGATGTTATCTATTAAAAAGTGACAACTGCAGATCACAAAACCTAAAGTATGAATACCTTAAATTATTAGAACTAATTGTCCATTTTCAAGAAAATTTGAGTATCATTAATTGGTATTTAAAATTAATTGGATGCAAGCTTAGTGCTCAATTCTTGGGGTTTTAGTTAATTTAAACAAAATGTGTGTGTTGAGTATGAAAAAACAAAAATCTATTATATCTACTTTTAATCAAACCTTGGTGCCTTAGCATTACAAGTTTGGTACCAAAAGAGTTAAAAGTGGTTGAATGAAGTCCAAAATAGCCTGATTTGTAAATATAAAACTTAGCATACCTGTTGCCTGAACAGCTCTTCCATTTCCTTTCTATTCTCCTCCATTTGCTGCTCATACAGTTGTCTTGTTTCCTGTAGATCGATCTTCAAGCGGGCTTCATAATCTGCTACACCTGCATCGACTTCACTTATTTCAATCAATCTTCTGGTTGTGCTTTCCTTCAAAGTTTGCTCATACATCTGCATTTGAACACACATAACCAATTAATAAATTTGTTATACGAACTCTCCAAAATTTAATCAACTTGGTAAGTTGTGTGAAAACTCATTATTTAATCAAATGTGCGTTGCTTAAGTTAAAACTGTAAAAAATTCATTTATATTTAATCAAGACAATTTTTATGAACAATATTATTAAAGGTTTAATCAAGGATTTGGGCGGGTTTAGCCAGGTATTATTTTTAGATGATGTGCAGTGTGTACCCCCATTAACATGGAGAGCATGATAAAAACAAGGTCCTCATTGCACCCAGCCAGGAATCGAACCTTGACCTTGCCAATGAAAACTATGTGCTAATCTAATGCCTTTAACCAGGCAACAAAAGACACAGTTGGGTAGGCCTGTAGTGGACGTATTTTTAACTTATAAAATTAGTTTAGATTATCATAGTAAAATACTTATATACCATATGTTAACATTATGTTAAATTTAATTTATCAGTGGAATCTTAAGATTATATGAGGCCCGCTGATCTTAAGAGAACGTCTCCCCACTTAGATAACACTTAACTTAAGCTGGTCATACAGCTCAAACGAAACGTTCTTAGTGATGTGTTCTGTGTTTTTCATTTAAAAAAAACAGAGTAATTGAAACCAGTTGAACAATTTTTACTGTAGGCCTATTTTAAAATTAAAAAACTATTTAACTGATCGCAATCTTGCTGTTGTAAAGTGAACAATGTGAATGAGTCTCTCTTAAGGCGGGAGTGTAGGGAACGCGAGTTAAGGGCAGTATTTTTCCAGTTTTTATATCAAAACTATATTTGGGTCAAAAGAAATTCAATAATTCTCCAGTAGAAACATAAAGTTCAGTTTTCTTCACATGGTGAACTCAACAGTTCTAACTTTTTCTATACAAGCAAAAGGTTTGTCATCTAACGCCGCTTTGCTCTTGACAGATATTCAAAAACTGTTGATATTACCTTGTGAAGAAAATTAAACTGTTTGTACTGGAGGAATATTTTATTTATTTTGGCCAACAAAAATTTTGCTATAAATTTGCAAAAACACTGATATTTTCTAATGTTTTCTTCCAAACCACCTTAAGATAAACTAAAACTTAGTATGGCCAGCTTCTTCCAAACACTGTAATAATATACTATCCAAAAATGTGAAGAGAGAAGTGCTTGTGTGTGTGTGTGTGTGTGTGTGTGCGCAGATGTGTGTATAGCAAAAATAATAAAAAGTCCCTTCATTACAAGTAAAGGTACATCAACAGAAAGATTATTTGTGATAGGCCATTTTCAAAATCATTACATAAAGACAAACATTATAAACGCAATCAGACCTTCCTATAATATGTATATATACAGCTCTGATAAAGACACTTGGAGGCAGAAATGCAAGAGACCAAAGAAATGAAGCAGAAAGAAATGTATCAGGCAAATAGCTTCATAAGCATCCTAAAAAAGTACAGTGGCATGTGAATGTGACAAACAGCTAATGCAACGGAAGCCATAGCAGGATAATTTTCCAAAAAAGGGTTTAGCTCTGGTGCACTAGTTTCATGCTACCAGCCATATGCAGAGCAATGATCAATGGGGTATCGTGTTTTAAAGTTAATGTGCCAAGCCCCTTATTAGGGTTGGCATTTCCCTCAAAAACATTATTTAAAACTTGAACTGCCCAAAACCATACAAATTTCAATTTTTTTTTCAAAATTTCTCAAGTTTTTCTGGGTTTTTTCCAAACAAACATTTACCGTTTTCCAAGAGAATGGCAAACCTATGAAAAGGTTCTGGTAATATTTGAGCCTGCCTGCCTCAAACAATATTTCATCCACATAGCAGCTTGTCTTTTCATATCTAGTCAAAATTATTAACATTTGTAGTAGACCTCGGATGACTTGAGGTAGAGCGCTCGCCTCAGAACTCAATGGTTGTGGGTTCAAACCCAGCTGGGATTGGCAGATTTTTCTTGAGCAATAAAAATCTGTAGCAAAACTTTGTTCAGGGGGGAAGCTAAACCGTTAGTCCTAGCCGATTGTGGCATGTAAGAGAACTCTGCACGGCGAGCACAAATCTCTATGACGCGTCAGTGCTATTAAATGTCATCCGTAGCACGGCATATGGCTGAAATGCAAGCATCGATCTTTTTAATCACGTCATATGATCGATGACGCCGCCATTTTCCTGTCATTCATGTCATAACTTACAGTCGTACTCAAAGCGCCGTCTTAACCATCTAGCAAATATATTTTATAAATAATTACATTCAGTGAGTGCTGTGGCTGTTCAAACTGAAGAATTCATTTATTTTACGTTTATGCAATCGGTAAGTAACAAAAATAGTGCTTTATCAATATGATTGTCTAGAGTATTTGTATTTATTTATCAGTTAACTAAGTGAGGTGTATATTTTGGCCCATTTCAGCTGTGTAGTAGTTTAACCTTTTATAAATAATTTATTCTAGTGAGTGTTATATTTGCTTAAATTCTTAAATATTTTGATTTACGTTTGTGCAAATGAAAAGTCATAGTATTATTGTTGTACTAATATAATAATTACTTAAATTATTTGTCTTTATTTACCGTTTAACTTGATGAAGTGTAATCATAACCTTATGGCTAGACCAATAGTGTTTCTTTCTAAGGTTATGCCGACTGTTTAGATTTAAAATATTTGGCTAGGGACATGTTTTCATAACTCAACCGGTGTATGAATGTAATAATGTTGCAGGTTCTTACAGCTGTATGTTTTCCCCTACTGGCATTTACAACAAATGTGAAAGATTTCTCTTTGTCAGTTTGTAAAACATCTCTTAGTGTGTGAGAAGAGTTAGAACTCTTTTTAGGCCTACATAGCAGCTGTCAGCAGTGTGGATCAAAACAATGGAATCATGAAAGAAAACATTAAGTTGAACTATCCTTTAAGAAATCCTAGATAACATTTTCATTTGTATCCCGAGTTTAACAAGACCTAGGCTTGCACAATATTAGCTAATTATGAGTGATTTTAACTAGGCCTATACAATATTAGCTAATTATGTATGAGTTTAACTAGGCCTACACAATATTAGTTAACGATGTATGATTGCAGTTATTTTCTACTGACCCATACATACTGTCTCCCTAAGCGTATACAAGCTTAGATGGGGACAAAACCTAAGAACCACCTTATTTCTCTAAAAACCTGAAAATCACAAAATATATACTATTATTACACTCACAAAAATGTGGTGAGTCCAATGATACCAAAATTGACAATTATTTAAAAAAAACAGTGTTACAGTGAACCAGTCAAGCCCAAACTTACTGAAGTAACGCAGGAACAAGCATTGTTGAGAAAATTGTAAAATTACACAACAACAAAAGTACCTATATTATAGAGCCTGATTGACAGATCTGACACCTTAGCTCAGTCAGTAGCGTGTCTACAGAGGTAAGGGTCCTGGTTTTAATTCTCGAAAAATTTATCATTGGTGAAATGTGGGTTTACCCCTTTCACGGTGATGAATTAAAGGCCGGGGACTGGGTGCTGTGCCTGTCCTAGTCTTAAGTCGGGATCACGATCACTTAACTTTAACTTAGTGTAACGTTCACTTAAAGTTAACTTAATTTAAGAAAACAGATGTTTGAACATGATTCACATAACTTAACGTAACAACTCGAGCCAAACATCTGCATTCTTGGGTGTGATTTGTACTATTTGTAAAGTGATGATCTGTGAATGTTTACAGTTTTCAATCAATATGATAAATGTCTATTATTAAAATTTTTTAATAAATTTAGCTTTACTATTTTGGTTTAATTATTTTGTTTCAATGTCTGATCACTAGAACTAAAGCTAAAAAGTAGACCTTGGTCTTAAAACCAACAAATGAATTACTAAATAGCCCTGTTAACGTAACTCGCATAATGATTGACTGGCTAGATCACATGATGCCCTTCAAGTAACGTTCACTTAAAGTAAAAGACCTTCCAGGACATCTCTTACGTTAAATTAACTACAAGTCAATGTTAAGTTAACTGCATCATGATCTCTTCTATTTAAACACACAAGGAGATCATTTATGTTAAGTTACATTAAGTTAACTTTAATTTAACGTTAAGTTGATCGTGATCCCAGCATTAAGTTATATTATAAGGCATGTGAAGCTACGACAGGCCTATCAAGCTGGTAATGTAAAATATATGGTTTGAATAAAAAACTGACCCAATTAACAGTAGTGGATGTCAAAATAGAACCTGACTGAAACTTTTAAACAATATTAAAAATTTATATTCATCTCAAAGGAGATGTTAAGTGCATAGATTGTGTGCGGTTGAAGACAAGTTATGAACCAAACGTAAATATCTTGGCTAGCAAAATGTAACATGTTTTAAACTAATGTGAGATGGATTATCTAAGTTTCTGGTTTTTATATATGAAACATATCAATTTTTAATTTTATTTTTTTCACTAAAGGTGCTAATTTAAATGTTTTCACCACAAGTTATTGGAATTAATTTTGTCTAAAACACTCATTTGAAAATTTAATACGATAAATTTTCCTTAATTAGGCATTATTAAAATATTTACAATTTGATTTGAGTTATTCATTACAATACTTACTATTCATAAAGTTTAATTTTTAAATACCCATTAAAAATTGTAAATAGGTGGCACATTAGACTAAATCAAAATTCAACTAGCCCTTAGGTGGTATACTGGTTGGACAAGTTTTGTCATCCCTGATTTGGGGTATAAGTTAGGTACTTTCACATTTTGTCTATGCAATAAAACCAGTCACATTTATAAAAACAGTCCTACTTTTTACTTAAACTGCAATGATTAAACGAGAAATTAGTTTAAATGTGTAGGCGAGGTCATGTAAATAATTTGAAATAAAAAATTGTACTTTTCTTTCACTTTCTATATTCAATGTCATAATTAGTTAATAATGTTAAGCAGGATTGAAATAAAATTTGACAAACCGTAAAAAAGCAATGTAAATTCTTGTAACTATTGTATTTTTATTATTTATTATTAAAAAATGTTTATGTGATTTTGATTTTGATGTTACAATTCATTATGAGCTATTTCATGTGATGATGTCCTGAACTGTATATATTTTTATCTCCAACAATAAAGTTATAAATAGAAAATAACGCTAGAAAAAATTATATTGAAAAATCAAGGGAACATTCATAAAAATGGCATTATCAGCATAGGTCTTGTTTTATGTATCCAAACTAACATGAAAAGAATGTGCTATCATAAAAAAAGTTCATCAAAACCACTTTAGCAAATCAGGAATATTTAGACAAAATACCAACTGACAAGATAGGCACAGTTATATAATTGAGGGTAGTTTCCTTTAACCACTATGTTTTCATTAATTTTAGTTGCATTGAAGAGAATCAACATCTCTTGTATTGTTAAAAACTATTTTCCACTATTTTGAAGCTGTGATCCAAACACAAAACGGTAATTTCAGGGCCTAAGCCTGATTTCTGATTTATCTCCAACTGCATAGCCTACAACTAGTTTGCTTGTGAATTTACATAGGTGATATTCAAAGAAAAAGTCAAAACTTGCCTAAAAGTAGAATTGAAAAAATAGCTCGGGCAAGAAAGATAAAGTTTTTCCTGCTGGATTTTGTCCCTTCCCATAAGTTGTGGATAAAACCCACACTCGTTAAGAAACTTTAGTTATTTACAATAACACATGAATTATATTATCTCCTCTCACTGATGCCAGTTCTGTCCGAGGCAATGACAGATTTTTGTGGACCTTTTTTTTTTACCTTCCCAATGATGAAAGGGAACCCATGTAGGCCTAATCCACAAGCTACTCCCATTCACTCTCACACTTATAATTGTGGTTAATTTGATAGATAATTGATAGGCTACATGAAGGGATAAAAATTATTGTGAATGCATTAAGAAAGAGATGATTAGGTCTACTAATATTTATCTTTGCACATGCTCAGAGGTGGAAGTAAAGCAAATTTAATACACTATATAACCATACTTTTGATAAAAAAACTGAATTTGATATAGGCCTATTGTTAAATCATTAGATACGAGCTTTTTTTATGATACTATATCTATAACATATATAGTTTTCATAACTTTATAAGTAAAATATTTTATAATTACACCTCATAAAATTTATCAAATTCATTATATTCTTTTTTTTATAATTTAGGGTCATTACCTTAACCAATATAAATACATTTTAGCATTAATATAATAATATTTAATTTTATATATATATATATATTTATGATTTAAAATGAAAATATTAAGAATTAAGATTATTTACGTTCATCAATTTCATTGCAACTCACATGGCGATGTTTTGAAACTCGCGGCAAGATAATACGTATTTTGTTGGTGTTCAACTACTTCATGGTGCTACCAACCCTATAATATACATAGCTAAACCAGCTATCATGGTTGCCAACACTATTCACACACTAGCGCCCATCAAAGTTTACACATCGGCATACGAGCCATAGCGGTTATGACATGGCGTTCCATGCTCACATTAATGATGTCACATCAGAAGAGGGGCATCATGCCTTCGGTCGTCATGGCGTATGCCGCGCAAAATGTCCTCTGCAAAATGTCCGTGCTCAACCTGCTGGAAGGTATGTAAAAATACCCCTCTCACTCTCGGATTCTCGCGTGCTGATATAATCAGTCAGTTCAAAGTGCATGTTCAAATAAATAAAATAAATTTTTATGATAAGACAACAAACTGAATCCAAAACATTAAGAAACTAAAGTACTTCAGCTGTTTAGAGATAAATTATCAAGTGACTTAGAAATTGACCTAACACTATTCTATTAATACAAAGAATGTTGTTTTAGAATGATTTTTAAATTTAAATGTTTTGAAATGTATTAAAGTAAGCATAACAATTTGTTTATGATGCGAGCAAGGCTAAGGCAGATGGAAATTGGTTTTATTTTACTGCCAAGAGTGAAGGTTTTAGAGCAAAAAAGAACTATTAACCTTTATAGGTGCATTTATGTAGGTGGAACTTTTTCTTTTTTGTCTACAGTAAGTGTAGTAAATATTGAACCGGCCTGTATTATTATAATGCTTACAAAAGGTTGTTAATTATTTAACAATTTCAAAATATCTTTAAAAAATTTGTTTACAAAAGATAGTAAATTATTTAGTAATCAACTTCAGATTTAACTATTTATTTAAAGATATTTTATTGGCTCAGTAGGTATTGCAAAATATATACTCTGGGAAATAGAGTGGTGGATTTATATGTTATTTCAAAATATAGCAACTAAGCCATTCTTGGGTAGTCCAATGCAATAAAAACATACGTTTCTCTTAAACTCCAGGTCTTCTTTTAAAGTTGTCACTGTATTTTCCAACTCCACGCGAAGTATAGTCTCTTCATTGAGTCGGTTTGTTTTTTCTTCCAAAAGTTTCAACAACTTCTCATGTTCCAACTCAAGATCCTGTAAAAAAAAATAGCATACCTAACCAATGATTAAGTATAAACAGAAAATGTATGTGTATTTCTCATCATATTACATAGGAATTGATATCTAAAATATTAATACATCTAGGAGTTTCCCAAACTTTTCACATACTCCTTTTGGGGACATGACCTAGCCCGGTGGTATGATGTTTTTTGTTCGCATACCAAGATATAATTTCTCTTAAAATTTGTACATAATGTGCAAAATGTAAGTTATACATAATCTATAAGTTACATCTATATTAATAATTAATAGAGTTTGTGTATCTGTACGTCTATCATGAGCGATGCACGATACCCATCGCACGCAGAGGTCTTAAATTTAAAAATTAGTAGCATCTGTACATGAACATGTGTGGCTCAAAACCGGAATTTTAAAATTTGGATTTGATTTTTCTTTAATTAACTAAAAACTGGATCAGAATAAATAAAATTAGAATTTTTTTCCTGTTTGAAGCAAGGGGGTAACTACAGTACATGATTCAGTTCGTGGTTACCCTGAGCAACGCCAAGTACTTCTGCTCGTCAAAATAAAATAAATTAAATTAAAAATATTTTACAGTATTAAATAATACGTTTTAAATGAAATATGTACAAATGTATATTGAGCTATGTATTTTATATACATGTATGAATTTTACATATTTCCTAAGATGTCTTTGCAGACCTTGGGCGGAATACCACTAACATAGCCAACATAACCCTTCCAGCTACTAATTAAAAAATATAGGTAGTACAAGCAATCATTCCCAATTTTAATAATGCTTTATTGGTAAGGCAATCAAAGCCATAACACAGTAAAATAAGGGTTTATGAAAGGTCAAGACATTGCATAAAAATATGCATTTATTTGTTTAGTTGACTTACTGCCATCAAAATATATTGTATAATTAATAAAATTCAATGATGTTGAGTACTCCCATAAGTAGATAGGGCACAATTTGATAAACACTCATCTAGAACAGTGAAAAACTTGAGTTAGCTCGAATCCACTATTTTATAAATATTTACCTTTAAATCCTGAATCTTGGAAAAAATTATCAACATAAGAAGAAATATTAATATAATAGAATAGGCTAATATAAAATACAAATAATAACTAAATGTTAACATTCTTTCTTATAATCCTTTAAGTATAACATTTATTCATTCAGTTAATTGTTAAATTACTGTTCTGGGGTCTGGTTGTTAAGTTCATCCTATATACTTTTAAACATACCTAATCACACAACAAACACACACAAATCACAAAAGTTTTCAAGTTGGACGGAAAAGTATGTCTAAAAAAATAGGTAGGTTTAGTTTTTTTATCCTTAATTGTTTTATTTTGAATGCATTCACTATGGACAATCATTAAGGAACATAACTAATTCAAAATATTTTGTTTTTCAACTTTTCCTACACCGGTATCGGATAAAGCCAAAGTTACTGTGGGCCATCTATACGTGTATGTTGTCAATATTTTATTACAAAACCTCTGTGTTCAAGTTTTCCTGATAGCATGAAGGGATTTAATTTAATTTTTCCTCAAATTGATTACTTTGAAATTGGCCTAGCCAATGTACATATTTCAATGCTTAAAAAAAAAAAGTACCTGATATCGTGTTAAGTAAGAAAAATCAATTGTTCCCCATTTTAATAAAGCTTTAAGCAAAGCTTTGACACAGAGGGGATATTAAAAGTCTAAATCATTAAGTCAAAATGTGTGTAAATAATTTTTTTATAAGAAGTGTAAGTTATAGTCCGAATGGGTAGTAAGACGTGGTGCTTATTATTATTATTATTATTATATTATTGTTTATAAGATTTAATTTTATTGAAAATATTTAATGACTAGCAAGATTTACAGGTACACACCTGAAATATTTGTGTATCCCAAGGGAGTACACATACCACAGTTCGGGAAATAATGTCCACAACAAATGCCTGCTATATAATTATTTCATTTAAATGGCCCAAATTCATGAGATTTCAGTTTTTGTTGTGTGTGTGTGTGTGTGTGTGTGTGTGTGTGTGTGTGTGTGTGTGTGTGTGTGTGTGTGTGTGTGTGTGTGTGTGTGTGTGTGTGTGTGTGTGTGTGTGTGTGTGTGGTGTGTGTGTGTGTGTGTGTGTGTGTGTGTTGTGGTGGTGTGTGTGTGTGTGTGTGTGTGTGTGTGTGTGTTGTGTGTGTGTGTGTGTTGTGTGTGGGTGTGTGTGTGTGTGTGTGTGTGTGTGGTGTGTGTGTGTGTGTGTGTGTGTGTTGTGTGTGTGTGTGTGTGTGTGTGTGTGTGTGTGTGTGTGTGTGTGTGTTGTGTGTGTGTGTGTGTGTGTGTGTGTGTGTGTGTGTGTGTGTGTTGTGTGTGTGTGTGTGTGTGTGTGTGTGTGTGTGTGTGTGTGTGTGTGTGTGTGTGTGTGTGTGTGTGTGTGTGTGTGTGTGTGTTGTGTGTGTGTGTGTGTGTGTGTGTGTGTGTGTGTGTGTGTGTGTGTGTGTGTGTGTGTGTGTGTGTGTGTGTGTGTGTGTGTGTGTGTGTGTGTGTGTGTGTGTGTGTGTGTGTGTGTGTTGTGTGTGTGTGTGTGTGTGTGTGTGTGTGTGTGTGTGTGTGTGTGTGTGTGTGTGTGTGTGTGTGTGGTGTGTGTGTGGTGTGTGTGTGTGTGTGTGTGTGTGTGTGTGTGTGTGTGTGTGTGTGTGTGTGTGTGTGTGTGTGTGTGTGTGTGTGTGTGTGTGTGTGTGTGTGTGTGTGTGTGTGTGTGTGTGTGTGTGTGTGTGTGTGTGTGTGTGTTGTGTGTGTGTGTGTGTGTGTGTGTGTGTGTGTGTTGTGTGTGTGTGGTTGTGTGTGGTGTGTGTGTGTGTGATGGTGTGTGTGTGTATGTGTGGTTGTGTTGTGTGTGTGTTGTGTGTGTGTGTGTGTGTGTGTTGTGTGTGTGTGTGTGTTGTGTGTAAAATGCTCTATTCAGGTTTGTAGAACACAATGTCAATGATTATTTAATTAAATAACTTATATACACAAGTAAATATTATGTCACTCACCTGAGGTTTGCAGAGAGCTTATCACGCTCATGTCTGAGTTGGTTGCACTTTTTGTTCAAATCATCACGTTCATTTTGGGCAATAGAGAAACTTTCTCTCAAGAAGGAGCAGATCTTTGTTTTTTTATCCAACCTGAAACAAGACAATGATAGTAAGATAAGAGCTCATGTATATAACAAACATTGCCTGGAGGATTTTACACAGAAATGTGTGAAGTAAGATGTAAGATATGGTAAGTTCTAATAAAACTTATTATTACATCAAGTAATTTGATTTTGGAAGCTATCACCAGATGGAGAGAATCAATACCTATAAAATAACCTGAATAATATGATTTAAAATGTTATAATTTCAGTGTTGATTACAAAAAAGTTCATATTTTATTAACTGTTCTTCCTGCCAGAATTATACGATCTAAGTCTATCTTCAATATTTTGAAGTGAGGAAAGTTTTATTGAATACATTTTTCTTTTATGCTCTAAGTGTAATGTATTCTAAGATAATAATGTGCATTATACTTGTGTGTTCAGCTTGCTATGTTTGCATCCTGTCACATAAATGATTTGTTTACAAAACTTTGAGATGGCAGGTGGTAAATGGAAGGTGATCCCAGCTCTCATATCATGTTGCATAAAGCCATTAAGTGAGTGATTTAATATCGTGTAAGACTTGTGGTGCATTTGAAGGAGTTGGGAATAGAGGGACCTAAACAGGTTTGCCTCCTTTTGTTTATTACCAATTTTACCTTTAGACACAACAAACTTGAGTTTTCTACAAAACAAAGAAAATTATAGAACTTGAAGAATTTTTTTTTTCTGTAGATCCAATAATAAAAGAATCCTCTAACAATATTACTACACTGTCAATGATGAATTAGTTCAATGTCATTATTTTAGCCAGTATAATTTTATGGCCCAAATAATTTGCGCTTAATTAAAACTAAATGACCATCCAAAAATATTTGGTAAGTACAGCTGTCAGTTCAAAAGAAGATTGGGTTGGGGTCTTGGGCTCATTTGCTCAAGGAGTGTAGTAGTTGGTTTATTTAGACATTTTAAGGTTCTACTTAACTGAATTTTTTTTAAACCCAACCAACAGATTTTTTCAAATTTGGCCCTTTAAACATTTATTTCAGTCCATTATTGTAGTCTCCACACATTTTAACTTTAAACCATATGGTACGGTAGTACATTAATTTAATAAAACTTGGCCACATTTTCTGCAGCGTTTGTGTACCCAGCACTGTAATACCTACAATAGATGTCGCCAAAGCCAGTAGGGCAAGACAAGTCACTCCCTCAATCTTCTACACAAGATATTACAGACTTCCTCACCGCAGTACTTAGCAGCAAATTTGAATCATCTAAAAAAATCATCATCAGCTCATCATGTGCTTTTTCACCCTTATAAACATCCCAATTCACAAATTTGAATCTTATTCCCATTCATTTACTGAAATGCGCTGAGCTCGCCCCCCCCCCCCCTTCTTTCCCTCCACCCAGTGTAACTGGGTTAAAAATGCTTTCAAAACTTCACTAAAAAAAATATTTCTAAACAAATTTAGTTCTTCATGCTTTTGAAAACATAATAAATTAAACTTTTTATAGACAAATAATGGAATAATTGTATAAAGAGAAGAATGAATAAAGTTAACCATCTTTCTTTTTGACAGAGGAGACATTGCAGTTATGTTTTAGTGACAGGTGGTTCAAGGGTATGTCCCCTGTGCTACTCATTAATTTAAAAATCTGTTACAATTAAATTTAAAACAAAAGAAAAAATTGTACAAATTAAACTTCTATTTAGAATCTTAATTTTAAAATACATCTTTATTGAGTGATGCATGGTTTACGCTATATGCAACAATTTCAAGTCATTTGTGATGGTATAAATATGGATTTTATGAAATTGATTTAGGGAGGGAGGGAGGTGAACAAATATTTTCAAAATGATGATTCAATGATAATTACACCCATGTGATACAGTGTCAATATTAAAACAACAGGCACAGCCCAGCCCTCTGTAGTCTGACCCAAAATGTCTCCAGGGTTCATCTTTATTTTTATGATCCACATAGCCTGTATACAAAATCTCATACTCGCATAATAAATTGTGTGATTCCACCAAAAAAAGTAACGGTAGCAAGTAAGATCTGCGCATGCATTATGGAGTTTGCACTTTTTCTATTGGCAAGGTCTAGGGAGACCCAAGTAAAGGTTGCGTACACATGTATTGTATCACAATGTATCAACCCTGTGTTTGTTTTGTTTTCTGGTGCACACTAGTTTGTATCATGTCGAATATGGTCATTTCTACATTTTGTATTAAAATGGGGAAAAAATTCAGACAAAAAATATTTTCAATCCAGTGTGATAAACCATTTTGTGTGCATACCTCTCTGGCTAATCCCCTGTTGACTGGTAGTTTTAGACTAACTGTGATAAGTATGTTTGGAAAATAGAAAAATAGTCAACATTGAATAATGTTTCTCCTGAGCCAGATATGTTCAGTCTTTTATGTTTTTTATTGTTTCTTTTCACCAAAATGTTTAGTTTGCACTAAGCTATTTTAGTCTTCTGAGTGGTTATTTTTTGTATTGCCCTAGATATCCATGTGTGTTTGATTTAATTTATTTTCATTAATTATGTTTGTTTAGGCATTTAGTTGCTAAAAATTACATTCACAATGATCAGGGCTCATTATTTGTTAGCTCAATGAATGTTAGAGAAAATTTTACTGTTAAAATTAGGACCAAACAATTTATGTATATTGTATATGCTATGCAAACCGACAAAAAATTAATTATCTAGAAATTTTAATACAAACTAGTCTGCTAATGAGTAAGAAATTACTGTTTGATTTAGAACATACATTTTTCTGATATAAATGAATTCATTACAAGAATTAAAGGCCTGTCCACATTTTCCAGATCAAACAAATTTAGTCATACTAAAAGAGCAGGTCAGCATAACATTTAAAGGAAATGTACCATTTGCATGTAGGGAAACCATTTAGTACAAATCTTTCAGTACACCTGACCAGGATTTGAACTCTGACCTGCCCATCACAGGTAAACCAGACTAATTTTGATATATTTAACCTGCGGTTCCAGCAATCTGAGTTACGTGAAGGTTAGGATACAGCTATGTATAATAAACCAATTCAGTGTAATTTTTCATCAGTTCATTTTAATTTAAAACACCTAGGTGTTTAGTGGATTGATCTAATGGAAAAGTATGCATAGTTTTAGAAAAAGTGCACTATCATAAGCGTAGAGAGAGGATGGGGGATATCACATGTGGAACAGCCCCCACACTACCTCTTTGGTAAAGTCTGTTCATGATAGGTTTTTACCTGGATGACAGTTGAAAAATCATATGTTTAGGTTTTGGGCTGCCATCACTTGTAAAAGATCACTGTTTTGTTATAAATTATGAGTTTTTTAATTACATCTTATATTTTACATTAAAAATAACGTAAACTTAAGTTTTCTTACAATGTGTCATAACTTTTAATAATTTATTTTTACCCAATCCGAAACAATATTTTTAACATTATTAAAAGTACTTATTTATTTTGGAATGTTATCTATGATGTTTAATATAGTGCATACATTAATACCTTTTAATACAGGCATCATATTTACTTGGAAAGAGAAAATACTTGTCATTTTTTATATATATTATAAATTATTTTATGATTATTTTATCGTATTTCAAAATATTTAACTGGATATAATATGTTTATCCATTGCGTGAGTGCATCAATGTAAGAAACTTATTTCCGTCACGTTCAATCACATGGTTTAAATTCGTCGGTCACCATATTGAAGCTTTTGGAAAAGTGGTGTTAATTATAATTTTTTAAGTGGAATAAAACGATAAATAAGCTTTGTTCCCGACCTCAAATAAATATAAACAATATTGGCCTAAATTACTGTGGTTAACTATTACATTCATAGATTACCATGTGTTTTCATTATAGTTATCCAAAGTGACATGTCAGCTGTTGGCGTAGGGATATATTAGGGACTATTTCTAGTAATTTTTAGAGCTGTCATCCAAGTAAACTAAGATCGTGAATGTATTATATATCTGAGCGAGATTTAATCCCCCCACCCCCTTCTATCCTTAATCCCTGTCTAATGAGAGAGTCTGACACGTGCCTCAGGACTTGTGAAAATCAATGCAGACCGTTCTTGTTAGCCCCCGTAGATATTTCAGGTTTTAGTTTTTCAGACGCCATTGATTTTAATATTTTAAAGTTGTGGTGGGTGGGTGGGTGATGAGCCCCCTAACCCCACCCCCTCTCAGGATGGCCCTAATGTAAAAGTAATAGTGTAATTTACTCCTATAACCCCACAGATGGCGGGGTAAGCCACGCGGAGCACTCGTCATGCTGGCAACAACTCCGCACTTGCCATTGTTGGCAAGAGTCCCACACCTGCGCTCCTCCAAGAGAGCATTCCTGGCCATGACGTCATTTACAACTTCGCGCGGGCCAGAGAATGTGGGTCGGACCTGCGCTCTCGAGTCAAGGCAAGAACCTTACTTAGCTTCTTAAAAAAACAATTTTTTAAAAGACGATGAGTGCTGGCAAACCAATCGCCACACACATACACGGATGGTGTGAAGTAGTTTTTGTTTACACTTAAAGGCCTTTGGCTATTAATAACTCGAGACATATATCCAAGGAAAGAGGATAACGCGTGGAAACAAAAGGAATAGATGATAAATAAAGATAATGATGAAAAGATGGTGGGATAAAAATTAGAGTTGGGTCAAATCCACTATTTTACGAATCCGAATCTTGGAAAAAATAATTTGAACATAAAGAGGAAATATAAATATAACGGAATAATGTAAAATAGAAATAGTAGATAAATGTAAATATTCTGTCATATAATCCATTAATTATAATCTTCCTATATTCAGTTAAGTCTGGAGCCTGGTTAAGTTCGTCCTATGTTAATTATATTGGTTCTAACCACCAATAGGCAGTATTAGAGCTATAAAACACGTTTCAATTGAAACAAAGAATTTTTTTAAGTCTTAAATCCGATATATCCTCTAATCTCCCTAAGGATACGAGGGTCCCATCCCTAATAAAAAAACACTTAAGAAAATAAAAACCATTTACCTACCTGAAGAGAAATTGAACCTAAATATGTCGCTACTACAACCCTTAAAATAGGAACACGATAGGAAGCACGTTTTAGAAAATAAATACATATTTTTCGGTCTAAATTGATAACTTTCCAGTATATTATCAGTAGATTGTGCCAAAAGTAACAGCTGTAGATCCCATGACTTGAAATATGACAGAAATTGTCGTTTCTATAAAGTTTAAAAAAAATTGAAACGTGATCTGACACTTTTTTAATTGAGACCATTAATTATATAATTTTGATAGTGTGAAATGTACCTTTTTTGACACCATTTTATCCAATCCGGCCTTGTCCAAATAAAATTTAAATTGAGTAGGCCTACATACTAACGTGAAACCTAGTATAAACTTTTTGAAATAGAACATTTAAAAATATAAGTCCATTACCTAATAAAATTATATTTTATAAATCCATTTAAATACTATTTTAAGCAAACCAAAATAAAGTATGTCTGACCTCTGGTTGACCATGCTAATCAATCGCCCAGGCATAATACAAATAAAAGATTATTATTTACAAAGCCTTAAGTAGTTAAAAAAAATGACCGGATAACTTTTATTTATTTAGCACCGCGTCTTACTAACTGTTTGGGTTATACGTTTAAGTACTAATTAACCTAAGGGGTTAGGAAATGGAAAGACTTAATACAGAAGAAATGAACCCGCATTTGAATGGAGGAAGAGTGGAAAACCATTTAAGAAAAACCACCCCAGTTCACCTGAGCTAGATTCGAAACTCCATCTCCCTGTCCTCGACAATCTAGCTCAACACGAAGCTAGCGTGTTAGGTAACTACTCCACCGAGGCGGGTGATATCTTATATAATTAATAAACCATGGCAACACACAATAAATACTGAATAGCCATGGCTAAATTGATTAGTTGTCCAGTGACAAAATATCATTATTAAAGAAACATAAATAAGCTTTTCCTAAATTGGTTAGATAACCCCTATTCTAAAATTTATAAATAACCAATGAGAAGTTATAATTATTATTGTAGCCTAAGCCTATTCTAAATTGGTTGAATACCATTTATAAATCATCAATGAAAACATATGATTGAAGAAGCCTAGGCATGTTCCGAATTGGTTAGGTAACTTCTATAAATAGCTAATGGCACACCCAGTTTATCAACTAAATCTACCAACTTTAATGAATGGTAAACAGTTTTCACAATAAACATTAAAGCGTCACGCCTTGGAACGTGTAGGTGACGTCATCAAGGTGAGTGAATGCCCGGCGAGCGTTGCCTGGCAACCAGACCGTTTGGAGAGGTCACTTCACTAGTCCATGTTACACGACCACAGAGCCTTAGCAAAGAAGAACTTAACGGGAAAGTGCACACATCCAAACAGCCTAGTTTTCATAGGAAGGGGCTTAGGGGCCGTCCTTAAATTACGTAAGTGTTTTTAGGGATGGGGGGGGGGTTAGTATTTATCTTAATAGGGGAGGTGGAGGGGATATCAGAATCCATCTTACTTAAGTTTTTTTAATCAATGTTTATGGGGAGTCAAATTCTAATTACACTAGTCAACCCCCCAGAACTATTTGGGCTATTTTTAGTCCATTTCTGTGTGTAGATCTAGGAAGTGTCACATCACTGCACACATTTTTGTAAACAGAGGTTTTTTTTTGTTCACACATAATGTGTCTGACAATATGACCTACAGTATTGTTGTTGCATGCAAACGTAATGACTAACCTTGCCTATAGTAAAACATGAGACTCATCAGATTTATAACTAAATATTTTTCGCATTAGCTCATAGAGGGCAGTAGTGTCTCAGGTGTATCTTTGTACAGTGTTTATGCTCATATAATAACTCTCAGTTACAGAGAAACATATATAGCGTGAGCGGTTGATCCTTGTCTATTTGGAGAGTATTTTTATCTTATGAGTCTACAATTGTTATAATGACGAAGCAAAGGAAGTGTTTACATAACCCTGACAAATTCTGCTACGTGTGCGATAGGTTTTACAACAAAAACTCTAAGGAAGTAAATATTTAACATTATTAAATGTACTTAATATTTTTGTATTTTGGTTGCAAAATGGGCAACCCATACGAAAACTGGGCTCCACACATGTAATTTACTAATTTCACAAAACATATGAAGATGCAGCTAGCTCGGAAACTCAAAAGTATGCCTTGAGATGAACTTATGGTGTGGCGAGAGCCACGTAACCACGTTGATGATTGCTATTTTTGTATGACAAAATTAACAGGAATGTCGAATAAAAGCGAGCATAGTTTCAAATATCCGAACATATATGCAATAAAACCGGCTCCATATAGCGAAGACCAGTTCCAGTTCTTCCAAATGTAAGGGATGAATGAAGGCACCAGTTATGAAGATTGTGCAGATGAATGTGTTACAAACTTTACAGGAAGGTTTTGGCTATCAGATAAATCTGTGCCGGAACTGAGGATTGAACCCCGGACCACCAGCACAGAAGTCTGATACCTTACCCCTAGACCGTCAGGTCACCCCGGGACCGAACTAAACCGTCGGTTCATTTTTAAAGTTAACCTTAACTTGATTTAAACACTAACCTCATTTAGTTTATTTTAACGATGAATGGTGGTCAGGGTTCAAATCCCGAATGGGTAAACACAGGTTGCATCTTTCTAAATGGTTTCCCTTTGCCCCTCCACAAAAATGTGGATACATTACCTCTGATTTAGATATTTCTCATTAACACACTAATGTATTTAATAAAAATATAAATATTAATTACACTAAGTGTGCTATATTCAGATATGCCGAACTAATAGATTTAGTATTTAAAGCATTATCTCTACACTCCATTCACGGTAGGAATTATTCTCTTAAAGGTCTTTTCCTACTAATATCCTGCTATATAATAGATTTCTCGTAGGGAAAAGGCCTTTCAGAAAACAATTCCTACGCTGAACAGACTTTAAATGATGTCGAATATGAGTATTTGTTAATCACGGTTATAGCCTCATTTACATATTATTTCAATTAAAAAATGACATCTGGACACGGGAATTGAGCTTGGGACCTACAAACTATGTTTTGATTGTTGTTATAAAACTTTTATTGAGAGGAATAAAACGCGTCTCCTCTTTTCTCGCCCGTCTGTGCTAACCGCAATACAATAATAATTGGCCAGAAAAGAAGGTAAATCTCAGAGAAAGTGTAGCCGCAAACGCGTAGAGGAAAAGTGGGATTTCATTTCGGGACGAAGGAGAGCTCATTAAACAGTGTCAACACCCTGGAACACACAGTCGCCTGTAAAGCAAACGAAACGAGATGTTAGCTCATTTTTAATTAGCTAGGAGTATCGCAGGTCAGTTGGCACCCCTGATCCCTCCCGCCATGTTTCAATGAATGAGACAAGCTAAGCAAGCGTCATGACGCGACCAACATCCCACGCCACGCAGCTCGGAGTATGACCTCACGCGGATAACACGACTATATATAGCGCACGCAACACATGCGTGTGTGACCACGGGACACGCACGCAAATAAGTTTACCTCCGCAGACTTGGATTAAAAGGAGAGGGTTCAGGCGCAGCATAAGCTCCTCTTATTGTTACTTGGTGTTAAACGAATGTAACGATGTTTTTTTTCCTTCGCGTAGTGGTTTTCCCACACTTCCTGTGCGCAAATGCAGTTACACTTCCAAGGCTATTGAGTCGAAGTCTGTAAAAATGTACCGACTCAAACTTAAAAATAAAAACTTATAAGATTACAATTAGGGATAGTCCCTATAGTCCATCGAATCCTTAAGGAGATTCGAGGATTCTAAAAAATTTTGGATTCGAGACTCAAATCCTTTAGAGAGAGTGTGTGTGTGTGTGTGGTGTGTGTGTGTGTGTGTGTGTGTGTGTGTGTGTGTGTGTGTGTGTGTGTGTGTGTGTGTGTGTGTGTGTGTGTGTGTGTGTGTGTGTGTGTAAAGAGAGAGAGAGCTCTAGCTCTAATTCCGCTTATTGATGGTTCGGAACCAATTATAATAGGATGAAATTAACAATCGGGCTCAAGACCAGTAATTTAACACTTAACCGAAGTCTGAATGTTATAATGAATGGAATATAAGAGAGAATGTTAACATTTAGTTACTATTTGTATTTTATTATTATTATATTATATTTCCTCTTAGGTTCATAATTTTTTCCTAAAGATTCAGATTCGGGATTTGAAGGTAAAATGGAGATTCAGATTCGTAAAATAGTGGATTCGACCCAACTTTAATTATAACGATAAACGGTAACTATAGCATTTTGATTTTATCCTATTCTTTACGACCAATATTTATAATTTGTATTATTAAATGTATTCAAATATAAAGTCACAATATCAAAGAAGCTTCCAATAAAGTAATCGGTTTTGAAGTATTTTATTGCAGTCAATTTGTTATTACTAATTAAAAAATGCTTTAGCCATTTATGGAGTCGTCAGTCAGACAGAAAAATAGTCGGAGTAGGATTGTCATACAGACTCCACAGGGCGGTAGACAATACATCTCTCTACCCTCCTCATTTGAGAGCATTAGCTTCCAGTCTACAGTTCTATGGCGAGGGAGAAAAATAAAAGAACACACGGCAGGAATTAACTTTACCCAAGATCCCTTTTAGATTCTAGGAGCAGGATTGCAGGATTGCAGGATTACAGGATTACATCTCGACTAGTAAAGCATTTTTTTAATTTCTCATTGAGATAGTTTTATAATAGTTTCTACCTCGAGATCATGATGAATATTTCCATTTTATGTGACCGTGAACTAAAAAAAAGGGGGTGGGCTTATTTTACAATTCTGGCTGCCTATACCCAGGGCCAGTGCCCTAAGCTGGAATTAATATTTGCGCCCCAGTGGTATTCTGTATGCGTGATGCAAATATAATAATAATAATATAATATATGACAATATCGAGGGATTTTGCAGTTTTATGAACTGTCGGGCAATCTTTGGTGATTAAACTTGACGTTACTGCTTTAGCTGCCCTCAGACCCCCTTCAGAACGTCCTGATTATAGTCTTACTTTCATTCATGTTCACATCTCTCATGACACGGATCACCTGTCCCATGAGACACATCAGTTGCTGAATACCAAGATTAGTGGGAACTCGTTTCGGAATGCTGTCTTGTTTATTTCCCCTTCCCACGGTTCATTAATGTTGAGAACAGACAGTTATGGTGATGAGCGTGTTCAATTTTCATAGGAAGGAACTTATCTTACAGCTAGAATATTTATCAGTCCTGGTGTCTACTCAACTTGAACAATGAAATTCCCAACTTTTTCCCTAATTTTCCGATATCATTACCCAAAATTCCCGACTCAAAGGTATGTCATACCCTTCTATTTCTCCCCTCCTTTCCTCCCCAATGATTTTTGTTAATCTTATTTATGAATAGTAATAATAAGTTTTAAAATTTAAATAAACCTTTTTATTAACATAGTCTTTAAGAATTAGAAAAATTATAAAATATATTACACAGCTACTAACAAAAAAGGCAGTTTGAATCACATTGTAGTTTACTGATTTAATGATTATTCATATGTCAAGTCATGGGATCACTTTTGATAGATTTTATCAATAAACAAACACTAGTAAATAACATAGCAAAATGTTACTATCAACGGAAATATGAGTTTTTTTCTAAAAGGATCTTTATATGAAAATTGGACTGTAGACTCGCAGTGAAATAGAAGCACGTTCGTTGTTTGTGAGCTTGCTTCACTCTCAAATTTCTCAACTCTTGAATATTTGTTATGGGCATCACAGAATTTGATCTTTATGTTTATCTTTTAAAACGGATCTATTCAAACTGTCACTATGCTTACGGCAAATATCCAAGGACCTTGTGAATACTGTGTGTAGAAATCCACAAATCAATGTTTTAAGTTATGTCTTGGACAAAAGTGTTTGTCATAAAAACAAAACAAAAAATACTAAACTTACTAGCGTTCGCTTCCATCCCACCCTGAAGACAGAATTAAAAACACAACATAAGTTGGAAGGGGGGAGGAGGTAATGCCGGTCAAACCTAAGAAACTTGATAAGAACTCGCGAAGGACCTATAAGGACCGGCTACACGGAGCCGCACCGCATTTTTCCGGTGGAATGCTATCCATGTTTTTAAATGCACGTGGCTTACACGAGTCCGCACCGCACCGCATCATCAAACGAGCTTCGTTGGCCGCACGGTCTAACGCGCTACTCTCGCAATAGACTAGACTGCCGATGACTGGAAGATCAGTGCTCAGTACCAGTAAGTTGCACTGAGGGCAGTTTTACATAAACAGTTTTCCACTCTCACGGGTGCATTCCTCTAAATTCAACCTTCCTCATTCCCTTACACATTAGCGTAATTTAGGTATATACCTAAATTTGACTGTCAGAAGTGACAGCTGCTAAACACATGTTTTTGCAGATCATTTGGGTCTGCGTAGGGATACATAATTTGGTCTGGTAACTTTTCAAAGCCGTCAGTTGTCAGCTGTCACTCAGCACCAAAGAAGTCATGGGGCTACTGTACATAGGCGTACAAACCGAACGCTTAGTAAGACGCGGTGCTGAGGAAAAGTAGTAAAGAAACAAATGAATGCGAGCCTTTGTAGACCCGTTATGTTCATAAATCACACTTCAATTTTTTATCATCAATAAGTTAGATAAAATAATGTTTAAGGTAGGCCCAACTTTTGTCCCCCCCTCCCCGTCCCTTCCCCAGCCCCGTGCGGCCATATGGATGATAAACCCACTCGTCTCACACTATATTTTGAAGTATAATAGGCTCTAGGTGTAACCTCTACAATATAGCCCCTCCCCGTGGTGTGAAGAAGTAAAGGTGAAACCGTGCGCAGGTTCTCCCACTCCTTGTCGTGACGTCAGCTTCGGGGGAGTCGAGTAGCTGAAGAAATGACAACTTGAGGGAAACAATTCAAATATACCACCTCTTTGGTGTGTTTAAATGTTTTTAAAAATAAGGAATCATGCCAAGATTGGCAGATATATTAAATATTTTAGTTTTCCGAAAGACGAACTTAATAAAAGAAAGTGGATAGTAGCATGTAGGAGGGAGGACAAATTTAATCTGAAAACTTGTAAGTAGGCCTAATTTTCTCTGACTATATTAACAAATATAAATTGAACGTTTGATGCCTTATAGATAAATTGTACAAACATTCATTAAAATATATATATAATTTGATAGTAATAATAATCTGCACTACGGCGTCTTCAAGAATATTATAATCGCCGTTAATCAAATCAAAACCATGTAGAAGATATTTTTAAATAAATGTGTTTATGTTACCATGTATTTTTACCCTTTTGAGCTATACGCATATTTAACTACGCAAATATGCTAGGGGTGAAGATAGTTGAATTTATAGGAAGTACACCCCTATATGCGTGGAGGGAGAGGGGAAAACCATTTAAGAAAGGGGCCCTTTCCTACTGCTGGGATTCAACAACTGAAGCGGGTATACATAATAATTAATTTTGTTAGTATTTTTGCGTAAGGTCCCACTATCTTATTAGCATTAGTAGACCTGTATTTATAAACAAAAATAATGTGAGCCTCGTCGTTTTACCTGTTCAGGCAGTCCTCATATTTATACTAATAAGGTAGCAACTTGCGTGGAGGGAGGATGGAGAAACCATTTAGGAACAACAACGTAAGTAAGCCCAGTTGGTACTTGAACCCCAATTTCCCCGTCACCGACAAACCAAACTAGATAAGACTGTTGGCTTTGTACACGTTCCCGACGATGCTGGTGGATAAATATTATTTTTTGTAAATGCTTTTTTTTTTATAAAAGTGGACACAAAGATAGATTAAACTGCTAATTCATTATTAAAGTTTAGCAATACTGCAACTTGTATTTTATCAATAGAAATTATCTCTACTTTGTCGTTTTAATTCGAGTATAATATTTATTTTCATTGTTTTCCTGTCATTGTTAAAATTTGTCATTAATTGTCGGTATTTTAAAATCTTAGAAGTGCAATATAATAATTCGTATTTCCAACAATGCTATAATATATATTAAGCTTTTTACAACTACACTTATAAGGAGCAAGCTTTACATGGCTTTCCTTCATGAAATATTTAAATAATATTAAGTTTTTGCTTTAGAACGATGGTTCTCAATTGGTGGCCCACGAAGTTTCTTGCTAAAATAATATACTCTAGTAAAATTTTGTGTTTTTATCCGAGAAACGGAAAGTGTTGATTAGCGTGGGAATAAATACATGAAAGCTCCAAATAATTTCTTCCTTACATTTGCTGTATTATATTGACTTAGCAAAGAATATATTTTTGTCGGAAAATTCGTTTAGTATGTAATTAAACATGTTTAAACTATCACTTCTTATTTCATTTACAATTAAATAGTACCTTTTCTCATTTTTGCATGGATTGACAAAAATTAGCTGATATGTTGTGGTCCGCCACTAGACTCGGGAATTCAACTGTGTGACCTTCTGGCATTTTTAATTTGTAAACTAATGACAGAGATGTACCAAGGAGTTTGATTGTTTAGTTTGACACGCGTAGATGATCACGTGGACTTAGCCTAAGCACCAAGCTAATCTACTTTTGTTTGCTAGTAACGGGGGAGGTCGGGATTCGATTCTTAGCCGAGTGTGTAGGTGTTACAATGACAAAGGAATATCTGTTTACTTTAGAGTGGTTTAAAATATTGTATTTTGCTTTTCTTGCTTACATATTATATTTTGTGTTTTTTATTTGTAAATGATAGAAGTTTTTCTTGTACTTTAATCGTTCAAGTAAAGGATTTTGTTTGAAAGTCATAATTTAATTTAATATTAATGGAGTTATTGAAACAAATGTTCTTTAACGTGTGTATCATAATATTTTGAGTAATAAAATATTGATCTATTGTTTTTATTTGCCTTGTTTGATGAAATCAACAAGTTCGTTCACTTTGTATAGTAATGTTAAAATATATGTAATTTCACTATCTATCACCAATATTATTCTTACTACAATATTCTAAAAGATCTCTACACACTCCTACATTATTATATAGTGATTTATTAAAGGCATCTGGTTGAAACCTAAAGCTTACTTGAGAACGTGACATAGCGCCAATGCTCGCAGTAGTGCGAGTCCCCCTAAGCTGACGTCATGCGCAGAAACGGACAAGTTTTAGTAACCGGACGGTTTCACCTTACTTCCTCCCATCACGGCCCCTCCCCCCCACTGCAAGCCAACACTGTGGAAAATTGTCCTATAGAAAATTTCCCGGAAAATTGTAATCTCTAATTGTTTGTCAATAGTTATTATTATTATTATCATCCCTGCATCTCACTAACCGTTTGGGTTGTACGCACTTACGCTAACGTGCAATGGTAGGATGATTGTGAGATAAAATGGAGAACCTACAGTTTAACGTGGAATCCGAACCACGGTGGAGGACTGGCATTCCTCACATTCACAAGTTGTGATTAAGTGGAAGGACTACCTTGTAAAATTTGAGAAGCGCTATCAGCGCAACTCCTAAGAAACGTCCATATATTGAACTATTTGGACTGTTTAGCCGACACCGAACTAGAGCTGCGATGTTGTCAAATATCTGCTAAGTTTGGTCTAAAAGAGTGAAGGGGGAGCGAGCTAATCTGTTGTTTACATGGGTCAAGTTTCTTGGAAGGGAAAGGCAGGCAAGAGTGCGGCTTTTATCAAAGACCACACTATGCAGAAATCTGCTGCTTTATTTTTAGCTTGAACTAATATAATCAGTAGTATGGTTTTCTTAATATTTCTTACCTAGCGGAAGAAAACATTTTTCATTTGACTTTCTCGTATAAGACTGGTTTGCTGGTGACGAGATTGGGGTTCACATCCCAGTAGTGTATATTGAGGGTGTTTTTTAAAACGGTTTCAAACACGCTACTATTATTTATTTATATCACCGCGTCTTACTACCCGTTCGGGCTGTACACTTATGTACTAATTACTCTAATGTGTTAGGCATCAGGAAGGTTAAATTAAGAGGAGATGCATCCATATTTTCGTGGAGTGAGAGCAGAAAACTATTTAGGAAAATCCACCTAAGTGCACTCAACTGGAATTGAACCGTGATCTCCCCGTCTTCAGCATGTCAGTTGAACACGGTGGGTAGCACACACTATTGGACTGGATTGATGGTGGTGGGGAGATTGAAATTCAAATCCCAGTTGTGTGCAATAAGGGCATTTTCCCTAAAATGGTTCCCCACTCACTCTACGCAAATGTGGGTACATTAAATCTAAAATGTTACCTTTCTCGTTCCTAGTTCATGTATGTGTATAACTCAAACTGGAAGTAAGTCGCAATGAAAAAATATATATTTTTGAGGAGTTTTTAGGGGAATGACTCCAAGCCAATGGAAAATGTTTGAAAATGGAATGTCACTAAAAGCTATTTGGGGTGGCCCTTAAGCATTTAAAAATAATAATAGATTGTTATAGAACCTATTTGAAATTTGATGTAAACCATCTTTCATCTTCAAACTAGAGTATATCAGAGGGAACCAAACAAACTGGAGGAAGACACATTTTGATGGGGGGAAGGGTGGAGAAGACATTGGTGGTAATACCCCGCCCTATCAAACCTCCCCCCTTCCCAGTCCACCCTCAATGAGTAACAGTGGATATAAAACTATCGACAGACACATCGTAGAATGTAGATCATTTCCTCAGCATTTGACATAACCCAAGTTATGAGGGGTTTCTTATATTACATCACCCAGATACAAATAATTATTATTATTTTAATATAAACTTAAAGATGCACTAAAATTTCCTATTGTAAAACTAGCTTGACCTACATTAGCTTGTAACATGTACAAAGGCGTAACTATGCAGTGATGGACCCACGGTGGGTGCCCACAAGGAAAAAATACACCACCGTCCCCAAATCTTATGAATAATTGTAGATTATAAAAAAATATTTAGACATTTATTATTGGAATTATTTTATAATACGTATTAATGTAGAGTAGGTAGGTTACATTTAGAGGAAGTGTACCCACATTTGCGTGGAAAGATAAGAGTGTAAACCCATTGAGGAAAAACCACTCTAAGTGCATTACCATACAGCCATAATATTTGATAAAATTGTTGCTGAAAAATTTCAATATAATGTAAAAAATTTAATCTGAATTGAATAAAACAATATTAATAAATATTATAAACAAATCAATAGTCAATCATCAATATTAACACCTATAAGGCTAAACAAACATACGTCTCTCTGAAATTGTCTACAATTTCCTCCAAGGACAAGCTACAGGTAGTAGCTCAACAGACAACATAGCTAATCCCTTTAGCCTTTATTGATTCATGTGCTTCTTAAATAATTTTTAGTAAAGTTTTGAAAATGACCTGTCAGCTGTTTCTATTGATTTTACAGAAAAATATGTACATACATTTTTGTACAGCATAAATTATGCGCAATAAAATGACTATTGAGTAATTTTTGATTGATTAGTGAGATCTTTATGAAACAATGATAGGCCTGAAAGACAACGCTTTCATCTATTACCAAATTAATTTTGGGTGGGTGGACCTGCGTGGTGGGCCCTATTTTGGGTGTGGCCCTGTGGAATTTTGCCACCATCCTATAGTTACACCAATGAACTTGTAACTATCAAGAATTTCAAACTCTATTAACCTATTTTTTTATTAATTATATTCGATAGTCAAATACGTTTATACATATTTTAACATGGTGGCCTCATGGTCTAACGCGCTAATCTTGCAGTAGACTAGACTGCCAATGATGGGGAGATCAAGGTTCTAATCTCGGTCGGGTGTACTAAAGTTAGTTTCTCCAAACTGGTATTCCACGCTCCCTCCACGTAAATGCGGGTACACTTTCTATGAATATAACCTTCCTGATCCTAAAACCACTAAAGCAATTTTTGAAAAACAAAATCTATTAACAAATTCTCTGTTTATTTGAAAAAAAAAATTAATCTGACCATTTACTTCAGGAACTGAAAGAAAATATTTTGGGGTTCACATCCCAGTAGTGTATACTGAGGGTGTTTTTTAAAACGGTTCCAAACACGCTACTATTATTTATTTATATCGCCGCGTCTTACTACCCGTTCGGGCTGTACATATATATTTATATATAATATAATGTAAATCAAAATATAATATAATTTTATATTATAATGTAAATAAAAATATAATATAATTAAATAAATAAATATTATATATATAAATATATATATTCAAATTTGAAGATAGCATATAGAACTATTTTCTGCAAAAATAAATATTTTATTTTAAAAAATGTATATTTTTTATAGAATAAATATTACACTTATTGCCTCTACTTCAAAAATTATAAACACTAACTCTAAAAATAAGTATTTGAAATTACAATAAAACATAAAGAAATATACTGCAAGAAAAGGTTTTTCACCCAATTGTATAGAAAATATCAATCTATCGATTTTGACCAAATTTGATAGGCTTAAACACAAGTTTTGCATTGAAGCATGATCATTTTATAATCTATTTCTCCCTTATCAATCACTTTTGTGTCAGAGACGTTCATAATATATATACACATCACTAGCTATTTTATAATTTTTGCTACACACAGTATATAATAATACATCCATTCTACAACTTTATACATTCAAAGTCCTTCATCAAAACTTCTGCAATGAACACACTTAATATTACGTTTTTAATTTTAATTTTATTAGGGACCTGTGCTACAATTTTTGGTTGAATCCCTACCACGTGAATTGGGGTGTTTTTCCTCGCTATTGCTCATTTCCTCAACGCAAATGTGGGAACACTTTCTCTTAATTACCGTATTTATTATCTACCCTACTTTATTATTGTAAATTTACGAATAACATCGAAGAATATTAAGAAGTGAAGCATTTCTAATATCACAAGAACAAAAAAAAAAAAAAGACATGGAAATAATCTTTACACTGCACTCTCTTATATATGTTGAGTAACATCCTCCTTTTAGTATTTGTGTTCCCCCCTTCCCTTCCTCTCTAAATCTTACGTTATTTCCAAATCTTTGATTATGGCACGCGAGGGGTGCGAGAAAGTAAAAATGATATTGTGTGATGAAACTATTTTGTTAAATAATAATTGTCAAAATTAAATATGGATCTGTGTTAATGTTATTAATTTTAAAAGAGTGGTGGTCAAGGCATGTTCAATAGTCCCAATAGCAAAATAGTTTCAAGACATTTATCTATTGTGACAAGTGTATTTCTTGTCCAAATTACCAATAGTCCAAAATGATTTAGTTGGCCCCGTATTATCAATACCAAATTATTGACTCTGTTTACAGATCAGATTACCAAAGGTAGGGCCAAAGTGTTTGATTGGTACACCAAAGTGAACCGAGCCCGTGTGGGTTTTACTCCGATGTACTAATTAAGCTAATGTGTCAGAGAAGGGTAAGGTTGCTTTTAGATGACTTACACTCACATTTGCGTGGAGGGTAAGTAGAAAACATTTTAGGAATAATAACCTCATAGCACCAAACTGGGATCTAACACCAATCCCCGTCCTCGGCAGTCCAGTTTTTTGCAAGAGTAGTGCCTTAAATCATGAGGTCACCAAAGCGGGTCCTGTAATTATATTATTCTACGCACATGATTTGAAATTAATGGATGAATTTTAAACTACAGTATTAAAATTGTATTTTTCAAGCAGAAATAATAAATTCATGATGCTTTTTTCATCCAATTCACAAGAGTAAAACATTTATTTTTCTTTCGTCTGGTTGAGAAATAAAGTAGTTTTTTATTTTATTTTCTTCGATATCTTTTTACAGAAACGGCTTCCATTGCAAAACACGTGGTATTCACACAACTGATTTAATAAATGAACGCAGTCGAGTTGATATTTTTCCTGAGAACATCTGCTCGTCACCGTGCAACGCTTGGCATCACTGCCATGAGTTTTCTCGAGAGGTTCATTTTGTTCAACATTACACCGCTAGGTCACAGGCTACTGCACCACAACACTTTTTTGAATCAAAATAAAACTGTACCACTTTATTTTAGTTTAGAACAATATGTATGCTGAAAAATGAAATGATAATTATTCTCAATCATATTTACTCGGTTTATACTTTGTCTGTAGATTTTTTTTAAAACAACACTAAACCAAGAAAATACGATCATGCAAAAATTATTTAAACAAAGCTGCTTACAAATATTTAACTTTCAACTGGCGTTAAATTATACTAAATGATAGAGAAATGTGTTTATTGTAATAAAATGAAAAACCGTTTTAGCCTAAGTCTTCCCACATTTAAATGACAAGCCCAGTTTGTTTCATGCAGTGATCTTTAAATTATTTTTTAAAACTTAAATTTGAATTGGCTGGGTGGATAGGAATAAACTATAAACCATGTAAATGAATTGATCTTTACAGTAGTAAAAATCTGATTAAAATATGTATAATAGTTTTCTTAGTAATCGTGTACAGAGAAATCGTCTTAGAAACCGGCCGCGCTCATCTCTCATGGTGATCCATCCCCTTAATACACGTCTTGTCAGAGGTGAAGGAAGGGTTTGGCAATCAGATAAATCTGTGCCGGACCGAGGATTGAACCCCGGACCCTCAGTATAGAAGTCTGACACCTTATCCCTAGACCACCAGGTCACCCTACGTCAATAATTAATCATCTATCTTGATAGAGTATATAAACGACGAATGTAGTTAAAAAATTGCACCTCCCGGAAGTGAATTATGGAAGTTTTTTGAGAAGTTGGATAGCGAAAAAGCATCTTATAAAATTTGTTTTTTAAAGTATTAAACACCATTATAATTATCATCGTTTAGATAAAAATGAAAGTACAGTTTTGATGCAAAAGTTGAGATTTTTTTAGCTCCGCGTCGTTCTACTTATTCAGGTTATACGCCTATGTACTAATTATACTAATGGGTTTGGAATTAGGAAGGCTTAGTTTAGAGGGAATGAATGCACCCGCATTCGTGTGGAGGGAGGATGGAAAGACATTTAGGAAACACCCCCCTTGGTGCACCCCGCCGGGATCGAGGCCCGATATCCCCGTATTCGGCAGTCTAGTCCAACACAATATTAGTGCGTTATACCACGCGGCCACTGAAGCGGGTAAGAGATTATTAATACTATATTAAAAACACACTTATCCCGACTAAAATTTCGATACCGATATTTACTGTTATCGGTACTTTTCTTTCGATAATAGTACGGTATCGATATTTTCCTCTCGATACTTTTAATGAGTAGGCCTACAGTATCGATACTTTTCTTTCGATACGACACCCCTACCCTCAGTACACCCGACCGATATTCGAGCCTCGATCTTCCCCGTCAATGGCAGTTTAGTATAATGCGAGAGTAGTGGACACCGAAGCGGATATTTGTTTAATATCTAACAATTAGACCTACAGTGTATTATTTATTATTAAATAATGTTTATAAAGAGTTCAGTATTCAATTTTGCTGCTCAAAATTCTATAGGCCCATGAAAATTGTATCTAAAAATTATAAACAAACTGGGCAAGCTCTCGAAAATGTCAGCCGAGTCACGTGCTAGCCGATGCAGTTATCTCCTCCCCTCCTGCTTTTTTTCCCTTTCCTCCAAAAACAATGAGTTCGGACGCACACTTCTAAAAATCATGAAAATTGTTTTGCGGCGGAGTTTAAGCCATTTTAAATGATCCAGATTGCTGACAACAATATCGCATTCTAGGATAATACCAATGACATCCGTTGAATAACCAACACGAGATATGTAAATATATTTTAAATGTTGGTCAAGGATGAGCGCGAACGTCTCCGAAAGCGCGCGCCGCGCGGGCGAAACTAGGTCAAGACGAGGGGTAGACACAAGCCATGACGGGGTTGACTGCACGGATAGTGCGCTAGACCATGACCCATGAGTTCAACATATGAAGGTACAAAAGTTAGTGAAGCCTCTTTCATGTAATCTTATGTATACGCTAAACCACGTGTATTGCAGGTCTCGCTACTATGTATTATTATCGCCGCATCTTACTATCCTTTCGGACCGTAAGCACTTACGCTAATGTGTAATGGTAGGGTGATTGTGAGATTAAATGGTGGATCTACTGTTTAACGTGGGATCCGAACCACGGTAGAGGCCTGGCGTTCCACACACTCACAAGTTGTGATTAATACACGTCTTGTCAGAGGTGAAGGAAGGGTTTGGCAATCAGATAAATCTGTGCCTGGACCGAGGGTTGAACCCCGGACCCCCAGCACAGAAGTATGACACCTTACCCCCGGACCACCAGGTTCCCAGTGTCGCTATTGATATAGGTGTCAAATTTAACACTTGAAAGATGTCGTGGCCTTTCTTATGTTTTTAGTATAGCATAAGCAGGATACAGCGGGTAAGGAGGGTAGACTCACATTACACACATTTTGCAGGAACTTCTATATCTCAAACCCCATAAGGACCCCGGCATATACTTTTTTTTAATTAATTCAAATATGACGGAGACCTCTAATCCTCTTTTAACTAGAATCTAAAGTACATTAGAAAGAATCATGATTATCTAACAGATGACACCACGTCTGAATCAACGAATTAAATTATACTTTCCCACTTTTCCTCTTGTACTCTTCAAATTATAGGGACACCACTTTGTTGGAATAAGGGAGATTTATTTTATTCTGTTTCTAGTCCCCAATCAAAATACGAACGTTTTAATGTAGTTTAGTAACTGTCAAATAACCACCGTTGAGCGACTTTCCCACTACGTGTGTACCTGTACTCAGTTTATCCTGAAAGGTTGCAAGCTTACTTTACGTGTGTCAGCTATGGCGTAGCTTATGAGAGGATCATAGTGTCTATTTGCATCCGTCAATGAAAGACCTCTCTATCTCTTTCTCTCTCCAGGTAAAGTGAGTGTGCATTCACCTACCTAGCTATGGGGCATCCATGATTGGAAGGGAGGTAGGTATCTGACAGCTAACAGAAGGTTCTTTATTGCAATCAGTGAGCAATGTCAACCTGTTCGGAAGTAATTATAATTTGCTTACTAATACTAGATTATCAATAAAAAGCGTTATCAATCGAGTCTAATGATACTTATCTAAGGATCACTGTTTAGTTGGCGTTTTTGTAACCTATCGAACAAAATATATTAATAAAACTATTGTTTTTTGTTTCATGGTTGTGGCAACAAGAGATAATTTAGTACATGGAATAATTGATTGGAAAGTATTATATTCACACGTGTACATCTTGTTATATATAACCAGCCATCAAAATTAAAAAAAAGTGTTCATAGCAAGAGACATAAAATACTGTATCTTCGTTTTAAAACAAGTTGTTTTTTTTTCAAACAACGTAAGAACACAACCGCCTTGGGGGCTCATATAACATCACCAGCCATCCTTGTTTCGGCTGGTTTGCCATCTTGATTTCTGAAGAGCACGCCGCATTTTAGAAGCTCTAGTTTGAAAAGTATTTTTTTAAGTGAACCATAGATGCCGCTTCCACAAAAAAGAAACATCCCAGCGGTTATTTTCATAAGTTTGTGTAAATGTTCTGACACCCAAAATTAACAAAGAGTCTTGCAGATCATATTGTTTGGCGAATGGATACATGATAGCTTATCATAACTGTCAGATATTAAAGACTTACTCTGATTTTGGTTGGAAGAAGAGTAGAGAAAGTTCTAACATATTTCTTTGCGGCCAACATTGCTAATATTTTAATACAATATTAATTGTGGTATTCTTAATATGTATTGATATATATATATCAAAAGTGAAAGCTGCAGATAACATTACTTGATGTATGAATATATTAAAATGGTTTTAGTAACTTTAGTAACTAACTTATTCTGTTCTTCCTAGCAAAATCATACTATACTTCTACTGTGGATGCCCTATAGTAAGCCAACGTGCCATTGTTTTGTTCCTGATAGTTATTAAAGCCAACGTGCTATTGTATTGTTCCTGGTAGTTATAATACTTATCTTCAAATAAAACATTACTAGATATACACATTCGTTTAGATTAACTGCAATGCCACGCGGGACATTACACACAAGACATTCTATACTATTATTTTATATTTTATGGTCGATGGTCATTCACACATTTTTACATGTAATGGGGACCAATTTATTAATTAAGTACCTATATAATTATTTGTTTGCGGGCAACTATGGACTCTATAGAAACAAAATACTCATATCTTATCCAGTGTTTTCAACTTGATATTTTCCAGCAGAGCTGTAGAGTCGGTACACCAGGCCTTTGACCCAGATTCCTTCATAAATGGCTAAACTCTAAAGTATATTAATTAGTAATAATAAATTTACTGCAGTGAAATTACTCCAGATATATATGATTTCATGGGAAACTTCTTTGGCATTGTGAATTTATATATAAATAAATTTGTCAAACCAAATTACTAATCAATGCACACTTTGTGATCTTCTCCTACCAACTTTCTCGATTTTGTGTGTAGTGTAGATTAGAAGCTGTCGTAGGAGAATGGACGTCTTCAAGTTGCGATGTATTTTAATTTTAGCACCACGTCTTACTACCCGTTCGGGTTATACGCTTAAGTACTAATTACACTAATGGATTAGGAATTGGGAAGGTTGAATTTAGAGGAAATGAACCCGCATTTGCGTGGAGGGAGAGTGGAAAACCATTTAGGAACCCCCCCCCCCCAGTTCACCCGACCGAGATTCGAACTTCGATCTCCCCGTCCTCGGTGGTCTGACTCAACACGATTGGCAGCCAAAGTTAAGTGATTGAAAAGATCTGGGGTTTTTAGTTTTTACCTATAAATATTTAAAAAAAACTAGAAGAAACCCAAAACATTGATGCCAACATATTTAAAGATGCAATTCATAAATTTTACCAGACCTGCATTGATTATTTAAATAACTGACGGAGAACTATTTGATGAAGTTTTGTGTGTAAAAGTTATGTCACCAGAGAAAAGATAAAAAGAATGGCGACAAAATGAGAGTCCTGCCAACGCTGATGGGTTGCATTTTTTTTTTAATATTTCACAGATAAATACACATCTTTTAAAAAATTTAAAAATCATTGAATTGTGCTTTTGTCTCCATGGATCTAATCCCCTCACTGAAATAGTATTTTCATTAGTGAACAATGTGAATATGTGGATCAATGAAAAAACCAAATGAAAATTGAAACATTGGAAGCATGCATGTATACCAAATGCAACTTTGGCATGAATTGTATAGTTTTATAAATTTTTAAAACATAAACCTGAGTTATTAAAAAAGTTTGTTATTGTGAAAAGTATGAAAATTAAATTGTTAATATAATATGATTGTTTAAACTGCTTAACTCTGTTATCACTTTCAATAACAGCGATTGAGCTAGTTTGACACAGTTTTGTTGGTTAAAAGGGATTATGTTTCCTTGTTAGACTTTGGCTAGACATTCTGCAATTAGGGCTAGTGGAAGGAATTACTGTAAAATAAATGTTATCAAGCTTTTTAGTTTTTGTGAAATAAATAAACGCAACCTTTTTTTTATGAAACAATTTCTGATTTGTCTTTTTTTTTCGCCAAAAAAATAATGTCGCCGTAATTATAAGGCATATGATGCTACGACAGGCCTTAAGGCTCTAATCTCTGAGTAGACTAGACTGCTAATGACAGGGAGATAGAGATTTGAATCTCGGTCGGGTGTATTGATGAGGTTTTCGCAAAAATGGTTATTCACTCTACCTCCTCGCAAATGCGGGTACACTTACCCTAAATATCGAAACAGAAAATAGAAACATAATTTTGCGGCCAATATTAACATTTGTAATATTTTATATGCAATGATGTTATTTACCAAAAGTGACTTGACCTATGAATAGGTGGAAGTAGATCAGTAATTTTTCTAGCGGGTCAGAGGAAATTTGACTATCTAGGCTTCACTTTTAAGTGGAGAAGTTTGCTAAGTGCGACTTTGTGGGAACAAGATGTGGCGAAACCGGTCCTCACCGCGACACGTGCCGTTGTAAACCGTAGACGCGGGTACAGTCCTATCACGAAAGGAAACCGGCAAGCAATTGGACTTTGAAGGAAATGGGAGACAGACACTTTATAGTCTGAACTGTTGACCATCTCAGACGCGCAAATTTTTTTTTTCCGTCATGTCTTTGAACCCTTTAGAATCGTGCGCGCACACATTAATTACGCTAATATACTTACTAGGAATTAGGTATCAAAAATGTTAGTCTACCTACATTTGGGTGGAAGGAGAGTGGAGAAACCATTAAGGAAAAATCACCCACTAGGATTCGAACCCCGATCTCACTTTTATCAGCACACCTGTCTAGCATGAGCTTGGCGCCTTAGACCATTCGGTCACTGAAGTGGGTTAAAGACAAGTTTTATGGAATAACAAAATTAGTTTGGAGCAATAAAAACTACAAAATGAGATAGAAGTTAAATTATCTAAAATTAAACATAGAGAACAATTGACCTATTTATGTGTTATCTTGAATGGTGTCATTTGATGGCTATTGAATTGCTTTTAAATTGAAAATTAATCTGTTTTCATCATAATTATTTCTTTGTATCATGCCTCATTACATCTGCATGCTAGACTACATTTCAGCATTGTATATTCACTAACTTTCCTTAGCAATGACCAATAAAAATCAGGGCCCACTTGAAAAAAAACCCGACTTGGTGCACTAAGCTGGGGTTTTTTTCTTCAAAATTTCCTGTTTTCAATACTTTAAAATTACAGAATCATGTAAGCAGTGTGTGGGTAGCTAAATGTAAATTGAGAGGAAGTGTATTATTATTATTATTTATTATTATTATTATTATTACACCGCGTCTTACTACCCGTTTGGGTTATACGTACTTACGCTAATGGGTGATGGTAGGGTGATTGTGAGATTAAATGGAGGACCTACAGTTTATCGTGGGATCCGAACCACGGTGGAGACCTGGCACTCCACACATTCACAAGTTGTGATTAATACACATATTGTCAGAGGTGAAGGAAGGATTTGGCAATCATAAAAATTTGTGCCGGGACGGAGGATTGAACCCCGGACCCCCAGCACGAGAGGAAGTGAATCATTAAGATTCAGCATAAGGGGATTGATTCCCCTCTGTAGCCAGTTGAATGGCAAGCCGTATTCGGGCAGGGGATTCTCCTTCAAACTAGATAGCTGAAGCTGAATGATTAAGCGGTATATATGCAGGGGATTCCCTTCTCTAGAGACAAAGCTGCTTGGTTATGCAGTAAATATACAGGAGTCCCTTCTATAGGCATAAAGCTGATTGGTCCAAAAGTGTAGGCAGCTACCTGCACACTTTTCCATCTGAAGTGGTTGAAAATGTACAAAATGTGTTTTGACTATATGCATTTAGAACAAAAATCCATGAACTATTTTAGAAGTTCTATAAAAACAAGTTTGCTATAATATGATTCAATAAAGAACTAAAAAAAAAGTTACTGAAAAAAAATTTGGCCTTTTTTAATAAAAAAAAATCCCAAATAACAACTCAAATTTTCACAAACTTTTTGATTAGTATGGATTAAAATAAATCATATTTAATATAAATAAGAGCTGAAGATGGTGTAACATCACCGAAATCTGTCATCATAGATCAAGGCGAAGGGAATAAAAAATAATAACCAATAAGATATAACATTATCAAATATATTTGGTGTGGGGATATTTTTTTCTCTCGGTTTGAAGAAAATAAAAGCGTTTTCCGGGGTAGTCTCGCAATTCAATGTGCGGTTGGTTACCCCTGGCAAAGACATTTACTTCTGCTAGTAAGAAATAAAGAAAAGTACTAAAATCTAATTTTTTCTAATATTATTTTAAGGAAGTTAATATTTTGCTTGTATTCAGAAGGCTTTCATATATAAAAATTAATAATTATTTCTGAATTTAACTAAACTGTTTGTAGCCAAATAAAAATTGTGCTTAAGATTAATTAATTTATAAAAACTTAATACTTAAAATGACTTAATATAAGAGCCTACAAATGTTTATAAACAAAAAATTAATGACTAGTGTGTTTACGCAGGCATATTTTTAAAAAAAATTGCAGACTTAAAACACCAAGAAATATCTCAGTAAAGAAAAAGCTAAAATCCCTAGTTCTGGGGAGAATCCATCAAGAGTGGCAGGCCTGGCAAAAGGCCTAGACCAGATTGTTTACACTACCGCACCGGTTTGAGAGGGACAACTAACTACTCCTGCATGGGCGATGACGCTATCTCCGAACTATGACGCGGCAGGGATGACGCCACGGGTATTTTGGGCGCGGACGACACACACAGTTCGCAACATAATTTATATCCAGGGAAAGATAGCGTTATACACAAGGCCAAGAAGCTGACACAAGCCCGACAAGAAATTTTTAGAATAATAAGTCATTCTTTTCATGCCACACAACACATGTTTTTTATTCTAGAGTCAAAACTTTTTTTAAAAAACGCCATCAAATAGTTTAATCTGCCGACTGACATTATAAAAACACACAACTCATCCTTACCACATTACAGTAATTACGCATGTCTATAAAATGAACCCTTCCTTTACCTCTGACAAGATGTGTATTAATCACGACTTGTGAATGTGAGGAATGCCAGGCCTCCACCGTGGTTCGGATTCCACGTTAAACTGTAGGTCCTCCATTTCATCTCACAATCACCCAACCATTACACATTAGCGTAAGTGCGTATAATCCGAACGGGTAGTAAGACGCGGTGCTAATAATAATATAAAATGAACATGGAACATGAAGACGCACCGATAAAAATAAATCTTTTTTTTTCCCCGGCCATTCAGGGAATATTTCCCGGGAACCACAAAGAATAGGCAAATAAGCTACTGAGATACGGTGTTAGACAGCTAATGATAAAAGATTCAATTTTCACCGAGGACAATAATTAAATGGAAATTAAATTATTTCCCCATTAATTCAATATGCTTGACATACAGGATATTGCCGTGCGATTATAAGTTAGAACAATAAGCCAACAGCATTAACATATATTTTATATACTGCATAGGACTATTATATATATATTATATAGTCCTATGCAGTATATATATTATATATATAAATATATATATATAATATATAATTACTGTAATGTGGTAACGATAAGTTGTGTGCTTTTATAATAGTCTGTCGGCAGATTAAACTATTTTATAGAGGTTTTTTTAAGTTTTGTCTCTAAAATAAAAAAACATTGTATTGTGTGCTATGAAAAGAATAACTAAATGTTAAAAAAATTCGTCGGGCTTGTGTCAGCTTCTTGGCCTTGTTTTTAACGCTGTTTTTCCCTGAATATAAATTATGTTGCGATCTGTGTGTGTCGTCCACGCTAAAATAATATATATACATACAGTGTGTTAATATATACATACAAGTATATATATACACACATTAAGATATACACCCCTTAGATTTTTTTTAACACAAAATAAGGTAAACCATGATTTTTATAGGAAATCTGCTTTGACCACGACTGATTTAAAGTCATTCCTATTTTGGAATTGTATTTAAATTCTTTATTCGATTTATTAGTGTATAATATAACTTATCTAAAAGCTTATCAAAAGCTTCCATTTAATACTTCCTTAGTGTATTAGGCCTATTGTTTAATTTCTCTTTACATTATGTATTAAACGGACTAATAATATTAATACAAATGAAATATCTATATTTATTTCACTATGGCAACATCAATATCCTTTTTCAAATAACGGGATGCCTATGAAAATCGGACTTTTTTTTTGTTGCTACACTATTTTTATTTCAAAATATTCTGAATTGCCAAGGTTCCAAACGCAAAAATGTATGTACTTATATTTCAGTTCCAAATTATTAGGCTTTATAAATTAGCAGAAGTATCAAGCGTTACTCGCAATTCATTGCGTGGTTACCCCTGGCAACGCTTTTCTTTGCTTAAAACACACAGAAAAAATTCTCACTTTATTTCTACAACCCAGTTATTAATAAAAAATAAAATCCAAATTTTAAAATTCTGACAGCGAGATGCACATGTTCATGCAAAAGGGCTACTAATTTTTAAATTAGCGATAGATATCACACAATGCTCATGAATAGATATATATATATAGTCAAAATTGCCTTAAATTGTTTATTTGTAGGCTCATTAAAATATTCAATTCAAAAGCTCATTTATCAGTAAGAAAACATCACTGTCCAAATACTGTAAAACATCATTAATTTATTTAAAAATATGCTGGTAGAAGGACTAGAAGTCAACTATCAGATTTGTTTTGTCGGCGAAGGGAAGGTCAGGGTTTGAATTCCGGCCAGGAGTACTAAGGGTGGGTTTAAGTAAATGTTTCTCACTTACCATGAAAAAGCGTGTACATTGCCTTTAAATTTAAAATAATTTGGATTATTAAAACACGTTTAGCCAGGACGTGTAGTAAAACGCATGAAATAAAATTAAATATAATACAAAATAAGCTCAAATAAATTGAGTTGCAAATTTAGTATTTGCTCAAATTCCGTGATTATAGTATTCGCAAGTTATCCTTGGTGTAAATCAATCAATTAATATATCAATTTTCTCATCACATTTGTTTAATTACCAACGCGCACCGGCTCCACCCACGAAAGGGAAGTTAAAACGATTTAAGTGGGAAATGGTGGCTCGCGTGTTGCCTGAAAAACTGCACGCACAGCGGCCGCGGTAATCCATAATTTGCCAGCCAGCTTCCCACCGTTACAAGAAACTCGCCGAGAACTTCTACTTTGCCTTGAAAGTAGGTTACACAAGAATCGATAAAGTTCTATTTTAAAACAATGACGTTACCTATCTCCAGATTTTCGAGTGAGCCATTGAGAGGATAACAGTTTGTTGGTACTATTCAGAGCAGATCTATTGGATCAAGTAAAAAAAAAAACTACAAGAAGATAGAATTACTAAACTAAAGTTGAGCAGATCTATTGGATCAAGTAAAAAAAAAAACTACAAGAAAATAGAATTACTAAACTAAAGTTTAGCTACATTTGATATGTAAGAGGAATAGACATCAACATTAACATGATCTAACTTCAATTTATTAAATAATAACTTGACTAACCTTTCACATGGTAGGGGTTACCATGGTAATCCTCAACCTTTCCTTAAAATACTTAAACCTCAAAACCCAAGTAAGTATGTCCACCAGACTTGAGTGGCCGCATGGTCTAATGCGCTACTCTCGCAGTAGACTAGAATGCCAATGACTCGGAGATCAAGGTTTGAATCTCGATCTGGTTTACTGAGGGTGGTTTTAATAAATGGTTTACCACTCTCTCTTCACGCAAATGAGGGTACACTTCCTATATAGTCTTACTAATCCTTACATCTATTAGCTTAATTAGTACATAAGCATATAACCTAGCCCAAACGAGTAGTACGACGCTGTGTTAAAAAAAAATTCTCAGACATGGAAGTTTAGGTTATGCTGGGTTAGTTTGTAATAACATTTATAAACCATTATTTTATGTATTGTAATAACATAATATATAAACAATTATTTTATATAATTAAATAATATATATTTTATTTAATAATTAGTGTTCATTTAAAATAATTGTTTATGTTATGAATTACAAACTAACTTAACCTAACCTCCCATGTCTGATAAAATTAAATGTTAGGCTAGTAAAAGTTAGGATCATTGTGATAATCTTTATTTGAGTAAAGTCATTTTTATGCAAAGTTGTCACAGTGTATATTGTCGGAAGAAGTGGTAACCAACATGGCATGAACATAATGAAAGTATTTTATTCTGCTTATTTAATTATTATCTATACCAGCCATCAAAGCAAAATATTTTAGCATCTTTCTGTTTCCTGTTCCAAACATAATTTATAACATTGGTACAATTTTAGTGAAAAAAATTTTTTTTTGAAAATAATTGTTTTGCATACTTGACTCAGAGGAAGAAAGCATTTTAGAGGTAATCTAGCTGCATTTGCATGGCAGGAGAGTGAGAAACCATTTAGGAAAAACCACCCTCAGTACTGGGATTGCAACTCCATTCCTGTCATCTGCAGGCCAACCAAACACAAGAGTGACAGTGACGCCTTAGACCGCTCGGCCTCTGGAACGGGTATCTTACTCAATTTATTGATACCCATCTTGATTACACCTGGGACTTAGAACCGGCACAATATCCAGTCCTCGGCCGTTAATTTATCAATGTGAAAGGGTAAACCCCTATTTTCATCAATGATAAATTTTCGGCCATGCCAGGAATCGAATACGGGACCCTTAGCTCATGATCACAATATATGGACTATTTTTTTTCAAAGGCTTGTGAGTGAAATTGGTTGAAAATTTGACGTGATATTTTAAAAAATGGGTCATTCCATGTCAATTCAACAAATTTTTGAAAAGTTGGTTTCTTCATGATTTTTAATAATTTTTGCCCACTTATTTATGCAGCTTTTGGGAGCCTAAACCAATTTTAAAAAATCAGCCAAACGTTTGGCTGGCACAGCCATTTTAAATGTGTGGCTTAGAGTAATTTTAGCGTTTTTAAGCATTTGCGCCAAATGCTCTGCTCTATCTCCTGTAAAATTTGTTCAAATTCAATAAAACAAAAACCATTTTACTCAGGGTGAAGTGCTCTTTAATTTTGGGACATTATGCCTTTTCATATTTATTCTTTTGTTTTCAAGTTTTTATAGCCCAATGTTGAGAAATTAAATTTGATTTTTTTTTTTTTACTTTGAGGAGGTATTTCACCAAGAAGGGGACAGAACACCTAAACCAATTTTGTTTATAAGAACTTGGTAACAGGTAAGCTTACCAAAAAAAATTGAGGTGTTTTAACCCGATTTTTATTTATAGGCTTTCAAAAATGGGAAATTTTAAAAATGTATGAAGTTTGACATGCTATAAGTTAAATTTTATGGAGGACTGAGAAAACAATTGAGCTTTGCAGTATAGTGAGTTCTGGAATACAACAGTGATGCCGGAACTTCAGTTTTGGGAGTACAAGTGTACAATGCTAGTTGGAATTATATGGATGTCTGATAAGGGCTAAGGGTAGGGTTACCATAATTTATTGAGGCCATATCCGGTCAGATGTATTTCCGGGGTGGCTGGGGGTATGGAATACCCCCCGGGAGAGTAGGGGGGCCCTCCCCCAGAATTTTTTTTTTAGATTAGGTACTGAAATCTGCGTTTTTAGCTATCCTGATACGTGAAAAATGTTATCAAACTTAGCTTGATTTATAAGCTTTTTAAATTACACAAAATAAGTATTATGGGGTTAATAAATTACAAATTTATTATAACTAAGCCTTTTTAATACACTATCACTTAAATTCCATGAAATATTTGCATACAGTAGATAACATAAGTGTTCATATTATATTCTGAACTTTTCAAGTACTTTATTCATGCTCCAACTTTTGATTAAAATGTGCTGGGTCCAGGGACAGGTTCTTCAATTTTCCTTGATTCATACTTTTCAGATGAACTGACCTTCCTCAGAAAAGACTTGTCATTTTTGAAGTGGTCGTGGAATTATGAGCATATCATAACAGAATTTGCTTTAATATAAAGAAGATTTCTTACAACTGAGAGAGATAATCTTCCTCTTTCAGCCGGCCAAACAGACCCCATCATTGAAAAAATACGCTCAGCTGGAGCCGAAGTACCAGGCAGACACATGGCGAATTCTACTATTTTGAAAATATTCACAAAGGAGACATTGTTTCTAGAAAATGCTTCAAATACTTGTTTCCATTTCTCTTGAATTTTGGGGGTTTCATCTTTTGGTAAGGAATCCCATTCAGGTTTCATATTTTTCAGAATTTGGATTAGTGACGAACGCTCATCAAATAATTCATCCACATTAATGGAATCCGGAATAACGCTGGCAAATTCCCCAATTTGGCCGCGTTTTCGGTTCATATTAGTAAAATCCTGACATTTCTCAGATCCGAACGCCAAACCGGACACGTGTTCCAAACCCGGACTGTCCGGACGAAATCCGGACGTATGGTAACCCTACCTAAGGGTGACCTGGCGGTCTAGGGGTAAGGTGTCTGACTTCTGTACTGGGGGTCCAGGGTTCAACCCTTGGTCCAGGCACAGATTTATCTGATTGCCAAACCCTTCCTTCACCTCTGACAAGACGTGTATTAATCACAACCTGTGAATGTGGGGAATGGCAGACCTCCACCGTTGTTTGGATTCCACGTTAAACTGTAGGTCCTCCATTTCATCTGACAATCACCCTACCATTACACAATAATGTAAGTGCGTACAGCCCGAACGGGTAGTAGACGCGGTGCTTATAATAATACGGCCTAAGGTGGTTGATGATTGTGTTATGTTACTAAAATTCTTTTCTTTGTTGCTTTGCATTAACAAAGTAATTATTATGGTACCTATAGAGTATTTAAATATGCCAAGAATAGACATATTACTAATATTTAAAGCAAAAAGTTAGCCTAGACCTAGATTAAGCAATAAAATAGTTATGTTCTTTGTCTTTACCCATTTTGATCTTATTCCACCTTCTTCGCTATCCTACTTCTATTCCATTCCAATTCTTTTGTCCATTTAATTTTAAAATATTGCAAAAAATTTATATTATGTATTAAAAATAATACCAAAAGCAACTTAATGAATTATTTGCTGATGCATGGAAGGTTAGGTTTGTTAGATTGAAATAGTTTTTTATTCTTGAAATATTGGTAACAGGTCAGAGTATCGCTATAATATTAGATAATTTTTATTTATAATAATAATTATTATTACTACACAGTCAAGTAGCAGGCAAATCGAATAACTAAGATTTAACAAGTGTGATCATTTAAAATAGGTTGGTTAGGTAATCATTATCTAGGCCTACAATTAAAACAAAACTTGTTATTATACAATTACAAAGAAAATGTAGAAACATAAATCGAATAACTTTATATTGACTCACATTATTACCTAGTTTTATAATACTGCAATTTTGGTGTTGCCAAGTATCAAGTAGTAGCCTAAGCCCCTATGGTATATTGATTATATAATATTTGTAGAGGTTTGGTCATGCAATTTCACCATATTTTTACAACTTTGTTTGTGAAAATTGTTACAGGCAAAAGAATGTTCTACATTCAGCAGTTGTACAAATTGATGAGTTTGAGAGCAAAAAGTAAAGGTAATAAGGGCAGACTTGCTCCAGAACGTTGGATTTTGGAGATTTTTGATACATCAACATGTTGGGGTACCTTTTTTTTTTTTTGTGGTCGACTCAACAGGCCAAGACTGTGTATGATGACTGAACAACACGTATTGTCTGGTACAGTTATATGGGCTGACTGTTGAAAAGGCTATTTCCTCTCAAACGATGGTAGCATGCATGCATGCATGCATATATATATATATAGTTTTATATATATAAAGTTTTATATATATAAAGTTTTTATATATATATAGTTTTATATATATATATATATAGTTTTATATATATAGTTTTATATATAAATATATATATATATATAGTTTTATATATAAATATAAAGTTATATCCATCATAATGTCAACCGTCAAATCAACTTTGTCAATCCTACTACAAACCCATGAACCAACAACATAGAAGGTTATTAATGCTATTGATCACGACAAAGACTTCATTAGTCTTGGGGTTTTGCGTTCAAAATTAGTTTCAAACATATAGATGTAATAGCATGGAGTTACGAAAAATCACATACTAAGGAAATAATTATAAATTCCCGTATTTAAGAGGTTGCTTTGCAATGAAAAGAACTAAAATCGGGTAAATTTATCATGTTCATTTATGAGCATTTTGTTTTGTGCACAGTAGGCCTATATGGTTAAAATATTATGAAAGTTATTGTTTGACATTTTGAGTAGGCCAAACTAAATTTGAACTTCAAAGCATTACTATAAAAAAAATTAAACAATCCTAATATTGCTATTTACATATTATTGGTGAGTCAAATAATGTTTTTAGCGTTTTTAGTTTTGACATCCACTTAAAGTATATCATCCCCAAATGTTTCTTAAAAAGCTTACAATAAACTTCTCTAAACAGTATATAACTTATGCAAAGGCTTTTTCAATTAACCACCTTTACACTATTGACTATTCGTAGTTATACAAACTTAACCTATACACAATTATATTTTTGAATTTATATTGCTAATTTACCTATGTACTTATCTTAAACTGAGCTGCTAGGTTATTTGGTACCAATTTAACACAACCCCCCCTCCCCGGCCCTGCGCCAATGACCAGTTAACAGGGCGGGACCTAGAAGATAACCTAGGCTACACAAATATTCTTTAAATACTTACTTTGACTTAAGATCTTGGTTTTCCTCGATAAGCTTCAGTCTATCCACTTCTAATTTGGCATTGTTTCCAGCCAGCTCATCTAAAGATTTACGTAGTTCAGACAGTTCCTGCTCAAACATCACTTTTACATTCGTCACTTCACTCTTCTTGATTTCATCAATAGTATGTACTTCTCGTCTTAATTTGTTATTTTCAAGTTCTAATTGTCTTACCCGATCTATGTAATCCGCCAAGCGGTCGTTAAGACCTTGTAATTCCTCTTTTTCCTGAATACGAGAAATGCGAGTTGGGGACAGGGGGCTTGTTGGTCTCCCATGGTTTATAGAACTACCGGCTTGTGGAGTATGAGTTGTGGACGAAGAACTAACAGTAGATTTCCTACTCACACGTGTCGACATTATTCTAGATGATCAGATACACCAAAATATCACCACAAAATAAATAACAATTTGTAACTTTCACTGACAAACTGCTCAACAACTATACCCACGCTTAGTCACAATATGGCAGAGCTTTACTTTACGAGATAGAAGCGCGATTTCCCAGTTTGCCGGTATCACGTGATAGCTGACGTCATAGACACGCCCACATAAAATCAAAATTCAAATTGAAACGTTCTTATTTTGAATTGATGAACCGTCATTAGCAATTAATAAAGAATGTATGTTATTATAGTAAATATATCGAGTTCATAAAAAAATATTTTCTCTATTTAAAATAAATAAATACAAATATTCTTGGTAGCATAAATATGTGCGCTTAGGCAGGTATAGCAAGGAAATATCACAAATGGTTTAATAGTAGCCCTTTTACACCATGTGAGTTGAATTGATTAAATTTACTCACTAGAGAGCGCACACATAACTCTCATATTATAACTAATATATTGTTAACAATCAAGTTATGAAAAGGACAAACATTATAATAAAACAATTGAATCAATGCTTTGGATAGTTGAGGAAACTTTGAGGCTACTAAAGTTTTATTTATCTATTATAAAGAGTAATCGCCTATTTCATCAATCTGTTTGTATTGAAAATAGTATTCTATGTTTGTTTAACTATTTGTTAAATATATGATGAAAAAAGTATTAGCTAACATAGAGGATAGTTGTATTAATTAGTATAGTGAGGTGTTGTTAAATAACTTTATTTTATTATTTTCTTATATATATTATAATTTATTTATTAGTTTAGATAAATTCAAATTTTATGACTGTAATACTATTTTATCATACTGAGGCTGGGTTTATATTCATGCATAATAGCGTAGGTATATCGTATAGCAAATAGTGCACAAGAAATAGAAAACATTATTTTCAACACAGTAAGTCGTGTACAATGCATAAAGTTGATTTAACATTAACATCTTACACGTTGTGTATGAAGTGTAGTAAAGGTAATCATTGGACTTGAGAATCAGCCAATGAGATACGATGAGAGGATATTGTAGGATAATTATGTATTATTGTGTTGGTAAGGTGTCATCATGTGACCATGGTGATCACATGATGCATCGCTGACACATATATTATAGAGATGATATATGTTCAAGCAAAGTGTTCATTGTTAACTTTAATACCTGTTTAGTAACTAGCACTGTAATAGATGAAACCAACAATAAAATAGGAAAGTTGATCATAATTTTTAATTGGTTTAACATTAAAATATAATATGGTGTCGGAAGTAGAAATAAACTTCACAGTGCCACAGGCAATCGATTTTGACGCTCCGAACTTAGCGGGATTATGGAAATCCTACAAACAGAAACTCAAGTTCTATCTTCGAGGAAAAAGACTAAAGACATCAGAAGATGAGGTTAAGATCGGCATTTTAATGACATCGCTAGGTGACAAAGGCCTGGTAATATAGAATAACTTCAAGTTAGTACATTCAGCAAAGTATAACGAAGTAATAGCTGCGTTTGACAAACATTGTACACCGCGGAAGAATACAGTGTATGAAAGGTTTGTGTTAAATGGAATATTAAAAAAGGACGGGTAATTGTTTGATTTATTTTTAACAGAGTTGAAGTCACAGGCAGCATTATGTAAATATGGTAATCAAACTGAAAACTTAATTCGAGATCGTATGGTTTTTGGTTTTGGTGATAAAGGGCTGGTTGAAAGTTTGTTAAGAGATTCAGATTTAACATTTAAAAAGGCTGAGGAGTTTTGCCGTAAGGCGAAAATGTCCCGAAAAGAAACGGAAGAAATTCATGGCGACAACAAGCAACAAATTGTAGCGTTGGAAGCGATTTAGAGAAGAACTAATTTTCGGGATCCTAAATATCAACAAGCGGTCATGGTCAAGACGTCCTGTAGCCGGTCAAGCGGGTTAAGCGTCCCATCGCTCTAAACTATTGAATTCAGGGAAGATAGTGAATCAAACTAATAAGACAAAAGCGGTCAGGAGAGGCCTTCGTTTGTTTGTGCTAAGTGTGGCCGTCACCATGCCTATAGAAAGTGTCCTGCTTACAATCAGGAGTGTTTTTTTTTAATGGTCTTAATCGTTTATTGAAACTGTGTGGGAAGCGAACCTGTAGTGTCAACGTTGTGGAAGAAGCAGCCCAACCTTCAAACGACGAGCAAGCATGGTATATTAATCTTGAATTTAAAAATTTAGAGGTTAAAGTTAAAGTTGATACTAGGGGGTGAAATAAATGTGATCAGCTTGAGTACTGTAAAAAAATGGAATCCATATCCTGAAATATTCCCTACTAGGACTTTGTTAGCCCCTTACGGAAATAATACTCTTTTAAAATCTAAGGGTAAAGTGAAACTAGAGGTATTCTGTAACAGTGTATATACTACCCTGTACTTTGAAATTATGTCGGCAGACGTTAAATGTGTAGTAGGCCTGCATGCCTCTCTACATCTGAAGTTGATTAAAGAAACCTTTGCTATTGAAGAAAATTTAAATCTTCTTGAGGCCTATAGTGATGTGTTTACAGGCTTTGTTAAAGTACCTGTAATGGTGAAACTATATTTTTTGGGTTCCAACAGTTAAGATAGGTGTAAAGAGGCAACGCTGAACGCAGGTTTCCCCATAAAGTGATAGATAAATTAAAGGGTATTCTGATTGAATTTTTTAAAAAAGGTATCCAAACTAAAGTTGATTGCCCAACGGATTGGGTGTCTAATTTGATTGCGGTATAAAAACCACATGGTGAGATTAGGCTATGTTTGGACCAAAAAAAATCTTAATGTAGCTATTAAAAGCCCCCAATTGTTTAAATTCCTACAATTGAGGATATAAATTGTTGGTTTAGTAACAAAAAATGTTTAGTGTTTTAGAAATGAGAAAGGGGTTTTGGCACTGTGAGTTGGATGAAGAATCTTCATTCTTAACCATTTTTCATTCTCCATTTGGTCGTTATAGGTGGAATCGGTTATGTTTTGGGATTGCTCCTGCTCCTGAGAGTTTTCAAAAAAAGACCATGGAGATTTTGGGGGATTATGGAGGGATTATGGAAGGGGTTTCTCCCTATTATCTTATTATATCGGCTGAAGATCTGAAATCTCATGACAACATTTTAATCAGAGTTCTCGAGAAGGCAAGAACTTGTAATAAAATTTAATCCTGACAAATTGCAGCTACGAATATCAAATGTCAAGTTTATGGGATTTATAATTAGTTTTTAGGGCTTTCGACGTGATCCAAACCAAATAAGGGTTGTTACCAACATGGATAAGGCAACAAATAAGAAAACTTTGTTAAGATTCTTAGGTATGGCAAAATATTTATCAAATTTCATTCCCACCTTCTCTAATTTTACTCTTAATTTGAGGAATTTAACTAGAATGATGTTGATTTCAATTGGGGACCAGAGCATTATCAAGAGTTTGTTAACTTTAAAAAAATAACTACTGTACCAGTGTTGCACTTCTATTGTAATAATAAACCATTACAAATACAAACCGATAGCACTAGAGGTGGTATTAGCTCTGTATTGTTGCAGGATGGACAACCTTTAGCCTTCACATTCAGGGCACTCACAGAGTCAGAGCAAAGATATTCACAAATAGAAAAAGAACTTTTGGCAGTGTTAGTATGGTTGGAAAATGTAATAGCTATACTTATATAGAAATTTAGTCCATGTTGAGTCTGATCAGCGTCTTTTGGAGAGTCTCTTAAATTTGTCTTATAAAAGGTTAACTGTTCATAGTCATGAGTCAATCAGTCAAATAAATATTTCTGAGGAAAAGAAAACTTGTTCATTAAAGCTACTAATGAAGATAAAGATTTAGTAATATTAAAACAATTGGTTAAGGAAGGATGTCCTGTTAAAAAATAAAAAGTGCCAAATAATATACCGTATCCAGGTATTGGAGCATAAAAGATTATTTGAGTGTTTCAAATAGTTTGGTATTTTATGAAAATAGGATAATTGTTCCAAAAAGTATAGTAATTGATATTCTTAAATTGTTACACGAATGTCATTATTTTGGATTAAGATTACTGTGAATATAGAGAAGTTCATACAATCTTGTGGTTCGTGTAGCTCACTTTCTAACAACAATGTAAAGGAGCCACTACATCCTTATCCCTTGCCAAAACGTCCATGGGAGCGAGCTGGGTGCGATCTTTGTTAGTTCAGAAATCAAAATTATCTTGTCTGTTATGACTTATTTTCTAATTGGATAGAACTGTGTACTGTTGCTACTAAAGATATTGAGACAGTTATTTCCAAGTTGAAATCTATTTTTTCCAGATTATTTGTTCCGGATGTTTTGTTGAGTGAACATGTCCCCTTTAACATTCATAAATTTGTTCAATTTGCCAGAGATGGAATTTTCCATCAGCCTTAAATATAGCCAATACAATGGTTTGTCTGAGAAAGGTACTAGTGTAACAAAAATATATATTACGAAGAGCAGTCCTGGGGGCTCATGACATTTACTATGCTCTCATAGAATATAGAAACACTCCACTCAAGAATCTCGGCTGCTCTTCGGCCCAGTTGTTAATATTTAGATTTTTGAAGTCAAAATTACCATGTACATACATTATCACACTTACTTCCACAAGTAGTTGACTATCCTACAGTCGCCAGAAAACGTGAAGAGCATAGTAGTAGGCAAGCTACCTACTATAACAGAGGTGTTAAGGAGCTGGCTACTTTCAAGCCTGGAGATCTCATTTACTCTAAGGATAAATTAAATGATTCTAGAAACCATTGGAGCAAAGGAGTAATTGTAAAGAACCTTCCCTATAGGTCTTATTTAATACGTAATCAGTTTGGAAACATAAATTGTAAACGTAATCGAAAGTTCCTTAGATCTTGTTCTCCGGGATTTTTGCCAACTGAACCTAGTCAGCTTGGAGGGGGGAATAATGGCACAAAACATAGGCTTAGTGATAATTCTGTCAATATGAATGGTTTTACCTACCCTAGTACGGTAGGGCCACATTCATCAGGTGTAGTGGGGGAGTGTAATGAGGATGTTAGGTTTGTGCTACCACCTGGAGAACCTTTCTTTACAACAATTAAAACAATGATAACTAGAAGTGGCAGGGAAGTAAGACCACCAAAATATCTTGAGGATTCTGTTTGGTTTTGTTATTTTCTGAAGAAAGATGTGTATTGTAGGTTTACTACATTTTGCTCTATAGAATCTCTGAGAGGAGATGTGAAATATGTTTGCACAAGTGTTCATATATGTAGTATGTGTAAGCTTCTGCAGGGAGGTATAGGATAATTATGTATTATTGTGTTGGCAAGATGTCATCATGTGACCATGGTGTACTAGATGAAACAAACAATAAAATAGGAAAGTTAATCATAATTTTTAATTGGTCTAACATTAAAACATAACATGCTGTATGAAGTATAAATAAACTTCACAGTCCACAGTAGAAAGCCGAATAAAAATATTAGGGCAAAGAGATAGATGAAATTATGATTGGAAAGAAAAGTGAGTTGGATAGTTGTACCAAAGGTATTTAAGTGCGCAATGCAGTTTTGGAATTGAGTGATTTAAGTGGAAATAGGGGGACTTAGGAAAATTTTTCTAAACTGAAAAAGGGTGAACTGTAAATGGAGGGTTCTTGCCACCTAGCAAAGGCTCAATTACGATTAAAATTAAAATGTAATTGAACACATACGATGTTTATAAAATATTTTTGAACACGCCCCATTTTGATAGTCCTTATCTACCATTTTGAGAATATAAATCAAAACTTGATAGAATCTTTAGAATGTTTGCTCCATTTCACCAATAATTATATGTTAAATTTAGTTGATGATTTAATCTAATAGTTATTGAGAGTTAAGAAGAGTATTTCGTGTGTGATGTACAAACCTCCCGTTAATTTGATTTATAACTCTTCTATTCACGATTGAAATTTAATATTGGAGGTCTGGCTGATAATGAATGTCATTATCAGCGTTCTTTATTTTGTGAACCCTTCCTTAACTTTAATTACCAGCTGATCTTTCCAAGGCATATACATATTGGATAAATGTGTGTTGTGATTCTAATATAATATTATTCGTTCTATTAACTGTATAATACTTTATTTAGTAATTATTTCCTTATAAATTTCTCGTTTTAAAAGTTAGCACACATTTTCTATTGGTTTCAAGTTTGAGGAGAGCCCTGGCCACTTGAAGTTTAAAAAATTCTTACTGATTTTACATTAACTTTTCTCATTTGCTCACAAGTGTGTTTCAGTGATGACCTACTTTCCAAATACTTGCTGAAAAGGAACAATTTTGTAACGATAAACACTGATTTAAGAGATGCCTTAAGGAAAGTATAGTAAAATCAGAAAAACACCCGCAGTCAGTCATTGTGTCTTGAGTGATATTAGTTGGAAATACTTTTTTTATATTGTCCGGGTAATTATGTGGTAAGATCAGTATCAACCATTGATAATAATTATAACTGGATGTATATCTGCGGATAAAATTTTAGAGTTGTCGTCTGCACGTCATTGTGTAGGAGAGAAGGAAACCTTCAGTTTTCTCTTTCTCTCTTACACACATACAAGGCAATTTGGAATTTTGACATAGTTCACTAATTTTTATGAATTTATTATAAGAGATATCAATGGATGATTAGTTAAATGAAATAAATGGGGTTATAAAGAGTTTGAAGAGCATAACTAAGTTCAACACTCATGACGTGTTTCTTTAAATAAGCCGATTCAGGCTAAATAGTAATACTCTACAAACCTATATGCTAAAAATTAATGATCCTACGAATGTAAGACTTCTACACAAAGTTTGTCATTCGAACAAAAGTAATTATGTTTTATCAACCTTATTTCACTATAGTTAACTAACATTAAATATGATATAGTTTCTGAAATCAATATAAAAGCTAAGAGCCAACTTCAAATATATTGTAATGTAGTTATACTTCCTAAAAGCCCTATAACCTAAATTATAGTTTGAATGTAAAATGACTACACAAAGTTTGTTATTCAATCCAAACACATGTAACTAAATTTTAAAATACCTTATTCCATTATAGTTATTGACCATTAAATACAATATGACTTCTGAAAGCAATAGGATATTGTGACAAAGAAAACGTCCTCCCTCTTTAATTATAAACTATATTTACAATCAATTCGAGTAACAAAACATATATTATTTACTTTTATTTGCTGATGAACGTAAAGTTGTGCCAATATTGAATTTATCTATTTTCACTTTGCAACTAAAAGAACTTTGAACTTGCACCGTCTGTTGGTGGACAAGTTTTTTTTATTAAAGATTGTTCAACTTCTAATTATCTGCGGAGCAGACTTCAGATCCTTACATATTATGTTCAGACAAAACAATATTGGTTAAACATAAACATGCCCATATCTGGTGGAAAGTTTCTTGAGTTTGAATGAACTGCGTCAATATATTTGTTCTCTTCCGTATCCTGTACAGTGTATCACTGGGGGGCATCATGCCCTTTGGGACGTACCAGTGATGTTATAGATTCCTGATTCAGGAGTAAAAAGAGTTACCCTTCCGATCGAACAGAAGTTAAATGCAGTAAGGTATATGAAAGAAAGATGTAGTAGATACAGACTTATATTTACAGTTGGTGCTAGGAGGGGAGGGGAGCCAACCCTAGTGGGTGCAGCTTTCTATGACAGTAGTATTAATTATGGTCAGACATATAGACTACAATCCGATGCATCAATATTTACAGCTGAATTATTTTCTATCTTACAGCATTGAAATATATCTTATCTTTACGTCCGCAGCTTGTAGTGGTAATTAGCGACTCCCGTTGCGCATTGGAGTCTATAAGTGGCTTGTCAAGCCCTCCATCATACCCATTGATAATTCAAATTCTCGAAGAGTGCGCCTCTCTACGAACTAGGGACTACGAATTTGAGTACCAATGGATTCCTAGTCAGGTGGGTATAGTGGGTAATGAGAGAATAGATAGTTTGGCATCTAGTGTAAATTTACTTTCCATTGTACAGGAAATCCCACTACCATATAGCGACTTTATACCGAGGGTAAAACTCAGGAGTCAGGTTAAATGGAGCGAATGGTGGGAGACCACATGCCAGCAAAAAGCAAAATGTTACCATGGTGTACGTGGTACAAAATTAGTTGCATCATGGTTTTCAGGAGTTAAGGGCACTAGAAAGTTTATTTGTACAATAATCCGCTTTCGGCTTGGGCACGCCAACACGAAAGACCGACTTTATTTGATGCGCAAGGTACCGTCCTCACATTTTGTGGTTTGCCACGTTCCTGAAACATTGGAACATATATTTATGACTTGCCCTGTACGTCAGTTGGCTCGGGTAAATTACATTCTTAATTATATTACAGGCTTTTCTTTAGTTAATTTATTACATTCAGACAACGTTACTTTGTATAGGAGACTGTACAATTTCCTTCTAAATATAAATATGTCGGTGTAGAGACGAACAAAATATGTCTTCCCGGTTATCTCGTAGACAAAATTCGTGTTGAGTAAGGGCTAGGTTATGTGGGTCAGACATGGATTGAACTCATAGAAAAATCAAGAGAGTAGCATCGGGAGTGAATCGAATTCAAATGTTCCTGGCTTATTGAAGAAAATATCTTCAGTGCCATTGAAGAAAGGGGGAAAAAAACTTGGAACATTCTTAAACAGGGTCAAACTCAAGAAGATGATTAGAATTTTAAAATACACATATATTTTGGTCTTACCTGTGTATAAAACAATAATATTCATTTTACCAAATATCAAAATGCGAACATTTTAATATTTAGCAATGAATACAAATAAACTACCGTTGTGTCGTAGTCTTTAGTAGTTACAATTAGAACTAATTGTCAGCAAGTTCCAAGTTACGCTACTAGATTGAGCCTCTAGCACATGTTGACAATTGTTTTCTTGGTTCTTAATTTCCTAAGCGTGCGATTCATGCATTATTATTCTATATGTAAAAAAAAGAAGCTAATTTTGTGTTATTTTTAAATTTAACATCTTTTAATGCTTGCTTCCTGAACATCTCATTTTTTTAAAAATTATTAATAAATTTTTTTTTCAAACAAACATTTCTTTGAAGTGGATTCTTCTTTGTTTTGGAAGATTTATTCTTGGAAAATTCGGACGTTTTCAAATGACGGGAGACGGAAGTGACCCGGTGAATTCAAATGGAGATAGAAGGGTTCTGGATCTATCATCTTGAGTTACTGTGTAATTCTCGTCCACGGAAATATAAATTAAACATATTACGAGCGAGGATTATGCTTCACATCAGGAAATGGGTTTAAATAATAACTGGAGGTGCTAGGAATATACAGGAATGAAGGCGGGAGTTGCCCATGCTTATTTCATGTAAATTACTCGAAACAAAATCTCACCAGAATTGTTCCAGATATTTTTCAAGAAGCAGTTTTTTTTTTTCATTTTTGTAACATCAAATATATTTAAACTAAATCTACAGGAATCAACAACCATCAGTGAGCCAACTTACATTAAATGCAAGTCATAGGAACAAATTTAACTCAATCAATTCGACAAATAAAGAAATTATGTTTCAAAATAATTAGTTGTATTTAAATTTTTCAACATAATATTTTTTTCTTGGCATTTTATTCTTCATGGAAACATATAAAGACTATGTATTTTTTTGTTACTGAATCATTAATTGTCCATATCATAACATTTATTTATACCTTTCATTGTCTAAATTATAAGATAATTTATTTTATTATGTTAAAGAATGGTCGGATTTTATAATCCAATTTCATTGATATATATTTACTTATTTTTATTCAAAATATTTTGCTTCTGGTCAAGTAAAATATTACCATGAATTTTATCTATTTTGTTTACTGTAAAAATATATATTTGCTTAAATCCTAGAGTGTAAGTGGAGCTTCACAGGAGGGGTAGTAGGGAATTATACTTAAAAATATAAGATAAACAAGTGAAACTTTTTTTCCTTATTAAATGTTTACCCTCACATATGGTACATCTCAAGGTAACATATTTATTTGCATTGTTGAAGGTTTTTTTTTTGTATTTTTTTTTGTCTGTATTTTTATTGTTGAGATCCATAACAAGGTGTGGAGCATTGTGATTGTTGGCCTGATGGTCAAAGTGGTCCAGTATTTTAAGGTTAAGGTTGTAACTATCCAAACCCACCCCACCAGTAGTCCCAAGTCATAGAGTCAATATTGTACACAGTACTGGTTGGTATGTTTAACGTGTTATTTTAATACAATATCTTTTTTCCCATACAGTTCATTTTTCAGTCAAACTCTTATCAGCACACGATTTAGAACAACATTCAATCCCCATTCGACATTTTATCAATAATACATCTATGACCATATCGGGAATGGAACTCAGGACACCTAGCCTGGTTGTCACACACACTAACCCTGTGGTAGTGTTGAATTTATGCTAAGTGATTCATTAAAGATTCGAGCCCCAACCTTATTACTAACGGTGACAGTATAACGAGTGTAATAATACTTAGACCGATCGACCCTCTAGTGAGGATAACAGATTTCTTCATTTGGAATTAAATAAATGGTATAATAGTGTATTTATTGTGGCTGCACATAAAATATACTTTGAAAAATTTAATATTGCCTCGGCGATTGCAGCACAATCCAGTTTACTGAACTATACGACCGAAGAAGTATGATATTAATTTTGATGTGAATGATAAGAGCTGACATAACTCTTCAGTGTTCAACGTCACAACTGTCTAAGAGTGTAGTGACACGCTTTTCAAGAGGGGGTATGGTGCCAATCAAGATAAGCCCTCTGAAACTTAAAAACGCCACCATACATAAATTAATATGTTTCATAAATAAACGTAACTATTATTTAAAATCAAAAACATAATATAGGTATACTCATTTAAAATCCAAATAAAAAAAAGTTCTTACGAGTCAACTTTTTCATGTTTTCCTGTAAACATTTTAAGAGGTATGAAAGTTATTCGTTTGGTTCCAGATCCCATGTAAGTTTTTTCAGGCGATGTTCACCACAATTATTACTACCGCCATTAAATTACTCTATTTCCCACACTAGTGGAAATATACTTATGGCATGATATTTATATGTAGATTTTTGAAGAATCATGGTTAAGGTATACAATTTGTGTTCAGAGTAAGAGAGACACACACAATAAGCAGCAGTTGAAATTTGAACACCAAAAATGTTGGGTGCTTGACTTTGAAGTTTGTTTCAAAAGGTGTGTTTGTGCAAATATAATTAATTTGAAGTTTATTTGAGTTTATACTTGCTGGTTGAATCACAAATATAAATACGGAATAATTTGCAATGAGCTAAATTTATTTATTTGGACATTGCTTATGTTGTAAAGGATTTAAGTTAATATATTAAAATAAGAAATGGTGCAATCTGGCCTGAAAAGACAGGAATCCTTAATAATTAATTATTTTATTAAAAGGAACAAAAGCGATAGTGCAGGTAAATACGATCAACTCGTTAATTTAAATCCAACAAATGAAACATTGTTACTAACTGAATCGATTGCGACTGTATCAACAAAAACCATCAAATTGGAAGAAAGTTCGAAGAATGCTGATAGTAATGATAGGACGGTTTGTGTGTTAAGGCTAATTTGACTGATTTAATGAAAGAACAGCTTCCGATGTCACCATGGGTTCCTCCAGCATATTAGTTTCTCATAAATTCTAAATTAAAGCTTAGTTTTCAGAATTCGTGGCTTAAACGATTTCCTCGGATGGTTTATTGGCAACATCTGGAAGGTGCGTTGTGTAAAATGTGTGTTTTATTTGCTGCCGAACAAGGTGGAAAAGGTGAGCACCAACAGTTGGAAGCATTAGTAAACCGATATTTTACCAACTGAAAGAAATCTATTAATAGCTTTGTCGTGCATGCTAACAAAACCTACCACAAAAAGTTCAGTGATTATGCAGATTTATTTTTGAAGATAGGAAGTAATAAACAAAAGTGTGTAATTGATCAAATCATAAGTGAACGTGAACGTCAAACTATAGAAAACAAAACTAAATTGTGTTCGGTGATTGAAAGAGTAATTTCTTATGTAAGGCAGGAAATTGCTTCGTGAGATAGGAATATCACGGGAAGTGTAATGAAACAGGATTTAGGTGTAAATAAAGGGAATTTTCGCGCCTTATTGAGATTACGTAAGCATGCTGTTGACTTTATTTTGTGAAACCACTTAGAAACTGGAGCAATGAATGCACAATACCGGTATACTAGTCCAACATTCAAAACAAAATGATTTACTTTTGTAGTTGCATAATCCAAGAGTCAATTGTGCAGGAAATAAACATTTCCAAATGTTGTACAGTGTTAGCTAATGAAAGAAGATATATTGATAGAACAGAACAAATTTCGTTATGTGTGCGCTATGTGGACTTAGAGGAAATTAAAGTGCGTGAAGATTTTTTTTAATTTGCACCTGCTCATAATTTAACAGGACAAGGACTTGCATCTTTGATTAAGACACGCCTCAAGCGTTATTATATTGCTTGCGAGTACTTGGTTGGCCAAGGAGATGATGAAGCAGCAGCCATGAGTGGTCATTTATAGGGTGTGCAAGCCTACATTCGTAAAGATTATCCGATGGCATTATACACCTGTACACTTAAGTGCACATTCACTAAACCTTGCACTTGCCGATTCATGTGTCCTTCCAGCTATTAAAAATTGTATTGGAACAATTCAGTCTATAGGAGCTTTCTTTCTTGCTTATGCACTGCGCAATCATGTTTTAAAACAAGATAAAAGTGACTATGGTTCACAAATGGGTTGGTAACTTGAGAGTAACCAAGAGTTGAATGTACACTAATTTTTCAATTATGGGCTGTGTCAGTCTAACAGTAGCTTATACATACATAGGCTTTCAGTATGTCACTTGTGTAGACTCATGAATCGTACCTGCCACTTGTTACTCACTTGTTTCATTCTGTTGTTTGCTATGTAAGTTTATGACACATATTTTTGATTATAAGATACTTTAACTGTTTGTATGGGGTTCCTTACATTTTTTAAATCAATTGCTATGCGAAAATATCTATCATATGTCTTGATATTTTAATTTATACAATTTTATGTTTAGCTTAAGAGTAGTAATAAGTTAATGCAACCGCATTGAAAAATACACATCAATATTTAAATAAACTATTATATTTACTATTACAAATTTTAAAGTTTATTATTGAATTCAAAATGAGGTATTTCACTTCAGGGGGTGGAGTTAAATGAAATATGTAACATAATTAATAACATAAAATTTAGCAGTGCAATTTATATGAAAGAAAACACATGTTTTCAATGATTTTTTAAAAGTGTAAAAAAAAAATTTAGCCAACAAAATGTTTCAATAACTGAGAGATTTTGATTGAACACCTAAATCAGGCCCAACATTTGGTTTAGAGCACAAATAACTTACCAATTAGCTATCCAGGATATTCTCATGATAAATGTAGTTCTAATTGTTTATGGTAAAATATATAATGATATGTTTGAGTGTGGGCTACTAAAAGAGATCTGCGATTATGATCAGTGTGACTCTCGTCGATCACTTTCATAGCTGAGAATATGGTTGTTTTTATATTAGTGGGAACAGTGTAGATTCACTTGACTTGGTTGGCTTATTGAACAAGTAAACAGTGGATGAATTTGTTATCAATACTTAGATAGCGATAAGTCCGACTAGCTCTAGCAACAGATAAACAAAATTAGTCGAATTTCAGATAACTGCTCAAGAACATTGTAGATAAACTAAAGTGATCACATCATGCTAAAATGTGGCCATACTATGAAGAAGAAAGCAGTGTTCTTCCTCCAGAATTGAATAGGAGGTAAGCTAATTACCGAGTTCTAATTTTATTGTATGACGTATAGATAAGTTTTATGAGGAAACTGCATAAAAACGTTATATCGGTTCCTTACTTGGGATATTAAAAAACAATAATGATGCATAATTATTAGGTTTTATTGTATTATTGTAGGGGATGAGTAAAGGATTCCTTTATGATAGGCTTTTATTTTAAACAACATCAATAGTAAAAATTAAAAACAAAATATAGATGTGTGTATGCATTATAATTTTATAATAAACGCATACCGTACGTAAACAGAATAAGTATTTTTATGGCTGTCCATATTTATAATATATTTACTTAGTTGACTCTTGGTGTACATGTATATATGCATATTTTGTTCATGGTAGATAGGTATTTTATGACAGTCATGAGTAGAGTGACAAAACATATTTGCGAGATAGATAAGTATTGAATATAGTGCTGTTTGAAATAATTTTCGAACTACCAGGAAAAATCACATTTCGCTAAACTAACTATACCCTGAGTTATGTCTTGGCCAACATTTATGTTAAGTTATGTTCATATTAAGTTTTCAGATATACATATTTTTGATTGGTGTGTTGAAATTTATACCGAGCTGTTGCAAATGATGGCAGAGATAATAATACTTTGTTTATTGTTAAGAAAACTTGGTTATACTAAACAAGTCAAAAGTATCATAATAATTTATTCAACGCTTTGAATATTTGAAAATTATGATTAAAATTAGAACATAAAAATATTTGTTATTCGTAATTAACATATTTAATATTATTGAGATGAGAACGTTGGTTTTTTAAAACACATATGGAGTTGAAATGAAAGCAACGTCACTGGAAGTAGCAACCATCTTTGAATGGTGTTTTGTGGGTTGGCCTTTTCCATCAGGCCGCAGTAATGTATTTCGAAAAAATATTGTGAAGTTTAAACACTTTTATGCTTTAATTCATACACCAAAGGTAAGAAAAAACTTCTATGTATTCTTTTTTGTTTTCAGCATGTTTTTATGTGCTTTCGTGTACGTGATGTTTCTTTTTAATGATTGTCATTGCACCTGTAACATTCAGGTAATAAGGCTGTGATGAAATGGTGAGAATATAAATTTATTTGCATTACAAAAGTAATGGTCAACGCTAATGCTCTATGGGGTTTAGTTGTGAAGCATGTTTTTGACGTTTTGCTTAGTGTACGATGCTATTTAATTTATTGATTTTGTTTTTAACTTTTGAAGGCATTTATGTGACCGTTTGCTTAGATTTGCTTTTCGGTAAATTTTCTGTCAGGTTATGAAACTATTTATAAAGTGGGTCTAACTAAGCTTACACTCGAATTTTTAAGAAATCTCATAACCGAATCTTCACACTTTCAACTAATGTAACCTAATTTATTATAACCTTGATACATTTCCCATAATGTCTCTTACACTTTTTCTTGAAGGTAGGCCTATTAAATTCAGTGACAGCTCGCGAATGCTATCAATAAAAACTAGAAATTGAAATGTAAACCTGCCTAATTAAATTCAGGCTAGCAACCAAATTTAAATAACTTTTAACAAACATATGCCCTAACATTAAAGACTCGCAAAGTTACACTATACAAAAGTTAAATGCTATTTTTGTACATTGCTAGAAGATATGTGAGGATCTAAAGTTAACAACATTTAATATTTTATCTTATCCAACTACAAATACAACTACTAACATTTGATAACCTTGTGTTAAACATCAGATGCAATATTTCATGAAATAATACTTTTTACTCTGAATTGTTAAATCAATATCAATTTGTCAACTGATCTACTAGCCTATATTATTTGTTCTTTCTTACAAAGACCTAATTTAATGGTTGGTTTTCTAAGTTTCAATGAAGGAGCTTAAATCTTTTTATAAAATATATCCATAATTTTTTTTTATGCAGCTGCTATTGATAGGTCTGATTGTTTACTTATCAAGTTTACACCATTTTAAAAACTCTACATTTCATTTAACAGGACAATTTTGGAAGACCCTAATATATATATATATATTTTTTATCTTGGGTTTTGTCGGGATCACCATCAACTAACATAATGTAACGTTCTACTTGTGTTTATAAAGGGAATCCATTAATGTGCAGTTCTGTCAACTTAACATACACTAAATCTTCACTAAACGTTCACTTAACAGTTTTCCAGCGGAAAACTTTCACGTTATGTCATTTTAAGTGAAGAGTATCACATGTTTCTAGTAAGCCAATAATTTTGCAAGTCGTGTTAACATGGCTCTTTACACTTCATTTGTATATTTTTGGAATGCAGACTACGTCTTCGGTATAGCTTGTCCGCGTCTCACAAACTCTAAGCTATCATAGTCTCTTGTTACATTTTATTTTGTACATCCAGTAAACTTTTATTTCAAGAACCTGTAGCCATATTAGCCCTAACTGCTTTGGTTCCATTTTAATGAACAACTATTTTCAATAATTCTAAATTCACTGTCTGTGTTTTGCTCAAGTTGTTACGTTGCATTACTGAATCCTGACCACATACTAGTTTTTTTTTTACATTAAATGAATGTTTCATGAAAGTTAAGTGAATGTTATGTTGTAAACCTCAATTTTAAGTTGATCTTGATCTCGACATTAGACATGATACTTGGGTTAGACATAGGCCTAGTTACCATACTTATGTAATTGATGCCGAACGCTGCATCTTTATCATATACCACATACCACAGTTAAACTCCTACAAAAGGCGTACAGACACAAATAGGCTTGAAATAGGCCTATTAAGAAGGAAGCAGAGTTAGATTTCTCTTATTGAAAATTTGAACATATTCTTAGTAAATTTAGGCCTAGTTGTTTGATACCATTTAAATGTTTATCCTTATTGTACATACTGTATAGATGAACTTAATCTTAAAATTCTTTTTCATATTATATCTAGGAAAAACAACAGTGTCATCTGTTTACTGCCAAATTCGCTTGGTTCCTACAACATTTGTTCACATTTTGAAGAGGAATCATGAATCCCTCAGATCATGGGTAATTAGAAGTTTATGCATTCACCCCTCTTTCTCAAGCCTTATACAATGTACATCCATTGTAATTTCCATTTAACTTAAGCTAATTCTTCTAATAACTTTATTCCATTTATTCTATATAAATAGTTATAGGTACCCTACCTAATTTATAGGACACATTTTGAAAAGTACTCATTAATTATGTGTAAGTTAAAAGTACTGTAGTCCTAGGCTAAATATTTTTTTTTCTAAATGTAATATTTACTTTGCATATTTAGTAGTGTCATGAAATTAATAAATAGTTTTTACAATTTCAATTTTCACTTTAATGAGCTAATTTGCATAGGCTTATCCATAGTTACTTAATAACTAATAATTATTGTGTTGGTGCAACTATAACATAATTTTGATGTGATTTATACCATTACCTACTCACCTGATGACATAAGAAAGTCAAAAGTTCATTGCCCTACAAAATTACTTCACCCATCCATATTTTGAGATAGTTCTTTCCAGTCACTGCACCCTATCCCAAGCTTGAGCTAGTTGTATCCAGTACACCTCATTACACCCTATCTCTTTTATGTCTATTCTAATATTATTCTCTCATATGCATCTAGGTTTCCCCATCAGTCTCTTCCTGTTGGGTTTGTAAGTCAACACCCTAAATACGGTTCTAGATAGGCCTACTTTTGCGCTTCATATTCTGCCCACCGAAATCTACAAGACTTGATTGTCCTAACAATGTCTTGTGGGTTTGTAACTCGTAATCTTGTAACCTCCTCCTTTCCAGTATTCTTATCCCTGTTTGGACCAAATATCTTCCTAAGCACCTTGTTTTCAATCATCTTAGATTTATTTTTGTCACGTATTAAGAGAGCACTGTTTCATAACCAACTAGAACAACTGGTAAATCTATTGTTTTGTATATACTGGGTTTTGCATTTCTTGACAGCAGGTGAGATGTCAACTACTGGCCGAGTAATAAGTTTCACTAGCACCATATGAAGAGGAAATAATTGGAGATTATTAGTATGAATTTTATGAAATAGATCAACAAATCAGATTTTTACTAGGCCTATTCGGAAAGTATTATGTAGAGAAAAATTGGGAATACAACAGGTCAATCAATTCATAGGTTTTAAAAAGGCTTGTGATTGACTTAAAAGAAACAAATTACAGTATATTAAATTTTAGTTAAGATTGGGATATAAAAGAGACTTGACAAGCTAATTGAGGTAAGTTTGACAAATAAGCGTGATAGTATACATGTTAGTTTTCACTTTTCAGATACTTTCAAAACACATAATTGATTGAAACAAAGAGATACACTTTTCCCATTACTTTTTAATCTAGCCTTGGAGTACGCCATTTGGATAACACGAAAGAGTAGGGAAGACTTTACATTAAATGGTACAACACAGCTCCCAGGATAGATTTGGATTTGTTAGGTAATACTTAGAAAGTTAGAAGCTGTTGCAAAAAATGCTTAAGTTTTATTATAGACCAGCAAGAAAATAGGTTTAGAAGTAAACGCTGAGAAGACTAAGGGCCAGTGTCATAGTCAGACTTAGTGAGCCTAAAGTGCGAGTCGATACTAAATACAGGACGACACCTACCTAGACCAAATGGAATGGGCCAGTTTCGCATATGAAACTGGCTCATTCCATTCAATTTCAGGTAGGTGACGTCTTGTATTTAGTGTAGCGCCGCACTTGAGGCGTACTAATCTGACTATGAAACTGGCCCTTGGTACCGATGCATAGTATTTAGGAGATTAATAAGAATACATATTGAGGATGACAATTTATAGATTACTTACTGGGAACAATTATCATTTGGTAGGGTTAAAGAATTAAAATATTTAAGAACTATGTTTAACTTGCAATAACAGTATTAGAAGGGAAATTAGGAAAAAATACAATAGGATGCACGCTATTACTTGGTCAGTAAGTTGTTAACATATTTCCTGTTGTCAAGAATGATGAAACTCAGAATATACAAGACAAATTTATTGGTTGTTCTTTGTGACAGTGAAACATGATCTATTACCTTTTTTGACAAGACAAATTTAGGGTGTTTGAAAACAAAGTAAGCTTTATTTAGGAAAATATTTGTTGCAAAAAGGGTTGAAAATAATGTAGTGGAAGGGGTTTAATAATGATGAGAAGAAACATACCATGTACAGTGTACACATTACCATGCTTTGTTATGGTAACCAAATCTCACAGGTGGGCAGGACATGCAGTGCGAATAGAAGAAACTATAACTTTGTCCAAGGTATTGACTGGCACACCCATTGGTAGAGACCATCGGGAAGACCTACACAGAAGGGATGATGAAATTAAATGGACCATAAAGATATACGGTGTAATGAGATAGACTGAATAGAACTGCTTAATATATAAATAAGTACTCTACTTTTGTGTGTTAGTGAATTTTTTTAGTTCCTAATGCCATAAAGTAAGTTGATGCACCTCCGCACATACTGGTAATAAGGCTCTGGTCTATAAATAATCTACCTACCTGCTTTTTCTTGGCAATATTTTTCAATGAAATGATTCCTAAACACCGTAATTTATATATAGGCCTAAATTTAAAAATAATACTCCAAGGACAAACTAAAATTTCTATAGGCCCATAAGTTAATATATATATTATTATAATTTATTTAGCCAATATGATATTACTAGCCATTTTTGTTGAATATTTCCTGAAATGCTTCAATTTTTGATTTTGCTTTAATGTTTCCACACATAAAACAGTTATAGTTGTCTAATTTTGTCAAATAGAGTTACATATATTTTACGAACGCTCACAAACAATGAATAATTAGACATCTGCGAAACAGTTTTTTTAGTTCAGATTGTATCTTGAATTGAAACAAATATTATTTGTAATTTTTGAATAATTATCAAACAGAATCATATCCTAGTTATATATGCTAAAATTATTATGTTAGTAAAAAAATGTTACGCATTATTAAAAACCATTACATTATCTTTGGACCCTGGTACAAAGGTTTATAAAGGCTGTGTTTTAGAAAAAAAATGTATGGCTTATTTACCTGTCATTAAGTATGGTAAGTAATAATTAATAAGCATTTACTTCACCTCACAAGAATTGTTATCTATATCAGTGTTTATCTAACTGTGGTACGTGTACCCCTAGTGGCACATGTAACCTTTCAGGGGGTATGCAATACACCACTGAGTTTTATTGATCATTAAATAGTTCTTAAGATGGAATGGAAGGGGACCTGAGGAAAAGCCTATGTTTTTGTAGTTTTTATGGCAAAATATTATTTGGGCAAAATAAATAAAGTATTGCTCCAGTACAAACATAGAATTTAATTTTCTTCCCACAGTGACCTCATCATTTTTTGAATATCTGTCAAGGGTGTCCTGGAATTTAATGACAACTTTTTCTCTTCATTTAAAATGTTTGTTAGATAATGCTGCCATGCTCATGACAGATATTCAGGAACTGTTGATATCAACATATGAAGAAAATTATACTCTTTGTTTGTACTGGAGCAATATTTTATTTATTTTGGCAAAAACATGTTTTGCCATAAAAACTATAAAAACACTGGTCTTTTCTCGAATCCCCCTTCCATCCCACCATAGTAATAGTAAGTATGCTAAACAAATTAGCACTTATTTTGACGAGTTGTTGTGGACTTTACAAGCCTTTCTTTCCTTCTCTCGTGACTTTGTTTAACTTTTCACAAAAGTAAAATAAAATATAAAATTTTTAACAACCATTAATGTATTCCAAAATATGGTTTTATTAAAATTTGAAATGACTGCTTATAATACTTTTGACAAGATAACAAGTATTTTTTTATTAATTCCTTAATTATGAAGAGATAAAAGGGGCTGGCTAGGTAATAGCCACAAAAGGGGTATGCGACTGGAAAGAGTTTGAGAAACACTAATCTATATCAATATAATTAAAAAAATTGTGGATCTGTGTATGTGTCATGATCATTGCACAATATCTATCACACACATAGGTTTGAAATTTAAAAAGTAAGGCCCCTGTGCACAAATTTCTGAATCTTGAAGCCGGAATTTTAAAATTTGGATTCAATTTTTTTTAATTCATTGAAAATTGGGTTAGAAGAAATAAAAGGAATGAACTTTTTTCTGTAAATTTGAAGCAAAGAAAAGTGTTGATCGGGGTAACGCCGGGTAGGCCTACTTCTGCTAGTTAAAATTAAATTAATAATTTTAGGCACATTTTGGGATTTGAAACGGCCTAAAGCCTTAGCTATTAGTTTTTATAGTTTTGTTTGATTTGAGTTATTGACTCGAATAATATAAAATTTCAATTGATATCAATATTAAATTAAGCTGTACAGACCCCTACAAGTAATATTAATCACATGAAAGTTAACTTGAACCAGGATGAGGTATAATACTAAAACATAGTTTTAAAATCATTAAGCTTACTATAATTTTAGTGAATTTATTTCCCTACACTGCCTGTACTTAATGGTTTAAGATGGTAAAGAAGAATAGTTAGTTATATTCCATGGTAATTTATAAAATGACTATTATAATATTGGTCTATTTTTGTCTTAAATGTTATTTTTAAATAAATCCAGCCCATTTATATATTTTTGTTGGAAATAATATTGCAAGGAAAAAAAGTATTTGTGATCCAGCCAGGCCCCTTGGTAATAATATGAATATGTTTATTTTAAGACATTCTTGGATGAATGAGCAAACTCAAATTTTGTGAATGACAAATCGTGTGTGATTTTTAAAAAATTGGTGTTAGGGTATGCGTTGTAATCTCACCAGACATCTCATGTTCGGCTCCTCACTGGTTCAAATGTACACCCTGATTGTTTTTTATTTGTGAGTGCCAGACTATATTGTCTTTACTTGGGCGCCAGGTAGGTATGTCTTCTACCATTGTTGTAAGTAGGTTATTGTTGTATATGAACTAATATAATTTTGAAATGATAACGATGGTTATAATAAGTTGATTTATTGAAATACTTGATTTGATTAACTATAAAGAATAGCTATTGCTTAAAACATCATTATGTTAATAGTAAATTGGTGTGACTGCCAGAGTGATCGTCACATCTGTACTGATTGACGGCCTAAACATTCATGGTATTTTTTAATGCCCTCCATACTTTTTTTTTAAAAGTACAGTGTCTTACTACCCACTTGGGCTATACACTGATGTAGAAAAGTTGTTGTACCTTGGACCAATTTAAAAAATATGTATTTCTCTTTTTTCAGTTATGTTTCAAGAAGTATCGATTTTTTTCTCAAATTTGTTACACCATTTGCTATGCTGTATATATATATATTTTTTTACTTTAAGTAACTTGATGTAAATTTGGAGTAAATAGGGTTTCATCCCAGAAAGTCAAAGTGGTCCAAATTACAACATTATTGTATGGTCATGTAATGAGAATAGAAAAGGAGAGGTTGCCAAAGAGAATGATGTAAATGAAGTGTGTAGGAAAAAGTACCGCAATGGAGGCCAAGAAAGAGATGGGAGGAGCAAATAACAAGAACTGTGCGAGTGAGAGGAGAAGAATGGAAGTGATTAAAAGAGGAATGATAGAGGAAAATGGAGGCATTTTACTAAACTGACCTGGCCACAGGCTGGAAACAGTTCATGATTATGATTCCTAATTAAGTCATTATATGCAACACTTACTTTGATCACTTAGGCCTAATCAACTCATGCAGCCAATCGTGAGGGAGATTACATGTTCATCTTGAATCACCCTTTTTTTTTTAAAAATTTATAATTTATTTCATTTTAATAATCCCGCTGGCTGGCTAAATTTCTTTTTTGGGTGAAGTGTTATGGGAAGCTTTATTTGGAAAGTATTTTTCATATGGGATGCCTAGGCCTACATGGAAAGTATTTTTTGTTCAAGTATTATTATCAAAATTTTAATTATGGTTGAAAAACTTTTAAGTTATGGTCTTACAATTTTGTGTGTTTATACCAATATTTTCTTGAAAATACAAAATGTATATCAAGAACAAACATTTCAATGAAAGCAATCAACTAAATGGAAAAAAAGTTTTCTTATATATTGTGACAACTATACTTGCATTTATAAATTACCATGTTTTACTTTTGACATTGACTACTGATGAACCTTTTCATAAGTTGGTGTCTCTGCTACCTGATTAAGCTTTAGTTGAATCCCTTTGGACCCTCAAGTTACAGCAGCATAGCCAGTCTTCTACTCTACTTTCTGGTTGTGTCATTTGTTAAAGTGTCATGGCGGGGCAGAAGAATACTTGTGGGACATGTTCGGGTTTTTGTCGCTTGGATGATCTGTCCTGTTTGTTCTCTGTTGCGAGCATGCCCAGCATGGAATTGTTTGATGTCATGTTGTGGTCCATCTTGTTTATTTTAGGCACTTCAATTGTTTACAGGCTATAGATGAAACCATAAATAGTTTAGATTTAATTTTCAACCTAGGGGGGAAGCCACAGTATTGGGAGGGTTACAGAAGGACGCTCTTTTAGCTGCTGCTTTGATTATTAAAGCAAAACTATCTAACATAAAAATTTTAAAAAACAGGCTCAACATGAAGCAGATAGGTGACACTTTTTATAGGCTTGATGACAAAAATTTTGCATTGTATTAAAAAAAACTAAAAAAAATAATCTTGTGTTACGGAAGGACAAAATAAAGACATGATAAAATCTTGTGAAAACTTAATATAATATTTCTCCCCCACTTTACCTCGCAGAAGGTTGATATTTGCTAGGGATAGTTGTTGGTGTATGTAGTTTGTAAAAAATGTTAAAATCAATTTTTTCCCCCCAAAATTAAAACAAGTACATGCAGGAGGGCACCCAAGGGGGGAGGGTGCTTTGGGGGCTAAAGCACCCCTCCCCCCCCAGCTTAAGGCCCTTCCCCAGAAAATTAAAAATATTACAAAAATATGATTAGCATTATGTTCTGTTAATTAATCAATTATATTTTGTTTAATTAAATTTAATATAAATCAAATAATTTTGTGCAGTAATCAGGGCTTTTAAAAGGAATGCTTTTTCTGTATATTTTTAACTTTACTGTAAATTTGCACTTCAATTAAAACTGGACCTGTGATACTGTAATATTTTCTAGAAATGGTTTAAGTCTTTACTATTTGTACATAGAGTTTTGAAGTGAGTACAGTAATTGAAATTATTATTTTAGAGCAATTATGTAAACACTATTGTATCAGGAAAAGGGGAAGGGGCAGTTGATATAATTAGGGCCTATATGCCCCAAGCCCCACCAACTGCACAACCTGGGTGTGAAGAAGGCTGTGTAAACACAGACCTGTTATCCAGTGGAGTACACAATGCTAGAGGGTAGGCCGAGGATCCAATTTTGGTACAAATTAGCTTGAATATTACCATTTGCATCCTTTGAAATAAAAAAAATTCTTGGGGGAGAAACCCCCGGACCCCACTTTTTAGGGGGCGTCGCTGATTTTCTATCTTTCTTATCCTCCTACCTCGAATCAAATTTTCAAATATTACAGTAATGAAATATATAATGGTGCAATTATGAGCATTATTATGTAAAAAGCCTCCCCCAGCTCAAAATCCTGGGTGCACCCCTGAGTACATGCAATGTTATGGGAGGACAATTTTGTCACAATTGTAATTAGTTAATAAGTTCACATTAGTTTGTGGTGTTAATTGCTGTCTAGACATAAGAGACTGTCCAATTGTAAAAATATATTATTGAGATATTTTAACATGCACTTTCCGAGCATACAGACCATATCAGCACATGACTTAAAATCTAATGAACGAACACAACACCCAGCCATAAATGCATCCTTGTGTAAATGAAACCCACTGCACCGACAATAAATTTTTCGGCATTGCTGGGAATCGAACCCAGGTCCCTTGGGTCAGTGTTTATAAACACTACCAACTGAGCCACACAGTTCCAAAATTACTGCTTAATTTAAAAGGACTCATAGTCATACATTACCTGTGGGTATGTTTCAAAATGGGTGCTTTCAACCAAAGTATAGTCTTTTAATTCACCATAATGTTGTTCTTTGGAAATACCCACCTTGATCGCGTAGTTAGCTAACACACTAGTTTCGTGTTGATCTAGACTGCCGAGTACAGGGCGATTTAGGTTTGAATCTTGGTTGGGTGAACTCAGGGTAGTTTTTCCTAAATTGTTTTCCACTCTCCCTCCACACAAATGTGGGTTCACTTCCCCTAAATGAAACCTTCCCGATTCTTAAATCATAAGCGTAATTAGTACTTAAGTGTATAACCCGAATGGGTAGTAAAACGCGGTGCTATAGATTTTTTTCTTTGGAAATAAATCATATTTTATTGCACCTTTGGCAAGAGTTATTGAACCCGCAAACAGCAAACGACATCAAAGTATGTAGTTTGTAAAAAAATTTTTTTTTTTTAACTGATAAAGTGTTTATTCAGTATTAAAATTTCAAATAGGCCTACATATATTGTTATGGAAGTATGATTTTGTTGTAATAATAATATTTAGCACTGTGTCTTACTACTCGTCCGGGTTATACGCTTAAGTACTAATTACGCTAATGGATTAGGAATTGGGAAGGTTGAATATAGAGGAAGTGAACCCGCATTTGCATGGAGGGAGAGTGGAAAACCATTTAGGAAAAACCACCCCCCAGTTCACCCGACCGAGATTCGATCCTCGATCTCCCCGTCCTCGGCGGTCGAGCTCAACACGACTAGCGCGTTAGCCAACTACGCCACCGAGGCGGGTGATTTTGTTCTAATTGTGTTAAACTAGTTTAAAGGCAATATTTGCAAATATTGTTGTAATTATTTTATGAGTTTGTCATAATGTAAATCCTTTGGAAAAAAAAATCATAAAAATATACTGGCACAAACTATAGCAAGAAAGATTTGTCTAGCATTCAGTGCAAAGTTTTATCTACAAGATAACTTAGTTTGTTACAAGAAATATAAAATTATCTCAATATCAAACACAACAGGTATTATATGTTAAATAAATAAATTATTAGTTGGCTTGTTTTTAAAAGTACATAGCTCAATAATATGATAAGTTTATTTTTCCAAAATGTTAATGGGGCTGGTGAAACTGTGGCTCTCAAGTCCCTCAGACATGATATTGTGGGTAGGCCTACTGGAAGAACTTAAACAATAACTTTCATATCTACTACTGATAGGTCTCCATCATCTGGCCTAAACACTGTCTTACTTGTATCAAGACATTTCATCCCCTTTACTTGGAACTCATTGTTTGCTGGATATAAACCTTACAAGAATGTATGTGCCTGCTGTAACATTATGGATTGATTTGATACATCAGTGTTACCAATATATTAATATGTAATTTATTCTAGATTTCCCTAATAAGCGGTTTTTATTAGTGTAAACACTCACAGGGCCCATAGCATTCTGTAGGTCCAAAAAATTTGTCCTTCCGTAACAGTAATTTGTTAGCTCTATAACTTTTTAAAAGATTAAGAAAATAATAATACAGGAATATAGAATTGTGTATGAGAATACAAAGAAAGCAGGTACCAAAACAAAACATTTAAATTTGTACTATTTTAGCGACAATGCTAACTAAACTATTTAAAAAAATGTTACGGACGGACATTTTAATTTTTGGGGAGACTTGTAGCATATAAGGTTAAGAAATTATTTTTCATTTTTTTATAAAGACAATAATTAACTATAGTAAGAGGAAAAATACAATTTTTGGCTTAGCAAAAATGAATATATAGTAGACAGCTTATAAACTGCTGTCCTTCCGTAACACACTTTTCTACCTTTTTTCAAATTTTGTCACAGACAAAATTAAAATAAGCTTGATAAAATCAATATGATATTTATAGTATGAAAGAGCAATTAATTAGCTACAATTTGATATTTAACATGTCACTTTTGAATCAAATTTAAAATTTTAATCTTTTTCCCTGATTATCATGGCTTCACCCCTAAAAGTTTTTCACACTTTCATCTAAAATTAATAAAGGCCTATGTTCAGATAATATATGAGCTATAAACAGGGTTAAACACACCTGGAAAACACAGGAAATTTCTTATGCCTGGAAAATACCGGGAAAATATGGAATTTTACAAAATCCAGTAAAAATACTGGAATATTAATTGTTAATTTTTGACATTTAACTGAAAGTTTGAACATGAAGTCTATATATAGATTCAAAAGTGATTTGAAGAATGAAGTATACATGACTCTATCACCCCCTTAAACAAGGGTTGTGATGCGATGAAAGATGTATTTCTCCATCAATAAAACATACGTTGTTACATGAGTTCCCACTTAGTTTGATGAAAAATGAAATTTTATACTCATTTCTTCAATCTAAACTCCTGGAAAACACAAGGAATTTGACGGTAATAAAATAGTGGCAACCTTGATAAATTAAAAAAGGTGATTTTCTAAAGTTAAGACTTGTAACTCTTTACCCCTCTCACTACTACCTCAGAAGTTGAAGGTAAACATAAAAAGCCTTTAATTATTCCAATGTAATGCATTGTTTTATTTAAATATATGTGATACAAATTGTTTATTAAAATGTTCCAAAATTTACACATTGGGTGTTTACATCGGAGAAAACCTAAGGCATTTGTTTTAATTAGATGTGTAGAGTCAATTAATACAAAGGATAATTCAAGGATAATAATCAACTTAATGTCATTGTAATGTGGCATTCATGTAGAACAGAAAAAAAGCCTGTGTTAAGGATTAACTTAATGTAAAGGTATTGTTAAAAATGAGAGCAAAAAAAGCCCAGGGATTAAGCTTGTTTGAAAATTAATTATTCACAAAAATGGAATTCGTGCAATAAAAACTGATCAGGTTTGAACTACTTTCAATTGAAGCTTAAGGGGGCTACAAAATAAAATGTAAGAAGCTGTGATACTTTGATATTTGTGAACTATACCATAAAAGGCGCCACTCTGCATATCATTAACAAACATTTGCGGTAATAAATAAACTTGTTGGCCTTTCTCACATCATCACACATTAATGTAATTCATTGGTAAAGTTCTCTCCGGGACAACTTTTACGCAAGGTAAATTTCACATCATCATTACATTCAATGCATCGTATGGCTTCCATTTAAAAACACCAGGGACTTTAATGCTCTACCGACTTTACCATACTACGTTAAGCTCACAATAATCTGGTTAGATCCAGGCATAATCCACCGTGATGCTAAATTAAAAGCTATTTGGTGTTTTGCAAATTTTAGAATAAATATTAATAAAGAATGTACTTTAGACAGCCAATATTAAAAATAATAATTTTCTGTAAATATCATTTTTCTAGAATTATTTTCTCAATCAATAAGTACTATTATTGTAAACCTGGCCGAATTAAAATATTTTTTTCTGGTATGGTGTGATATATATTTTGAACATGTTTTGTTAACGTTATTAGTTGTTGCTACTATTTTTATGTAAGGATGTATTAGAACATTTAATTTAAAAATGATCCTGTTTTGACTCTTTCAAATATTTCTCAAGAGTGTACATCAGTTTCAACCACTGGCTTAGCATTAATTAACAGGTACAAAATATAGTTATGAAGGTAAGCTAAATAAATCGACAAGTATATTTATAAATACAACCTATAGCTTAGTTTCATATCTCTTTGAAAGTAGTATATTCTCGATTATCCAGTCTAATGAAAGAAGTTGCATGAGTATTTTAAAAACAAAAATAATATAATTTAATATCAAATTTATTCTCCCACCACAACACACACTAACACTTCCTTACCAAACAAGTCTATTTATATAAAAAAATAATCATTCACTCACACGGTTTACTTGCTTTGATGGCTGCACGGTCTAAGGCTCTAGTCGTGCAGAGATTAGACTGCCGATGACGAGGAGATTGAGGTTTGAAACTCTGTCGCGTGTACTGAGGGTGGTTTTTCCACTCTACCTACACACACGCGGATACACTTCTTCTAGATATAGCCTTCCTAATCACTAAAACCATTAGCATAATCAGTACATAAGCGTATAGTCCGAACGAGTAACGGCGCTAAAAATATATTTAAAAAATCATACATTCATACACCATATAATCAACCAACTCTTCAGATAGCAGCGTGCTATAAACTAACAACTTCTAATCAACCAATTCTCCAGATAGCAGCGTGTTATAGACCAACACCCTCTAATCAACCAACTCTCCAGCTAGCAGCGTGTTATAGACCAACACCCTCTAATCAACCAACTCTCCAGCTAGCAGCGTGTTATAGACCAACACCCTCTAATCAACCAACTCTCCAGCTAGCAGCGTGTTATAAACTAACACCCTCTAATCAACCAACTCTCTAGCTAGCAGCGTGTTATAGACCAACACCCTCTAATCAACCAACTCTCCAGCTAGCAGCGTGTTATAAACTAACACCCTTTAATCAACCAACTCTCCAGCTAGCAGCATGCTATAAACTAACACCCTATAATCAACCAACTCTCCAGCTAGCAGCATGCTATAAACTAACAACCTCTAATCAACCAACTCTCCAGCTAGCAGCATGCTATAAACTAACACCCTATAATCAACCAACTCTCCAGCTAGCAGCATGCTATAAACTAACAACCTCTAATCAACCAACTCTCCAGCTAGCAGCATGTTATAAACTAACACCCTGTAATCAACCAACTCTCCAGCTAGCAGCATGCTATAAACTAACACCCTATAATCAACCAACTCTCCAGCTAGCAGCATGCTATAAACTAACACCCTATAATCAACCAACTCTCCAGCTAGCAGCATGCTATAAACTAACAACCTCTAATCAACCAACTCTCCAGCTAGCAGCATGCTATAAACTAACACCCTATAATCAACCAACTCTCCAGCTAGCAGCATGCTATAAACTAACAACCTCTAATCAACCAACTCTCCAGCTAGCAGCGTGCTATAAACTAACAACTTCTAATCAACCAACTCTCCAGCTAGCAGCGTGTTATAAACTAACAACCTCTAATCAACTAACTCTCCAGCTAGCAGCATGTTATAAACTAACACCCTTTAATCAACCAACTCTCCAGCTAGCAGCATGTTATAAACTAACCCTATAATCAACCAACTCTCCAGCTAGCAGCATGCTATAAACTAACACCCTCTAATCAACCAACTCTCCAGCTAGCAGCGTGCTATAAACTAACAACTTCTAATCAACCAACTCTCCAGCTAGCAGCGTGCTATAAACTAACAACTTCTAATCAACCAACTCTTCAGCTAGCAGCGTGTTATAAACTAACAACCTCTAATCAACCAACTCTCCAGCTAGCAGCGTGTTATAAACTAACAACTTCTAATCAACCAACTCTCCAGCTAGCAGCATGTTATAAACTAACACCCTATAATCAACCAACTCTCCAGCTAGCAGCGTGTTATAAACTAACACCTATAATCAACCAACTCTCCAGCTAGCAGCATGTTAAAGACTAACACCCTCTACTCAACCAAATCTCCAGCTAGCAGCATGTTAAAGACTAACACCCTCTACTCAACCAAATCTCCAGCTAGCAGCATGCTATAAACTAACACCCTCTAATCAACCAACTCTCCAGCTAGCAGCATGTTATAGACTAACACCCTCTAATCAACCAAATCTCCAGCTAGCAGCGTGCTATAAACTAACACCCTCTAATCAACCAACTCTCCAGCTAGCAGCGTGCTATAAACTAACAACTTCTAATCAACCAACTCTCCAGCTAGCAGCGTGCTATAAACTAACAACTTCTAATCAACCAACTCTCCAGCTAGCAGCATGTTATAAACTAACACCCTCTAATCAACCAACTCTCCAGCTAGCAGCATGTTATAAACTAACAACCTCTAATCAACCAACTCTCCAGCTAGCAGCATGTTATAGACTAACACCCTCCCCTCACTCCTGAAGTGTGTTGTTTAAGACACCAGACTACACGGCCAAACTTGGAACTCAACACTTTGGTCGAGAGCGTGGTTCACACAACCAAGCAATAAAAACAAAACCTACAATGCACATACGGATAAGTCAAAAATTGGATAACCAACCACATATATATTCAGGAGCCTATTCTATTTAATGTTTTGTAAGGATTTATAAATTAGGAGGATGTCGACCTCGGTGGTCTTGGGGTAAAGTGCTTGCCTCAGGACCTGATGTTTGTGGGTTTAAACCCAGCTAAGGTCAACAAATTTTATTTAGCGATAAAAATCCGTAGCACAACTTCTTTTGGAGGGGAAGTAAAGCCATCAGTCTTATGTCAATTGGGAGTAAATCCACCAGTCCTCTGTTGATTGGGGTATGTAAAATAACCCTAGAAGGTATGTGCAAACACCTTTCCCGGCAAAATTGGTAGGCCCTTTTGCTCTTGCTCATAAAGTCTCACGCGCTCATATAATTGGTCGGTGCAGGAAGTGCACATTAAATACCTCAAATATTAACAATAATAAAAATCAGGACACTATAATCTACACACAAATTTGAAGAAATAATTCTGAAGTATTTTACTATTTTATTAAAAAATAAAATAGGAATGGTTATATAACAGCTTACATTGGAATAGATTAATCTGCATCTAGAACTCATTGATGAATAGTATGTTTTTGGATCACATTTTACTCTGGATTGGCAAATGGTTTGTATGACAGCTGAATCAACTAGTGTCATATGGAAGAAAAACCAATGAAGATATTTAGTAAATACAAAATAAGAGTAGAAATTGAGGTTAAAAATAATGTAAGGTTGATTTGAAAAATAATGTTAGTCAGAGATTAAATAAATTTCAAAAAGGTTTTGTGAACAAACAAGCTGACATAATATACAGTACTTTTACACTTTATAAATAATGACGGAAGGGGTTGACTCTCACTTAACAGCAATATTCTTTGAAAGCTAGATTCAGATCAATCCATATTGCAATGCAACTAGCCATAGCGGTTATTTAAACATTCATATTTCATTTCTTTTCTTCTGTGGATCTGTCCTGAGACTGGTCTTCCATTTTCCTTGGTCCTGAGTGTCTTTGTTCATCCTCTTGTAACTTCTTCCTTTCTTGATATCTATTAGCATTCCAAACTTTCTTCTTCCTCTTTGTTAGATAGTAGGCTATTCCACTCTTTTTTAGCACTGCATCTTAGTATCTGTTACAGGCGATCCACATATGTACTAATCATGCTAGTGATTTAGGTATGGGAAGATTGAATTTAAAGGAAGTGTACTTGCATTTGTGTGGAGAAAGAGTGAAAAACCACCTTTAGTACACCCGGCTGGGATTATAACTCCGATCTCTCTGTCATCAGCCGTTTATTCTATTGCGAGAGTGACGGCTTAAACAATACGGCCACCGAAGCCGGTCACAGTTTTATTAAATATGGAAATAATTTTCACTGTTTCTGACATTCATTCCGGTTGAAAAACAAAACTGCTTCACATTTTTGTATGTACTCTGTTCAACAATTTTCATTCTTCTCAAAGTTGTGATAGAAAATGTATATTCTTTTTATCTATTGACACTATTGAAAGCTGTAAACATTTTTCTTGCACAAATGTTGTTTTAAAAACTTTTGCTCAGAACACCAGTTATTCTTATCTTACAGCATTGTGCTTTTTGTTGTTTTGTTTTTCAAATATATGGTTGTTTTAAGACATTTGTATAATGTTTTAAATTGTGTTTTTCTTGTCTTGTGATGTAATTAGAGTTTTTAAAGTGTCTACTATGCATTAATATTTTGGCTTACCTTTTTAGTTGATTTACTTCATGAACTTAACTTCAAGAGTGTCCATTACTGTTGTGTTAATGAAAGATAAATAATCTGATGGTTTATATTTATATTCTTGTACTAACTTAATTTTTACTACTAGGACTAACTTATTTGTTTTGATTGATTAATTTCCAGAAAATTAAATCAAAAGCTTCCTTGCATAAAAGTGACTTGTGTGCACCTTGTTTGATTGTTGTGTGTACTAACTTGTTTGATCCTACAACCTGCATTGCTTTGCATATTTTCAGATTTAACCCAGCATTCAATATGGCCACCATTAAACAGGTCATTAATGAGGCTGTGGAAAGAGGTAAGTGTTAAACGGTGCTGTACCTTGAAAGTAGTTGTAGTAAAATTTTCACGGGAAGGACCTTCAAGAAACTACAAGCAAATTTTTTGCGACCAAAATTGATAAAATCTATAAAATATGGCATATGCAAACCACATTACTTGATGTATGAATGCGTGAAAGTGGATCCAGAATCTTTTATATCTTTTATATCCTATGAGAAGTATGCTGTAGATACTGCCAAAATATGAAGCTGTGTGGGAAATCTCTACTGTGATATTCTGTACTGTTTGTGCTAAGGCAGCACTAAAGCATTAGTTCTCGTTTAAGCTTTAGGCCCCTATATGTTGCTTTTAAAAACTTTCAAACATTTTACTTGTCTTAATTAAACTACAGTACTATCTTCTTTATAAAAATAATTCACAGTCCTAAGTATTTTATTGTGTGTGTATAGGCCCGGCGACAGGTACTAGGGGAACATAAGGGAAATACCTGTACCAGACCCCAAACTGAAGAGAGGCCCCACACTTAGAACTTGCATATGCAATGCCCATCTGACAATATTTACACTGAAGTAATGCTCACACTGTCATATTTTACTTGTGCCAATAGCCATGATAATACTTTGTCATGCAAATAAAGGTTTACACTAAATTTTGAATACTGTGCAAATATTTATCTGCAGGGCAGTTTTTTTTATTTTTATCACTGCATCTTACTACCCATTCATGTTATAAGCTTATGTACTAATTACTCCTAATGAGCTAAAGATGAGTGAGGAAGGTTGAATTTAGAGGAAGTGTAACCGACCATGTTTGTGTGGAGAGAGATTGGGAAACCATTTAGAAAAGAAAAAATCCTCAGTACTCCTGACCGAGATCAAACCAAGTTCTCCCCATCATCGGCGGTATAGTATATGGTGAAAGTAGCACCTTAGACCATGGAGCCACCGAAGTGTGTGCGGGGCAGTTGAGTTGAAAGTGTCTGGATGTCAGAGACCTTTGTATATTGACATACCAATTTAGGTTTACACATGCTAATGTGCACACCTTCAGCTGGTGTGACAATTAACTATTGGCACCAAAATATTTGACACTCAAATTTTGCTCTCTTTTTATTGCGAACAAAATAGGCACTATGCAAATACTTTAATTTGTGTGCATATCAAGGTTTACACTGTCAAGTCACCACGCCAATAAGGATTGACCCCGGCAAAACATAAAGAAATCTGTGAGAATTAACCAATAGATGCGCTAGTCGTGTTGAGCTCGACCGCCGAGGACGGGGAGATCGAGGTTCGAATCTCGGTCGGGTGAACTGGGGGGGGTGGGGTTCCTAAATGGTTTTCCACTCTCCCTCCACGCAAATGCGGGTTCACTTCCTCTAAATTCAACCCTCCCAATTTCTAATCCATTAGCGTAATTAGTACTTAAGCGTATAACCCGAACGGGTAGTAAGACGCGGTGCTAAATATTATTATTATTATTATTAACCAATAGATGAAAATACAACATATAAATGCATATATTACATATTACTTCACTTGACGGTGTAACTTATCTCGAAAACAAAATAGCAAAGGATACTCATTTTGTTACATTAACCCATTCCCTGGCATGTGTGGGGCACAGCGATCTGCAAATGCTGGCAGACATTTTTCTACTCTTATACTCTTATCTAACACATAGCTTTGCTACTCACTTATTTTCTCATTTATTGCTTTATTGAGGCTCATAATATAGCATTGAACTAGTAGCTCTTTCTACTAGCTCCATTATGAAGTATTCAGACTGGCTAAAAGTACAATGGTTCATTGATAGATGGCATTACAATAACTTATCGTAATGAAACATCGGTTCACGCCCGTGTCAGGAAATATTCAGGTATAAAAAGATGATGTTCAACGTCTGCACTAGGGAATGGGCTAAGAAATAGTTCATATTTGTATAAAACCTGTATCTATTGATGTTTTTATCACATGAGCTTTAAAATGTCAATAAATATGTAATATAATTTACATATATTCCTTGGATTGTACTACTTATTGATTCTATTAAAATAAAGTACAGTAGAGTTCTGACTATCTAACCTAAACGAGACCTATAGCTGGTCAGATAACTGAAATATCGAATAGTACGAAAACAAAGGGACATTAAAAAAAAAGTACCAAATAGATTTGAAATAAGGATTAGTAATTTCTGCTTAGTATAAATTATGCAATGTATTACAAAAATGTTATTTTATTCAGGAAAACAGAATTGTTTTTAAAAATTAAATAAATGAAAATCCTATGATATTCTATAGAATGCAAAATGCAAAAGTCACTGTTTAAAAATTTGGTGAATGAAATTTGTTTCTTAACTTTGTTTCTCTTCGTTGCGGTGAGGTTGCACTAATAGCAGATTTTATATATATATATATATATATATACTGTGAGCTAATTGTTCCCTAAGATTTGGTTATGACCCACAAGCCAGCCATCCGGCTCTCAATTTTTCCTTACCTATGGAGCATTTTTTTTTACAAAGAAGCTATGAACTAGCCTTAAAATTTGCATATTAATTTTAGAACAATTTCCTTGAGGGCCTCTACTATTATACATGAGATATGATACTGAGCTATGCATTTTAAGTAAATAATACCATTGGTTTTAAATTTACTTGTTTAGGTCTACGTGTCTAGATACTAATATTATGTTTATATTATATGATATATAAATATATGTTATATAATATAATTATAAATTATTATTTAATCAGTATAGTATTTAGAAAATATATATATATTTTACACAAAAATTGCTGGATATCAATATAAATTTATAAGTAAAAATAATTTATGAAAAAAAATCCTAAGCTCAGAAGTTAGATCGGTTTAAACTTATCACAGCGGACCACCTACTTTGGCGTTACAGACTACAAGGGGACCACGGGCCTAGGCTGAGAACCACAAATTTAGATCAGAGTCTTAATTGATGCTCTAAGTTCACATAAAGCATTCAATTACATTCTTATTAATGCGTTGATTAAATATTCTTTGCTATCCTACACTAGATAATCAAAATACTGGCATTAAAAAAATGACAGTTTGTAAACAACGAAAAAAAAGTAATTAATGGTCTTCTAAAAAAAATTAAATTTAGTTACTTTTAAAACCTTCGTTAATGTGACAACCTGTCAATATAAGGTTCAGTCAAAATCATGGTTTGACCTGTATTGTCAATACTTGATATAATTAGTTTTTTGTGCTCCCATCATGGGAGCATTGTAGCATGCCAACCTGCGTAAACATCTTTTAAGAGTGTAATTGATGGAAACTATGTATTATATTTTAATGTAAATAAATACATTTTATAGATGTTAATGTAGCTTATACCAGGCCATGGAATCTGTATGCCAAGCCTTCAACTTCGACACTGACTCCTCTCTTTTTCTACTACCACTTACTTGTTAATAACAAATTTACTGCAATAAAATGCTCCATTACAGATAACTTCATGGGAAGCTTCTATGGCACTGTGGATTTATATTTGAATACATTTGTCAATCAAAATTACAGAAAATATTGGTCCTAAAGAATAAAAAAACTATAAAATCAAAATTATATAGTAACCATATATTGTTTCAATACTATTAATTTTTATCTTGAAGTCTGAAGTCTGATTCGGTACATTTTTAAGTACTCAGATTCCACTCAAAATTGCTTCCAACTCCACAGCAGTGTATAGTACAGGTATTAAAATTAATTAAAAATGATAGGAAAATTATTCATAGTCTTTTAACTACAGTAGATTTTTAAGGGGGGGGGGGGGGGCATTTCCTTATGGGACAGCTAGATAAGATACTAGATCTACTTTCATGTTGAGTCATGTGATCAAGTCACCTTTATTAGATAATATCAATACCTGTAAATTACACTCATAAATTAGTAAAATATTATCAATGTTGGCCTTAATTTTTTTTATTCTCTAAAAGGCTCTTCCATTGTAAGTGGGTTGTATTTATTTTGATAAGAGTCAGAAAACAAAAGTAAGTACTTCACGCACATGTACTTACACTGTGTGTACATGTGGAAGTAAACATTAACAGTGTACACAATGTTTACAAATAGCTGTGATGGACTGACACAAACACTTTCACTGTAATGGCATTATTCATTATGACAAGCACTTGTCACACTCTTTTTGGTAAACAAAGCTCTGTCTGGTGACTGACTACAAGGTTTAGTAACAATACTCTGACAAATACAAACTGTTATCCGATTGAGAAACAATGTCTATTGAAGCTGCTTCTAAGTTGAGTTTTGGACAAACATTGTTTGTCACTAAACAATTAGTTTAAATATAAACATCTTGTATCTCTCTTTGCCTCACTGATCGACTCAAGATTACTAGGTTCCTCCAAATGATCTACAACAGTATTTCCAATAAGCCGGAGGGGGGGGGGGGAGGGGGCGGGGCTTCCAAAAAATGGTCTTTAAATACTGTGCACAGTTCACTCATACCAACATAATAAATTGCTAATGAGCTTATTATACTTGCAAAATAAAAATGAAATGACAACAAGTGAGCAAGTGAGAGTCAAGAAGAATAAACGTGAAAAAAGGAGGAAGAATGGTGGAAGATGGAGGAGGCATATTACCAAATTGACCTGGCCACAGGCTGGAAAGAGTTAATGATTATGATGATGATGTACCCACATTTGTGTAGAAGAGTGGGAGGGAAACCATTTAAGGAAAAAACCTCGCTCAGTGCATCCAACCTTGATTCTTTAACCCTGATCTCGTTATCGGCAACACAGACTAATAAGAGAGTGACACTTTGGATTAAGTGACCACTGATGCAGGATTTTACTTTTTTTTTCCATCGCATCTTTCGGACTGTACATACAATTAATTAATTGTTAAAACATTTTGGGTGTACTTAGGTTAACTTAGCTTAAATAATTAAAAATTATTTTGTATCTACCCTCATAACCAGGGCTAGAAAAAAAACCTCTTCTGCTTGTCTGTAACTAAGAAAAATTTTTGCTTGATTAGTAAAAAAAAAAATCAACTTTTAATCATTAATTTTGTTATGGTTGAGCTCCTTCATAAGCTATTCTTTCAATATGACTACATGATGACTCTTGCAAGATTATTATCAATATTACGGTTCAAATAGATTGTACATAAACTCTGGATATGGGTACATAGCGACTCTTGCAATGTGAATGTCGATAACTTAGTACGGTTCGGGGGTGATTTTGAGATAGATGTAAAATAGTCTTGATAATATTGAAACAATTTGGACCTTAAATGTTTAGAAAAATAAAGTTTATATGACCTTATGATGCTGAATCTAAATGTACCTACACTACACTACTATAATTTAAATCTAATAATGCCATTGATAAATGGTTCTTCAGTGCTAAAACTACCAGGCACGTACAAGGACACAAACACCATGCCTCTGATAGCAGTGCATTTTTTGTTACTTGAACAAATGGGCTAAGACTATGTAAGTAATCTATATGTATAAAAAGAAAAGTCCTGACTCACTGACTGACTCATCAACGCCCAGCCCAAACCCTTGGACCTAGAAAGCTGAAATTTTGCACAGAGGTTCCCTTTATGATGTAGACAAGGAATAAGGCCGGATTTTTTGAAATTCCCACGGGATAGGGAATAAAGAGGATTTATAATCTCGCTTTAAAGTTGCTTTAATTCCGTAACTATAATTGTTAGAGACTTCATATTTGGCATGTAAGTAGTTATCTATAATTACTAATAACTATTTTCAGGATTTTTCAAAATTACCCTGGAATAGGATTGAAAACGTTGCTTTAAAGTTATAAAGCTGAAATTATGCTTCTGTTACTATTGTTAGGTTTTAGGATTTTTCATTATTCTCTTAGGGTAGGGAATTATATAATAATAAAAGGAAGTGTTTGTATCCATGTGTATCTGTTTGTGTGCGATGCCCATCCAAATCTACGGCACGTAGAGATATGAAATTTTTAACATAGGTGGGTGGAAGGGGGTTCGAATGCACCTCGAGGCCGGATTTGTAAATTTGTAACTAGCTTTTAGAATTAGGCTATTTTTAACGAAAATATTGTTAATCTGGTTTAGAACTACGTTTCAGAGAAATGGCAAATCGGGCACCATGGGGGGGGGGGCCTATATAATTCTTGTACCGCAGTGGGTCACGGTCAACGACGTGCGGGATTGCTAGTACAATATAAATTGGTTTGGTATGCAGTATTAAATAAAAATATAATTAAATGAATGCCTGATTTAAATTTGTTAACATAAACTGTGTGACTTAGTCCGATCATGCCGACAGGTGAAATTTTTGACTGACTGGCGATTCACCCTAAAAAAATTTTAAGCCCTACTCATAACTTTTGAATGATTGATGAAGCTTTACCACACCTGGGACACACATAGGCACCCACCGGGACACCTTTAAGTGTACTTTTTGGTATTCTTTCTTCTACCATTTTGAGGCTAAATGGTCTTTTTCATCAATTCCACGGCATCTTTAAAGAATAGGTTAAGCGGTTTTTTTAACTCTGTCAATTAAATAAAGAATGTTTTATTTACATGGAATGGTTTATTTAGTTTCATGAGTGTAATTGTGAAGCTTTGAAGGATGCAATGAAAAATGTGTTTGGCATGTTAAAAATGTAATCTCTACAACAGACATATTAATCAAGTTTGTGTAAATAAATGATAAATACACTATCCTTTTTTCCAAAGTAACAAATTATGACTTTTCACCTATATATATATATTTTTATTTTAAATAAATAAATTAATTGTAATTTTTTTGGCAGTATTTTGATCTCATGAAGGGTGCAGACCAAACCTTCCATTATACAGAATGTCTAAACAAAAAAGATTTTTTTTACCATCACATATTTTTGCTTTTAAAAGAGACACCAATCTCGAAAGGTGGGTGTTAATGAAAATCAAAAGCAGGCTTATTTAACCATACATTTTTTTGTTGAACCCCCAGGTGATCACAACATTTATATGAATCAAATTACTGTAAATTCATATAACACAATATTGGCTGCATTATCTTCACAAAATAGACTACATAATTGAATACAAAAAAGTTTATTTAAGCATATTTTAAAAATTGCTAGTTGACTTGGCTCTTCTGTACCAACTTTTGTTGTTCACACAGGTTAGTCTGTGGCATAGTAATAGGCATCGTCGATTTTTTAAACATAAACATTTAAAAAAAATTCAAAGTTCTTATTCATAAAGTAATATGATTATTTCTTTGATACTGTGTATAATGATCAAATATTATACATGAGGAGGCAAGGAATAGGTCAGTTGAGATGATGTCTGTTCGGCTGACCTGTTTTGCATGAGCTTAGTGTCGGCTGCTGGCTGTCAACTCATTGTGTGAACCAGGCATTATTTTACTTATCCAGGACTGCCACAGGGGTCTGGAAAACAGGGAAATGTAGGGAATTTATGCTTCAGGGAGTTCCTTAAAGATTACCAGAATTTTAAAATATACAAAGTCAAATTTCCCAACAGTTATCTCACAATATTTTCTACTTAAATTAAACTTTGAATCATTATCTAAAGTAGTATTATCAGTGTGGGATGCATGTACCTTAAAATATGTACACACTGATTAAATAAAATTTTACAGGATCTGTCGCATGATAATTTAACAAGTTGGTCTTATTCTTTCTCAGTGAGATTTGACATTCTTTCAACCTCTGTAAATAAATCTTTGTTTCTAAGACTAGGAAAAACCTCTAACATGTTATATCTATCCACCCCATTGTCTGTCCTAGCACATCTATACACATTAAAAATAATAATGAGTGACAAGAAAAAGTACTTAATACAAAAATTTGAATTTACACTGTTGAGTTTTCTTAAAAGTGCTAATTTATTTTATAAAAGAAACTTAAACATAATAATAACATAGCTGTGCACCCAGTGGCATTAGGTTATTTTCAATACACTGTGTGATAGGATTAGAATTACTCATTTAAAATAAAACACAATTTTTTTTTACTTTAGTATTTTTTACTACCAACAATAGAATTATTGCTCTATTCAAGAACATAGGTTATATTTGGCATTCTTAGACTTGCTTTTATATTGATTATATGCATTTTCCTTGTAAGTCTATATGAACAAGCATTTCAAAAGAGTAGATAAAGTATGTTATCTCTTAGACTACTAATGGCATGTCTTTCAAAAGATGTACTAGCCAAGTTTGATAAACAATGCCTGCATAACATGATAATGGCAACTAAGGTGGGTTGAAAGGGGCCGTGAGGGAAGGCCAGGATTTATTTTTCTTCAGTTTTTTTATCAAAAACATTGACTATCATAAAAGAAAGATTTCTCCAGAAGATAGATTTGATTTAATTTGCTTTACATAATATTCTGAACAGTTCTTTAATAATGGTTATGAGCCAAGTGGCATTTCATCTGCATTTCTCATTTTAAATTTTTCTCATGGTCCATTTTTGGGATAAAAATAACTACAATTAATAAAAAATAATATTCTCCCCTCCATCCCTTTTAGAATACACAAAAACAATGACCTGTGTGTAACTATTATTGGTGCAGCTTAGTATATAATGTTGGGAACTGTTACAAGGGATCCAAACCTTTACTTTAATATAAATATACATAAACCACATCATTATGGATAGCGCTATCTTTATATAGATTAATAAATTATACAACTAATTGAATTATTTGTTTGCATTATTGCTTTATTTATCAATATTTTTTAACCATTTGTACCAAAGATTATGGGCAGGATAAAATAACGCTACTGGTTGTTAAAAGCCAGTGAGACATAGTTAGGAAACCCCTAATCTGGACCAACAGAATGCTTACCAATTAGTATTGATGCTTCTAGTGATGTCTATAGAAACCTTTTGATTATTGGCACTAGGATGTTTACTTGGATGATTTTAAATTTTAAATAGCATAATAATTTAATTTAAAAAAATTTACTATAAAGAACCACCTTTACTTTCACAGGTATATTAATGTTTAACAAAATAGCATGTGTACCAAATTTTATTTTTAAGATAATTATTTTGGTGCACCGCTTAAAAATTAATGGTTTACAATTTCTAAATGAATATAAATAACTTATGCCAACATCATGGAATTGTTTATCTTTGCTAGATAAAATCCCCATCAAATAAGGAACCAAGTTATTTATGGTTGCATGGATACTTTTATCAACTGAAATATGGCAGTGAACACTCCTTAATTGCTTATTACTCACTGTAATATACAATTGTTTAGATTTTCATGTATTTCACTTAAACATAACATATTTTTTGTATGGTCAAAAATTTAATATGAATGTGATCAGGTTGCACATACTTCAAACTAATGTGATACCAAAGCTGAGCTCTTTGTCTTAACAAAGCACAGGTTAATCCCTTTACAAGTGAAAATGGCAATACATTATTGACTTTTCACGAGTGTTGTTAGATAAAGAGCTCTGCTAGGCCCCGCCTCCCATATCAGTGTGTAAAGATGTCACCTTGATACGGTTTGAGACTAGGAGAAGCCGATCCCTACGCCACTAATCGTTGTTAAGTTTCGTGGCGGGTGAGAGCGACCCATGTTTGCTCCTCGGTATAGGGTCACAACATCTGTAACCAGTGAGTGTAGGCTTTTTTTTTAACAGTGTTTCAACCTGTAGCCGACACCTGAGAGTTGATAGCAGAACTAGATTTCAGAGGCATTCTCTGTTGTCTAGCTTAGATTAGATTAACCCCACTTGAGAGTGCGACGTGTGAATGGGTGAATTAAGTTATTTCCCCTCACTCACTATGCTGAGCCTAAAATTAGAATTATAAGGCGGGACAAATGTTTAAAATGTATTATTACATTTTGTTATTAGCTCAGTTGGTAGCATGTCTGCCTACAGATCTAAGGGTCTCGGGTTAGATTCCTGACATGGCTGAAAATTTATCAATTATGAAAATATAGGTCTATCCTTTCACAGTGATAAATTGACAGCCAGTGACTGGATATTGTGCCTGTCCTAGTTTTAAGATAAATTATAAGTCATATGAAGCTATGACAGGCCTAGCAAACCATAAGGGAAAAATATATGGCTTGAATAAAAAACTGACCCAAGCCACAGGCTGGAAACAATAATGGATGTATTACATTTTGTTGTATGATTACCTAAAATACTTTTTATTAATTAATTAATGTCAATGTTTGTGACTACTTGATCTAATTGACAAAGATAAAGATCACTTTTAAGGACCCTTTTTCCCATAAAGGGAATGTTAAATCACAATTTGTAAGATCCACCTTTGTTGGACCCAGCCAAGGGTTTAACCCCCAGCTTTCATTGTCAGAGACAAACATCATGCCAATGCACACCTACTATTATACCTTGAAAGTGTCATTGTTTACACATGATGGGCTTTTCATTAGCATTTTTGTTTCATTTTACATTTAGCCAAAGTGGTTTGGTTAATTACACTATGGCTATTAAAAATAATTCAAACTATAGAAATTAAGATATATTTTTGGTATCTATCGATTAACATTTTAATAAATGTACTAAATAAATCAGTTTACTATTTAAAATAGTAGGTTTATTTCACCCTTCCTAGTTAGTACAGGCTGGCCTAGTGTTAATATTCTGCACATTACATAATTGAAAAAAATAAATGGTATGGTGAACCGCACAGACTTTCTCTCGCTTTTATCTTAAAATGAACATTTACTAAAAACTTGTAAGATTTGTGAAACGAAATAATACATTGTAGAATTACTACACCAAAGATCATAATGAAATAATATACACTATTACTTACTCTATGGACAGAACTAGGAACTAGGAACTAGGAACACTGTTACAGAAAATTTAGGAAAAGAAAAATATCTTTATCAACCAAAGAGCATAGGAATCAAATTAATTTTCAAAGACCTGAATTAAAAATTATATACATTTGATTATAGCTCAGAAACTATTTGTTTTATAAAGTATATATTTCAAATAAAAGATTTGTAGCTTTAATATTACTACAACTTTACAATGGTAGGATATTTCGTATCTCAAATAGTTGGGGAGAAATGATGAAAATTGGAAAATTTATCTCATACAAAGTACCCTTAAAGGAATTTTCATGAGAAAATGAGAGTTTCCATCTTTTTTATAATAATAAATAGTGTTTAGATATAACATTTAATCAACATTTTTTAGAACGAATTTTGAGAAAATTGATTTTTTTGTTTTTGCCCCTCATTAAACTATCCTTAAATTTTGGTTTGGACATCTAATTTTTAAAAAACCTCAGGGGTAAGGGGGGACCTTGAGGAAATCTCAAATACCAAGTTAAAGCCCAATCTGTAAATCAGTTTTAGAGTCTAGCTCGAGGTACCCACAGACAGCATCACAAAAACAACTTTTTTTTTGTTTCAGGGGGCCATGAAATGTCAATATTTATCAAAATCTCGAGTTTGAATTTTTTGACGATCATAATTCTTTCTCTTAGAGGTGTCAAGGGAAAGTAAATATATATGCTTAAATCTCGTGTCACTAGGCCTATGTGTTTTGATTTAAACTAGATACTAGGCTCAAAAAAACTTTCTATAAGGATTAAAGAATCCAGCTTAACTAAGCTAAGAATAATTTAGTGCAAAGTATAAACTTGAATAGATTTTGTGTACATCTCTACCAAGTAAATTTATAGTTAATATTGACCCGCCTCGGTGGCGTAGTTGGCTAACCGCCAGTCGTGTTGAGTCGGACCACTGAGGACGGGGAGATCGAGGTTCGAATCTCGGTCGGGTGAACTGGGGGTGGTTTTTCCTAAATGGTTTTCCCCTCTCCCTCCACGCAAATGCGGGTTCACTTCCTTTAAATTCAACCCTCCCCCATTCCTAATCCATTAGCGTAATTAGTACTTAAGCGTATAACCCGGACGGGTAGTAAGACGCAGTGCTAAATATTATTATATATTGTTAATATTATGGTTTTAATTTGTTTAGTGCGTATGCCAACTCCGATGCGGTTACGAGACCTAATACGGCAGATCCGAGCTGCACGCACAGCGGCGGAGGAGCGTGCAGTGATCAACAAGGAATGTGCTTACATCAGATCCACCTTCAGGGAGGAGGACAGCGTATGGCGCTGCCGCAATATTGCCAAGCTGCTTTACATACACATGTTGGGGTAAGCACACTTGCAGCTATTATGTATATTATACTAAGTGACTCCCCACAAACAAGACCTTGTTTAAAATTATTTTAGAGACAGAGGAATAGGCATTTATGTCTCTCCACATGGGAAGTAACATTCCGCTAAACTTAACCTTTGCTGCAGAAAATACACTTTTTAATTACTCACCATTATAACCAAAAAATAAACACTTTTAGTATAAACATTAGCTAAAAATAAATTTGTAAGGGAAGAAAAATTCTGGCTTCCAGCTTTCTCTTGAATAAATCTTCAAAGGAGCTGTTACTCATCATTCCACCTTAAATGGAGCAAGAAAATAAGGATCCCAACCACCAAAATCTGTTGATTCACTCCACTTAAATTATGTACCTACAGGATTAATTTATTGAGCTAAGAGAATGGGAAACAAATCCATTTCCCTACCGATTTTAGAATTCATTATTCTGCCCACGTTTAAGTTATTTTTTTTTATGTTGTAATTACATTAAACCAATTAATTATGTAGCAAGCGTATAACCCATACAGGTAGTAAGACGAGGTGCTAAAAAAATTTAAAATTTGGTTAACATTAGAGAGACCTATATTTGTTCGCTATCAAAGTGATCTCATTTTCAGTAGGAATAATAATTGTTTCCCTATTAAAGTGGTTAATTGCAATTCTTCTTGTGGCTTTCCATCTATAGTTCTAATCTGGTTTATCTTTTCCATTATCTTGCTACTACAATAAAAGTGTTTGATGTTGTAATCCATATTTACTTTTTATTTTCTAAAACAAAGACAACAGTTATTCAGAGCAACTTTTAGAAAAAAATGTAATTTTTTCACATCAAAAATAGGTCAGTAGGATTGTTTATAAAATGGGCTTGTGAATTTTATAGTGCATTTTTTCCAGTACATTGTGAAAATATATTTGAAATATTAAACAATACGTTACCAAACAAATTTTCTTCAATTTAGACCTGTGGCCATATATTTAGAATCAGAACTCTAAAGCTTAAACAATAGAAAAAAAAATAGGGAGTATGGGAGCTACTTTAAACTTCAAATTGTTTCATGAGATACCCAGATTAAAAATTGCATTTATATAACCAAGTAAAAATACACCTCACACTTGTGCATCAAAACATGACAAAACAACCAAAAAGCAATAAAAAACGAAAGACAACGATGACAAATGTCACTCACATCAGTGTGCATGCTGTGTTGTCACCCGATCTTAGACTTTGATATTGTGATGTACCGTACTTACCCGAATCCAAGACAACCAAGGATCTAAGAAGACCCCCAGTTTTTCAGTGGTTCTGGATAGATTTTTTAAAAGTGGTATTTAATTTATTATGAATGAAGAAAATAATAATTATGGTAAATTTATTTTGTAATACTAACAAATTGTTTTTTATTTACAAAACAAAACGCCTATGTTGATTTAAAATCTAATTAGGGTTGCAGAATTGCTAAGGAATTAATTTTTTTGTCACAAATATTGCTTTAGCATAAGACGGTTAACTTTGAGAAAGTTTCATAAAAACAATGAGAAGTTAGTTTTTATTATGATAAATGATTATTGTTTGTGAAATTCTGAGTTTGATACATAACCTACTCCCCCTAAATATGATCATTGGACTCGACCATTAACACCCTAGCTTCTAAAATGTGACACTTTCACTTTCACAATGATTTACAGAAAATAAAATAATATAAAGTAAAAGATATAGGAAGAAATCAAAGGATAAATATACAACAAACTGTTGCATTAATAAGGAAAAGATAATCACACATGTTACAAAAAATCTAACCGATAAACATGTCTTCTGTGAATTATTGTAAAAGTCAGCCGCCAAGACAGACAAGCGTAAAAAATTAGTGATAGTTAAACAAGCATCTTTATTCTTATTTCGAAACCGGTGTCTAGGAACATTTAATCAAAGATAATAATTTACTTGATATTATTCAAAAGTTAGTAGGGATGGACGGGAATTACATTTTAATGATGAGATGGGAAATGAGTCCAAATTCCACTTGATATCCCCCCCCCCCCCCCCCACCTCACCGAAGGGATTTGAGTCTCAAATACGAATTTTTTTTGGATCCTCGAATTTCGAATAACCCTAAAGATTTGTTTGAGGGTCCATTCCTAGTATAGTCATTTCCCAGTGAACCAAGCTAGTTTAAATAAACGGAATTTATATATTTAGCATTACCAAGCAAATTTAAATGCCTTTACAACAATCAGAAAACAATTATTGTATTTAATATGTATGTTAATAATAATGTACTTTTTTAAAGCTGTTATTATTTATTTTATCCGGTCATCACATTAACTAAATTAACATAAATGAAAACTTAGTGGTTTAAACTTATCTAAAATATTTGAATTGCGCTCGTGCTAATATGCAACAATACCAGCCCATTTTATTCCACTGTAGTTAAACCCGTATATCTTATACCTTTTTCAGAACCAAACAACTATATTTTGATCTACTAATTTGTACAAATATTTTCTCATTTAGTCTCAGTAAAACTTGGAACAAGCTTCTGCGCATCAGTGGCACTCTTAATTGTAGGAAAGAGTCTCTTGCCTCCAAACACTTGCTACCGTAACCAACCCGTAGATCAGGGCAAGATTTTATAACCTGAAAACAACTTTTCACTTTTAATGCTAGTATTTTTAATAGTTAAAAAAAATTATATTTGGTTCTGTTTTTAAATTCATCAAAACAAACTATCAATGATATAGTTTTTTTTTTTTTTACTATTTCTCTGTATTATCTCACTATTAACACCTTCCTCAACTCAAAATTGTCTTTTTTTTCTTTTTGTGACAATGGCTGCCAATGATAGTAAACCTGTTAGGAAATATGGAATATTTTAATGTCTTTTTAAAATTAACTAGAAATATTTGCGTCAATTTATAAGAAAATAGGTAGTATTACATTCAAAATAATAAATGCTAATTTTATTTTTAAAAATCCAAAATCACACATTTTCTTTATAAATTATTTTAAAAGGCTTTTTTTCTAGAGACAGGGTCCAGTGACCTAGAAAACAGGGAAAAGTCAGGGAATTTGATCAAATTTCTGGAATTTTCACATATTCACTAACATTTTACACAACTTTCATTTACAATAGTCAAATAACATTTTTCTTCTAGTTAATAATCACTGCGAATCTCTTTTAACACAATTGAGTATACTCATTTCAATTCTCAAAACCAACGTTATTTTTGCGTCATCTTTCTACCCCTCTCTGCACGTTTTTAGCCAAAGTTGTCATGTCTATACGCATATGAGGGAATTCGATAACACTTTTGGAAGAATAAACTAAAAAATACTGTGTCTCAAAACAATTTAAACTGTACTGGTGTACTCAATATGATTTAACTGAAATCTAGCTTAGATTACACGTATATATGCTACAATAGCCCATTAGGGTGACCTGGTGGTCTAGGGGTAAGGTGTCAGACTTCTGTGCTGAGGGTCCGGGGTTCAATCCTCGGTCCCGGCACAGATTTATCTGATTGCCAAACCCTTCCTTCACCTCTGACAAGATGTGTATTAATCACAACTTGTGAATGTGAGGAATGCCAAGCCTCCACCGTGGTTCGGATCCCACGTTAAACTGTAGGTCCTCCATTTCATTTCACAATCACCCTACCATTACACATTAGCGTAAGTGCGTATAACCCGAATGGGTAGTAAGACGCGGTGCTAATAATAATAATAATAATAATAATAGCCCATTACTTTAGACTGAAATTTTTTAACTCCATCATTGAATGACACAATTTCATATTATGTATGTGTCTAGAAATATTATTACATTATTTAATTTGCAATCCTAATAAAATAATGTTTGTAACATTTAGCTACTGGAAAAGTTGGAAATTGTCTCTGGAAAACCTGGAAAAGTTAGGGAATTTTAAAACATAGTTTGGCTGGACACCCTGATAGATCACTCAAGTAATATGGTTGGAAATGGGTGTCTGTATAACGGCATGCTTGAAAAAGTTAGTCCACTCTTAGGATACTAATTAAAATAACAAGTTTTAAACTTAAAATATCTGTTGCTGATAGAGAAACCTTTTTTCCTGTGTTCAGCTATCCAGCTCATTTTGGTCAACTGGAATGTTTGAAGTTGATTGCTTCACCTCGCTTCACAGACAAGCGCATTGGCTACCTTGGGGCCATGCTTTTATTGGATGAGAGGCAGGATGTACACTTACTTATCACCAACTGCTTGAAGAAGTGAGTTTACAAGTTAGTCCTACCCTCCGCTTTCCTCTTTTCTCACACACAAGCGCATTGGTTATCTTGGAACCGTGATTTAGGACAAGTGAAAGGTTGCCCTTACCACACCACACCACACCTCACCTGAAAAAAGGGAAGGGCATGTTTTTTTTTTGGTACAAGTAGAGGATAGTTAAGGCAAGTTCTCATGTACCATTTTCAATGAATCATTGAAAATGAACACAAAATGAACGTCGGAACACTCATTTAATTAGACTGAATTATTATTTAATGCTTTCATTAGAAGTGAAAAGGAGTTCTACTTTTGTTCATTTTTAATGATCATTATTGAAAAATGAAAACAAAATGAACAGTGAACACGTACAAGAATTAATGAATTCATTTTTTTTTAATGTAAAGATTTATTTTAAACGCTACACTGTGACCACCTGCAACTACTTGCAACCTTTTTAATAATCATTTGTTTTCAAGTTTCGACTCACTTTGACAAATTAGACAACCTTTAACAATATTTGTGGCACTTATTTACAGACATTGTGTTGTAAGAGTTCTCAAAAATGGTGTTTAAGTGGTGTGATGAACAAACTGGTCAATTTTTTTATTCTTAATAGACAATTTCTATAAATGAAAGGCTAATTGGTCAGTCACATCATGATCATCATGATCAATGAAATATGGAAAATGAATCAGTGAAAATGATTAATTGAAAATGATACGTGAGAACTGGCCTCTAGTGCCGCCATGTTTTACTGACAAGTTCAACTCTAACCTATGAGATTGGTATCTGGTTCTATTTCCACCGAGCCAATAAAGGGTGGAGGGGTGGTTTGATCCATCCTCTATTCAGGCAACTGCTTATGCACATCCTAATTATTCATGTAACATCTTCTATCTTTAAGTTAGTGTAAGTAGAAAATCACTTGAATCTGCAGTGGAATGCCTACTACTATACATAGAGGAACTTTTTTTTTTTTTTGGCTTAAAGCATTTCAACCCAATTTGCATTCTCTTTTATCACCTGTGCATAGTTTAATATTTTTAAGTTCTCTTCACAAACACCTCTCTTTCAATATAAGCTAAAACCACAAATATAAACAATTTTCACTCCTTTAATATTTCGAGGGAAGAAGTTTTTAGAAAAATAAATAGAGTATAAATTGCAAATCCACTACCTCCTAAAATCTTTGAAAAACTAAAGGCTATTTTAGGGGTGTGTGAAGATCACTTTTTCAATTTGAAGCTAACTCAAATCGAATATATGAAATATTCTTGAAGCTGAATTGAAGTCTGAATATTTTTTGTTGGTTGTTTTATAATTGAAAAAATATTATATGGTGGTTATATATAATTATATGCACTAAAATACTTGGAATGCATAATTGTTGGTAATATTCTGTTTTAATATGATCAAATTAACTATCACATCTTACAAGTCAATTACTTCGGGGTTTTTTTTCATTTGAATATTGATTTTTGACATATACAGTAGCTCAGAATGAATTTAATTGACCATAAAATGGAGTATTTTAGCTTTCAATATTCTTATTGGCAAAGTTTCATAGTTGTCAAATCCTGAATTTTTTCAAAGCAAATTTGAAGCTGACATTTGTTTCGAAGCCAAGTTGAAGCTGACATTTGTTTCGAAGCCAAGTTGAAGCTTTGCACACTCCTATACTATTATTTTATGTATTTGGTTTGATATGACACACCTATTTTGTGGTAACTTGAAACATACCTATACTTGTTTTGGTGACTGCATAGAAAATATATATCAACACTTGCTATCTTGATTTTAGTGACCTGAACAGCTCCACCCAATTCGTAGTTGGTCTGGCTCTTTGCACATTGGGAGCCATAGCTTCTCCAGAGATGTCTCGGGACCTTGCATCAGAGGTCGAAAGGTTAATGAAGTCGCCCAATGCTTATATTAGGAAAAAAGCTGCGCTTTGTGCTTTCCGCATCATCCGTAAAGTTCCCGAGCTAATGGAAATATTCCTGCCTGCAACCAGGTCCTTATTATCGGAAAAAAATCATGGTAAGGTTTAATTAACTATCGTAATATACTTATGCAAATGGATTTCTGATTTAATGAGGTCTAAATAAATGGTTTTTACTGTATTCATATTTAAGTGGGTTGAGTGTTAAATGTATTAACTATATTTTCAGGGGTTCTCATAACGGGTGTCACGCTAATAACGGAGATGTGTGAAAATAGCCCAGACACATTGCTACATTTCAAAAAGGTGAGTTTTACTGTTATTATAGATTGTTATTTAGGTAGCAGTGACTCTATTATTAATACACTTAACACTGAAAATCAATTAATAGCTGTCAAATTTTTATGCTGTAGCATATTATATTTTGTTATTTTGTGAGCATGCATGTTATCTCCCAAGTGTATAATCTACATCCTTTCCTCCCACCTCCCCCTTACATTTTATTCTAACAAACTTGCTATTGTAACAGAAAAACTTAATTGTGTGGATTTCACTAACATGGATGTTGCTAACATTATAGTATACAAACATAATAATTAGATATTGAAAAATAAGCTAGAATGTAAAAAAAAAAAAATTCTGCTATCATCAAGTGATGCAGTCTTTTTCAAAGTGTAGCATTGTCAGTTTACCACTTTAAACTGAGTCACTGGGAAACAAGTGGTGACAGGTATATTTGAAATGGGAAATTGGAAATAGCGATACATTATTTGAACAAAAATATTATCTGGTTTGATATTTCACAAATTTTTTGAGTGATATTCTCATACTTATTTTAGATATATTATATATTCGCATCCAATTCTCCTTTTCCTGTGTTTGTCCTTTATGTTTTACCTTTTAAATGTTCCTATCTATATGTCCTATCATTCCTTACAATTTTCCATTTTCTCCCTCCTTGTGTTTTTTTTTGTTTCCTCTTTAGGAAGTTGTGTTGCGCGTTTACAATCCTCCTTGATGATTTCCGATAGAATGAAACCTAGGTGGGGGATTGGGTGGTGTCATATGATTTTCTTTAAGAGGCAACCATTACCTCTTTATCTAATGGCAGCAACGTAAAGTGTGAACTGTGTTCTTCTTTTCATTGTAAAAGCCATATTGTGTTCCTCCCTTTTATATGTTTCTATTCACCTTTCCTGTACCTTCTTCTAAATAGTTATACTTATTTTAGTATCAAGACAAGTTGGGAATTTTATTTTTTTGTAAACTTTATTTTCACCAACTAACTTTTATTCCTTTTAAAATATATTCTTGTGTTAAGATATTTGTCTTCTACTTTTCCAAGAACCCCCGGCCCCTCCTATCTCTATTTATTATAACAATTTATAAAAATAGGTAAAAATAACTTGTCATATCCTTGCTAACAAAATACTACTTGGATCGTTATCACTTTAATTTGTAGACTGTATGACTTAATTGGTCATACCGTTTCTAAAACTTATCATTAAACAGTAGTAGTGAGGAAGCAGAAGGGAGCTATGAAGGGACATAGCTGATGTTCAACTGCACTCATTTAATTTACTCAAGTCACATGATATCTAAGTTTGGCACGACTAGATTACTTTCATGAAATTTGATAATTTTAAATTTTAAAATAAAACTAGTCATGGAAAATTTTGAAAAAAAATTATTAAGGAATATATAAAACTTCAATAAAGAGCATGATATAAGGGAAAGGCATCCAAGAGTACGCACCTAATATATTTTAATCATAAATACTATATTTTTAAAATTCAATCATTATAACATACATGGTTGTAACTATTGCCTTTCTGCTTTATATTACAGCACGAAACCTCAAAATAATCTCATATCAACAGATGAAATAATGTTTATATTGAGATGTGTAAATGCTTACTCTTATACGTCCTATAGTTTAAGAGTATGCATCAAGTATTCCAAAAGTACGTGTTAACATCTAAGAGTACGCACTAGCAATTATTACACACAAACGATCCAGTCATTATCCCTAACATGCTTCGTGCCAACATTCGGAACAGTTGCCGCACTGCACCCAGTCTTTTTCAAACTATTTTTCATACCCTCCACAAAAAGTTTCTTCATTTATTTTGACACTTTTGGTAAGGATGCTTTCTTTGATCTAATGGTTTTGAAAAATCAAGTTTCTTTGCAGCATTTTCCACTTTAATCTATTTCTTATTATCTTTCTCTCTTTTTCTAGCAGACAATTTTTAAATGGTGTTGCTGACAAAACTTCTGACTTTTGATATGCCCTGACTCTCTTCTTTTCCTTTTGGCTTTGAGGAAGTGGATGAATTGACTCTTTACTCTGCAATGGACATTGGTTGGGAGCAGAGCTACTGTCATTTTATTGAGAATGGATATGTTCGGCAGATACCACAGTATTTGCAGCATTTGCCAAGATATCTTCAGTCACTTCCACAATATTTGTAGATGGTTGCACAGTGCTAGAAGCTGGATCTACAGCATTCTCAGCAAAATGAACAATTTCATTTGAATCAATTCGGTAGGTTAACTCTGCTGGAGCGAAGTCTTCATCTAAAAAAAAGTCCGAGTTATACGGAAAAATACCTGTTGAAGAGAGAAAGCAGGTTCAGCCTTTTCTTTTGTGACAGTTCTTGAGTATGCTGCACAAAATAGAGCTCCAACTTGCATTTGTGCTACTCTTTGACCTGGATGTGTGACCAACCATTTGTCAACCTCTTGTGCGTAGGCTACTTTGCGAGGCCCAAAGAAACATTTATCAAGAGGCTGAATCTTGTGACTTAGTGTGGTGGTAGAGAAAGCAACATAATTTTATTCTTCCTGGCAATTTGTTAACAGATTAAAAGAAAGCACAGAGCGTGTACATTATCATTTACCGTTTTTCATTTTGCCGTGGAGAGCAAGAGTACGCATAGACCTTTGACAGTCACCTAACTGCATACTCTTGCACTCTTCTGCATTAAGTTGGATTATAACCGCTAAATAGCAGCAGTTGTATGATAAAAATATTATGCCTCACATAATTCTTTTCCACACAAATCACACTATTACAGAAAACAAAAGCATTTGGGTCTACTATTTTTATTTATTTAGGAGAGCTTATTGTTACTGTGTAAAAAATTACACTTTATTGACTGAAAAAGGATTCTTACCTTCCACCACCGTATGAAATTTAGTTGAACGATGTTATGAAGCTCATACAAACATGTCGACAGTCACAACCAATGTGTGTTAACCAAATTATTTCCCATGTTTGCCAATTTCTGAAATCTTAATGTGTGTACTCTTAGATGCCTTTCTCTTACCAATAAGCTCACACCCAAAACAACACAAGGGTATTATTTTGGGGACATCAGACCCCTTCTTCAGAACAGAGTAGAACACAGGCTAGATTATTATGTGAGGTTGATTGCTGTGACTTGAAGTCTTTAGTTGCCTGTTCAAACTCATCTAGATTCTAAAAATGTTAGTTCAAACCAGATTTTTTTAATGTAGTAATTATAGTATTTATATTTGATTTTTATTGCAATATTTTAGGTATTTAACATAAATGTAACCATTTCAATGGCCACAAAGGCATAACTCTCGCAATAGATTGGATTGGTTGACAGGGAGATCGGGGTTCAAATCTTGTTTGGCTGGACTGATTGTGGCTTTTACTAAATGGTTTTCCACTCTCCCGCCACACAGTGGGGGTTAATTTCCTCTAAATTCAACCTTCCTTTTCCCTAACACATCAGTGAAATAGGTTCATATGAATATAACCCAACCCTCCTCGGTGGCGTAGTTGGCTAACGCGCCAGTCGTGTTGAGTCAGACCACCGAGGACGGGGAGATCGAGGTTCGAATCTCGGTCGGGTGAACTGGGGGTGGTTTTTCCTAAATGGTTTTCCACTCTCCCTCCACGCAAATGCGGGTTCACTTCCTCTAAGTTAAACCTTCCCATTTCCTAATCCATTAGTGTAATTAGTACTTAAACATATAACCCAAACCGGGAGTAAAACGCGGTGCTATAAAAGACAATAGAAAAACATGCACTTTATGATCATACTGATTATATTAGCACACAACTTGTAAACTCACTTAAATCTAGAACATACACAACACCAAGCCCTCAGCCGGTAATTTCATAAATTCCCCGATTTCACTAATGGTAAATTTTTTTGGCTATGCCGGGAATCGAACCGGATAACCACAGCTCTTTAGGCAGATAAGCTATCAACTGAGCTAAGCTGTTGAATTATTTATTACTATGATTATCTTATATGTTGACATGGTTTTGTTCTATGGGGATGTATGCTTGTTAGGGTTCTGCAAAGCTTCGATAATATTGATACTGATTCATATTTTACATTATTCGATTTTATAACTCAAATCAAACCAAATTAGAAAAAAATCAATAAGGTTACAAATCCCACAATGTGCCTAAAATATGTTAATATACTGTTAATAAAAATTCTTGTGAAGTAAAATAAGTGCTTATTAATTATCATATTGACCGAAAAATAACTAACATTTTTCTTATCAATCAATAATCAGCCTTTATAAAACTTTTGTATATACTATAATATCACCCCTGGACTGAAGATATATATTAAAATATTTTATAATCGCCACATCAGATGGTACTCTCTACTACTTAACTTTGACAAAGTTTGCTATTATTTCATGAACATTTTTAACAACTTATGTTTATACATAATAACTTATAGGGATTAGGGTCCACAATTAATCCATTTTTTTATAATGCAAATTCTTTATGTTTAGCATAATAATTTTAGCATATTTAACTAGGATACGTTTCGATTCAATATTATTGAAATTTTTAAATAATATTTGCTTCGATTCAAGATTCGATTCAAGCTCAAAAATCCTGCCTCACAGATGTCCAGTGCTCGTATTGGGGAAAGAAGTAAACTTGATCATAGTGGATTAAGTTTTAGTTAATCTAGTGCGGGATATTTCAATAAGTGAAGCTCTTTGTCTTATATTTAGTGGTTGCTTGATGAACAAGAGGTTGGGTGTAGGGATTAGTCTCTTACCTAGTGCTCTGCTACATGCAAATGGTGGAACGTTTCTTGACTTGGTTCTGGATCATAATAATTTTCTAAGGGTAATGGTTAAGCATGCCATCAATCATAGGGAATTATATGGCGAAGGATCAAGATGATTTATAAAATGAGCTGTTGAACACTGTGAGGAGCCAACTGGTGGTATTCATATCCTCAGTCACAAAATACCTTTCACCCCCCCCCCTCCCCCCCAATATAAATTCAAAAAGGTATTTAATTCAAAGTTCTGATGTTTTAATGTTAAAGCTTTTTTTTTTATCATTTTGCCTTAGTGAAGAATAAGGGTATACAAAGTCCACTTTTTAAATTCAAATGTATATAATAAATCAAATATTATCAAAACTAAATCAAAGTTAAAATATTTTTTGTTAGTTTTATGCTTAAAAAAATATTATATTGTCCTTATTTATATAAATTCATGCTTTAAAATAATATCTCATCCTAATCTGATGAATCAGGCTACTTTCACAACATACACTTCAATTAGTTCAGTTTTTTTTAAGAGTGTGCAAAGTTTTGACAACTTCAAGTCAGCTTCGAATTCAATTTGAAAGTAAAATTCCCAATTTGACAATTAATGAGTGTTACCACTCAAAAATATTTTAAGTCAAATATACATTTATGTTTAAATCTTGTCATTATGTTATCACAAATTAATGTTTACATGCAAAAAAATCTTGAAAAATTAATTTAAATCCTCTACTAATAACTTAATTTATCATCTTAGGTCACAATATGTAAATTATGTTTGCGATTTAATATTTTGTAAAAGATTTAACCTAGAACTGCAATATGTCATAGTCTTTACCAACTTTTTTTTTTTTTAATGTTCAAACTTTGATTCTGCTTCATGAATATTTCATAATATTTGATTTCAACCTCGCTTAGAATTGAATTTGCACAGCCTTAAATTTTTTTCTTAGAATGTTAATTTGTAATGAACACAGAAGCTCAGAAGGGCACTTTGAAAATAAATAAAGTATTATAGCTGTCACAATTTTCATTGAAGCTGAAATATATTTCAAAGCAAAATCAAAGCGGAAATTTTTTTCGAAGCCAAATTGAAGTTTTAATGCTTCACACACCCTAATGTAGAATTTGTTAAGCCAGGTGGTCCAACCTTTCATAACTTGTGGGCCAATCTGCATAATGCAACAAACCGGTTACATTGTAACCACTGAATTGCTGAGAAAATTAGACCCACCACAAGGAAAATGAATAAAATGGATTAATGCTCATTGAATGGACACCAAACACACCAATACAGATAAACCAGTAGCAAAAATACACTTTATTTCTTCACAGATGCTAACATATCAGAGTAAAATGGTTCTTTCCTACCGTTGTTTTAACTCGCCATTCATTGTTGACAAGAACTTTTTATCTAATAATCATAATTTAAAAATTAATTAACGCTATAACTATCCATTTAAATTTTAAGTTTGAACAGTTGATTACATGATTCAGGTTACAATTATTAACCTCAACATACGATCTTGTTAGTTTTCTGTTAAAGAAGGTTTATTTTTCTTTAAAATTACTTTTGTATGATATGTTTTAAATGTAGACAGATGATTTTCTATTGAGTATCTAGGCCTCGCCTTCCTCTCATTCTTTCTTTGTTTATTGAACCTAGACGTTAAGTTGTTATATATTTTGCCTAAAACTAAGAAAAATGCAGCATTTGTTAGTTTTTTACCTCCCCCTAACCTTTTTTCCCTCTCATATCATTCTTTTTTCCCTCTCATAATATCATTGGGGGGGGAGATTTCTTGTTTATATAAAAGCTCTTTGAATTTAAAAAAAAAGCTTTGTATCATGTTTATTTATTATCAGTGATTAGTGCACTTAGATACAAATTTGATCAAATATTTGATATGTTATTGATTTGGCATGATTAAGTACTTGCTTTTAAAGATTTTAGGAATGGAAATGCTTCTACAATCATTTTGCAGAAGTGCATGTAGGTTTGATTGTTTTAAATTATAAATAGACTTGCATTTTTGTGGCAAGTGCATTAATTTTTTTTTATAAAAATACTTTTTATATTATCCTTACATTTGTTAATTTTATTTAGGTTTTATTTTCTCATTATATTCAATTAATATTCTATATTTAGCTAAGGACATTTATATTCTATATTTCTGTAATTTATTACATTTTCTTGTTCCTAAAACAAAAACTTCAGCTGTTAAATGTGGAGTCACTTTATTTGGACTGTTGCTCAGCAATCAAATCAAAGATACATTTTTCATTTACTTAGAGAAAAATGTCCCCTAGGCACGGGAGTCGAACCCAAGAAAGCTTTATCCTTAGCCTAATATAATGTTGCAACTTCATTTTAAAATAATTTTTGATCACAATGTAACTTTTCAATTTTTTTAAATAAGTGATAGGTTCTAATATATTAATTTTGTTTTGGTTTCCCTGTCGGTATATAGGATTCCGGCCACCGTGAGGTAAAACTAAAATTTTAACTATATTAACTGTCTTTCTTCTACTCTTCACTCAGTGCTTTTGGTACTCTCCATTCTGTGCATGCTTTGGGCATATGTGGAATTAAAGCACGACAATCAACAAAGATTCAGTGATTTTTATGTGAAGCGTCTTGTGGATCCCAAAATATGTTTCTTATTGTGTATTAAAAGACTAAAATATGACTACTGTAATTTTAAAATATTCCAAGTTTTTATCTTTGAATATAATTTTGTTGGTCTCATATTAAAGTGTGGGTTTTTTTTGTCCATAAAAGTAGACACATGTGGTTGTTGATATCGTATGGTACAGGAATGGCCAAAAAGCTGTGGTCGGAAAGTGAAATAGTTTTAATACTAGAGTGAGGTCTATAGTTTAAAACATTTTAAATAAAAACAGGAACATGATACTGACATCAATTCAAATGCTCTTGTACTAATGGATGTTATTCTACTTATATCATTTAACATTAATTTGTCCAGCAAATGGGTATGGCAACTTCATTATCATGCATTATTACATTATGTTACCCAGTACACCGGCAGGCCTGCTACATTAGTCATATGAAGGTGTTGGAGACACGCCACTCTTGCTTTAAACTTGGCATCAGAGTGAATGGTACTGTGGGCAAGCTCTTTTTCACAAAAAACCAAAGCCGATTGCTCTGGTCTAGAGGCCAAATGAGAAGTCTGCTTTGTTTACTACCCAATGGAAATAAGTTGTCTAGGACACATGATTAGATCTTGTTATCTTGTTGCGAAATTACACTATTCCAGGGGGCAATATTTCTAGATGACTTCCATCATTTAAAAATCAGCAGATATATCGGTCACCATAGAACATAACATTGCAATAGACACCATAGTTTGTAAAGAATTCAGCAAAGTTTCAAATGCTTGCTACTACATGTCCATGTCATTATCACCTTGGGGGACAATACTATAGGTGTGCAAAGTCCACTTTTTTGGTTCGAAGCAAAGTCGGGAAATATTATCACCAATCGAAGTTCGAATATTTTTTTATTTAATTTTGAGTAAAAAATATTATGTTGACATTGAGTATATTTATCTAACATCAAACTAAATATTACATTTATTTTTTCTTAAACCTAATACTTTTAGCTTATTGCCAACATATAAATGTTATATTCACTTTACCTTTGTATTAAAAACACTTTATGTGTACAGCCTGAGTGAGATGTTAAAAAAAAAAACTGTATTTGCTTAATCACATTGGATTTTCCCTGCGTGGTGTTTCGCTAACCTTTCACACACAAGATACAAATTAACAAACCAAATTAAGACTTAACAAGAAAACTCCACGCAATGGTTCACTCCATATCAACCTTCAATCATCCATTAGTTATTAGTACTAGCGTATAACCAAGGTAGTAACCGTCTAAATAATATAAAAACAGAACAACATTATACAAAAATATGGGTTTAAGTTAATTCGGCAGGTGCGTTTATAGGTTTGAGAAGGTCAGTGTTACAAAATTTTAGTTTTTCTTTTTCACAAATCAACAAGGAAACTTTGATTTTATAAATCCATTTAAATCTTGCCATGTGATTTACTAAAAAAAAATATGGTTCCGATTTTGAAAGCGCCTATAGCCAGCCATTCTCGAAAATAATACACCTTGATGATCATAATTTTACTTATAAATTAATTCTTCATGTAATCTGTATAATATAAGCAATTTTTTGTTTTATTTAATTTAATTTTTAGTAAAATATCTAAGATTTTATATAAATTAACAGCAATTTTCGTTTACTAAGTACTCACTATTTGCCTATGTTTTGATAAAAATAATTTAAGGAATGTCATGTTCCTCGCACATGTGCTCAACTGTGTCTCAAGTCTTTCGCTAGCCAACACATTAACAGTAATTTGAATTGAACATACTGATTCATGTAGTAAACAACTGAAATGGCTGCGTGTGTGAATTTTAGAATATTAAAAAAAATTCAATAGTCAAGACACACTTCAAAAATTTAATTAAACACACTGAAAAAAAAATTCATTATTTATTTTAATTTACACTTTCAAGAGGAATAAATTCATCTTTATTTGGTACGAATCAATGTTTGGATCAAGAGGGTTAGAGGTTTAATGTTATGGCCGTCTTGAAATTCAAAGTGTTATAGAAATGTTCCAAGTTCCATCAAGAAAATAAATCAAACTTATTCTAAAACTCAAAACAATAAAAATATATTTAGTTTTTTGAGGTAATCTCAGTTCATTTTTATTTGATGTAAAATATAAATGTAATATAATCACTAGACTTTGAATAATAGACGAAGCTTTGAATAGCTTCCGAAGCCAAACATGGGTTTGAATCGAATACGAAGTACACCAAGATTCACTTTGGCTCAATTTTTCGAAGCTCCACACACCCCTAGACAAAACCATTGGTAGCTTGACTTACTCATTGGATGTAGTTTCATTTAGTATAAAATTTCACAGATTGTTTTATCGTAGTTTTCCTGGACAGTTGAACAACCATCTTCTTTAAACGGGGACTGACATTCACATGTGTCTTTGCTCTTCTGTCAGGTAATGCAGGACAATCTAGACATATCTTCCTCCTTACCCACCCCCCAGTTTATTAAAATCACCCTTAGCTGAAGTTGTTTTAATTAAGCACAAGACAAATTCCCAATGTATTCAAGAAAAAAAATAATCTCGGTTTCATCTCAAAAGTTAAAAAATAAATCTTGAAAATTTGAGAAATAAAAAAAAGCAAATAATGGCCCTAATAAATTATAAAACCAAACCGAGAATTTATTATTTCCAATAATACTGTAATAACCCAAAAATAGGCCACATCCTCACCCCTGCCCCCCCCCCCCCCCGCCCTCCCCCAAAAAAAGTTAATAAGAAAGTTGGTTAAAATATTGTATTTTCAATATCAACTTTGACAATATAAGCTGTTACACTACAATATTAAATTATAAATGTTGTTCATTGTAATTACCCATCACTATTTTATTAATTGCATTTAAAATGTGTATTAGGTATCTCATGTGTTTGCATGAACTATATAATTATAAGACAATCTAAAACAAACGCCAGCTCAACTGTCAAAAAGGAACTCTATAAACTATATAATATTTACTTTAACAAACATAATCTAAATTTTTTTATTTCAAAGGACATTTTCTCGTCTCGTTCTTGTGTCTCAGTACTTTTTTATATTCTCCTCTCGAATTGAAAAAATTGTTCTCGCACATCCCTACTTTATACTTTTTCATAAACTCACATACTTCCAATTAGACCCTCCTTGACGGGGAATGAATGAATATCAACCATTTAAGTGTATTAGCACTTGTTAAAGGAAATATTTAGTATATTGACAACAAACAGCTATCCACCTCCACTAAATTCGGAATCTTCACCAGATACCATCATAATAATAACATTTTATGTCTTCTATCATAATTTCACTCTTTGTAAATCTTTTATTATATCTTAGTAACCATCTGGTTGCGACTTTTGGCTATCTTTGCATTATAATTTACTCTTTTATAAATTTTAATGTTCAATATAAACATCAAGCTTAATTTTTGGTAACAAAATGATATCCTTAGCAAAATCTACTTTTTTCTTTTTAAATACTACTTCACCACCTTCAACTTCCATCGGAATATGTTTTTTTCTCTTTTATTGTGGTCTAATTTTATTTTCTTGATTTTATTTGCTTCCTCCCCCTCCCTCCCTCATACTTCCCCACCCTCACCTGTATGCGGCCAAAACCTTTTACCGTCCTTTCACAGACTCATTTAAATGATACATTAATTAATCACTCTATCCCCTCATATGACTTCATTACTCACCTTTCCCCTTAATTATACTACTCCCCACCATGTTAAACTTAAATTCTTCTCCCCTCCTTCATAATTACTTCAATCTTCACACCTGATCCCTCATGACTATTGGTTGAAGTATCTGCTACAATGTAAAAAAGTGTGGTAAGATTTAAATGCATATTATGTAGGTAGAGAATATTTGACAAATATTTTGCTACATTCAGATAAAACTAAATCTATATTTGAGCTAAAAAATCATTGATAAACCTGCTTATAGGGGCTTAAGTTTCCAAGGAGTATGGCTAAACTAGTAAATAACTAGTACTACTTACAATTAACACCAACCTTGTTTCAATGAGCCCTTGCTCACACTTACACACTATCAAATATAACTTTTTCACAAGTAAATCTTCATAGCTATATATTATGCTTTTCATTGATTACATTGAAATATAAGCTACACATTATTCTAGTATAATACTCTTTCCCTTTTAAATACTCTTGGAGTTCGAAATTCCCCATGGCTTGTAATTGAGTTTTGAGAAGTGCCTGATAATATGCTTATTGTCAACCTTACTCAAGTTTTTTTTTTTTTTTTCTAATTTAGATAACTCTTACCACATTTTCTATAAGTTTGTACACTTCTGTATGTACCTTGATGGAGCTCACAGTAAAATTTTGGACAAGTTAGCGGACAACTTTTATTAACAATTTCATTTATTTAAGGTTATTTGGAATAGAGCTCTAAGATAAATACAAACACATTTTAAAAACAAACTTTCACTGACACAGACGGCTTCATCAGGTCAAGAGAGTAGACTTTTCTATCTAAACAATTTCTACTCCTATCCTAATTCTATCCCTCCTAATTATTTAACCTAAATGTTTAAGATCCTTACAGCCTATCGCTGTTCACACCTTCACCACCAAATAATAAATAATACAAACCAAATAAGCTCTGTTTTTCTTCACTCATAGTTAACCAGAATTGTTTACCAAACCAGGCATTAGCAAAAGTTATTTTTATCTTGCCATCTACCAGCATAAATGTTAAGTCGCTGATGTGCTCCTAACTGTTTAATTTCATGTTTTTCTTGCAGTTTTAATGAAGAAAACAGAGTTTTTAATAAATAATCTAGTTTATTCATTTTAATTAACCATTTTCTGTGTCATCTTAATTCTTGGGTTTTAACACATACTAAACACAGTCACATAAACAATATATAGACCACCTTTATCACTTGTGGGCCTGCTCAGGCTGGCCCCATTTGCTAGTGTATAGTTGGCACCGGAATGGTAAAGGGAGTCACCTTGAGAGACAGCTCACACTGGGTATGGCTTCTCTGAAAGGGCCTATTAGAGCTGGCCTAGCTCAGTTCTATATTTAGTCACTAAAGCACTGGTACAATCCTCGTCTGATGTTTGGAGCGAGTAATGACTAATCTTGACTTTAATAGTGTGTAACAAATACAATAATTCACTGCGTGTAATAAATGGTGTTCCATTTCATATTGTTTTTTCCAAAATATTTGATAAAATAAAAATAAAAAGTTATAAAGATGTTGGAATAATGTTGGTGGTGCCTGGCCCCTGTGGCCCCTAAGGATTCATGCTGTTTTGAAATTGGCGTACAATCAGCTCATTGGTTAATACCAGGCTATTCAGTTTGGTCTGTACCATCTTCATAAACACTCATAACCAGCCACGATACCAGAAGTGTAAAAATGCTCTGGTCATTATTGGTATCAATTCAACTAGGAAAAACACTTTGCATTACAACAGTGACATCAAACTATGAAGTTCATTTTCAGGAACTTTTTTATATCAGATTAGAAAGTGTATGGATCCAAAGGGTTAGGGCTCAAATATCTCTCTGGGTATAATTTTTCTAAATTAACAAAAACCCTCATTCAAAAGGTGTTTGTTTAAGTAATTGTTGTTGTAGCCCCATTTTAGGTGCCAAAAAGTTTAACGAACTGAGCTCATTTCGAAAAGGGAGCAAGTGTGCCGGCCAATATTCGTCTGGCATACAAACGGTCAATATTCTTACAGTTTTTATAACAAAACAATGGTTTTTGGCCAAAATTAATAAAATACTGCTTCAAAAGAGACATTATTTTAACTTTCTAGCCTCATCGATTTTTTGTAACCATTGTCATGGTTATTGTGCAATTTGACCAAGACTTTTTATCTTAATTTTACAAAATATCTATTCAAATGCCACTATGTTGATGACAAATATTCAAGAATTATTGAGATTACTATTTGTAGAAAAATAAATTAAACCTTTCTACTTATGATGGGGCCACACTATGTTTGCTATATATGCTATCTACGATATGCTTGCTATGTAACTACACCAAGTGGCCCCACTGAAGTTACGTTTTAGTTTCGTCCAAGATGTTGGTGGGTAGTTTGACCTGGGAGAGTGCTGTCATTCATGATGAGGCTTTGGTGTTACTTTCATTGTGTAATAAACCTAAAAGAAAGTGGGTACACGAAGTGAACACATTCTTAGTTTAAACACACTAATGACGGCTGCATGTGGCTGGATACCACGGCAGGTCTACTGTGCTTCTATGTCGTCAGCGATGCTTAAAAATATAGGCGAGAATCAAACACATAGAGATGTAGCTAAATAGCGAACATAGCATACAAAGTGTGAACAGCTCTGTATGGCCACTTACATTGTCAATAAAGAGAGCTATTTTTCACCCGCATAGCGAACATAGGGTACATAGGTAGCTTAATGCTCTGTGTGGCAGGGCCATGTGCATATTTATGTTTGCTCAAAAAGGTTTTTACTTTTTTGTCATAAAACATAAAAAAAACATGGACCGTAATTCACATCCCCATCAGTCAAACCTTAATCTAGGAGACCTCTACTAATGAGAAAAAAAACCTTAAGTTATTTAAAAATAACTACATTACGGCAATTCCTCAGTTGTTAAGTAAAACTTCATGTTGACTATTTCTTGCTTGCCTCTTCATTGAAGTTGAATGCCAAAGAGCATGTTATGTTAATAAGCATGAAGAAATAATTTACTGTTAGTTGGCATGATCTTGTGGTAGCAAGCTTCGTTGGTCTACATGGATATCTTTTTCTGCAGAATAAATTGTATTAAAGTTTAATGTATCTCATAGATTGTTGACGTATATTTTTAAAGTAGTGTGATATCTTTATGTTTTAATTTAATCACATAATTTTCTTGCATATTCGAGGACAAAAAGTTACTATCGAGTATGTGGTATTTATGCTAGCATACATGTTTTCATTGAATTGGGGAAAGTTTCTAAGCTAATGTTTTATCTTTTAAATAATTCAAACTACACCATAGGTGGAGGGTGCACATTATTTTAAGTCTGATGTTAAACTTGAGTGTTAATTTGTTTTATGATAAATACTGTGTAAGAGTCGTTAATAACACTATTCTTATTAAAAGTATAGATATTTTATAATATTCCAAGTTTATGAATTGTGGATTATTGTGGCGTATTTAAAAATTGTACTCATTATTTTAACAATTTTCAGACCTTAGAACACTTGGGAATCATTCCATGATGCTTACTGATTTTTTCTAATAGGATTGCTCTTGTATTAATCATTAACCAAACTTACATACAACTTGGGCCCTAAAACTTCCATTTTATTGGTGAGATTTTAGCGTTGAATAAATTGGAACTGGCAGAAATAGGCGTATACGTTATTCTTACTCTAAAGGTCTGTGTTCACGTATTGAATAGGTGCCTTGAAGGCTATTTGCCCCTTAAGTGGGTTGCATTTATTAAAACAAAATGTATAGTTTTTTCTTCACCTCTTACTACCTGTCCTGTTCATTGTCAGGGTAATTATGAGAAATCTGGAGAAGTCAGGTAAATTGAAACTTCCAGAAAATAAAGGAAATGTCCAAATTTTTTAGTCAATCAAGGAAAATGGTATATTTGACTCTTTAAAGGTGATAAATAACTTAATTGCATATTATTCACACACTGTTTTTTATCGAGTCAATGCATATTTTTGAGTTTGTTTCTAAAACAATTACAATTGAGTATATTGATATATTTTATCTTTATAAATTACGAAACGGGCTTTAGTCAGGGAAATTGAGATTTTGTGGCCACTTTGGGTTTATTTTTAATTTTAATTTTAATTTTTTATTTTTAGCATTGCATCCTACTACCTGTTTGGGTTCTCTGATAGAGTGGGAAGGTAGAATTTAGAGGAATTGTGCTCTCACTTGAGTGGAGGGAGAGTTGAAACCATTTAGGAAAAACCACCCTCTTGCAAGAATTAAATCTGGGATTGAATAACAACCACTTAGAGTCGGTGTGTATATATAAACTTGATTAACTGTAAATACAGCTACATTGTGTACATCCCTCTGTAAAATAATGTTCTTACTTCAAACAGAAATTGCTCAAAACTAAGCTATTGTATGAATGCCTTAAGAATCTCCCGTAAGCATTAGAATCCTAAGGTAGTGTGTAATGAAACTAAATATCTCTCTCCTATACAGAAATGTTTGTGTGTTACAAACCATTTTAGAGCCTAATCACCACTTTACTAATAACTTCACATGAGGATTAAACCGTCCCAAAACATTCACATTGAAATGAACTATGATTAAATAACTGTGAATCCGTAAAAGGTATAAAAGGTTTATATTTTATTCGACCAACACGCATACCATTAAAAAAGATTATTTTTTAACAAATCTTGAAGGAAACTTAATTATATTGTTTGCAGCTTTTTATAATTATAAACAGGGCCCGGATTTTAATGACCTTAAAATTTCCAAAAAATTACCTATAAAATGACACTAAAAACTCTAAATAAGGACTTTAAATTAGCAAAAAATGACCTAAAAAATTTGATTGAAATTCCATAATATGATGTATTTATTACAAGAGTTGGGATTTACACTATACAGGTAAGCAAAAATATCTCTCCTGGTCTGTCCATTTCTAGTTTTTCCTCGGTGTGGACTCTGGAATAGAATGACCCAGAAACAGTCCCAGGAAATCCCTTAGTTTAACATTGCTCAGTTTCCACAGAGCAATATTCGCAGATACCAAAACGTCACACAAATCTTGCTAAAATGTTGAGGATTTTTCTTGATTCGTGAATGCATTTTGTGCAAGTAATAATTGAAAGGTTTTCTTTTTATCGATATTCTGGATACAACGAACATGTTTGTTGCGACTGATATGCTGTTGAATGGTTAATTATTTTATCTGATACCAGCCACTTTCACTTCACTTATGTTACAGAAAAGTATTTCACTCTTTCTAGAAAAAATATCCTCTGAATTCAGTAATAATTTGCCTCAAATGAATCGCTTTAGATGGTTTGGTTTAAAGCATTCTAAATAAACATAAAATGATTGCAAACGAATAAATATTAAGTGCACTTTATAAATGAAAACTATGCATTTAAAATCTTTTGACAGCTACTACTTAACATTGGAATACAAATACATGCTTTAAAATGATAGCTCCCCATTCCCCTGCAGCCCTTTCCAGACATGGTATAGTGAATGACTCACCAGGAATGTAAAGACGGTATAAAGTTTATTTGAACTCTAAAAATTGCTCTCCCCTCCCCCTGCAACCCTTTCCAAGGTGTAGTGAAGGTCTCACCAAGAATGTGGATTTTATAAGCACGCAGGTAAAGGGGCACAAGTTCATTTGGATTCATACATTATCTTTTTATTTTTTATTTAGCATTGTGTCTTACTACTCGTTCGGGTAATAGCTTAAGTACTATTTACGTTAGTGGGTTAGGAATTGGGAAGGTTGAATATAGAGGAAGTGAACCCGAATTTGCTTGGAGGGAGAGTGGAAAACCATTTTAGGGGAAAAACCCAGTTCACCCGACCAAGATTTGAACCTTGATCTCCCCGTCCACGGTAGTCGAGCTCAACATGACTAGCGCTTTAGCTAACTACCTCACCAAGGCGGGTCATACATTATCTTCACTCAACAATGTGTGGTCAAATATATGATGTTTGAATATTCATGTTTTATCAAAGCACCGATTATTCATATATATATATATATATATATATATAAAATATATGCATTTTTATATATAATATATGCATATAAAACCTTTTGAAGTCGTTTTCAAATCATTTTAAATTTTCTTTTTTAAAAAATGCTTAAAAATGACATAAAATATACATTTCTACAACCAGTGGGTGACCTGGTGGTCTATGGGTAAGGTGTTGAACTTCTGTGCTGGGGGTCCGGGGTTCAATCCTTGGTCCCGGCACAGATTTATCTGATTGCCAAACCTTTTCTTCACCTCTGACAAGCCGTGTATTAATCACAACTTGTGAATGTGTGGAATGCCACCATGGTTCGGATCCCACGTTAAACTGTAGTTCTTCCATTTCATCTCACAATCACTCTATCATTACACATTAGCGTAAATGCGTATAACCCTAACGAGTAGTAAGACACGGTGCTAATAACAATACAACCAGGAGATCATGAACAGAGTTTATGTACACCTGAGCATTGTCTCTGATGGACAAAAAAAAAAAAAGACGTGTCATCAAAATCCGGGCCCTGATTATAAAATATTCAAAAATTTGATGCCACAATATTGAATCATTCCCAACTCTACTTCCCAATTCTCCATAGTGATTTTTCTCTGCCTGTCATGGCATTAGCAAAGAAATATGTTACATAATAATAGATAACTTTAATCTACTTTGATTTTTTTTTTGTGGTCAATTTATTTTTAAAGTTGTGTCATTTTGTAACAACAACACATTCATCTAACCTGAGACCCGCTTTTGGGGTGGCCGCATGGTCTGAGGTGCTACTCTCACAATAGACTATACTGCCAAAGACAGGGAAATCAGGGTTTAATCTTGGATGTACTGTGGCTGGTTTTCCACTCTCCTTCCACACAAATGTGGGTACATTTTCTCTAAATTCAACCTTCCCAATCCCTAACACATTAGTGTAATAAGTACATAGGCGTTCAACCCAAATGGATACTAAACGCAGTGCTAAAAAAATAACTAAACTGAAACTATTTATTTCCTTATACTCTACTTATTTTTTCATACTGTACCAATTTTGTTTCAGATTGTACCTAATTTGGTTCGTATTTTGAAGAATCTAATATTGGCCGGCTATTCTCCAGAACATGATGTATCTGGAGTTAGTGATCCATTTCTGCAGGTAAGATCACACAACTTATATCAACCCAGTTAATATTGTGGAACCTTTATTGTGCTGTTTTATATATATATTTAATTTTAATATTCTTAGTGTCACTTTTTCTCTTCTTTTTTTCACTACACAAAATATTGAAATGTAAGGGTTATATACCAAATTTATCAGATTATTTATAAAAATAATACAGGTATTGATGACAATGGTTTCTGTGGGCTCTATGCCAAATCTGTAATCATGAACCATTTTATAATTTTATTTGAAGCTGTTAAAGATGTGAAATAAGTACAAAATCATAGGATAATTAAGGAAAAAAGAAATAAGAGGTATCGCTATTAATTTTAAACAAACCTATATGTAGAAATATCTGTGTACTTAAAATAGCATTTTTCAGTGCACTTAGTAGAGTGTATGAACCAATTTTGATGAAAAACTTTAAAACTAATTTAATAAAATTATGTTGCTACATTGGTTTGAAAACTACAGAATTAAAGGGAGAAGTCTCTTGATTATTTGTGGCTTGGACTTACACATTTTTAATTCTACTTAAGTCTTTCATTTGAAATATAAACATGAATTTTTAATCTCCACGAGCTGTAAGAAAGAAGAAAAAAAACATGGAATTTTTAATGTATGATACTATAGTAGAAGCCTGATAAAGTGAGGTTGTCAGGGACTTACTTTACCCTCGCGCTCTAGCTTTGCCGCACTATATCTGAAGGTGACTTGTAGAGTGACAAATGACAGAGCGGGAGAATGGGGATAAAAGTCTACAACATAATGCACTACTATACGTAAATTTAAGTCATCAAACATAGAAATAAAGAAAACAAACTTGACCAGTTATACACTTGACCCAAATGAAACATGAAATACACTAGTAACATTGTCTTTGATTTCCCAAAATAATCACTAATTTTACTGAATCTCTACAAGTAAGAATTTCACTAATACAGTAATAAAGATATTTTTGGGGGGGGGGACATGCCCCTCACTGCATTATATCCATATCTGCAATGTATTTGATCTGCGCTATATTTGGCTTTTTCTGTACTTAGAAAATATTTTATCATAAATGCAAACATCAAACTATTAACAAATGATTTGCCACAAGCATCTGATTATGTATACGAGAACCTCATTGTTTACATGTGTTTAATGATTATTTACAGGTCAAAATTCTTCGGCTACTCAGAATACTTGGTAGGAATGACCCAGATGCATCGGAAGCAATGAACGACATTTTAGCCCAAGTAGCAACCAATACAGAAACTAGCAAAAATGTAGGCAATACGATACTTTATGAAACCGTTCTCTCCATAATGGACATCAAGTCTGAGAGTGGTTTAAGGGTGAGTGCATTTAGATTGTATTTCACTCATTTTGATTTGCTTCTCCTTGGTACTGATAGTTTAAAAAAAAATTATATAGTAAATAAAAGTAAATTCTCATTTACCTGATTTGTTGGTCGCATGGTCTAAGGCAGGCATAACCGATCCGCGGGTCACTTGTGACCCCAAGTATGATCCATGCGGCCGGATATTTCAAATTGAAATAGTTAGAATTGCAGAAATAAACGACATACTAGGCTCTTGTAGCTGACATAAATTCCCACTAACTTTCATGAAGTTTCTAGAATTATAAATATAATGTTACTTGTGTAGTGTTTTTATTTATTTATTCAGTGTTTACAGGCCTGGTATCTTACAAACTTTAAATCCGGGCCGTTTTTCCACATAACTTTGACTTTACTTTTACAATTTCAATATTAATTTCCTTCTTAACATTACAACACAGATTTTGGCTCTTAACTTAAATGAAATTCAACTATCCCTAGCTCCATTTGGTCTGCCCCGGTACCCTCCTCCTTACATTACTTCTGTAGTGTATGGATGGATGGATATATATATTGGTATATGTGTGTGTTATATATTTGAGCATTAATTAGTATAAATCTCATGTGTGGCCCCCGGCCAATTTTTCAATCACTTGTGGCCCTTAGTTGAGGAAAGGTAAACTGGAGCCACTACCTATTTATTCAAGTCCTCAAGAGGCTAAGTTTGATCCCGTTCCAGACCCTCTGCTTCACAGAAAAATTCTGGAAGTGTTGGGGAGGGGGGATTGAATCTGCCACCTCTCTTTGACCACTAGACTACAGAGCTGTTAAAATATTGTAGTTTGACATTGCAATATTGCTTAGCTTATCTTGATCAAATGATCACATCTTATTGTTTCAGGTATTGGCAGTGAACATTCTTGGTAGGTTTTTGCTCAACAATGACAAGAACATTCGTTATGTGGCCCTCAACACACTCCTCAAAACAGTATACATTGACACGAGCGCTGTTCAAAGGCATAGAAGTACTATTTTGGAGTGCCTCAAGGTGGGTTTTTATACATTATTTGATCATGAGAACACAAGAGTTGTAGAAAAGTATTTTGATGAAATAGGTCTTTGGAGAATGACAAATTGTGGTAGATGGACTGTATTTGTAAATAGAGAAAAATATATAAATAAACAAAATGGCGATAAATGTTTGTGCAAGATCACTGGCACATGTAGATTACATTTACAATTTGCCGGTACTAAGATGAAACTTCAAAATGTTTAGTTATGGCCACAAATAATAACTACCAATTTCTAAATATTTTTGTTTTATTTAAATACCAGAACTTTCACTGTCAAGGATTTGAGAGCTAATAATCTAGGTATCAATAAATACGATTTTATATAGTTTCGATTCCAGTAAGAATCAAGATTATCTAAAAATCTAGTCTTGACATTTCTGTTTAAAACCTCTCTTTTCACCAAGAGGTCATCAATGTTAATTTTAGGTTTAAGAACCATATTCTTATTTTAGGAAGTGTCTGAATAGGTTTTAATATTGAGTGGTTAGTTCATTTCTATTGCTTCATATTTAAATGGCCAGATCTATAAGTTGGTTTCCTCTCTGACACAAACGTAAGGGGCCATCCATAAGCCACGTATTGCTGTTGAAGGAGAGAGGGAGGGTGAGCTATAATGTCTACAGGGTGGTACATGGAGGCAAGGGTAGCGGATTTTATTTAATCTCAAACCAGGTGGATTTAGAAGTTGTTTTTCTACATTTTGGTTTCCCATATTTGATTTAACTTCATCTATTTAATTTTAATTAGAAGTTGAAGTTTCTTATCATCTTGGGTCATTTCTTGTTAAGGGATAAGATTCTGTTTAATAATTGTATACAAAATCCTTGTAAAAAAGTGTTTTCTGGTTTTGTGGCAGGACCCGGACGTGTCCATAAGACGGAGAGCGCTGGAGCTGAGTTTTGCTCTAGTCAACACAAACAATATCCGCACGATGATGAAGGAGCTGTTGGTATTTCTAGAGAAGGCTGACCCGGAGTTCAAGGCGCAATGCTCTTCTAGCATTGTAAACTCAGCCGAACGCTTTGCCCCCAACAAACGCTGGCACCTGGACACTTTGTTGAGAGTGCTTGTTGCTGTGAGTTGTTCGTAAAACTGCTTTAGTAAGATTCTTATACAAAGCTCAAAAAGTGGAAAAAGATTTTTCTCAAAGAGACTTATTTGTATCCACCGTACATTGTTTGGTGTTTGTCCTTAATGGTTTTTGTTTCTTCTGCATGTTCTTGTTTAAGTGTTCTATCGTTCTTTATCAATATCCCCCTTCCCCCCCTTTTTTTTTAGTTTTCGCTTTTAGGAAGTTACATTATACCTTAAACACTCCCTCACTTTAAGTAGTATTAGATCTCTAAAACAAATTCAAATTCTAAAATTTTTTTTAGGGATGGGCAGGAATGACTTTTTATTTCGGGACGGGAAATGAGTCAAAATATCGGAATTCGGGATGGGAACAGGAAATTTTAAAATTACTCTTTAAAATAATCTTAGATTTAAAATATATGGATTTCTAAACTAATATGATAAGACTTTTTAAAGTTAAAACCAGCTTCGGTGGCTGCATGGTCTAGGGCATAGACTAGACTGCTGTGATGGGGATATTTAGTTTGATCTTGGCCAGGTGTACTAAGGGGGCTTCCCACTCTATCCACACAAATGCAGGCACACCTCTAAATTCAATCTTCCTCATTCATAACACACCTGGATTTAAAGTAATAAGGTACCAGGCCAATTAAAATTAGGAAATAAATTTTAAAAAAAATCCTAACACACTAGAGTAATTGTACATAGTGTATAACCGAACAAGTAATAAGACACGATGCTAAAAATAAAAACATTAAAAAATCACATAAACAAATTAATAGAAGTGTGTGCGAATAGCATTATTTATCAAATCAAAAAAACAAAATTTTGAATTAATTTCAAAGAATACATATAATAAATAGTTAATTTTATTACATTTTTGATGTGAATTATTTTTATTAGCTAATTTCATTTGAAAATGTTGTTTCATATTTAATTATTTGCAAAGTTCAAAAAATACTAGAAAATATAATGTTTGGCACTTCTTCAATTTGCTCTAAGTATGAAGCTGCAAAATATTATCTAGGTTTGAAACCTCTTAAAAGTTACTTTTCTTAAATGTTCTCTTTAGGTTTGACACCCCTCAAAGGTGATTGTTTAACGCCCCTTATACTTTACTCATGTGGCTCACCAAAAACAAACATGCTGATCCCTCATAAACGGTTGACCTTGGCAAGTTATTTCCTTCCCCACTTCCTCTCATTTCCACACCCCAAAAGATAATAGAATATACCTCTGTCCTTCTCTAAATCTTTCATGCTCTTTCACTTGCTGAACCTAACAAATAACTGTTGATAGGCAGAGCACAATGTCACGCGTCTCCCCAACTTGTTTGTCTCTCTAGAAGGGTAAATTAACCCCTTCCACATTCCAGCCACCAAGTTTACTAAAGAACAAAGAAGAAGAAGAAGACTACAAAAGAGATTAACATTGATGCGTGGGCAGTAACTTCTAGAACACGAGCGCCACACCGCGCGCCCCATGTTTTGTTTCCTGGAGCACTGATTTGTTTCCCGCCTGAAACTTTTCTTCGGGGAAAGGGTCAATCCGCCGACCTATGGGAATAGATAAATTCCCAAGGGTTTGAGATCCCGTCCACCCCTATTTTTTTTTAATTAAAAAAAAGATATTTTCTCAAATATTTTTGAGTATTTGAGGGTCCCATCTCTAAATACAATCTTATTTGACCATTTATCTACCACTACTTCACTAAGGCATGTAAGATCAAATCCTGTTTCAACTGTTTGTAGGCTGGCAATTATGTACGGGATGATGTAGTATCTTGTACCATCCAACTGATATCAGAATCAACCTCCCAGCACGGCTACATTGCGGAGCAGCTTTGGAGGGCCCTGGAGAAGGACACGCTAGACAGACAACCACTAATACAAGTGGCCACCTGGTGCATAGGAGAATTCGGAGACCTTTTGCTCTATGGCGCACCAGTCTCTGAGGACAGTTCTGTTAGGGTGAGCGCTATACATAGCCACATATATTAGCTTTGATGCTTTAATCAATTTTTTTTTTTACATCCATTACTGTTTCCAGCCTGTGGACCTTTTCATGGCATTGCATCTTCAGTCAAGAATAATTCAAAATGGACAAAGATATTGAATTATTTTATTTTTACAAATCTAAAGGGTGTTAGAGCTCTTTTGACATTATTAACATGAAATTTGATATTAATATTAGCAATTCAACAAGTTACAGATTGATATAAGTGAAATTTCCGATATCATTTAAATTAAATAGCCTACACTAATCTTTACATTTTAAAATTTGATTTATACGTCTCTCAAGAGGAAGCTCAAAAATTATCAGCCTACAAAACTTTTGATCTTAATCCCGAGCTTTAATGATAAGCTTGGCTCGAACCTCAAAAACCGAGTACTCGCAGAGCCCTACTTTCTACATAATTTCAGCTTTCCAGCACATCTATCATTTATTTTCGGACATTCATAAATGTTCCAAACCCAGCTTCACCCCCTTGTAGGTTTAATTTCGCAAAGCACCTTATGGGATGCTTTCAATCTTAAAGGAACCTCCCTGCCAAATTTCAAGATTCCTGGTCCAGCGGCTCCTCTGGAGATATGGTTGAGTCAGTCAGTCAAAGCTTTTGTTTTTAAATATATGGATTGATAGTATTTAAAAATATACTTAACATAAATGACTAAAAAGTACTCAAACCTAGAAAATATGACCATTAGTGCTCTGAGGCCAGTTAAATATTTTCTTTAATCATGTTGGGACCGAACCACCAATAAATGGTATTACTGCTCTAAAACAAATTCCCATTCAAAATTTAGAAAAACACAATTTTTTTTAAGCTTGAATTTATTTTCTCAAATCCTCTATTTTCAAATATTATTTTAGGGTTAAATTATGATCATTCTTACTACCTGCAGGTAACAGAAGATGACATCATAGTTGTGTATCAGAGGCTACTATGGTCAACTCAAAATACTGTTGTCACCAAGCAGTACACGTTGCTGTCCCTCACAAAACTAAGCACTCGATTTCAATCGGGTACAGAGTAAGTATTTTAAATCAATACACACAGAAGAAAGTTATAAAACATTCTAAATGACAAGTTGTTTGTATAATCCATTAATTAAGATCAACAGCCCTTATGCTATCATAGTTTATTGAAGAGTTTATCAAAGAGTATAACATGTATACAAAAATGGTTCAGCACAGTTATAAAAATAAACACATTTTTAAAATGCCTCATAAAACATCTGGAGCCTGTCAAATAATTTTTGGTGGGCTTGACTTTATTATTGAATATATGTCTCTCTTTCATTGTATAAACCTTATTGTGTTTTGATTTTTTTTTAAGGAACGTACTTTGTAAAACCAGATCAATGGTTGTTTCAATAAGTTAATAAAACCTCAAAAGTGTGTTAAGAGATAGTTTATTGTAGAAGATTGAAAAAGAAAAAATGTTTTGAAGAAAAACATTAGATAAATATAATTAAAAGAAATATTAGAAGTTAATAAAGATAAAATCTTATGTCATGTATGATCTTTTATATATACAACACTCCTTAATGATACTAGTTATTAAAAAATTATAGATCAAAATAGTTATAATTAGGAGGGTTAAAATAGTCCAAGATTCTGGTAAAATAATTCAAGAGTTAAATTATTTTATGAAGGATCCATCAATTATGATGAAGAATAAACACATTAATCCTATGTAGAAACTAGAAAATAATACCAAGATGAACAATTACCAGTTAATATATTATGGCATTAAAAGACATTGTGAAACACATGTAAAAGATAGAGGAATAGAAATTCTATGTCTATGTATTCTAACTTTTTAATAATATCAAGTAAATTATTGAAATAAGAATAGAGATGCTTGTTTAATTAACACTGATTTTTTACACTTGCCTGTCATGGCGGCTGACATATGGTAATTCACAGCAGATGTGTTTACCAGTTTGATTTTTTGTAACATGTGGAAAATATCTCTTTACTTAATATTTTATTTTCTGTTAGGGGGGTGCGAAGTACATTTTTTGGTTCAAAGCGAAGTCAAGCCGAATATGGGAAATATTCTCGAAGCTGAATTGAAGTTTGAATATTTTTCTATTTAATTTTGAGTAAAAATTTTATGTTGACATTGAATATATTTATCTAACATCAAACTATATATTACATTTATTTTCTCTTAACACTAATATTTGTAGCTTATTGCCAACATATGAACGTTTTATTCATGTTACCTTCGTATTATACACACTTTTTTATGCGTACAGCCTGAGTAGTAAAAAAACACGCATTTGCTTTAATTCATTTGGATTTACCCTGCATGTTGTTTCACTAACCTTTCACACACAAGATGGAACTAACAAAACACAAGAGTTAATGGACGGTTAAGAACAGAAACAACGTTATAGAAAAATATGAATTTAAGTTAATTCAGCGGGTGCGTTTATAGGTTTGAGAAGTCCAGTTTTACATAATTTTAGTAGGGCTGGGCCGATGCCAATTGTTAATCCGATCATCGGCCGATTATCGCATAACCGGCGATTCCGATGATCGGTGTTTGAATCTCCGATTATTTATGCCGATTATTCAAAATGTGTGGGTATATTACAAGTCCTAAAAAAATATATATTTTATCTCTGCTCTCTCGTATGTGATCTTTGAATAATTAGCTTGTTCTTAGCGACTTAGGTTTGAAATAAACAGCACATCCAACATTCCAAACAAAATATATCAAAATAAATATATTTACCATAGGTCTTTTTCCAATTTATGTACGTTATTAGAAATAAAGATACTCACAAGTAACAAATCTAATAATCATAAAATAAAATATTAGCAGATTAGGGTTGTTTTATTTCGATTTGTTAAAGATGCCCAAAAAATGAAACATCGGACGTAATAATCTCGCAAATGCGCACATTTTGTTTTAAATGGAAACCGTTTTACTTTTAATGCAAGTACAAAACTTTCCACTGGCAGGGAATTTGTTTCGCTCATATTTCAATATGAATTTAATTAATATATATTAATATTTAAATTTTACATTTTCTTTAATAGTTAAAAGTAAATTAAAATAAGTTTTAAAGTATTTCTTAAAAAAAACACGATAAATAACTTTCGTTGCACATTATGTTATTTATTATTTATTTTATCATATTGAAGTAAGGATGGGCAAAATCGTTCTTTTAAATGAACGATTCATTGTATCTGGTTGAGTTCAATGATCCGTTCATTTTGACCCATTCACCGTTCATTCGATTTTCTAAAGGTAGTTTTTATTTAAATGTAGTTAATACAATGTTATTTTTCACTAAGATTATTTAAATTGTTAATAAAAAGATCGAATTACTGTTTAAAAATGGTGATGCCTTTTTATTATACTTTTTTTTAAGAAACCACTTATTTCTATACGATATTACTATTTAGAAGTTAAATTATGATGGAATGCTTTGTAGAATCACAAAAACCTATGTTATGATATATCTAAATCACAATTCACAAAAATATTACGATCGGTAAAATTTGTTTAATATTGAAGCCATATTTTAATAAACATTGGATGTAAAAATCCTATTTCATCTAAAAACAAAATAGATGTAGGCCTATTCTCCTTGTGTGCAAAAATATGTGTGCCTTGATTATTTTTTATCATTAAAATTAAATTTAAATTTGCTGATTATGATTTTTCTTTGTCTAATGAAAGGGTCAGTAGGCCTATTTAATCATAAATGTGAAATCATATTTTAATTTTCTAACATGTACCGGTATATTTGCTATTCATTATTGTGATTTGTTTTTGTTTAGTGACAGGTTCACTTGTCCTAACAATAACAATATAAAATAATAATAAAACAACCTTTTCATTTTAAAATTTTCTATTTAAATGTTATTAAAACAAAACTATATTGGACATTATAAAACTAGTAAAAGTAACTTTTTTTCTTTAAGGGTCATTTTACTTTATACACTTATTAAAATTGAAAACAAAAATAATCGGCATCGGTGATCGGCCTAATCGGCAACAAATGATCGGCATCGGACTAATCGGCAAAATAGCTGATCGGCCCAGCTCTAAATTTTAGTTTTTCTGTTTTACAAATCAACAGGAAAACATTTGATTTTATAAATTCATTTAAATCTTGCCATGTGAATTACTAAAAAAATATGATTCTGACTGACTTTGAAAGCACATGCACCTATAGCATATCTTGAAAATAATACGACTTTGATGATAATAATTTCCCTCATAAATTAATTCTTCATGTAAAATGTACAACATAACCAATTTTATTTTATAAGTTTGTGTACTTTTTTTAACAACATTTAAGGAATGTCATGTTCCTGATCCATGTAGTGAACAACTGAAATGGCTGCATGTGTGAATTTTCCAATTAAAACAAAATATCTTTAATATTAAAGAAATACTTTAAAAGTTCAATAAAACACTGTGAAAATAAAAAAACTCATCATTATTTATTTTAATTTACACTTGCAAGAGGAATAAATTCATCTTCAGTTGGTACCAATCAGTGTTTGTGATCAAGGCGGTAAGAGGTTTAATGTTATGGTCGTCTTGAAATTCAAAGTGTTAAGGATATTTTTGCCAATTCCACTAAGAAAATAAAGCAAACTTGTTCTAAAATTCAAAACAATAAAAATTTATTTTATTTCTCTAGATATTCTCAATTCACTTTTATTTTATGTAAAATATAAATGTAATATTTTCACTAGACTTTGAATAGCTGCCAAAGCCAAACATGGGTTCGAATCAGATATCAAGTACACCATGATTTGATTCGGCTTCGAATTTTTCGAAGCTTTGCACACCCCTATTTTCTGTATATCATTGTTAAAGTGAAAGTGTCACATTTTAGAAGCTAGCGTGTTAATGGTAGAGTCCAATGTTCATATTTAGGGGGAGTAGGATATGTATGAGACCCGGATTTTCACTAACAATTATCATTTGTCATAGTAAAAATTGACTTGTCATTGTTTTTATGAAACTTTTTCAAAGTTAACCTTCTTGTGCAAAAGCAATATTTGCGACAAAAAATGAAATTCCTTAGCAATTCTGCAACCCTAATAAGATTTCAAGTCAACATAGGTGCTTGGTTTTGTAAATAAATAACATTTTGTTAGCATTACAAAATAAGTCTACCATAATTATTATTTTCTTCATTCATAATAAAATAAATACCACTTTTAAAAAGTATTTCCAGAACCAATGAAAAACTGGGTGTCGTCTTAGATCCTTGGTTGTCTTGGATTCGGGTAAATATGGTAATTTTAGTGCATAAAGTAATTTAAATAACCACAATATAATATTTGTTCAAGCATAAAACAGCTAAAAGAAAATATTCGAACTTCGATTCGGCCTAAAGAATATTTTATATATTCGATTTGAGTTCGCTTTGAATTGAAAAAGTGGACTTTGCATAACCCTAATAGAAATAGTTTATAATCACCACATACCGTGGGATCATGATGAAGAATTTTTAGACTCTGGTCTAAAAATAACCTAAAATTTAACTTTTATTTTTTTTAAATCATAACCTTAGCAAATTTAACTAGATTATCTTTCGATTTGATAATTATTTGAAATTTGTCAATAATATTTGCTTTGATTTGAACTCAAAATATCTGCTTTGGAGATGTTTTAAGTTTTTTATCCACCTCTCCCATGCCTTCTTCCAAATACATATATCTTAACTATTGAATGTATAACAAGAGAGTGTAGAAATACTATACAATAATGTAAAGTAATTGATAGTGGAGGAAGCCAACCCGAAAGGATAGTTAGGTTAGGCTTGGATATAAAAACACACTTCTCTCTTTATTTCTTCTCTTTTTCAACTATTTCACTATATTACTATTATTTTTGGAGATGTTCCTTTTTCATTAGAAGATACACATTGAAAACATACAAAGAAAGATAGGCTATAGCAATACATGTTTATAGAAGGATTTGAAATATGTAACTATGCTATATTTCAAATCATTCTAGAAAAACGTAGTTCTATAGCCAATCTTTCTTTGTGTGTTTTCAATGTGTATCTTCTAATGATAAAGGAACATCTCTGAAAATTCAATGTGTGAAGTGTAATTGTTGAAAAAGAGAAGAAATGAAGAGAGAAGTGTGTTTTTCTATCTAGCCCTAACCTAACTATCCTTTCAGGTTGGCTTCCTTCACTATCATTTACTTAACAATATTGTACAGTGTTTCTACACTGTTTTATTATACATTTCCAAGGAATTAGGCACTAATTCACTTGACTATTGAATGGTTAGGAAATATTAGATTGCGAGTAAATAAAGATTTAAAACAATTTATTTAGCTTTTTCTCAACAAACAACTTTTAATTAGAATATGTTATTTTGAATAACTTTAAGGAGAAGTTCTTTTTATACGTCTATGCATAAGATGTTTTTGTGTGCACACCACTTGACATTGAACCAGTCCCTTAGCTACACAATCGCACCATATGATATTTTGCAGAAAGATCCGTCAGATCATTGACTTATTTGGTAGTCATCTACATATTGAACTGCAGCAGCGAGGCGTGGAGTTCTCACAATTGTTCCGCAAGTATGAGCACCTGCGCCCGGCACTGCTTGAACGAATGCCCCCCATGGAGTCGGGCCGCCAAACCAACGGCACCTCTGGCCTCACCAATGGTGAGACTGAAGATGTCGATCCCATCATGGGCGAAGAAGGGAATCTTCTTGTTGGGGAGAGAAAATTGGGAGAGACTCCAGACTCGGTATGTATGCATTTGATTTTTTATTATTCCTGTGTAAGATCACAACCTTCCGGAAAAAAAAACTCTGGAAAATTCATGTTCTTGAAACTGAGTCAGGGAAAATTATTTCTCAAATTTTTTTTTTTGGGAGGGGGGGGGGAATAATTTAATCTACAATTATGAATGAGTCTATCAATGTCACATTTGTATTTAATGTTCATTAACGATGTTATTTATTTTCTAAAGCTAAAGTCACCTTATCTTTCGTCAAGTATACGCATACTCTAAACTTCAGTTGCTTTTATTTTCAGGAAAACATTAAGTGCAAAGTAATGACAATGTGGTTTTTTTTAAATTTAACTTTGCACAAATATTCCTTTACAATACATTTACATCAATATACATCTCTTAAGCTAATCTCATCATTTTGAATAGCATCCATTTTCTTTTGTATCATGCCAGCATAGATAAATAAATTGTAAAAACTAATAATTATAGAGTAGAACGGCATGTTTGGTGTTAGATTTAGTAACTAAAACATAAGAGAAAACTAGGCACACTTGCTCAGTTGAGAAAAGGTTATGGTATTCATAGGGACATGCCTTTGGCTTTTATTATTTTAATTTAGTTTAAATATTTAATATAAACAACCACACTTCTTTTTTCATTTCTTCTACACAAAGAATACTTCCAACTTTACACATGGACAACTACACATTGTTTTAATTTTCAGATAAAATACAAAGAAAGATATCGTATGGAACTACATGCTTGAAGAATTTTAAAAATAACTGGCAGTGTTGCCAAATTGATGCAACGGAACGGAGGCTTGAATAGAAAGATAGCTTGCTGAAAAATTAATCACTAAAAATATCTCTAAGACTAACAAATAATAAATAAATAATAATAGAATCTCAGATTTAAAGCAGAATAGCCTCAATTTGATTACTCATTAATTTGCAAGTTCCCATTGTCTTATCTAAGAGTGGTTGCAAGTTGCTGTAGGGAATGCTTTGAGTACTTTGATGGTGTAGCTACTTGATAACCAAATCCAGACTACAGTAATCTCCCGATTATCCGCTTTGCGGCTTAGCCGCGGCATTGCCAACAGTGGGGGATACGTTTTTGAAAAACGCCGCATTGATGTAGAATACAAAGCTACTGATTGTTGTACTCATTAAATCCTTAGGGAAGAGATGGCCAGAGGGGCAAAAAGTTTATATAAGGGGGACTGCACTGGAATGGACTCATAACCTGCTTAATTACCTGGAACAGGAAGACGACACACTTCTATCCGAGGAAGGAAAAAGAATGAACCTGCAATAAAGCAGAAGATTAATACAAACTTTTTAAGTGATGTGTACATTTTGAATATACTGTACAATGATTTAAAGTGGGTTTTTTTTACTAAGGGCGTGAAATATAATTATGTGTTCACAAATGCAACCACGATAGGCGAGTACTGGTTTGAATTGAATGTGCTACAATCTCTTGATTTAATAAATATGCTGATTATCTGCGGTTTTGGGTAATCCGCGGCATTTGTCCCCTCCATTACCACGAATAATCGGGAGTTAACTGTACCTCCTATTTGATTAATAATTTTTCAACAAGCTATCTAATCAAACATCCATTCTGTAGAGGCGGGCGAATCTTCGACTCGGCTTCGAAACTTCGAAACAAATGTCAACTTCGTTTTGAAAATAATTTTGGCTTCGAAGCCTTGTCAATAAAATATTGACAGCTAAAATACTCGATTTATGGTCAGTTATTGCCATTTATATATAATATAAAACAATATTTATTTGGAAAAAATCCTAAGTTATTGAATTGTAAGTTGTAATATAACTTGATTTATTAGATTCAAAATGAAATAATAGTAACAATAAGTACAATAAAAAAAATTCTAAGTAATTTCATTTAGAGCCGAGCTGATCAACTATTTTGCCGATCAGGCCCATGCCAATCATTTGTTGCCGATTAGGCCAATCACGGATGCCAATTATTTGTTTAGTTTTTAATTTGATACTGTCCATTAAATGTTTGTTTTAATCAAGTCTAAATTAAGCTTTAAAGTTGTTTAAAATATAATCTATTTTATTGTTAGGACAACTGGCTCTGTCATTTAAAACAATCATAATCATAAATACAAAGAGAATACAAATATTTTGTGTTTAGATGAAAGAGAGACTTGGACATGTGTTAGTTAAAATTTGGCTTCACATTTATAACTAGATTTTATAGGCTTTCTGTAATTCTTTGTCTGAATTAAAACCAGCTTGCGATTATAAGAAAAAGCCCTTGTAAAGGTTATTGTTAAATCCAAACTAACTTTAGATACGGTACATTCACTGTTGGATGGAATTTAAATTATTTAAAAATACCAGCATCTTGATCTTGTTTGGGTGGAGTGAGCTTCTTTTTATATAACTGACCAATCCAGCTGTGCTGAAGTCTCTGATGCCAATGACCCAGTGGTCAAGATAAAGTACAGTATTTGCTCGTCATTTGTTTTAAGTTTTAATGAAAACATAAAATAGAAGCTGTGTTTACATTCGAGGGAATGAATTAGATCGATTTTTTTTTTTTTTTCAAATTGGTATTTTATGTTTATGACTTAAGAATTTAAAATATATATTATATACACACATTTAGAATAATCGGCGATACAAACACCGATCATCGGATCGGCCAATGATCGGATTGATAATTGGCATCGGCCCAACTCTAATTTCAATACATAAAGTTTAATAAACAACATTAAAATATATTTTTCTGGTGTTAAAAAACTAAATAAAAATATTCAAACTTCGATTCAGCTTCAAGAATATTTCATATATTTGATTTGAGTTCGCTTCGAATTGAAAAAGAGGACTTCGCACGCCCCTACCATCCTATAACATCATTTTGGCAACACTGATAGTTTTTAATTATTTTTCGAATTTTTCAAGCATGTAGTTCCATATAATATCGGGTGACCTGGTGGTCTAGGGGTAAAGTGTCAGACTTCTGTGCTGGGGATCCGGGGTTCAATCCTTGGTCCCGGCACAAATTTATCTTATTTCCAAACCCTTCCTTCACCTCTGACAAGACGTGTATTAATCACAACTTGTGAATGTGAGGAATGCCAGGCCTCCACCGTGGTTCGGATCCCACGTTAAACTGTAGGTCTTCTATTTAATCTCACAATCACACTACGATTACACATTAGTGTAAGTGCGTACAACCCGAACGGGTAGTAAGCCGCGGTGCTAATAATGGTAATAATAATAATAAACATATCTTTCTTTCTGTTTTATATATGTATCTTTATATGTGTATGTCTATATAAAATATCAATAATTATGAAAGGAGAGACTGCTAACATTCAGCAAGAGCCTTGTCAGCAAAAAGCAAAAGGGCTGATTGGCCCTAGTAATAATGAGATGCATAATTTTTCTTTGCAGACCAATGTGAATTTGTTCACTCTTTGTAGGAAATTTCATATAAATTTGAATTGTAAAGAAATATCTAAGTAATCATGAACTATAACACTCTTTCTTTGACCATTTACAGTATGACTCTTTCTTATAAGCTTCACCATAGTGTAACTGGCTTGGTAAAACTGCTATATTTCATGTCAAACTGGGTAAACATTAAATTAAATTGCATTCTTTACCTCTTTCCATTTCACTACGAGGTAATGTAATCTAGAACCCTGCCCCTTATTAAATCTGTTTAGTTAATCAATGCTCACTAAGAGCATTTGTTGATGAAGGTGCTACAAGATATCTTGGCTTCTCCAAAAGTGCTAAATCACTACTATTGCACCTGTGTGTAGCTTTTTTAGAGTGTTACTTGATACAGCATGTCCTAGCCTTATAGGGCCCCTACACGATCAGACTGTCAGTATTAATAAAGTAATAATTAATACTGACAGTCTGACTGATTATGTAGGGGCCCTATTAAGGTTGTCATCTTAATTGAATATTATTAAAGTTTTACTTTATTGGTCCAACAGAGTGCACTTCTTGATCTCTTGGAAGGGCCAGATGCTGGAGGAAAGCCTGATGTTAGGCCACCAGAACCCATCAAACAACCAACGACAAACATGGATCTCCTCGATTTATTAGGTAATTACTTAAATAGGTCTTCATTGGAATAGAGCATTTGTTTAAATCATGGTTTAAATTTTAATGGTCAGCCAGCACACTTAACTGAGTAATACCGAAGTAGAAATTGTTAAGATAAAACACAATCCCATATTAAAAACTAACCTTCAATTCCACAAGCTGATTTTTCAGGTTCAGAGAGTACACTGTTGTTTTTAGTTGGACTGCGAGGTTGACTCGAAAGCTATTTGTATTTATTAGGATTGTATTATATTTAAAAGAAGATACATAAAAGGCGGATGGAAACAAATAAAAGGGAACAAACAAAATATAGTTTTTACAACGAAAATAAGAACACAGTTCACACTTTACATTGATGCCACTGGATAAAGAGGTAATGGCTGCCTCTTGAAGAAAATAGATTGTTATTGTCTAATCCCCTGACCTAGGTTTCATTCAATCCTCATGGTCGCAAAGGTGTTTTCTTTTCATCTTACCGCAACAACCGTCTTTTGACATTTTGTCTTGTTGGTGTGCTAGTGTTTTTATATCAATATACTCTGCTTTGTTGTCGAACAAAAGAAAATAACACATTAAGCCTAAAAACATAAATGTGAGTTTGGAAAAACTTGTGAAAGTTGAGACATTAATAAAACTAGACCTGCTTCGATGGTTGAATGTTTCAAGGCTTCACTCTCCCAATAGACTGGACTGCCAATGGTAGAGAGACCAAGGCTTGAATCCCTATTGGGTGTACTGGTTTCCATCCTCCCTCTACTCAAATGAGTTCAAACTTTCTCAAAATTCAACTATATCCTTAACACAGCACAATCAATACATGTTTGTTTAACTGGAATGGGTATTAAGATGCAGTGAAAAAAAATGCTGTCTACATAGTATTCTGTCAGTAGACAATGCTGTAGATACACAGGAATGAGTTTCAAAGCCAAATTAATAAAACATAATTATAAGAATCAATTTATGAATCATAATACATAATAAATTATTAAGTAATATTGTACTTTTTCTCATCCCTTGATAATCCGAACGTCCTTGACAACTTCAGGTTCGCAATAGCAAGAATGTGATGCATTACTGTTGTGTCATCCAAATGATTAAAATTGATTAGTAAGTGTGTTGGTAGACAGAAGTGGTTTTGGGGTCTTAATGGTGGTTATCGTCATAGAACAAAGATTAAAATTATAGGAAAACCCCTATCACATGCTGAAACCCATAATCTGGCGTTTTAATCAGTGCTAAACTGTAAAGGTGACTCCCTAAATATATATTTTGGATGGAGAAAACTTTGAATAAATTATTGTATTTCACCTTTTAATGGACGCACCTTGTTTGTCATTATTGACTTATAAAATTTCACACTAAACTTTTACTTTAAAAAAAGAGTGTAAAAGTTGTTAAAATTTTAACTTAACTTTGTTACATTCATAATATCAGGTCATAATATTTTATTCGAGACCATTTATGTTTCATGTTGAACACCTCAAAAATATAGTTGTATTATATTTGAGGTCAATACGGTAATAATTTTTTACTAAACTGTCTTTGGTACAAGTTAGGGTGCAAAATTTATCACGGGGCATGGTAAAAAAAAAGACCATTTGTTTTGACCTTGAGCTTATTATTAGACTCACTACACTGCTCCAGCCAGAGCAGCTGCACTAAAGAAATGAAGGAGGAGAGGGGTAAATTCCTCTCTTCATTTTGACCTTGAGTTGACTAGACTTATTTGCTCCTAGTAACTCCCTCTCTCTTTGTTTTGCTATTCACTCTATTTATAGATGAACGTCAATACAGTCCCAGCGTGCTACAAAATATACCTTGGAATATGGTGTTTTTTCTATGGAAAATGTTAGGCAGCGCATATAATACGAGAACAGTTTTTGAAAGGGTAATTTTAGGAGAAACCATCACATTATATTCAAGCCAATACATTAAGTAAATAAAAAAAAACTTTACATAATGGTCACACCTTACTTCCTCCCACCCCCAATAATTTGTAGTTTGTGTTGGGCCAAAAAATAATTGTGAGCTGAGTTATTTTATACCCTATATTGAAATATATTGTGTTGTTATTAAGGTGGCTTGGACCTCGGCAGTCCAACGCCAGAAGGACAGAATCCTCCGCCACCACTACCTGTGCAGAATAATGGTCTCTTCAATATCAACCAGAGCTCTAATTTTCTTGTGGATGGTCTTCTTGGAAGTCCATCAGAGGTGACCAACAGTAAGTACACATTTCATATCATAATCAATGTGTTGGTTTCAGATATTTTCTCGTTTAAATAATAATAGTCCTAGTTATTTGTGGGATTTTTTAAAAACATATTATATTGACCCATAAATAGGTAATGGTTTGCGAAGCTTCGAAAAGTCGAAGTCGAAGGTCAAATCTCCTTTGGCTTTGACATCTACAATAACCTTCGCATATTCGAAAAATTTGGAAAGAAGGATTAAACTTCAATAAACTATCAAACGATTTAATTTCATCTTAATAAATATTACATTTTCAATATTTGAAATAATATGTATGAAAAAAGTGCATTGAGAAAAAACATTTAGTAATAAATAAAATGATAGAATATTAGAAAAATGGTAGAGCACAAATAAAAGTAAAAACACTGACACATATTTACACACACTTTAATATTTCGATGCTATTATAGCATCTTCCTCAGTAGTCTACCTCTTTGCCAAGTTTCTATCCACCTTCTTCCAAATATAATACAATTACCTCATAAAGCGAAAAGAGGTTTTCCTTATAGATATAAAAATAATGTTTTGTAGTAATTTTTGAATTCTGCCAATAATTAAATATAAAAACCATTTTCTAAAGAAATTGACTAGTAAAATTAATGACCATATAAAATATAATAAAATTTAGCTATTTGGTATTCAATTCACACACCCCTAAAAACCTTTGTAAAACCTTAGTGAGACTAATAATTGCACCCTTGGATAATAGTTAACCAATTATGTACTTATGAGGACTGTGTATCAATATCTAATAAAATTATTTTTATCCGTCACAACAATTATCTTCACTTCAACTAGGTTTTTCAAAGTTAGATGAGCCTTGATATTTTATTAGTAAAATTAACTTCACCTCAAAATCGCTACCATAGAAGAGATTGTGATATATTTGGAAGAAGGTACAAGAAAGGTGGTTGGAAACATAAAAGGAATGAACACAATATGGCTTTCACAATGAAAAGAACACATTACACACCTTACACTGTTGCCATTGGATAAAGAGGTGATGGCCGGCTCTTGAAGAAAATAGATTGTTACTGTGCAATCCCCCACCCAGGTTTAATTCTATCGGAACTCGTCTGGAGGTTATGTAAAACATGCAACACAACTTCCTATAAGAATAAACCATTTTTGCGAGAGTGACATGAGTGGAGCAAAGCTGCCCTTTCCTCCCTCCCTCCTCTAAGTTGGCAACTGAAAATTTTGGCGCTGAGGGGTGCATATAATGTGTTTATGAAACTTTAAAGTTAATAGGAATAATCTTAACTTTTCAAATGAGTAAAGATAATTGTATCTATACTCAAAATAGACTAGACTGCTGATTACAGGGAGATTGGGGGCAAATTTCGGTCGGGTGTATTGAGGGCAGTTTTTCATAAATTGTTTTCCACTCTCTCTCCACTCAAATACGGGTAGCTTACACTTCCTCTAAATTCAACCTTACTCATCCCTAGCCCATCAGCGTAATTTGTACGTTTGTATATAACCTGAACAGGTAGTAAGACGCTTTGCTAAAAAAATTTTTATGTATATTGAGTTCTTAAACCCTCAAGGATTATCGAGATTTGAAGATTTGAATTAGAATTTATATTAGAACTCTAAAATACTGAATGAATATATGACTGTTATATGGAATGAATTTTTGCAAAAAAAAAATCTATTTTTACATTATATTTATTCTGATATTCTTATTTCGTTTTATATACAATTTTTTCCAACAATCAAATTCCTATTTGGAGGTAAAAATAAAGATTTGGATTCATTAAATAGTGAATTCAATCCATCTCTAAAAATTAACATAAGTTTTTTCAATAGCATACTCATTTTTGTTTGAAGTGTTTAATATTCAAACTGGGGACTTTCTTACCTATGTGGTGTTGTTACTTCTCATCAAAATGGTACTATTTGATATTTCCACTTTTATTATTTTTCTCCAGCCCTACCAAGAATCACAGCATATGAAAAGAATGGTTTAAAGATAACATTCTCTTTGGAACGCCAGCAAGACAACTCTAGCACTACTATTATTACTATGTCTGCTGTCAATGACAGCCTCGGTCCAATAAGCGAGTTCCTCTTCCAAGCTGCTGTTCCTAAAGTAAGTAAAAATACCAACTTTATTTAGTCAATTTGATGCTAATCCAATTTCCATAATTATAATTAAAAAATTGGCTCTACCTCATATTGCACAATTTATTATTAAATAAACATTATAGATTCATAGAAAATGAAGCACAAAGTCCTATGAGTTGTTCCCCAGGAAGTAGAAGACTAAAGTTAAAGTTGACTTCATCGGATGGAATCCCAAACCACACCCCCAAACCCCGACCCCCCCAGAAAAGGTCTAGAATTTATCATTTCCCATTGGTCGAGCAGGAATGACCCTTTCCCGAAAAGTTTCGATTGGGAAACAAAGCATAGGCCGCCGCTAGTGTTTTAGCAGTTACTGTCAACTCATCATTGTTTATTTCTTTGGTAGACATTTGTCTTCTTTATGCTTTAGCACACTTGGTGGCTGGGATGGGGTTAATTTAACACTGGTAGAGAGACAAACAATTTGGGGAGGCAAGTGATTTATTGTGTTCTGGCTAACAACAGTTATTTGTTAGGTTCAGCAAGTGAAAGAGCTTAAAAGATTAAGAGAAGTACAGTTATATTCTATTATCTTTTGGGGTGTGGAAATAAGAGGAAGGGGGGAAGGAAGTAGATTGCCAAGGTCAACCATTTATGAGGGATCAGCATGTCTGTTCACAAGCCTGCCATGCTGTAGAGTAGTGATGGGTCGAACCAGCTCGTTGAAGCGATCTAGCTCACATAAGCTCGCTCACGCAAAATAGTCGTTCAAATGAGTCATGTTATTCACTGCATGGCTGGCTCGCTCGCTCCCAATCCCTTCATCCCTTCTACACCCTAACTTGAAGAGCGAGCGCTGACTAGTTATCACAATTCCCGTTCTGAGCGTGCAAATCTGTCCCTTCCCTTTCAACTTAGGAACGAATTAAGATGTATGTGTAATTTATCTGAAGCCTATTGCGTTTGACTCTTTAATTTCATTACTTACACATATTACTTATAATAATCAACCTTAGCATATAGCCTTTAGTGTCAAATTCACAGAATTATGTCTATTGATGTTAAGAAAAATAGTTTAATATTGTAGGCAGTGCTGCTAACTAGTAACATTAGTAAGCATTCATAGTTGATTTTTTCGTAGTAATGAACGAAGAACAACAGAAGAGTTGTGAATGACAAACACTCCTGACTCTTTCTAATGTAGTGTGTAATGACGGCATGAACGACTCGCTCGCGAAGCGATAGTCGTTCGTTCACAGCTCTCGTTCAAGAGTCGTTCAATTTGAATGACTCGCTCACGAGCGACCCATCACTAGTGTAGAGTACAAGGGGTGTTAAACATGCACCTCTAAGGGGTATCAAACCTATAGAGAACATTTAAGGTGTATTAAACCTAGATAGGTAACATTTAAGGGTTTTTGTGAAACCTAAGTAACTTTTAAGAGGTTTCAAACATTATGTTTTGTAATATTTTTTTTCACTCTGCTAATAATTAAATATAAAAAACAATTTTAAGAAGAAATTAACTAAGAAAAATAATTTCCATCAAAAATTTAGAAAAATTAGCTATTTGATCTGTATTATTTGATATTAATTCAAAATTTTGCTATTTGATTTGATAAAAAAATGCTATTCACACAACTCTCTTTTATTATTTTTACTATCTTTAGCGTTTTTTAGCACCGCATCTTATAACCCAATCCAATTATATGCCTCTGCACTAGTGACTCTAGTGTGTTAGAAATGAGAAAAAATTAATTTAGAGGAGGCATACCCGCATTTGCGGTGATAGAGTGGGAAACCATTTAGGGAAAACCACCCTTAGTACACCCGGCCAGGATCAAACTACAATTTCCCAATCATCGGCAGTCTAATCTATCATGAGAGTGATGCCATAGACCAGGGGTCCCCAATTATTTTTGATGGCAGTCCGTTTTAAAAACTCAACATTCTTCCGCGGTCCAGCAAAACTTCAACATTGATTCAAGTTCAAGCCCTATAGGACTATACTAATTCAAAAACGTTATCTTCTTTCCTTATAGTTATTTTACTTATTTATTATTGCTGGCCTTCCATGTCTACTAACCGCCCGACACCGAAATAACATCATTTCTTCTGTTTATCGCTATTTCGTCAAGGTCCTTAAAATGTCTCGGTGGTCCGGATTTTTAATTTAAAATTATTCTAAAAGCTTGATTTTAAAATTTACCATTCCCGTCTCAAAATAAAAAAAAGTAATTCCCGTCCATCCATCCCTAGTGTAAACGTTCATGAAAGTTCAGCCATTATCATATGTGGATGGCAGGTAGTGTTAATGTTTCAACAAGATTTAAATAGGAACTACTTAACAAATATTTAAGTCAAGTTGGTTTTCTAGTCATTGTGAGCCAATGATGTGTCTTTTTTCACTTAAGATCCCTTCTTTGATTTTATGGGGAAACCCTCATATTTAACTTAGTAATTATTGAATTTCAATTAGTAAAAGATATCTAGGGTCACTTGTATGGTTGCCTCTTAACTTATTTCAACCGTCAAACTGTTTTCAACCTGTGGCCCGGTCAGTTTATAAAATGCCTCCATCTTCTATCCTTCCACCATTCTTCCTCCTTTAATTTCTTCCATTCTTCTTCGCTCACTTGAACACTTTCTGTTATCTGCTCCTCCCATCTTTTTCTTGGCCTCCCTTGCAGTCTTTTTCATACATTCTTCATCGCCATAATTTTCTTTGGCATCCTCTCATTTTCCATCCTCATTTCATGCCCATACTATCCCAGTCTTGCTCTACTATCTCATTTACTCCCTTTACCAACTCTATTTTCTGGATAACTAGCCGAACTTCTATTTAGGAACTATCCATATCAGTATAAACTATGGTGTAATTCACATGCACTTTTGTGAACAAAGGAGAGAAACTTATGTAAACATACATAAATGAAAACTACAATACGACAATGTCACAAGCTTGCCAGATAGGCACATACTGCACAGGATTGATGGTTTACCACTCAGGCAAACAGGCTGATTCAGCTTTGCTAACACTCAGCTTTTATACGAAAGCGAACGAGAGCTCACAGAAGAGAATGTTGAGCTTGGTGGATATCAAGTATTTGAACAAAGTGAGAGCTTGCAGTGCTAACTCACCCAAATATGAGGCTGCTGTAGTTAACTGTGTTGGTAAACATGCAGTCAGAGTAAGAACCAAAATATTCGGTTTATATTTGGATTTTGAATTTAATTATAATTATCAAAATCTTGTAAAGGAAATAATACAGTATAAGGTTATTGTCTTCACAAGACTTGTGACACCTTCAAATTAACACTGCGACCCCAAGGTTAGAAATCATAGCCTTAGAGATATCTTAAATACTAGCATCCAATGTTCATTTCCTGTGTTTGTCCTTTATGTCATTCCTTTTACATGTTCCTATCTAAGTTTCTTATCTGTTGTTAGTACAGAATATCATGATACCTACACTCTGCTTGCTCTAGAAGGTAGTTGTCTTACTTTGACAAATTTTACCATTGCCCTATCTTGAAAGCCACGTCATAGTGGAACGCTTCAAGTTAAGCTTGCTAGCTACCAGAGCAAAGGATGTATAAATATATTAAAATTTAATTTTAATAATTAGGCTACATTTTTCTTTTCTTAATAATGATCACAGGGTGTACTTTGTACCCATTGTCACATATGCAGCAGAAACATGGACATTGAATGTAAGAGAGACTAGGAAAGTGGAGGCCATGGGGATTAAATTTGTGATGAACATGTTAGCTGTCACGAGGAAAAATAAGATTAAGAATGAAGTTATCCAGAAAATAGAGTTGGTAAAGGGAGTAAATGAGATAGTAGAGCAAGACTGGGATAGTATGGGCATGAAATGAGGATGGAAAATGAGAGGATGCCAAAGAAAATTATGGCGATGAAGAATGTATGAAAAAGACTGCAAGGGAGGCCAAGAAAAAGATGGGAGGAACAGATAACAGAAAGTGTTCAAGTGAGCGAAGAAGAATGGAAGAAATTAAAGGAGGAAGAATGGTGGAAGGATAGACGATGGAGGCATTTTATAAACTGACCGGGCCACAGGTTGAAAACAGTTTGACGGTTGAAATAAGTTAAGAGGCAACCATACAAGTGACCCTAGATATCTTTTACTAATTGAAATTCAATAATTACTAAGTTAAATATGAGGGTTTCCCCATAAAATCAAAGAAGGGATCTTAAGTGAAAAAAGACACATCATTGGCTCACAATGACTAGAAAACCAACTTGACTTAAATATTTGTTAAGTAGTTCCTATTTAAATCTTGTTGAAACATTAACACTACCTGCCATCCACATATGATAATGGCTGAACTTTCATGAACGTTTACACTAGGGATGGATGGACGGGAATTACTTTTTTTTATTTTGAGACGGGAATGGTAAATTTTAAAATCAAGCTTTTAGAATAATTTTAAATTAAAAATCCGGACCACCGAGACATTTTAAGGACCTTGACGAAATAGCGATAAACAGAAGAAATGATGTTATTTCGGTGTCTGGCGGTTAGTAGACATGGAAGGCCAGCAATAATAAATAAGTAAAATAACTATAAGGAAAGAAGATAACGTTTTTGAATTAGTATAGTCCTATAGGGCTTGAACTTGAATCAATGTTGAAGTTTTGCTGGACCGCGGAAGAATGTTGAGTTTTTAAAACGGACTGCCATCAAAAATAATTGGGGACCCCTGGTCTATGGCATCACTCTCGTGATAGATTAGACTGCCGATGATTGGGAAATTGTAGTTTGATCCTGGCCGGGTGTACTAAGGGTGGTTTTCCCTAAATGGTTTCCCACTCTATCACCGCAAATGCGGGTATGCCTCCTCTAAATTAATTTTTTCTCATTTCTAACACACTAGAGTCACTAGTGCAGAGGCATATAATTGGATTGGGTTATAAGATGCGGTGCTAAAAAACGCTAAAGATAGTAAAAATAATAAAAGAGAGTTGTGTGAATAGCATTTTTTTATCAAATCAAATAGCAAAATTTTGAATTAATATCAAATAATACAGATCAAATAGCTAATTTTACTAAATTTTTGATGGAAATTATTTTTCTTAGTTAATTTCTTCTTAAAATTGTTTTTTATATTTAATTATTAGCAGAGTGAAAAAAATATTACAAAACATAATGTTTGAAACCTCTTAAAAGTTACTTAGGTTTCACAAAAACCCTTAAATGTTATCTATCTAGGTTTAATACACCTTAAATGTTCTCTATAGGTTTGATACCCCTTAGAGGTGCATGTTTAACACCCCTTGTACTCTACACTAGTGATGGGTCGCTCGTGAGCGAGTCATTCAAATTGAACGACTCTTGAACGAGAGCTGTGAACGAACGACTATCGCTTCGCGAGCGAGTCGTTCATGCCGTCATTACACACTACATTAGAAAGAGTCAGGAGTGTTTGTCATTCACAACTCTTCTGTTGTTCTTCGTTCATTACTACGAAAAAATCAACTATGAATGCTTACTAATGTTACTAGTTAGCAGCACTGCCTACAATATTAAACTATTTTTCTTAACATCAATAGACATAATTCTGTGAATTAGACACTAAAGGCTATATGCTAAGGTTGATTATTATAAGTAATATGCGTAAGTAATGAAATTAAAGAATCAAACGCAATAGGCTTCAGATAAATTACACATACATCTCCTCATCATTGACTTAAAGATAAAAGTTATTAAAGGACTGCGAAGCTTCGATAATATTGGTATCGATTCAAATTTTATGTTATTCGATTTGATAACTCGAATCAAACCAAACTAAAAAAATCATTAAGGTTTTAGGTTTTAAGCCATTGCAAATTCCACAATGTGCTTACCATATATTTGTGTGTGTGTGTGTGTGTGTGTGTGTGTGTGTGTGTGTGTGTGTGTGTGTGTGTGTGTGTGTGCATATGCGCGTGTTTTTTTTATGATCACCACAACAGGTGGTGGCACTTTACCAATTAACTTTGACAAGGTGAACTATTGTTGCATGAACTTGTTGACGAACTTACATCCAAACATAACTTATGGGACTAAGGTCAAAAACTAACCTAAAGTGTTATTTTATATATATATATATATATATATATATATAAACTAACCTAAAGTGTTATTATATATATATATATATATATGTGTGTGTGTGTGTGTGTGTGCGTGCGTGCGTGCGTGCGTGCGTGCATGCCTTGATTCAAACTCAAAAACCTGCTTTTCAGATGTCAAGGTATAATGTCTTATCTTTTTGCTTAGAAAATTACACAATCTGCCAAAAATGGGAGCCGCAGAACACATATTTTACCATTATAAATACATAAATGTAATTATTTTAGCTCTAAGAAAAGGTTCTTCAGTGGTAGATTAACTATAACTGTCCACGTTTCAGCTTTTGCTGTTAGGTCAAGAAGAATGAGTTATCTCTGTTCACAAAGATTTATAATCCTGCAAAAATATCAAAGGTAGCTAAATCGGTTTACTTTCAAACAAAGGAAAGCTTATTCAAGTAAAATCTTTATTTAGGGAACATTATGCAATTATATTTAATCAACAACATGCGTAAGGGTATAGAACAGCTAAAATTATTTATGAAATTCTTGTTATACATTGTGTTTTTATTCAAGTTTTCCATATTGCTATTTAATATTTGACCTATGTGAAGGTCTAATAAAAGTAATACTAAAATCTTTGTTTTTTTGCATAGACATTCCAGTTGCAGATGCTCTCTCCGTCTGGTACCGTACTGTCTCCCGCTGGCCTCGTCACGCAAGTCCTCAAAATCACAAATCCCAACAAGGTACATGACATTTTGATACTTTTGTGTAACATGATTAATTGGTAAATAAGATACAATATTGTGCTAAAATCAGAAAATATATCGCATTGGGCTTTCTGCATTCTTCATCATTGTATGAATTTTTAACAATTTGGCAATTTACTATTGTTAAAAAAAATTAATTATATATATTTATAGATATAGTATTAGTAAAACTGTTTCACTGATCTCAATTCCATTGAGTTTTTTTTTAATAAGATATAGAAAACTACATTACAATGCGACGTCTGGTTTGAGCTTTAATACCTGTATAAGCTAGGTATTATCTGTAGTGAGAAACAGGCTTTTAAGTATTTAGAATTAAGATTTCATTGGGTCAAAAAATGTCCACCAAACACATATAAACCAACAAAGCATATATTACCTATAAATAATTATTTACACAAAGATGACTGAATTGTATCCATTCTAAATGGTCTCCATTCAGACATTATCTTAAACGAGCACCACAAGTAAAATGTCTAATTTGTATCCCCTAGAATTATTTGCATTATATCCACAAAATCCTGAATTGGTATCTATTTAATTGCAGTGCCCCATGACTGATAGATGGCAGCAGCAGGGACTCTACTTAACTCACTAGATGTTTACTAGAGAGCAGAACTATCACTGTGTTGATATAAAAAAAATATAGATTTTCACTTATTGGTTTTTCTTTTTAAAGAATAGTAAAAGGGTACTTTACAAATGAGTGATTTTTAAAAATAAATATGATTTAGTTTAAAATTGGTCTATGGAGAAGCATTTCCTAAAATGAATTAATTTAAGGGTAATTTACAGATTTTAGTCTTAGGAGTGACAATCTGACAGTATGCATCAGTATTTACAATGAGACCGAACACGGTCAGTCTTGGTGTCATTATTTTCATCAGTCCCAGATCCTGCATGCCCTACAACTAATTAATGATTATTTGATTGAAAAACATCTTTACTCAATTAAGACAACCTTGACACATGAATCGAACCCCGGACCTTTGGCTTTGAGCGCCAATGCTCTACCACTGAGGTGCACAAACTTGGCTCCACCCATGAAAACATTAACAACCAGAACTAATGCAATTGTTAGTGCTATGTTACTGCTGCTCAGTAAACAAACAAAAAATTCGTTAATGCTACATTTTCATGGGAGTTATAAGCCAAAATCAATTTGCAGGGCCAAAATGACTTCAACCTGGCACTTTCTTCCATTACAGCACTAACGACAAATTCTAATTCAATAATTAGTGCTACGTTGCCTCATTTAACCAGAAAACTTCTTAGTACTATATTTATGGTTAAGTTACAGTCCATATCAATGTTTTATGTTTGCATTATCGACACAACAGAAGAGTGAGGTTTACGCTAGATGCAAACCGCATTACACCCATTTAACCTAAGGTTAATTTTATAATCAGTATTTCTCAACCAACATGAATGATAACAATCTTATTTGTATATCATATTAAAGGTATTAATAAAATGATAAGACTTTACTTACTACATTAAAAATAAAATCAAAAGTGAAATTTTTTTAAATATCTATAATGATGACCAAACAGTTTTGTGATTTTAACAGTGTAGTAAAAAGGAAATTAAAATTTTTGAAAAGTAATGTCTCTTAGCTAATGTTTTACGTTTTTAATTATATCATTACTATTTTTTTACTAAAATAACTAAACAGTGAACTCTTGGTTAGTTATAGTTGTTTTAAAATAATACATAATTGTGGGTGAGATAGGTCACTTTACTTCCTGTCTGTCACTTATAACTCCCATTAGGGCTTGAAGGTTTCCCTGGAAATAGAATAAGAATGAGCAACATTCTTACAGTGCAGGCAGGAATAAAACGGGTTGGAAGGGGGGGGGGTAAGTGTTTGGGGTGGTGTTGCTCAATGACCATTCTAGTTTTTACTGGAGAGATGGCAGATGAACAAAAATATTTACATTAGCAAAATATTCGTCAATCATAATTTGTTTGTGTTTTTCTAAGCACCGCATCTTACTACCGATTCATAGTTCATATATTAATACACTCGGCTACAATTTCTTTTGTTTTTGGTGTCTTTCCCTCATCGTATACTTTTTTAAGTAGCTGAAATACATAGCTACTGCATGATGATTTGTTGGTGTCTTTCACTATTAGCACTTTTTTAAATATTCGGTAACCTAAACATAGTTATCATTCAAAACGCTATTTTAAGTCATTGTTACTTAATGTCGATTGGACTTGTTTTCACACTAACATTTTTTTAACAGCTATGCATATTTATGGAATATATTTAAAAATCTCCTTTATAAGTTCTTGTCATTTTTTCAATGCTGTGTATTATTCTTAACTTTTTAAAAAATGGAAATCTTTGGGTCTTAAAAAAAATGGCAAGAGTCTGAACAAAAAGAATTTGTTGCTGTAGAAAATGGTTTATATATACAGCCATAATGACAACAATGAATGCACTCTTGATGATTATGAATTGATACTCTAAAATATTACACCGACACATGGAAATTGCGATGATCCTAAGAATGACATCCATAAATTACCCTTAAATAATTAATTAATTTGACTAAATGCTTCCCCATAGACCAATTTTAAACTAAATCATAATTATTTTTAAAAATCACTCATTTGTAAAGTACACTTTTATTATTCTTTAAAAAGAAAAACCAAAAAGTAAAAATCTATATTTTTTTATATTAACACAGTGATAGTTCTGCTGTCTAGTAAACATCTAGTGAGTTAAGTAAAGTCCCTGCTGCTCCCATCTATCAGCATGGGCACTGCAATTAAATAGATACCAATTCAGGATTTTGTTGATATAATGCAATAATTCAGTGATAAATCGACATTTATTTGGTCTGTTAAGAAATGTCTGAATGATATGATCAGGATTATGGATAATAAATGGATACAATAAGACTTTTATTTGTGGTGCTTGTTTAAGAAATATTTGAATAGATACCATTCAGAATTGATACAATTCAACTACCCCTTTACACAAGCTATAATCCCTATCTTGCAACAGTACAAAAGACAAGGCCGACTGCCACTAAGCTTAACAATGATGATTCATCAGTACCTGTCTAGCCTGATTTGCATTAATGTAAGGTTCAAAATAACCTCTCAAACATTTAGCAGCCCAAATGCTGTTTATCGGATTAACTTAATGTTCTATAATCAGTCGAGACAGCATTATCCCAGCCCTATTATCTAATTTTGTAAAAGAGTGTACTCCCAACAAAATTGGTAAAGCATTTCTTAAATTATTTACAGCCTTAAGTGGGTAGATAAAATACTTGCTGGTAATTTATACCTAACTAGTCATCGTACTCAGGCAAAAAATAACCCGAGTTATTTTCCTTGACAAACCACAGAGTTTGTATTAAAATCCAGTTCAGACTAATTTTTTTTGTTAAAATCTACAGCTTTTTTTTTTCAGACTAATCCCTAATCTGAACCTTTTATTAACAACTCTCCTTCTTACCAGTACACCATCATGTTTAACCATTAGGTGTCACACTAATAAACACACTATCATATAACACAACTCTCACTCCCATCTAGTGCAAGTGCTGCTATCTATATATAGCAATCCTAACAACAAAATAAAATAAGCTTTTGACATTAACCTTGCAGGCCAGGCCGAGAATAAACTGCCTTTGACAGTGAAAGACAGTTTAAAAAAAATATGTTTATGTGTTTATTAATTTTATCTTAACAATTTCTACTTCATCATTCAATAATTAGGGACCATACCTTCCAACTTAAGCCAAAATTGTATTATACAAGTTTTAATTTTAAATTTTGAAAAGATAAAATATTAGCTATATTGGCATCATTGGTTTTAGATTTGTTTATTTTTGTCTCAGGCTCCTCTGAGGATGCGCATCCGTGTGTCGTATAGTGTTGATGGCTTGACAGTGCAGGATCAAGCGGAAGTAAACAACTTCCCGGCCGAGAGCTGGCAGTGACCAACTGCAGCATGAGTGGTTCCTATTGCTGCCGCCTGAACATTGCGAGTCTCGACTGCCTGCCAGTACTTAAAACAAGTGTTGCTACCTGCGGTTCTGCCGCATAGTACGGCCAGCAACATCCCCTCTACTCCGAAACTTCTCACTGTTCACATGGCATATGGTCTAAGTTTATTATTAAATGGTGATCAGCTGAGTCTTGTGTTGATTACCAACCAGCTAAGACATTTTGTTGTTTGAATTCTGATCTGAGTGAAGGAGAATAGTCATTTGTGATTAAATGGCTTCTTAATTTGGTGAAAAGTTTTTGCGGTAATTGCACAGAACCATGTGTACATAATATGTTAGAATATGCTCCAAAATGCCATAAATACTAGTAAAATGATTTGTTTTTCTCTTTAATTGTTTATTGAATTATTGTAATTTGTGAGTAATAGGAGCAGTGTCTTTTTGAAGTTTTAACTATAGGGTTTATAATGATTGAAGTCGGCTAAATGAAAATTAAAGCTTTTACACATATTATTTCCGAAATAAACCTAGACTAGTCAGGTTCATTAAATAATTGTAGCAGTTTTAAATTACAACTTTTCAACTATAGTACTTTTTTGAATAATTCACATAAATGGTTTTGAAATAGTTAGATCAAAGATAATTTGAATTTTGTTGTTTTTGATATTTTATTTTGTGTTGTGTTAGAAACAAAATTATTTCAAGTATTTATAAATACTATAATTTTGTTATGGTTTTTGATGTAGTCAAAGTGAAAGTTAGCATTCAATGTCTAATGTCTTGATCACGACAGTTTTACTTATTTTGAAAATATATATTTTTACTACTCAGCAACCTAATAACTGTAACTATCAATGACCAATAATCTAAATACAATTAAGAGTTTTTTCGCGCTTTTGCTATTAAACTCATTCTGTTTCACAAACTTTTTTTTTTTTTTGTTAAAAGTTGATCAGCATCATGATAGTGTGTCATACTGGTACTCTTGGTGAAAAAACTTTATGAAGTACCTACAACCTTCTGTTTGAACTTTATAACTGATAGTGGGTGTCACACCTGCTTATTCTAACTCCAATCAAGTGATAATGTTCCTTTATTGGGGCAGTCCTTAAAGTCTGAAGAACTTGGCTTTATCAGACTCTATAGATATTAAAATTGATTTAGTGTCATGAAGTCAATTTTCATTGAGCATTAAACAGAAAACACCTGTCCACTTATGTTATACTATTAATGTATATAATGAGCTGTAAATTCAAGTACAGTTAGATTTCTATAATAAAAACCTTTAATAAGAAGATTTAAAGAGATTAAATGTAGCCTTGTCAACATTGACTAAAGTCACTATATTTATTTTACAGCTGTCAAATGTGACAATTGCGTGATAAATGGCTTAATATTTGAAAAGTAAGGAAGTGTCTTATAGGGCATGCTTGGTACCCATATTCACATATGCAACAGAAACTTTGGTATTGTATGTAAGAGACTATGAAAAGTGGAGGCCATGGGAATGAAGTTTGTGAGGAGCATGTTAATTGTCACGAGGAGAAACAGGATTAGGAAATAAGTTATCCGGAAAAGAGTGGGGGTAAGGGAGTACATGAGATAGTAGAGGAAGCAAGACTGAGATGGTATGGTCATGGAATGAGGATGGAAAAGGAGAAAAGAGAGATGACCGAGTTGAAGCATGTAGGAAAAAGACAGCACAGGGCACCAAGAAAGGGATGATAGGAGCAGATAACAGAAAGTATAGAAGGGAGAGGAGAAGAATGGAAGTGATCAAGGAGGAAGAATGGTGAAACGATAGAGGCATTTTACTAAACTGATCCAGCCACAGGCTGGAAATAATTGATGTCTATGAGTATTTGAACATATGAAATGTAAATGTTATATCTTTTTGAACTATCAGATAAGGTTTTTCTTATGGAAGTCTGACTATAGTGTGATGCTATGCTCACACCTTATTAATTAAAGACTTTAAAGAAGTATATTGTAAGTAATTAAATAATAGATTTTTGTTTGTGATCTTGGGCTCATTTATAAGGTGGAGGGTTCATAAGATGAATTATTACTGCCCTCTGAACTTTCAAAACCCGAGTTTAGTTTTATTTCTTTGTAAAAATGTATATATCTGATCGACGACTGTCTGCCTGCCCACCTAGTGGTATCTTCTATTGTTCTGTAGATATAAAATCTTTGTCTAAGATGAGAGACTGTTAAATGCATTATTTGTTTGACCAAGAATTGCACATCTTGTATTTACATGTGTTGTGTGTGTATACTTTTAACTGAGAAAATGGTATTATTCTTAAACTTCTTTACACTGATTCCCGCTATTAACTTAATATGTATATTTAATAACACTTTGACATGTCCAGCTACTCGAAAAGGGTTTTATGTGTGTGTGTGAAGCTCTTTTCACATGTTTGGATACGTAAACTGTCACTACAAATGTTGAATGGTTGGACATAAAAGTTGAAACATGAAGTTTTTATGCCCAACATAGTTTATTGAAATTCCCTCCATTCTTAAAAACAAGCCAGGATTTTTATGAACTGTCTTCTATAAAAGTTGTATAAAGGTACCAAACTTTATTGAAATATAAAATATATTAAATTATTTCTTGTATAGTTTGAATGCAGGTCGTCCCATGTAAATAATAATAATAAAATGTACTTTATTCATATAGTTGATATATTATTTGATAGCCCCTATTAGTTGTATTATTTTAACCTACCCCCATATTTAGTGTTGGCTTATAAATCTTGTGTTCAGGGTTTTAGCTTGAAGCTGTGCATATTTCAATCGGCTTTTTTTTAGATTAGTTGTGCAAAGGTTTTTTCTTCTTATCTACTATTAGGTTTTACATTAGCATGGATCAAATTCAGCCTTCATTACCCCCCAAATTCAAATTTTAATATTTTATTTACAGGTCTTACATCTGAATATTTGAAAACAAGATAACTAATTGTAAAAGGTTAATTTATCCACATTTCTACGATTATTTACCCTAGTCACATCATTTCTAAGTCTATAGAAAATATAAATAGTAGGGCTGGGTCGAATATCAATCTGATCAGTCCCCATTATGGCACAGTCAGTAAGCTGATGGTCAGCATTTTGCTTACTGATTATTAAAGCCAATCTTTGTTCGGGTTATACCTTATGTACTAACCACGCTAATGGTTTTAGGGACTAGGGAGGCTATATTTATATGAAGTGTACCCACATTTGTATGGAGGGAAAATGGAAAACCATTCAGTACACCCGACCAATATTCAATCAATCTCCCTGTCATTAGGAAACGCCTTAGACTATGCGAACACTGAAGCAGATTTGTTCTGTTGGGGGTGGGGGCTGGCTGCTAGTGAACTGAGTAAATAGTAAGTTCTTTCCATCACTGAGTAAGGGAGATGGAGGGGTTATGTTGAGATTAAAAGTTCAGTGAGAGAAGCTCTATTGCAGCAGTTGTGAGTCGGGAGGGATTATCATAGCAAGGTCAACCAACTAGCAAACAAGTCTGAACCAAGAGAGGAAGATTCAAGGGAAGTTACAATTAGAGAAGCTAAAACAGGGAGATTCAAGAAAAATTTAAAAACACACCACAGAATGAATTCAGAATTATCTTTGTTTCTATACCTCAATTTATTCATCTTCTTAAATTATTTTAAAATTATGCTTATTTAATAAAACTAACTCTTTAAATTAATGTGATAGGATTCATGATAAAGCAAATTATATTTGAATAACCCTAGATTTAATTTAAAATTGAAATTTTATAAGCAAATCTTTAAGGGGCCTGCGAACTTGGGTTTTATTTCATTCAAGTCTAGTATATTCATAATTTTAAAATGTTAAAGAGTATATATTTGCTTATTTTAAATGTAAATATCAAATCTTTAAAATTTGAAATTTAAAAAAAATATTAAAATACATGTTCTTAAAATATGAATGACACTCATATTTATAAATATTAAATAACCTACTTTTGAAAAAAAAAAATTTAAGAAATGGAAATGATGGTTTTTAAATTAGAAATAACACTTAAAAAACATTATTTGAAAATAAAAAAACACTCGAATAAAAATATATTTACACTAATGATTTTTTTTTTAAAGTAAGTAAAATTAATAACTACCATGATGGCTTGAGAATGTATAATAAGACAGTTTACATTAAATTTCAGTGTTTCTACACTAAGTGATAGTGAACGAAGCCAACCTGAAACCTAGATAGCAAACAAACATACTTCTCTCTTCTTGTAGACCTAAACTTTTACTCTTCCCACTTCTTACAATTTCCACAGTTGCACATTGTTTTGAATTTTCGAAAATATTACTTTTTCATTAATGTCTCTTCACATGAAATATTTCCTAATATTCAAAACAATGTGCAACTGTGGAAGTTTGAGAGTGGGAAGTGTAAAAGTGTAGGAAGAAATATAGAAGTGTGTTTGTTTATATTTACCCTAAACTAGCTATTCCTTTCAGGTTGGCTTCATTCACTATCACTTACTTTACATTATTCTTCAGGGTTTCTACACTGTCTTAGTAAAAAAGAGTTAGTAAAATTTACATTTTAATAACCCGATATTTCCCCAAAATATGCTTTAGTAACTCAATTTACCCTCTAAGAAATTGCAAGTATCATAAACAGTTAGAAATTTGAAGTGTTTCATATTTCGTTTATTATTCCTTAGTGTATTCTTGCATAATCACGTCTGCTGTTCCAATTCAATTCCTCTATGCACAGTTGCACATATGCTTTGTATGGGCTCTCGCTAGTCATGGTTATCTTATTGAAAAATTTGTTTACATTTCAATTTTTAATGCTTATAAAATATATGTTCATACTTTAAAATTAAAAATAATATTCCTAGAAAACCATATGAAATATTAAATGCTTTTTTAATATAAAATAGTGGTAAGTTTGGTAAAATATTTATTACATAATAAGATCATCAATGATTTTAGACAGGTTAAACAACATAATTCTATAACTAAATTGTAACTAAACTAGTGCTAGTTTAGTAGTTAATTAATACAAAAGTTTTAAATATCTTGAGTTCAAAATCATAATATATTTTTGATATTAGATTTTTAATTTAACAAATTATTTTAGAAAGGGACCAGATAAAAAGAGTAAAAAGAATAATTTAATTATTTAGTATCTATTTAGCTATTTTTATTTTCATTGCTTTGTCATGGCAATGCACGTAAACAACTTCAACTAAGTATAATTCAAAACGGACGACAATATTGAATAAATTTACCGGTCAAGAGTAGTTTTAAATCTCTATTACGTTATTAATGTGAAAATTAATATTAATTCAAACCATGTATTAAGTAACCTAGTGAGTGGAAATGCCGATATTATCCAAATTAAATAGCCTATGCTTACTATTGTTTTTAAAAATTAATTATTAAGTACATCAAACAGAAGCTCGAAAATGACAAGCTTACAAAACTCTCGATCTCGAGCTTAATGACGAGCTCAACTAGAAGCTCAAAATCTGAGTACTTGCAGAGTCCTACAAATCTTCTATACTTAGCAAAATATGAATGGCCCATATGAACAGTTTGATTTTTTATTATTATTAATTTTATTTATTTTTATTTATTTATTTAGCACCGCGTCTTACTACCCGTTCGGGTTATACGCTTAAGTACTAATTACACTAATTGATTAGGAATTGGGAAGGTTGAATTTAGAGGAAGTGAACCCGCATTTGCGTGGAGGGAGAGTGGAAAACCATTTAGGAAAAACCGCCCCCAGTTCACCCAACCGAGATTCGAACCTCGATCTCCCCGTCCTCGGCGGTCTGGCTCAACACGACTGACGCGTTAGCCAACTACGCCACCGAGGCGGGTTATTATTATTAATATATATTATCTTTGTAGTAGTTAAAGTTGAATAAACCAAATAATTGGTGATGAGCCTGATCGGCATCAGCCCAGCCTTAATAAATGGTACTTAAATGTTAATATTCTTTTGAAATGGCGAATTCACATTTATTCAAATTAGGGATGGGGCCCTAGAATCCTTAAGGAGATTTAAGGATTCAAAGACTGAGATCCTAAAAAAAAATAGATATATATATTTTTCATGTGAAGTTTGTTTTAGAGCTTTTACTTGTGTTTCAGAACCAATTATAATGACTGGATGAAGTTAACAACCAGGCCCCAGACCAGTAATTTAACACTTAACTGAATGTATGAATGTAATATTGATTGGATTGTAAGAAAGAATTTTAACATTTAGTTATTTGTATTCTCTATTATTTTTTATTTTATATTTCCTCTTAAGTTCGTAATTTTGTTCAAGATTTGAATTCAGGATTCAAAGGTAAATTCGAGATTCGTATTCATAAAATAGTGGATTCGATCCAACTCTAAAATAAATTGTAAAGATATGTCATTCATTTTTAAAAATAAACTTTGGTCTCGGAGTTTGGTAGCTATGTTTGTCCTAAAATTATGTGGGAATAAATATAAGCAGCATACCAACTTAAAAAAAAAATCCTGTTCAGAATAATATACATATTTACGTGTCATCGTCGTCACCCCCCCCCCCCCCCCCTCTTTCCCATATTTCTAATTTGAAAATTTTTCTAATTCATATATCCTTCAAGATTTGAAAATTATTATTTAAAAATATCTCTGCAAATAAGTAAAGTTATTTAATATTTAAAAACTTGATTTGTTGATAATTTATTTATAAGTTTAGGTGAAATTCCTAAATTATCGGAAATGGCTACACGCCAAAATATGTTATTACTATGATGAATATTATATAAAATTTCAGAAGTCATGCTTTCTAATTTGCATTATTAATATGAAGCTTCACATAGCCATTGATTGTTATAAGACACATATTTTTAGCAAACATATATTTTGTGGTACAATTTTCATTCACTCATTTATATGGGACATCTAATTTATTTAAAATAACCTGTTTCTGTATATAAAAAAAATTGTTCATTTTATTGAAGTGTATGTAGATAATAAAGCATTTTATGGCTATTGTTTTTAACTTTCTAAACTTATTAGTTATGAATTGTCCATTTATTATAACACATTATGTTGGATAAGTATTTGTGCTTTTAATTTTATTATAAACGTCTCAAATACGAAGCTAAAGCTTAGAAAACATTAGCTATCTGAATATTCTGTGAACTACACACTTTAATAAAACATGCTTCTGGTGAACTCATTTATAAAGAATACACGATAGATGCTACTTTTCAGACAATAACCCTACTACTATCTTACTTAAAATATACATGTAGTGTCTGAACAATTATTCATACACCCACTACCCTGCTTCGAGCTATGCCTCCAACGGTCAGTCAACTAATTAGTTGTCATAATTGATGGTTGTATCTTGGACGTTATATCACATTATTTGGAAGTAAAAGCCATATTTATGTAGGTACCAATTAGATCTGCAGGGAACACCAGGAGTAACTAACTGTGTCCATACTTAAAAATTGGTTGAATACAAAATATTCATTTACATAGATTTTTATAGTTTGATGAATTTTGATTTAATTAGAGATATAAAAAATGAAAAATTAACCATAAAAAAGACTAAAAATTAAACTCAGAGCACATAAGAAGCTTTTGGAAAGGTTTTATCTGTTATTACGTCAGATTTACATATTGAAGGCAATACAGCACTATACAATGACTATTCTAGGATTAATTACAATTACTAGAGTTACATGGTGTCTACTTCTGAAATTTGCAGTTCCATGTCAATGAGATTGAATTTTAATATTATATAAAACTTTATTTTATTTCTGATCTAATTTTTAGTGAATTAAAAAATTTAATTCCAACTTTTATGTGCACAAGGGCTACTAATTTTATAATTTCAGCCCTCTGCATCCGATAGATATCATGCAACGCTCATGACACACAAACACTTCGTTTTATTAATATAGATGTATGATAAAAAAAAAGCTGTACTCATTGAATGTTGGATGAACAGAACAAATTAATGTAAGATAGGAGTGTAAAAAGTCCACTTTTTTAATTCGAACAAAACTCACATCGAATATATTATAAAACATTCTCGAAGTCAAATCAAAGTTTGATTTTTTTTTTTATATTTTTTTGCTTGAAAACATTATATAGTAATATTTATGAATTTATGCACTAAAATTATTTTGAATGTTTTATTGCACAATTTATTGTAATATTTTGTTTTATGATAAACCAAGTTATTATCACAATTTTGAATTCAACTAAGATTTTTCCATATTAATATTGATTTGTAATGCATATAACAGTTCAAGTCATCAGCAAACATTATGGCTTTCATTTTTTCCTCCAAGTTTCCTTGCCACTTTAGTCATAAATCATAACCATTTATATTATCATTACAAATGGTAATGGTGAGAGAGCACTCCCCTACTACTCTTCATTTTGTATTTTGAATCTTTTTGTCAGCCCCTTCTCTGTCTAACACAACTCCTCTTTCCACTTCAGTCTCCTTCATTGCTTTCCAGACTTTATTTCTATCCACTCTCATATGCCTTCGCTACACCCATAAATACTATTACTAAGTCCTTCCAAAATGCATACCTTTTTTCAATCAGCTGTCATATGGCGAATATAAAGTCTATTGTAGACCTCTTTTTCCTAAATTTGTGCTTTTCCTCTCAACGCCTGCCTTTAATTTACTTTATTCTCTTTTACAATAACTAAATGTTATTCCTCTATAATTCGTACACTTCTACTAGTCTTCCAGTACTCTGTTCTTCTTCCCTATCGCACTCGGCACCCTGTAAAAACATTGTATTCCTGAATTTCCGGCAGCTATCATTCCCACAGCTATTTTGTCCACACCTGGTGCTTTTCCCTGTTTCATCCTCTTTAATGCGTCCTCCACCTCTTTCCATGTGGGATCCACTCCTTTCTCTTCTGAGTGGAACATAATCTCAACATTTCCTCTTCATAGTCCCTTTTCTTCTTTTTCTGTCTTTAGCCCTCATTTTAATTTGTCTTTTCTCCTATCTCTTACCTGGCTATATAACACCTTACTTCCTGGCTTCCTGTACCGCACACTTCACTCTATTCTTCTTTTCCTTATACTCTTCCTTTGTTTCCTAATTCAGTTCCTATTCTTAAGACTCCTGAATAATTTGTTTTTCTCGTCCACTGCTTCCTTCACTCTGTCATTCCACCATGGTGTCTCCTTTCACTTTCTCTTTATTATTTGTCCTCCCACAAACATCCTCTGCAGGTCCCACCAAACTTTTCTCAAACCTTTCCCACTCCACCTCTACAGTTTGCATCTCACCCTTGAGAACTAAGCTTCTTGCTTTTCTTAAATACCATTCTCTTTCCTCTTCATTTTTAAGCCTTCACATCCTTATCACCCTTCGTTTTCTTAATTTTTCCCTACATTCTCATCCCACTATGTTTGCCACCAACAATCTGTGGTAACTATCTAGAGACACACTTGGTATCACCTTAACGTTTACAGTCTGCCTTTTCATTTCCTTGTTTGTAAGGAAGTAATTTATTACAAAATCTTTGCTCCCCAACCCAATTGTATCTATAGCCTGTTCCACTCTTACTCTGCAGTACAGGTCTTATGGAGCACATAGTTCCCAGATCTCACCCACTTGAAACAGATGAACAACTTTTAAATTCAAACTTAGCAAATCATACAAACTTTATTCATGCTATGGTAATCGATTTGAAGTTTGGGTTGTCAAGAATAGTGTATTATTCTGTTTACTATCATATTAATGTCACTTTTGATATAACTTACACTGTACACTGTCATATGCAATGAATAGGTTGGAGATTGAATCCTTTCAAAGATGGTCTTCCCAGGCTTATACAAAAATATTCCCTTTTTTGCATTTGAATGTGTATGCACTTTTATAAACAATTACCTAATTCATCTTTACTATAGTAAAAGCTAAAACTCAATAATATAATACTAGTAATAATAATAATAAATTAATATACAATAGTTTTATAAATTAAAATACAGGTAATGATAAGAAGGGGTAGGGGGGTTCTAAAAACCATTCAAAGCAAATTTAAGCCTTCTCTGTAAAGTAAATAACATATTAGTTTAAACCAAAAAATAGCTTTACGCTTCATCGCTGTCCCTGCACAAGAGTGTGGCTCCATAAATTGTGAAGGCTGTTTAGTGGATGGCCCAGGTAGCTCAAAGTTTTGAGAGTGAATAGGTGAACTTATGGGTGGAGATGACACAAGGGACGATGAAGATGATGAAGTTAATCTTATTAAAAACTCCTCGTCATCTTGCAGCTCGTCTGCTTTCCACATGTCATTTTCAATTTTTTTTGACATGATTTACATAATTGAACCAGTTATTTACAGAAATCTTTTCAAACGTGGCAGATATTAAGGAACCTCATATCTTTAAGCTTGAAACTAGCACTATTCATTTTAATAAATGTTTTTACTTGAGCCCACACCATCTCTATAGGGTTAAGTTCACAGTGATACGGAGGCAAACGAATGACTTGTCGATCCACCGCCTTCGCCATCTCATCCACTTTGATTTTTTCAAATTTGTGTTTGTGTTGCGAAACCAAATACAGCATTTCCTGTTTTAACATTTCGTCATCAACATCACTGTTCTTATGGATAAACCACTCAGCTATTTGAGCTTTACGTCATGATATGGTCAGGACCGCTTCACACCTTCGCTCTCTGATAGACTGCATTATCAATTACGATAACAGCTCCTCCAGGTGTATTAGGGAGTAATTGTTCTGAAACCCACTTTTCATAAACGTCACCATCCATTTCGTCATGGGCATCTGCTGTGTTTTTCTTGCACAAAAACATGAGCTCAGCACCTTCAACAAAACCATTTTAATTTTTAAAATTGTCATTTTCAGCTTGAACCATCGCAAAGCGTGGTCCGCAAGCCCATGGTGGCTTCAGTCTCGTGCTTAACCCCTCAAGAAATGCTTGCCAAGAACTCTGAATGGTAGTATCATTTCACTCCTTGAAACGGTATGTCCTATGATTCATCTGTATAAATATTAGGTCTACCTTCAGCTCTGAACTTAATATCCTTCAAATACTTATGACGCCACCTAATAATGTCATCCCTTTCAATTAAAGCACTCGTTACCCCTCCGATCATACTTAAAACCCATCTCCTGCAAAATTCTATATAAGGTAGTTCGTGAAAAATTTGGCAGTGTGTCGTCTGAGTTTACCCTCGCTAAAATAATACTTAAAGTAGGGGGCATGTTGTCGAACAACATGGAATGGACAAGACGACGAACACCACTTTGTATGATATCTTCGTGTGTGTGTTCATTATTGAATTTTTTTGTTTTCTTTTTGAAGGAGTTCACAAAGGACCACATTTTTGTTCCTCTCTTAATGGGTAAATAGTTATTTCGGAACATTTCGTGACTTTACGTTTCCCTAACTGCTTTGGTGACATTCATTCGCTTAGTAAAATAGTTGAAAACGTTCATTACTATTTGATGTTCTTTGCTTCTCAGTATACCTATGTTATGCACTTTTCTTGTTATCATTTCCATGATAAATAGTTTAAAAAACTAACACTAAGCACTATGAATCAATAATAAATAATATATAAAATGATCATCCCATATAAAGTAAAATATAAGGAAAAATTAAAATATGTGATCAAACATTTGATAAAAATGACGATTAAACCACCAAACACTGTTAGCACTCTGTAGGCCCACGCCAAAATAATGACCGTAACCTGTAACAAGAATAATGGCACACAACTGGAGAGGCTTCTTGGATAGATTTCAAACAGCTGTGTTTTTCTTTTCCAAGAGGATTGTCATCATTAGGATTCATTGTTGCGAAGCTCAGCAGGGTTATAATTATTTTTACACGGAGTGCTACGCCTAAAGACTGGGTTTTGACTTTCAGCATCTTGCACTGATTTAAATCAATAATATAACGGAGTAAAGTGGCTAAGAGTATGTGCACCAGTATTTTCCTTAAACTATGGAAAAATAACTTGTTAAAATCAACCTCAGATAATTATTTTGTATTAGGTAGATGTACTTTACAAACACGCTGATTATATCAACACACAACTTACAAACTACCCTAATACCAAGAAAACACAACATCCAGTCCCCTATTCGACAATTTACCAAAGATAAATCTCAGACCATCCCAGGAATGTAACCCAGACCCCTACCTCAGATGGCTCATGCTCTACCGACTGTGCTAAAGTGTTTAGCTAATGCTAGTGAATTTGAGCAGGATTCAAACCCTGGCCTGATTACAAACGGTGTGAAGTGTAAATGCGAGTGTAAAACTTTAGAGTACTCAGCCATCTCTGTGGGTAGCTGGTTTATTAATTCAAAAGCATATTAGTATAATAAAATTTGGAGTTTCATATAAAATGTATTCTCAAATTTTTAACAATGTCTCGGCAAGTACAAAAAAAACCTTGTTTATTAAACTGTAATTACAAATGAAGACTAGTATAATGAATGTATAAGTGGCTGAACTTGTATTTGTGAAACCAATATTATCAATTTTGATGTGGATGGGATGAACTAACGCTTCAGTTTTCAACGCTACAACTGTATAGCATTACTCTGCTCTTCAAGACCAGACAGAGCGTAGAGTGAACTACACCCTTTTCAACTTCAAATTGCTACCACAAATAAATGGAGGGTAGGGGGGAGGGCGTTAATGGCCCATAGTTTTTTTCGAAAATAAATTTGGTCTTTTCTTATCATTTCTTAAAAATAATGTACCTATGCAAAATCAAAAGAAAAAAAGTTTCTAACAAGACAATTTTTTATGTTTTACTTTAAATATTTCAGGAGGTATAGTACATTTTAATTTATTTTTAACATTGTATAAAATATATTCCTTTCAGACTTTGCAGATGTTGTTCATAACTATTATAACAGCCATCATAAAATTACTGGCTTTTCCACACAATTGAAACGAGACTTATGACATGACACATTTGGAACCTCATGAAACTTTGACACAATGCATATTATCATATTTTGGAGAGAAAAAAATGTAATTTAAAAACATCTATGGTGGTTTAAATTGATTTCACAAGATACATAAGTGGATGTTCTTTAATTTGCCATGCTTATTTCATAGAAATAACAATGTTCAAATTTAAGATACAAAATGGCAACTCCGCTTGGTACAAAAATGACAGCGCTAACAGAAGAACCAATGGGTTTGAAAGAGATGGTAATAGCCCATAAGAGCCTGTACTGCAATTTGAAAGTGGAATGGCCTATAGTAACTTTATGGCTTACCCTTTTCTTCTGGTACCAACTGTTTGACACCTTCAAGAATGGACTATAATATAGTTTCACAGGGATAGTAATTGGATGATACCTTTGTTACAATGATACATCCTCCAGTAGTGTTTCCCAAAATGTTGCTAGTTGTGAACCCCTTTCGGGGTTATGGCCTTTCCAACAATACTCTTCATAAAAAAAATGAAATTAATACGTGTTATTTTTTAAAGTATAAACAACTGTTCTAAGTTTTAATAAATCTCAAGCTAAACACAGTTGTGATAAAACGGAAGACAGTCTTATAAAAATTGTGACATAATATCAAAACTATGCTTTAATTTGTTTACTAGGCTCACCATTATCAAAACATATTTAATGATTAATATAACTCAGTGATAAGTCACGTAGCCCCAAGGATAAGCATATAACAGTTTGTAAGCACTGGTGTAGTGTATTTGACTAAATAAGTGTTATGTTATGTATCTATATTAGACCCTTTTATCACAGTGCAATGGGTTATAGGTATTTTAATTTACAGAATAAACTCAAACTTTTTTCCGTTCTAAAGTAAATACATTTTTAAATGTAAGTCCAATACAGCAATAAAGTTCAACCAATCTTTACAACGAATAAGGATTTAAATGCTCTCTGTTGATGAAAATAGAAAAAATATACTTTGAATTATGAAAACCATACAAAATTTAATCAAGGCATAAAAAAAAATTCACCAACTTTGAGTTGTTGCTTTAATTATTGAACCGAGGTATCTAGATAGTATGAACTTTCTTGTTACCTGCTTCAGTGGCCAAATGTGTTGTCACCCTCTTAATAGAATACTGCAGATAATGGGGAGTTCAGATACTGGAATAGTTTTCCACTTTACCTTCATACAAATGTGTATACTTCCTCTAAATTTATCCATCACCCCCTAACACATAGCATAATTGGTACATGGCGGGCATACAACCTGGACAGCTAGTAAGATCAATGCAAAAACTACTTTCATAACAAAACTAAAGATTAGAAAGTAGAGTCCTATTAAACAAACGAGGATATACACAAAATATTTTTTATATCTTGATCTTGGTTATTTTAGAAAAAAATGTTTTCAACATTCTGATTTGTAGGCCTTGTTTGATTTCAATAATAATTACACTGGTAGAACTGATATGAGCTTGTTTATTTTACACAGAATTGCATTTTTTTATCAAATATATTCTTAACCAGGGTCATAGAGCTGACACACCAAGACATTGACTAGATTTTTCTGTCAAACTAAATGGCTCAAGTATATTAATTACAAATAACACATTTACCGCAGTAAAATGCTCCGATACATTTGATTTCATGGGAAGCTTCTTTGACATTGTGAAAGTATATTTACATACATTTTTCAATCGAAATTACTAATTTTGGTGCCTAAATAATAATGAAAAAAAAAAAGTTAGATGTTTTATTTTGAATCTGGATTCAGTACATTTTTATCAACTCAGACTCCACCCACAGCCCTGTTCTTAAATTAACCAGAACTTTATGAAAATTAAGTTTGGAGAAAGAGACAGGAAAGAGGTTAAGAAACAAATAAACGGGAAAAAAAATCCTCAAGAATGGAATAGAGATTATTTTTATTTCTCTATCTTCCATATGTAACAAAATTGTGAAACAAGGTTTTACTTGGTTATTTTATTCCTGTTATATTTTACTTAAAAGAGTTATTTATTTTATAGCTGTTATATGTGTTTACAAATAGTTTTTTTAAATTATTTATTTATTTAGCACCGGTCTTACTACCGTTCGGGTTATACGCTTAAGTACTAATTACGCTAATGAATTAGGAATTGGGAAGGTTGAGTTAGAGGAAGTGAACCCGCATTTGCGTGAAGGGAAAGTGGAAAACCATTTAGGAAAAACCACCCCAGTTCACCCGACCGAGATTCGAACCTCAATCTCCCCGTCCTCAGCAGGAGCTCAACACGACTAGCGCATTAGCTAACCATGCCACCGAGGCGGGTTACAAATAGTTGAATAGAAAACATTGTACACCTGTTTTAATGAAAAGGCTTTTTTTAAGCACCATGCTCTACCCGTTTGGGTTATACACTTAATCAGTTTGTAAATATATAGTCACTCTAAATATAGATGTCTTTGAAAGCAATGCTGTCAACTCTATATCAGGTTATTTGTAATTTATTATTTTTCTCAAAATTTATCTACGTGTATCATTTATTGTCGGGTCATTTACTGCGCTTCTTACTACCTGTTTGGGATATTTTCATTAATATGGTAGGGATAAGGAAAATAGAATATGGAGAAAATGTACCCCTAATTGAATAGAGGGAGAGTGGAACAATTTTTACAAATCATATTAAATTTGCTGCCAAAAATTGATCAAAGACACTAAAAAGAGGATGATTGCCTAATTACTTAAAAATATATGTTAAATTAAGGAAGAAGGAACCTTTTCTATACCTTCTTGCGAATATAACAAAGTACCTAAAAAGTGAAAGGTTTTCTTTAAAGAAATATATTAAAAATAGATGAAAATTGTGGAAAGAGTAAAATATTATAAGTCATATGAAAGGAAATCAACCTAGAAGGATGAATGTGTTGAGTCTTGATAGAAACAATTAAACTTTTTAATCAAGCCTGACCTCTTTAACCTTTCAGGTTGATCTCCTTTCCTACTACCACTTACATTAAAGCATTTTTCAGTATTTTCTTACTGTTTTTATATATTTATAAGGAATTAGCTGTATAGTTTTACAAGAGTGAATAGATTAACATTGAGTTTCATTAACGTAGGTACATAGTGTACAGTAGTTTAAGTTTGTTTTAGTTAAATTGTTTAATCACGCATCTTGTTTTGGTTTGATTTGGTTAAACAATCTGTCCTTGATCATTTGAGCCATAAGGCCATGAATTATCTCAATGGTTGTCTTGCAACTATCTTTAGTCGCCTTCAGTAGCTTGTCCTCAGTCCTCTTCTCGTGAGGATCAGTTCCGCCCAACATGAAAACTCCCCTTCCTACAGCTGCCTCAGATTGCTCCAACTTGTCCGACAAGTCGAAGATCTGCCCGGTTGTGTAATCTGCGTTTGTCAAGAGGCTGGACGAGCTAAGTGTGTTCACCCAATACTTGTTCCACAGAGAATCCAGCAGGCGACGGTCCAGTGAGGATTTGAAGTATGTCACTTCCAGTGAATAATACTGTTTGCAATGAACTCCAAAATCTTCAATCTTGTTCAAAGGGATTGTTTGGTACTCCGAAGGCTCCTCGCTAGCGGTTTGTAGCCCTAAATAAATAATAAATAATACATTTTCTCCAATGTATCTAGCAACTTGTTTGGGTTTTATCCATGCCTTAATTACACTAATGGGATAATGATGAAGGCATTAATATGAGGGAATGCACCAACATTTGTATGGAGGGAAGAGTGAGACATCATTTAGGAAACCCCTCTCAGTACAGCTGGCCAGAAATTCAAAGTAATTTTGATTTTACATGTCTTTTTGAACAAATGTAACATTTAATCAAAAATTGGTGCTTTACACTTGTAAAATTATCACAAGAATTAATTTGTTTATCCCCAATGCACAAAACTATAAAAGGTTACCTCAAAAGGAAAAACATATTATTTCCTTTAAAGAGTTGGCTGTTTAAGCAAGGTTATTGGTAAATACAATGTTATTTATTTTATTGCAGAAATGTTGCATTAGAGTGAAAAAAACAAAGCTTTTACTGTTCTTACAAGTAGGTGTAAAATTAAAATAAACAGATTAACTATTATAATACACATTAATCTGAGCACTAAAAGTTTTAAAATAAAATTAAAATTAAAAGATTTATCTCAATTTAACCATCAATAAAAGACTTGCTACTAAAATAACTTACCTTTGGATATGTGCGGAAAGCTCCCAGACAAACTTTCCCAGCAGAGATAGTTCTCACTGGGTCGATAACTATCGCAACAAAAGGTTCCTGGAAATTCTGATTGAGCATTTGAGTTGATACATCAATCCCAGAAAGCCAACATCCATAGCCAGGATGGCTGTGATACCAGCCAATAGCATTCTCATGTCTGCCAACCTACAAACAAGAGATGTGACCATTTGTCAACTTTTTTGTTGTGTTCCTTCTTACAAAATAAAGTACTTTTGACAGTACATGCCAAATTAAATATAAAAAAGTTGCTATTGACGGGGTTAAGAAAGGTCGCACCAAACTAATTTTAGAGATTTTGGTTTGAAAATTAATGACCACAAAAGAGATGGCTTCTCAAAAGTATGGGTTTTGATTCTCTTTCCAGTGAATGATGGTGCAATTCCTTAAAATATACACTCTTTAAAGTTAAATAGTTTTAAGAGCCCCTCTCACGACCGACTAGCCGGGAAATTAGATACACGATTACACTCGAACCAGAAAACATATTGAAGTTCATTCATTATATGACAACAGCAAAATTGGAATCAATTTAATAGTTTGTTCCATTTAAAATTTCTCCATGCAATAATTTTGCAGGTTTTTTTTTACATGTATGTTAAAACGGTTTAAATGGTATCAATTTCATTGTTTTTCTAGAATAGGATAAAGAAAAACTGCATCACAATGTTTACGCCTGGTTAAGCTGCATTACCGACCTTAGTTAGGTATTTTTCATGGGGTGAGACTCTTAAGCCAATGATAGTCAGTAATGCCACTAAACGATAGGAATAAATTATAACTTTTAAAATGTATCCACACTATCATTATTGAACTCATTGTGAATAATAAAATTAGGGTTTTGTGGGAACCAAATCTTTGGGGAAGAATTAACATTTATATGAATCACAATAAACTTATATCAATGTCATGTTTGTCTTTAATATTCATTAACAATGCTAATTTGTATTATAAGAGTTTAATGAACTTTTCCTCTCATTTAATTTATTTGAAGCTGTCACTAATTTTAATTGAAATAAATAGCAAGGCAAATGTTTTGATTAATATTATAAACACTAAAAACAAATGTAGGCATAGGATTGAATTTGAATTTTTTTAATATTCCTCACCCCATTCGCATGGAAAATGATTATTTCTTGTCTGTAAAATCAAGTCAAAATGCTTTTCTTCTATAAAATTGTACAAAAGTATAAACTTGATAGTGACCTGTTTGGCAGACTCAATATAGGCAGTCATGTACTCGTAGGCCTGTGCTTGGGCATTCACCCTGGTCTCTGTCCCCTCGACTGGAAGAGCAAAGGAATCCATGACCATCATTGTTTGGCATCAACCTTCCCCAACAGAAGTCCCATCACCTCCAGTGTCCCACCTGATCTTGCATGCATCACCATCTTCAGCAAGGCAAGTGCAGAGATCTTGATATCTTTGAAGAAATGAGGACTGCGAAAAAGTATTTATTTTACTGGGGATTCAGGAAGACATAAACTGAATTAATAAATACACAACCTAACATCCAAAGTTAAAATATATTTATAATAAATGAGGATAGGCCATTTTAAGGAAAAACTAAAAGTTAAATTCTTTTTCAGATGCATTTTTTCCCCCCAAATTTTTGCTACTTGACATAATCTAGTTTTAGTATACTGCTCTTTTCTGTGGGATAAAGGGCCTGATGTGTTGTAAATGTAAACATATGGACCTACAATTTTATAAAAGTGTAGGTTTTACCTTTCCCTCCTACTTTTGATATTATCAATTTGAAATTATATGTGTGGGCCAGTTTTTCCCAAACTTTCACCAATTGTGTACTCCTTTCGAGCAGGGCTGTGGAGTCAGAGTCAGAGTTAGAGTCAGTAAAAATTTACCGATCTCGACTTCAAAATAAAACTTATAATGTTATAACATACAAGATTTTATTTTTTTTTTAGGACCAATGAATGTTTGTAATTTTGTTTTGACAAATTTATTCAAATATAAATTCACAATGCCACAAAAGATTCCCATGAAGTCATCTGTAGGCTGTATTGGAGCATTTTACTGCAATAAATTTGTTATTACTAATTAATATATATATATATTAGTCATTTCTGAAGAGTCGGATCAAAGGATTGAAGTGCCGACTTCACGGCCCTGCTTTCGAAACCATGATCTAGCAGACATACCTCTTCCAACTCTTCATTAAAAATAAAGAAAACCAATACATGGTTGCTATCTTTCAAAGCTAGCTTAAGTCCAAACAATCGTTCTAAATTCTAGTAAAGCTCTTAGTGGTAACATAGCAAAGCCCTGCCAGAAGGTAAAAAAATCCCTCTACAAGTCCATGACATGTCGGAATCCGGGTTAATTTGTTTATCAGACATACTATTATAAAAAACGTTTTAACTAATAAAACTCACTGTTATGTCAACTCTCGATAACTCGGACTTCGGATAATTCTGATAAATTTTTTCTGAAAATACAATTTTATATAGTAACATGCCAGCCTTATGCTAGCAAGCTAAAAATGTTGTGTTTAGAAAACATTCTAATGCTGGCCTGTAGGGGGCTGGCGGATATCTTGCAATACAGTGTTAATCCCCCTCCCATTTCGCCCTCGCACATACAATACAGTATATAAATAATTTGCAAGTACTATAAGCCTATTGTAATCTCAACCTTTCCCATTCCAGTACCTGTGTTATTTGTGTATGTGTCTTATCTGATATGTACGTATTGTTTACCTCATTACATTAAAGTATAGTATTACTTTAGATAAAATATTAGTTTTCATTCCTTAGGCACAAGAAGGAATTAAGAAGGACTTTTGTAACTCGGACAGACCCTAGCCCCCTTTAGTAAGGGTTATCAAGATTTGACTGTATCTATCTCTAGTAAAGTAAAAACAGTGTTGGGTACAAACTCTTTTTCCCAAGGTTTGGCTGCAAGTATGTCTTGTTGCTGTTTTCGGTCGTAGCGATAGATTTCATCCAGACTGCTGATTGTGTCTATATTATTGGACATTTCCCATGTTTTCTGTGCAATAGATGACTGTCCTTCACCTGAACTACTAGCCATGTTTTCAATGTATTCAGATCTGGAAGAAATAGAATTATTACCAGAACGTAACAAAAAATATAACAGGATATTTCACTTTGGGGCCATTACATGTAAAACCACCTTAGCTCAGCGTGCCTGTCTACTAAACTAAGAGTCCCGAGTTCGATTCCCAGCATGGCCGAAAAATTAATCATTGGTGAAAGGTGGGTTTATCCTTTCACATTGGTAAATTAATGGCTGGGGACTGGATGTTATGCCTGTTCTAGTCTTAAGATAGATTATAAGGTATATGAAGCTAGGACAGGCCTAGCAAGCCGATAGTGGAAAATATATGGCTTTAATAAAATATGACTCAGGCCATAGGCTGGAAACAGTAATGGATGTAGAGTAAAACATGTGAAATTAATAAGCCCTCCAATCTTACATTTTATTTTTTTTTAACTTTGCATAGTTATTGATCATACTGACTTATGAATATCTGATAAATTGTAATTTTTTTAGGTCAAAGTGTTCTAGAGTTATATCTAAATATAGGTTAGGAAAAATTATACAATTTCTTTCAGATGCAAATATTGAGATATTTATATTTCTAGTCCTGATTAAGATGACATGATCAAATCCTCATCATTTCAAAGCTCGCTTTAGATAAAAAATTAAAATCGGCATAATTAGAGGTCATAAAAGTGGAATATGAATATTTTAAAAATTTGTAAATTTTAAAAAAATGAACATTTTATTCACATGTCCTTAACCCTTGACCTGGTGTGAGAGTTTATCAATGTTTCAATGCAATATGTTATTGTAATACTACCTAATAATGAACCATTGTACTTTTAGCCAGTCCAAATACTTTTTAGCACCACGCCTTACTACTCGTTCGGGTTTTACAACTATGTAATAATTATTACACTAATGGTTTTAGGGATAAGGGAGCCTATATATATATGAAGTGTATCTACATTTGCATGAAGGGAGAGTGGAAAACTATTTTGTAAAAACTCTACTCAGACCTCAATACACCCAAGAGAGATTCAAACCTCAATTTCACTATCATCGACAGTCTAATCTACTGTGAGAGTGACGCCTTAGACCATGCGATCACCAAAGCAGGTTAATCGAATACTTCATATTGAAGCTGATAGAGGGAGCTAGCTACCAGTTCAATGCTATATCATAATAATAATAATAATTAATAATAATTAATAATAATAATAATAATATTTAGCACCGTCTTACTACCCGTTCGGGTTATACGCTTAAGTACTAATTACGCTAATGGATTAAGAATTGGGAAGGTTAGTTTAGAGGAAGTGAACCCGCATTTGCGTGGAGGGAGAGTGGAAAACCATTTAGGAAAAATCCACCCCCAGTTCACCCGAACGAGATTCGAACCTCGATCTCCCCGTCCTCGGCGGTCGAGCTCAACACGATTGCGCGTTAGCCAACTACGCACTGAGGCGGGTTCATGCTTATAATATGGCCATGAATAAAGTAATAAATGAGTACTTAGCAAAAATATTTGTTGGTAAAAGTATATGAGTAAGCCCCTAAAGTACATTCACGATCTTAGTTTACTTGGATGACAGCTCAAAAAGTTACTAGAAATAGTCCCTAATGTATCCCTACGCCAACAGCTGACAACTGTCACTTTGGCTAACTTCAATGAAAACACATGGTAATGTATGAATGTGATAGTTAACCACAGTAATTGAGGCCGACAGGTTAATTATATTTATTTGAGCTCGGGCACAAAGCTTATTTATAATTTTTCTCACTTAAAAAACATTATTCACACCACTTTCACAAAAGGTCTATTGAATATAGCTTCAAAATGGTGACCGGCGAATTTAAACTATGTGATTGAACATGAAGAAAACAATTTCTTTACAATGATGCACCTACGTAGTGGATAACAATATTTTATTCAGTTAAATATTTCCAAATACGATAAAATAATCATGAAATAATTTATTATATATAAAAAAATTACAAGTGTTTTCTTTTTTCCAAGTAAAGAGGATGCCTCTATTAAAAAGTATTAATGTATGCTCTATATTATACATCATAAATAATATTCCAAAACGAAGAATAAGTACTTTTAATCAGGCTATGTTTAAAATATTGTTTTGGCTTGGGTAAAAAGAAATTACTGTATTAAAAGTAATGAAATAGTGTGAGAAATCTTAAGTTTATGTCATTTTAAATGTAAAATATAACGTAATAAGAAAACTTAACATTTATCAAAAATAAGTGATCTTTTATAAGTAATGGCAACACAAAACCTAAACATGATTTTTGAACTGCCACCCAGATAAAACCCTATCATGAACAGACTACTGTATAGAAATGGCTTCAGGGCTTACACATAAAGCGTTAATAGTGCACGAGGAAATGGGTTGAGCATGTACACATGAAATTTTAACTTGGGACACTCATGGGATCTCATGTTACTGATCATTGAAGTAATGCAGACAGGACCAGTATCTCCATAGGCCTGTATTAATAATATTCATCTTAACATTTTGATGATATTCTAAAGTTGATTTTAAATCAAAATTACTAAAACATGTTGTTGTAGCCCATGTTATCTTAAATTGTACTAAAAGTTTTTTTTGTAGAAAGCATAGTCCTACAGTTAAATTTTTAATAAAACCTAAATGCATAATATGGATATTCCCATAGTGTATTTGAAAATTGTAGCTCGTCTGTTTTTAGAAGTCATGTTGACTATTAAAAGTAAATTAAGTATTGACTAAACATGGAATAAAACATTACAAATTTTATTTACTAATACTGATTTAATTATTATTTTACATGTTTTATTAGTTGTGTTACCTGTTATTAAGATTTGGAGTTGTCTTCTCTAATTTTTTTTGGAAATTTGGATACCCCCAGTTTTAAACAACTTGATCCTAGGTTGGATTTTTTTTTAATTAAATGTTTCTAGAATAACTTATATTTGAAGTGGTCTTACCCTGGCAAGTGTTTGAAATTTGTATGCATCTAAAATATATTTAATGTGGTCCTCGTCTTAAAATTCCCGACAGCCGTCAAAATTCAAGCAGTTTTGCCGGGTTTTTTCCTCCCCATTCATAAAATTCAAGCATAATTACAGGTTTTTCCAATCAGTGGTCAGCCTGCTCATGTAGTTTGCATTATAAAGTTAACCCATGATCATTTATGGTGTATGGCACTTTTTATAGAAATAAAATTATTTATTTGATCAATTTAATTAGGGTCCAGGTTTCAATTCTCAGTCCTGGCACAGATTTATCTGATTGCCAAACCCTTCCTTCACCTCTGACAAGACGTGTATTAATCACAACTTGTGAATGTGTGGAATGCCAGGCCTCCACCGTGATTCGGATTCCACGTAAAACTGTAGGTTCTCCATTTCATCCCAAAATCACCCTACCATTACACATTAGCGTAAGTGTGTATAGCCCGAACGGGTAGTAAGACATGGTGCTAATAATAGGCTTAATAATAATGATATAAAATAAGATTTTTTAAAGTCTTGTACCTTACTCTTTTAAGATAGTAGGTTTAGCTGCAAAGGTTGGTTAAGAACCATAATAATATATCAATATAAATTATCGGGGGTTTGAAAGTTAGGTTTACATCCTAATAATTATTTTAAATATTAACTTAATTTGAGCTCTTAATTTTGTGACATCATTTAGGCTAGCACATGGGTATGGTAGTAAGGATTTCCGGTTTAGTACAGTATTGTGAAATTCTTGTGTGATGTTATATTTACTAATTCTATTTGTATGTTTCTAAGATACCCGTTTGGGGCCGCATGGTCTAATGCGCTACTTTCTGAGTAGATTAGACTGCCGATGACGGTTAGATCAAGAATTGAACCTTGGTCGGGTGTGCTAAGGGTGGTTTTTCCAAAGGAGTTTTCCACTCTCCCTCTACGCAAATAGGGGTACAATCCCTCTTTGTATAGCCTTCCTAATCTCTAAAACTATTAGCTAGCGTAATTAGTAGGCTTAAAACCCATATAAGTAGTAAAACGTAGTGCTAAAAAAAAGTTTCCAAGATTTCTTCAAATAAAATTTGCAATAGTTGGGTCGCCTAAAAAAAAGGGGGGGGGGGGTGTGTGTGTGTGAAATAAGGTCGTTGTAGATGATTATTTCAGGCTTTTAAAATATTTACTCTTGGGAATATAGTTTGAGGTGTATTACTTGTTGGCGAGTGAGACACATGGCCTATAGGCAGAGCCTATACTGCTAATTAAGTGGGTTGCTAATTTCTTTTTTAATTGAAGCACTGCCTTTTTTCATTAATTAAAATATAAAACATTAATATATTATTTGGAAAAAAAGTTTCCAATGTCTTCATGGATAAGTGTATGAGGGATACTTGTGAGGACGTAGAGTGAAGGAAGTATGCAAGGATAGGGAAGTGAAGAGAAAGTTAGAAAGGATGGATTAAGTACGAAGTTGTTTTTTGAGCTATAATCACAGTTTCTTGCCTACCTCATAAGGGAATGGTGTAATTATGATTGAATGTAAGGCCAATATGTATGGGGGGAAAAAAAAGTGCCTTAAATGCACAATATTTTCTTACTGTCCCCAAAGTAATGCTGGGATCACGATCAACTTAGCGTTAACTTAAAGTTCACTTAAAGTTAACTTAACGTATGTGTGATCACGATTCACGTAACTTAAAGTAACAACTCGAGCAATACATCTTCATTCTCGAGTATGATCTGTGATTTTTACTAGTTGCACAGTGATGATCTGTGAATGTTTACAGTTTTCTATCGATATAATAAATATCCATTACTAAATCTTTTTGATAAATTTAGCTTTCCTATTTTAGTTTAATTATTTTATTTCAATGTCTGATCACTAGAACTTAAGCTAAAGAGTAAACATTGGTCATAATACCAACAAATGAGTTACTAAATAGCCCTGTTGACGTCACTCGCATAATGATTGACTGGATAGAACACATGATACCCTTCAAGTAACGTTCACTTAAAATAAAAGATCTCCCAGGACATCTCTTACGTTAAGTTAACTGCAAGTCAACATTAAGTTAACTGAATCGTGATCGCCTTCATTTAAACACACGAGAAGGTCCTTTACGTTAAGTTACGTTAAATTAACTTTAAGTTAACGTTAAGTTGGTCGTGACCCGGCATCAAAGTTAGCTTAATGTATGTGTGATCACGATTTACGTAACTTAACGTAACAACTCGAACCAAACATATTCATTCTCGAGTATGATGTAATTTGTACTTGTTTTACAGTGATGATCTGTGAATGTTTACAGTTTTCAATCAATATAATAAATATCTATTACAATATATTTTTGATAAATTTAGCTTTCCTATTATAGTTTAATTATTTTGTTTCAATGTCTGATCACTAGAACCTATGCTAAAGAGTAAACATTGGTCATAATACCAACAAATGAGTTACCAAATAGCCCTGTTGCCGGCACTAGCATGATTGGCTGGCTAGATCACGTGATACCCTTCAAGTAACGTTCACATAAAGTAAATGACCTCCCAGGACATCTCTTACGTTAAGTTAACTGCAAGTCAGTTAAGTTAACTGCATCGTGATCGCCTCCATTTAAACACGAGGATGTCCTTTACGTTAAGTTAACTTTAAGTTAACGTTAAGTTGATCGTTATCCCGGCATTATAGGCATACTTTTGACGTGACCTTTGTGTTGGTAAAGTGAATTAAATGAATTTGGAGTAGAAATTATTAAGGTTTGGCATTGAGCTAAGCACTACAAATTTTAAACTTAATATTAAATTCAGGAAGCTAAAGGAGGCAGAAGACATGGCATTAGCAGTCTAAGTTCACTGACAAAAGAGATGGACCTGTAGTAAGACAGAGCACCTAATTATTAATAATAGCTTAAGAAGAAGATGAATTTATTAACACCATAGTATTATATATCATGAATATGATAAAATAGCATCCGGTATTTAACAATAAAACATACTTATTTGTGTTGCACTATTGTTTTAAACATATAAACCATATACATATAAACAATTATTTTTACACTGTTTTAACGACTGAAATTTATATCAGAGAAAAAAATACAAAGCTTAAAACATGGATCAAATAAAAACTCAAACATTATCACAGATTAAAGACAATAAACATCATAAAACGAAACTGCAGATTAGTTGTATAAGATAAATATGTTGTATGGCTGTTGGTAGCTCTGAGCCTACATCACTTTCATAAAATGTTCTGTGACCTCTGTACTAGCAAGTCTGTCAATACACGTTATCAATTAAACGTGTTCTGTATGTTGTTGTACAGCTTTTTTTATTATACTTTCATAAAATTATAACAAATTGTACATTCACTTTCAATAGAAAGTTGTTCTTAATAAATGTATAGCTCAAATTGAAAAACACCACAAAGTATTTAATTTTAGAGAAATATTAATATAATTTAATTTTAACAAAACAATTTTTATTTAATGTCTACGTCTAAGATAACAATTATAAAAATTGGTAAATTATAGGGATTTAGACAGGAATTTGGGTAATTGAGACCACACCAGTCTCGAGTAAGCACGAGGAAATAATAATATAGAAAACATAGCCTCCATTTGCCTTGAAAAGAAGCTTTCCGACCTTCACTGATTACACTTATTCTATTTTATAAGCTACACCATAATCTAGAGTACCCCAAATGGTGGATCGTGATCTGGTACCATACTACGAAAAGTAAAATATAAAGCTGGTCCACAGAAAATTTAATAAACTAATGCATGGTTAATTATTCATTGTGAATTTAATCATGTCTTATTTTAGGTACTTTAGTTTATCTATCACTATATTCTGTTTTTTACTTCTAACACAAGCCAGGGAGTGCAAAGTACTGTGGCCAGCCTTTAATTTTACCTGTGCTAAGAGTTTTAATATATGTGCTACCTTATACATCTTATTTTGCCCCATACAAGTTAAGTGTCAAATAGTTAAATGGTTAAACAACCTAATGCAACATTTGATGATGACATCAACACCAGGTGATGTGTCCCAAACTGCCCTTACTAGTATTAGTATAAATAGTTATATTAAGTTAATCTCAAATGACAGTTTTTCTAACCTTAACTTTAGTTCCTCTAAACACAGTAGCATATGAAAACATATGAGCTAGGGCTTGACACTATTAGAGACTTCAAGTACTGCTACCCGAATCCCAGTGTGTCCATTTTCTATGCGAATATTAGAAGTCTCCATCATAAACTTGATGACATCAGTGCCCTATTAGAACATATAGGCAACCGGCCTGACCTCATACTCCTTACTGAGACATGGGTAAAGGAAAACGAAAGTAAATTTTTCAATGTTGAAGGTTACAAAAATATCTTCTCGTGCCGCAATGATAGGCCTGGGGGTGGTGCCTGCATCTACATTAAGAACAATCTTAACTTTGAAGTGATGCAATTAATTGAAAAGGATATTTACTACATAAATATTTATATACAGAATATAGACCCTCCTTTAAATATAAGTGTTGTATACAGACCCCCCCAAACATCTCTAAATGATTTCCTTGATATGCTTGAAGCGATATTTAACAGTGTATATAAATATAATAGCATCATAGTGGGGGACTTTAACATAAATAGTACATATGGGAAGTATCTAAACCTGATAAAAAGCTATGGGTTTTGTCTGTGTAATAAACTTCCAACAAGAGTTGATAATAGATCTGAGAGTACAATTGACCATGTTATTACAAACACTCAATCATATGATAGAATATGGATAAATAATATACACTCCAGTCTTAGTGATCATAATATATTAATAATTGAACTGGAGTCAGACAAAGTGAATAGTAGAACAGGGAATAGAAACCGAAGACAAAACCCAAACATTAAGATCAATTACAGAACCCTAACTAATATTCTCCTAGAAAATTTGAACTCATTAAATACTGACAGACTTGATGCTAATCAAATATATGGAAACCTTTTTAACATTTTGAGTTTATCCTTAAATTCTGCCAAGAGAGGGCTAGATGATAGGGGCAAAGAAACCTTCTGTAAACAGTCGTGGGTTAGTACGGAACTCCTAGGTCTAATTCATCAAAGGGATAGGCTCTCTAAACTTGCCAAATTACATCCTCTTAATGTAAATATAGCTAGTGATTATGTTCTATGCAGAAATAGCGTAACTTTTCTGAGAAGAAAGCTAGTCAGGGAACACTATGCCAGGCAATTTAATGACGCTACTGGTGACCCCAGGAGAATGTGGAGAATCATTAACAGTGCTCTGAATAAAACTAACTCCAAGTCTAATTCTAATGCTATAACTAAAATAATGTATGATAACCAAGAATATACCAATAACAAACAAATATGTGATATTTTCAATAATTATTTTATTGAGGGTGGGGCATTCTTTAAGTATGAGAATACCGATAAAGCCTTTGGAAAAACTTATATTACTGGAGGGGAAAAATGCTCAATCCATGTCTTTACTATTCACAGATGAAAGTGAGGTGGCGAAGTTTATCTCTGAACTTAAAAACTCTGAGAGCCACCCATATGATCATTGTTCTAATAATCTGCTAAAAAAATGTAAGAACCCTATAACAAAATGGATTACTCTGCTGATAAATAGGTCCTTTGAAGAGGGAATGGTCCCGGATATCTTAAAAATTGCTAAAGTCATTCCGATCTTTAAGGGTAGTGGTACCAGGGCAGACACCTCTAACTATAGGCCAATATCGATTTTATCAGCTGTTTCCAAAATTATGGAGAAAGTCGTGAAAAAAAGACTTGTGAGCTACTTGGAACACATTCACTTTTTCTCTACAGGGCAATATGGTTTTAGGGATAAATCAAACACACTAATTGCATGCATGGACCTAGTTGACCAAATTCAAACTGCTCTGGACAGTAACTTGAGGTCAGCTGGACTATTCATAGACTTGAAAAAAGCGTTTGACTGTGTAGATCATGCCATCCTCATTTACAAACTAACTAAAATTGGTATACATGGAATAGTATTGGAATGGTTTAAGAGCTATCTATCCAATAGGACTCAGTATGTTTCAATAAATAACTCTACAAGTACGGAGGAACAAATCAGGTGTGGAGTTCCTCAAGGATCAGTTTTGGGCCCTATATTATTCCTAATTTATGTAAACGATATAGCAAAGGTAGACTTCAAAGGCCATATTCAATTATATGCTGATGACACATGTTTTGTGTATGTTGAAAAATCTCTGCTAAATATTAAACAAAATATGGAATCTGACCTGGCACTACTTGATGACTGGCTTAAAATGAATAGACTAACACTTAACCTGAATAAAAGCAATTTTTTGATTTTTAATAGGCCTAATAGTAATCATGACACCGATGTTAAAATATACTTCCAAGATAAAGAATTAAAACAAGTAAAGGAGGTAAAATACCTAGGTCTGTTAATAGACTCCTCACTTAGCTGGAAACCACATATACAGTTCATAATAAGTAAAATAGCTCCTGTGGTAGGGATACTTAAAAGATTGTCCTATAAATTCCCCCCTAATGTACTTAGACCGCTTTACTTCTCTTTAATCCATTCCCATATCAGCTACCTTAATGTTATTTGGGGATGTGCCTATCTCAATCATCTTATGCCACTTATAGTTCTACAGAATAGAGCAATCAAAAACTTATACAGACTCCCTTACCTCACACCTAATAATGATGTATACAGTATCACTAACATTCTGCCCATAAGAAAACAAATAATATATGACTCTGCAATAACATTTCTCAAAATAGGTAGTGGTACAACTTTAAGCTCAATCAAAGTGGATAAAAACCTTATACATGGTTACTTAACTAGAGGACATAACAATCTCAGTATTGCCCATTATAATACAGTAAATTATGGACTAAACTCCATTCGTGCTAAGGGCACACGATATATCAATAAAATTCCTAATGACATTAAAACATTGGAATTATATAAGCGAAAAAAAAAGCTCAAATCATGGATAAGGGTAGCTTCCTTGGAGTCTTTAATTTAATTGTTACTTGATAATGCTTGCTCTTTAACTCTTAATATATCTAACTACACTCATAATCTTACAATGGATAGGCACTGCACATATTTCGAGCTAATTGCTATTTGTTCACAGCTGTCTTTCGTTCTATAAACTAATGTATAATTTATAAACTTTTATTTAGGCTTATTAGACTTTGGATAATTTGAATATTATCCAGATGCAACAACCAATAAGGTTAAATTATGAATGTCCTCATCAACAGTATGGTTGTCATGAATCAATCCTTGAATTTATCTTACACCTGCATCCCCCCCCCCCCCCCCCCCCGCACCACCACCCAACTTATTTTCTATTATATGTATGTATTTTGTACTTGTCTTTTTTTATGGTTAACTGAACCTGTTTCTTTGTAACTTTAATGTAACGAGCTAACTGCTCATTTTAAAGACAAATAAAACAAACAAACAAACAAACAAACAATTTGTGCCCGAAATGCCATGGAGGTGCCAGCGATCAGTATGGAACGGACCTAGTGCAACTAGTTAAGGGAAGTGGAGCCAACTCTCACTAACAATGTTCAAGAATGTTAATTATTTTAATTAAAAAAAGGACAGATGTAACAGACAATTCAAAATTAATGAGTTTCCAAATATATGATCATAAAGATAAGAGACGTGAAGAGTTTTTCTTTTGCAAATCACTTCAAACAAGAAAAACAGTCGAATAAATATTAATATAATAAATTATGTTTTCATTCAAATAGAATTGAATGGAAAACATTTGTATGATTAAGTAGTGATGCAGAATGAGAACTAGAAGGTTCTCATATTACACATTTCTCAAGGGTTCAAGCTGTAACATCGGACTAAATGTGAGCAGTGGTTTCGCACAAAATATATTTGGGAAAAGGGGGGGTTTGAGATATTGAAATTCCCAACTTTATCTATAGGGTAGGAAATGGGTGCATTTTCTAATTCTAGACGTTCTGAAATTAGGGAAATTCACAAGTGACCGGAGGTAATGCAAGGATAACGTTGCGAACTTCGGGGAGCCCAGGGGGTTCTTCCCTGGGAAAATGGTAAATTTTGAGGCCATGATTGGGTCTTGAATCAAGGTTTTAGGCAACGGTTTTTTAAAGTTATTTGCTAGTTATCGATTTTTAATGTTACAAATCATGTTTGTTTTGACATTCATCATCATTGAGTGTAGGAAAGCTGACAAGTTCCTGATCATAAAAAAATCTAGGCTTTATCAAGTGATTAACTTAAAACACTACCTAATCTTCTTAAGGTTTCTAGTGTCCAGTAGTAGTATTAAATCAGTAGCAGCCTTAAAACTAGTAGATAGTGTCAACCTCACTATTAGCCTACTTGATCAACCAAACTTTCTATACAATCTACTACATAAGTTATCTCCTTTCAATGTTTGATGAGTTACAAATTTGGGAACTTTTGAAGAGTAGGGATCTACATTTATGAAATTTAGAATTTAGCTGTACTAGTCTCCGGTGAAGAACTTTCATAATCGAAGGTACTGTGGTACAGAGTAATAACTAGAATTTCACAACTCAAGATCACTCTCCATCAAATTCCCAAATTTCAAAGTTTTTACACAACATTGATTGGAGGGACACACCCCCTACACCCCCCTGCGACGCACCTGCATGTGGGTGCATTGTTTAGGGCATCCATGTAGGGGAGGATGGTATCTGACAATTATTAGCAGGCTTTTTATTGCAGACATTGACTGAAAGTGACATTCGTAAATAATTATTATTTGCTTACTAATACTACACTGTATTAACAATCAAAACTGCAATCAAATGATTCTAATAATATTTTCCTAAGAATTAATGTATAATTGGCGTTTTCTTAGCTCATTATAAGAATAAAATATATTAATTTTTTTTCTGTTGTGGCAACAAGAAATATTAAAATACATGAAATAATTAGTTAAAGAGAGTTATATTCACCTTTGTATCTTGTTCTATGTGACAGCCAAAATAAAAAAATGTTTCTTGTAACTTAGAGAAAGAGAGCAATACAAAACATCACGTTTCAAATTAAAACGTTTTAGTTTGTAAACAGCGTAAGAACACAATCGCCTTGACAGTTTGTATGATGCTATCAACTGCCCTTGTTTCGGATAGCTCGTCATCTTGATTTAAAAAAAGCACGCCGTATTATAGAAACTCTAGTTTGAAAATCATTTTTTAAGTGAAGCATAGATGCCACTTCCACAACAACAACAAAAATAGTACACACGGTCATTTCAATAAGTTCGTGCTTCAATAATGTAAAAACAGTTAGTAATTTAAAACAAATTGTTTGTGTGAGTGTTCTGACTGCCAAAAGTAACAACTCAACATATTGTGGTCTTGCAGTTCATACGCTTTGATGGATAGATATATGGTAAATTTTCTTAGCTTTCAAATACTTTCTCTCATACTGTGAATGCCTTGAAGCATTCAAGAGAGGCACTAGCTGTGAAATCAGTGCCAATAATAATTTTCAATAAATTATCTAAGAATATGTTAAGTATATAAATTGAAATTCTCATGTGAACGAAAACAGCATCACACTTCTAATTAATAAGCTTATTTATTTATTTTACAATTATATTATACCTACCAAAAACCTGTTTATATTATACACCTACAGTTACATGTAAAAATATTGTTAACCTTAGATTTTTTTTTTGTATACAAGATTTTTGAATCGTTTATAATTCATTTAAATGTTGTGAGTCACGAGAAAAATTTGTCTGAAAAACTGATCCACAGCTCAGAAAGTTTGGGGAAGGCTATTTTGGTGTAATCGGTTAAGTTAAGAAAACGTAGACGAAGCATACCTTCCCGTAAATTCAAACAAATTGAATCCCGAAATCTGCGTGCACCCCAAGCACATAAAATGCTTACTTATTTGAATGAGGCAACAACCAAAATGAGAAATTAAGTATCAGTCAAAATTGGATGAAAATTTACACATTTTTATCCATTTTAAGAAACCATTATAATCTAAGTCCAGATGTTATTAATAAAACAATAATTTAATCATAATGTTTCTAACAGTGTTTCAATTTCTTTCATACTATGAATGCCTCAATATTACCTAAAGTAACTGGTTCAGAGAGATGGTTCAAGTGGTAGAAATGTCAGTAAATCCAGTTTTAATAATTGAAATAAAGTATCTGAAGGCGTTCTGTTGTTGGGACAACAATATCAAGTTATTTTAATCATAAGCCATATATATTCTCAATATTTTTTTAGTTTGTGAACTTTATTTTAAAAACCTTAGAAACTAGGTGCCTTATTTGAAAGTAGACTAATCATCTACTCTTGAATTTAATTAAATATTTTTATAAAACAAATTGATAATATTGTAAATGAACTCTTTAGTTTTTTGCATTATAAATACCGTAATTTTGCCGTTAGTACCGTTAGTATCATTACTGATAAATTTGACCTACTACACTTATATACATGGATCACTAGGTATCTGTTTGGTTATTTCAACAGACATTAATGTCACAAGCTTGAGTTCTACTAAGGTAGATTATGTTTTTATGCTAAAATCAATGTGTGTTTTAAAAATAACTCAGAGTTTGGTTGAACCACGGTGTTGTTATAGTTTTTGCTTCTTCATTATATTTTATTTAAAATATATTATGACATGGTTAAATATAAATCTTAAGACAAACTACATATTTTGTGTAGGTAGACGTTAATACTGATATGAAAATGCTACCAAAGTTAATTGATAAAACAATATTAGTTTTAGTGGTTTTTACTTTATAAAATAGTAGTATGATTTTGTATATATATCTAAAAAATCTTAATAAATTGATATAACATCATTATCATCGTCAACCCATATTTTAATTCAGTTGATGATTTTTTATCAAATTATTTTTAAAAATGTATATATATTTTGTTGCTCATTAAAAGTAAAATATAATCAATCTTTTGAGTATTATAGCCACTCAATTATCTACCAAATTTAAAACTATCTAATTCATTAAATTATAAATCTATATATTTTATTATAGCTTTTCCTGAATTTTATTTTTAAATCTTAACTTTAATAGTTACTTTGAGGGAGTACGTTCAATGTAAACCATTAATAATCCAAGAAACTGTTAATATGATCATGTTTAGCTGAGCAACCGAGGTCAGTTTTTGAGAACCTTCTAATGATGATGGTAATTCATCTTTAGCGCTAGTATCGCTCTAAGATATATACCGCTTTTCGCATTGTTATCTAAGCTATTTTTGTAATCTGTGGTCACAATGGCAGCGGCTTTGTGGTTGGAATAGTATTGCTCCTTACTAATTTTACTCTCGTGCGTTAATGCTAAAAATGAGCTCCAATTTGTCTTTGTGCGTAAAGATAAATCTATCAAATATTCTAGGAAGAACTAAAAGTGTACGCTCATTTTCCGGAATTTCTTTATTACCCACTCTGTGGAATTCAAATAACATTCTTCAAAGTGGGAGGTTATTTCACACGTCATTTGAAAATGCGGCATTTTTGAATAAAGTAAAACTTCTGTGCCCTTCATTTCTATGTCTTAGAAGCAACTCAAAATTAATTTCTTCCCACAATGTCAGCAAGTATTTCAATAAAAGTGGTTCTGTTTCTTTAAGTAGTGCTGCTTCTACAGAACCTCTAACAAAAATACAAGCTCAAGATTTAATTTTGCGTCTGACAGACGAAGAAAGAAGAGCACTTTTGAGTGCTTTGCAAGAATTCCAATCTGAGAAAATGAAAGCCGAATATGAAGGTAGAGCTTATATATTACTACATTATTAATATATTTTAGAGCTTGTCCTAGTTGAAGCAATATGTGTAGTAAATTACTTTCTTTTTTTTTTTAAGAAGAGAACTAGGCTTATAATTTAATTAATTTTAGAGTCCTTATTTTAAATCTTCCTAAGATATCATATTTTCAATATATTATTTTCCTAATTATTTGGATGCAGTAAAAAAGTTAACAAAAGATATTCGTTAGGTGGCCTAGTTATGGAAAAGAATTTAAAAGGTTCTTAACTAGCTATTTCATTATTTGAATGCTGGTAGGTCTACTCTATTTGCTAGGTATTTCCTAACACAATATTTTATGTTTTCATATATCACCAACATGAGAAGAATAAATGCAAAATCAACCCTAAGGCTAACTGCACCGGTGATTCATTATCATTCTTCGTTGGTTATAATCATATTTAGGTGGTTTATGTGTTTACTATAGTTACAATATATTATATAAAATATAGATATTAAAGCTATCAAGAATATCCATATTTTCAATTATTAAGTTAAATAGGTCAATACACACTCAAAGACATAAATATCTCTAAGAAAGAGTTTTCGCTGTAACATTTTCAAGGTAGGTAGGCCTACCATATCAATTTATTAAATAAACAGTAAGAAATGACATTGTTACTACCGGTACCTACAAACTTAAAACCTATTAAGTAATAAAGTTTTTAAAATACCTAATAAAATAATATGGCGCAGTTAAAACCATAAAATCATGTCAACATTCTTTTGTATTTTAATATATTTTATTCATGAAAATATATTAGGCTAATTGAGTTTTGTAATACATAAGATGTTTAAAAAGGATTGGGGTGTTCATAAGGGTGGTTGGAAGCGAGGGTGTTTCACAGTGGGATTTTCAATTTTAGATAGTCTCTTGCCTCTTTTGGTATTAGGCTGTGTGACTCAATAGCCCTAACAGTTTAGCATATAGAAATAACTTCCTATGGTAATGTATTCCTAAGCATACCAATTAAAAAATAATCTAAATACATGCAGTGATATCGGTTTTTGCAGCAACGAAATATAAAAATCAAATCAAAAACATAAGAACCAACTTAAAGTTTATTCGGTGGTCTTAGGGTATAGTGCTCACCTCAGGACTCAATGTTTGTGAGTTCAAACCCAGCCGAGGTTGGCGGATTTTTCTTGAGCAATCAAAATCCATAAGCTTAGCACATCTGCCTTCAGAGGGGAAGTAAAGCCATCGGTTCCATGTTGATTGATTGCGGCATGTAAAAGAACCTTGGAAGTATGTCAATTTACCTTTACCGGCAAAATTGGTAGGCCCTTACGTTCTTGCTCATAGAAATTCTCATTTGCTGATATAATCAGTCGGTTCAGAAAGTGCACGTAAATACCTCAACTAAAAATAAGCACTTAAATAAGCATAGGCCTAGCGTCTAATTTTGTTCTGGTTTTCAGAAACATAGCTAGATATCACATTAACCTGAAATGATGGACCCGTGGACAAAACATCAAGCTTGTTTAGTCTGATTATCTGATGACAAGGAGGCTGAATCTCAGCCGATAGTACAGATTTTTTTCCCCTAAATTGTTTCCCACTTTTCCTCCACACACATATGGGTACATTTCCTATAAATTTCCTCCCTCTGTCGGTGTGATTAAATGAAGGTAGCTCGAATGGCTAGTAATATGAGAAAAAAATATATAGTTTGAAAGTTGGATCATATTAAATAGCTATGATTAAAATGCAACTTAATGGGGCTTAGGGATTAGTTAACTTAACCTTAGTTCACCCATTTGAGAATGAGGCTTCAGAAAAAGAAAAGTTGGGCACTTTTACTCTGCACTATTTTTACTGGGACTGTTAGGAAGATAGTTATAAAGAAATCAATAAAACTACTTTCATTTCACATTCATGTCACTTTGGATACTCTCTATAATATGAATACAAAATAATTCTAATAATATAGTAAAATGTCCTGTTATTATCAGTGTTGATTGAAAATAAAATGTCTAACTTTCTAAATTAGCCTTCTAACCATGGTCGCCCATAGGATTCAGAGCCAAGGGCAATATAATTCTGGTTAGCTCCTTTGACACACATAACTACCATAACTTAATTTAAATATGGTTTTATTAGTTTTTATTAACATAATATTCAAATTATATACATTAGAAAGGCCAATAAGTTTTTCCTAATACTATGCCTATCAAATTAAAGGAGGTGAATTCAGAAAATCAGTAAATTAAAGAACAAAAAAAAACATTGCTTTTCATGTTCCTTTGTTGTAACTTAGGCAAGACTTCCTTCTAGAAAAGGGAGATGTTTTCGGGTCCCCTAGAAGCGAGGATCTTTGGTAAATAGCCCCAATTGCCCCCTCCTCGGTTCCCCTCCACCATTCTAGGGTGAGCCCTTCTTCTAACATAACTGTAGTATTTGCTACATGTGACCCGCCTCGGTGGCGTAGTTGGCTAACGCGCTAGTCGTGTTGAACCCGACTGCCGAGGACGGGGAGATCGAGGTTCGAATCTCGGTCGGGTGAACTGGGGGTGGTTTTTCCTAAATGGTTTTCCACTCTCCCTCCACGCAAATGCGGGTTCACTTCCTCTATTCAACCTTCCCAATTCTTAATCCATTAGCGTAATTAGTACTTAAGCGTATAACCCGAACGGGTAGTAAGACGCGGTGCTAAAATAATAATAATGCTATATGTGCAGTCCAACTAAGAAAGAGGGGGTAAGGGGGGGCAAAATCCCCGGGGCCCGGCTGGGCTTCGAGACTTTTCCTTCTTCTTCGAAGTTTCATTTTTTTTTTTTAGGATTGTGTGGGGTCTGAAAAGTTGTGCATTAGTGTAATGGAAAGGGGGCCTGACAAAATTATTTGTCTCCGGGTCCTTAGTGGCTCTCGACGGCACTGTATAGGTCTATAGGTGGGGTTGGATCTAAAATAATTTAGTCATATCTGAATGCGGTGTTTTCTATACATCCAACCCTCATCGGTGAGCACACGTGCTAAGGCGTTAACCTTGGGCCAAGGGAACGAATCTTGACCAGCATACATGGGTGGTTTTTACTAAATGGTTTCCCGATATTCCTCTATGCAGATGCGGGTATATTTCTTCTAAATTGTTCTTTCCTCATCTCTATTTTATTGGTGTAAATACTATATAGTTCAGTGAGGAAGTAAGTAAGACCTGTTTCACCAAAAAATAATTAATTGTAGAGAAAAGCTTTTGTTTAAAAGTTCACGTTAAATCTCTCGCCACTACTCTGTAGTTTAATAGGTCACCAGAAGGAATGGAAGGGTAGGACGGGTGGTTCGTGTCGAAAATCCCTCAGCACAAGATGGCAGAGATTTTTAAAAAGTTTAATTGCTCTTAAAGTAATTTAAAGGATTTAAAACATACATAATAACGCCGTTCCCTTAGGCATGAAACTTTGCATTAGCTAAAAAAAACATACTTAATCCATCCTTAATAACTTTCTCCACACTTACATGTTCCTTACATTCTCCCTTCGCTTCATGAATCATCCCTACACCGAGTGATGCATGATCTTTTATTTTTTCAACTCTTAATGTTTCTCTTTTTCACACATTAATCTACAACATTTAGCCACGTCTTACATGGCCTACCCCTTCCTTTTGATCCACACACTCTACCTTCATATATTTGCTTCGTCACTCGATCCACAATCATCCTCTCAACTTGCCCAAACCAACGTAAGACGCTTCTTTACAACTACCTATTGGATTCCTTTCAAACCGCACTCCTTCATCACCCATTCATTAATGACTCTGTCCATAGGAGTTTGTCCACATACATTTATTAGATATATCATTCAAACTTCATTCGCCTTGCTCTTGTGTTTCTCCAAACAAACCCACGCTTCACATCCTACAACAATGTTGCCGTCAACACACTTTTATATTCTTTATCTTTGGCTCTTTTGATACTACTTCAATATTTGTAATAGTCCACATACAGCCAACTACTCTCCGAGATGCATTCACCCGTCTGTCGATTTCACCATCTATCCTTCCATTATTACAAAACATTCCGCCCAGATACACAAAATCATTCCCTTGGTCTAACATTTTTCCATTTCTACTAAGCTATTACCGTCTTTATCAAAAACATCACCTTAGTTTTGGAGACATTTATTCGAAGATCCCTCTATCTGGCGCCACATTCAAACGATGTAATGCGTTCTGCAAGTCATTTTCATTCTTAGCCATTTAATTGAAGTGAATACAGAAATTAATTGTTGATCATACTTTCATGGAGGAAGAGGTTTTTTTTTTAAACCTACCTCCTTATCTCTCCCATGTACCGCCTTGATGCCATTATAAATTTTATTCCAAAGTGCAATTACGAGATTGCCACTGACACTCATTTTGTTCTTTCCATTATCAATGTCTGTGTACCCGTAATAGTCCTTAGTGTCCGTCGCGCTAACGTGTGAACTTTGTAATCACCGTCACTTCCTCCCTCTCACTTTCTTTCTAATTTCCTCTCGGCAAGCTGTAATTCAATTGTCTCTCCTCCAGGAGGTAGTTCCTCCCTCCCCCTCTCCCTTGAGACTCCCTTCTCCGAGCTATTTATAGCAGTTCGGATTGCAATTCACTGCGTATCCTCTCTTTTTGGAGCAGGCCACATCGATCCGCATTTCCGGAGCGCCTCTTATGGTCCTTTACTCAAAAAGCTAATAAATAAAGGTAATTATATATATTAATTTATGGATATATTAAATATAATTGTGTTTCTTTAATCGCACTGGTGAGAATACGGATAAAGGCGTCAGTTTCGTTTAGTCTGGTTCGCCGGTGACGGGGAGGTCAAGGTTAGAACCCCGACAGGGTGTACATAGTAGTTTAACCTAAGTGGTTTACAAGGGCTTAAAAAAGGTGTGAGAGACTGGGGCGGGTGTCTCTATACACATGAATATGGCCTAGGGGAACACTTATAATCGCTAAAGATATAATACAATTGTCTAGCGGACCTTCCTCTATAAAAATTAGCTTTTCACGCCCTTGGTGGTTTCCCACCCTTCGCGCAATTTTGAGTACACTTCCTTAAGTTCTACCCTTCTCATGCTTAGGCAACCTTTAGTAAAAATTTGCGGATATCTCGAATAACTAATAACATGTACAGCACAAAAACTAACAATTTTTTTTTACCGTGTGTTAATATCCAATTATCACAGGAAGTGGATTTTAGAAAATACTAAGGAACTTATTTTTCGGCCAAAATTGATAAAACTTTACTATTTTGTTTATTTTATTGGTATTGATAATATATATTAAAGGTGACAGCTGCAGATAACATGACTTGACCTATGAATATATTATGAAAGTAGTTTTAGTAACTTTTTTAACTGTCAAATATTGTTTTTCCTACTTTGTTTAATGTATTAGAGATATGAAGATGGTAGTTGATGAAAATAGCGCAACATGTTAGTCTCACTATTTTGTGTCTTGATGCGTAAAGCTCTAATTTGTACCTAAATAATTATAATAATATAACTCGCATCGGTGGCTGCATGGTCTAAGAGTGTGTTAGATTGGATTGCCAGTTACGTGGAGATCGGAGTTCCGAGTTCCGGTCAGGTGTACTGAGGGTGGCTTTTTCCCCTAACGGTTTTCCACTTTCCCTCCACCCAAATGAAGGTACATTTCCTTTTTAATTATACTTTCCCCATCCCTATTCCATCATTGCAATTAGTGTGTGAGTATAACCCGAATGGCCACTGTGACGCGTGGAAAAATAAATAGTAATACTACCAATAGTAATAATCTAGTTTTTTACGTGATTATCTCCAAGGAAAGTAGAGTTAAATTAAGGTGGTGAGATTTATTCTAGTCACGTTATGCTTTTTTGGTTATTCGATAGCTCCATGGGTTCATGTAGCGCAATCAATTGGTGATTTCAAATAAACACGATACTTTCACCATCTGTCAAAAATAGACATAACATATTATATGTGCGTTTCATGTTGACCCCAGTGGTGCACCCAGAGGTGGGTAAGCTACCCCTCCCGACACTGCAAATAATTCCAATAAAAACCTAAATTATATGAAGTAGAAAATAAAATATGAAGATGTGTCGAATATAAAGGCCACGTTTTAGGACCTGTCTTACGACTTGATATCAAAAATAAACCGTTACACATATCTAAAGTTCCCCCAAAAATGTTCAATTATATAAAAGTACAGAAATTATAGCTTCAGTACATTGTATGTAAATTGTAAGGTCACTTACATGATTAAGATCCCTGACTTAGCTACCTTGAAAAACACCTACAAATAACTTTTAGAGGTAGGCCTATTTAATATAAATACCTTTTCCTGACTTCCACCGTTTAGGGAGCTGTTTCCCCTAACACACCCCACTCTCCCAAGAAATTTAATTTTGGCTAAAAGCTTGATCTTATGCTCACCCCAAAGAAAATGTCTGGGTTCGCCACTGGTTGATTCTATGGACCAACGCCTTTGAAATATATTTGAATGCAGTATAATAAGTTAATAGTCAATAGTCGTTTGTATTTTGGGGTGTCCGAGTTAGCAAAATCTTAGAATTGAGAAGGAAGAAAAATAAGCTTATCTCATTACATGAGGGTTTTCGGAAGGAATGTAATAAATCTTTCTCATTCTGGAATAATATAAACTTAGAAATTTGATTTATTTTTATGTCTTTGAGTGTACAGATATTATATTCAGCAAACGTGGAAAATTTTAAACACTATACCATCCAGAGAGATGTTTCAAATTAAATTATTTGTAGCTCTAATGTGTTAGCTTAGTTTTACTAGCTTGAGTTCTTGTTTGTTTAATTGTTTATTGTTGTATTTAATTGTATAGTTTTTTGTAGGCTCTATCAGCAAGTTTAGAAAAATATACTTTTTTAATAATTAATTTTTCTAACAAATAACAATATACAATGATTACAAATGACAGGAAAATTACAACGCAATCAAGTTTTGTTTTATTTTATTATTATGTGCCGCATCTATGAGCATATGGTCTCAAGCATCAGTCTCGTCTAGTCTGATTAGCCGGTTTTGAGGCGATCGGGATTCTAATCCCGGCTGGGTATACTAAGGTGGCTTTTCTAAAATGGTTCCCCACTCCCAAGTCCATCAAATACGGCTGCATTTGATTTAAATTCTACCTTCCGCATCCTTATTCCAATAGTGCCAATATTCGTATACAGCCCGGTTGGAAAAATTGTGAGTTGCCTTATCTTGGCGGATCACACCATGAAGTATCTTATAAGATAGGGGCGTAGTGTCATCTGTCAAGGTAAGGCTGCCACCTTTAAGGGTCAATATATACAGGGTGTATTTTAATTGGTGTAAAATATTCTATGAGCGTATTCCCATCCACCAAACATTAAGAAAATATCATATAAACATGGGTCCGTAAATGCCTAGTTTCTGAGATGGGAGGAATTTTATTTAAACCAATCCAAGATAGTAAGAACGGCAACTAAACAAAATAGAGTTTAACAAAAACAAACAAAACCATAAGATAGAACATTTTGTTACAAAAGTTGTTAAAAAATTGTGTTCTCCTGCATCGATATATCCTCTGAGCCTGGGTTTCATGCATTGTCATACTCTGTTGCGTACACATAAGGTGTTATGCATTTGTTCACATCCATTTACGATACGCTCTTATAGAACGTCAGCATCAGGGACAGAAGTTGCCTAAAACAATGGACTTTAAATGTTTCCAGAGATAGAATTCCATCTGGTTCAGATCTGATGATCGATCAATGGATCCACCAAGACCAATACATCTTAGAAGAAAACAACTCTAAAACTAAACTTTCCTAGACCCATGTTTATATGAGCTTTTTTTTAGTGTTTGTTCGATGGAAAAACGACCCTTGTTTATTTGACACTAATTAAAATACACCCTGTATAGTACGCCTTAGAGCACGTGTTCTTGCTATTGGCGATTTAGAATAGTTAATAAACTATGTGGATAACCCGAACAGGTAGTAAGACACGATAAAAAACTGAATTGATCTACCTATAGAACAGACAAAAATTACTCTTATTTTGTTTGTTGAATTATCTTTAATTTGTTTTTAATTATTTCAATGTACACTCTCTATACCCTGAAAGGTAACAATCTTACTTTTCACGTCTAGAAAGGACTGCTACCTTTCAGGGCAAAATTAGTGTACTTATAGTCTAGCTAAACACTTAAAAACATAACATATCTAACTTTTGAAATTGTGCCTAAAAATGCCAGATTAAAATAAAATGTCGACTTTGATGGAAAGAAATGGTGGTTTCTGAATCATTCAATCCTTAACGAAATTGACTGGTTTAGTTAAGAACCATTTCTCTTAATACTAGCGCCAGTCAATCACAATACCCTGCCTTTTGCATAGATCTCGTTTCTGAGAGTTTTTACCTTTTTTTAACTTATTAAAATCAAATAGAAATCTTCCGTCGTGCTTTTCTTGTTCTTTGTAAACGTGTTATTGTTATTGCTTAAAACTATCGTTAGAGACGTTTACGTAAGTAGTTTAAATGTGTTTTTAGTTGTGTTGTATTAACGTGTTTGCTTGTTTTAATGTGCTTGTCAAGTTGATGTTTTCAGGTCAAGTTATAAGAACGAAGGCGGCCCTGGATTGTAACAAGACCCACAATCTCCTCTTCAGATTCCTTTCTATAGTCATAAAGCACCGTTGTACTGTTTGATACGACCGCGTTTATCCGGCCCCCGCTTGTCCGCATCTTCCTTACTTCTAGATCTGTATTCCAGAGTGCATTCTTGAGCATCTACAGGGGTTTTTCTCTGCAAAGTTAAATGAGAAAACCATTCGAGATGGCTCTAAATGTACTCGGGAATACAACCCCTATAGTCTAGACAGTGTTTTGGTTCGACATAGATTTGGAACGTGTGAATTGTATTTTTGTACGGTAACTTACTGTCGTTGTGTTTGCATGGCTTAGATCTAGAGTTTCCTTTCACTTCGTCTATTCAGATCGTTTCGTGCATAGACGAGGCCTGGTGTTTTCCAAGCTTGACATAAATAAATAAATTTTCTGATGATACAACCTATTTAAATTCATCTCGTTGAACTATTCTATTTGATTCTTCGTCCATCAAAATCGTGTCCGCTTTTGACATATAATGACTAGACGAGTGATACGTTATTGGTCACTCTGTATAGTATTTATATATTTTATAGCACTGTTTCCTTTTCTTATAGGCCTATATCGTTATGTTTCAGGCGATTTAAAAATATGATTTAATTCAATTTTACTGATTACTTTCCAAATGACCATAGCTTGCCACGATTCTACTCGGATATACTTTTAAAACGTAAAAGGTTCAGCTTTTCAAAATTAGGTGATAAGAAGGAATTAGTTTTTATTTATAAAATTTTTTTTTTTTTGTTGAAGAAGAATCATCTTGTGTGAAAAAGCAACAACATTGACGCTCACACGAAAAGTTTATAGAATCAGTAACATTTGTGATCAACTTGAATATATTTTTACAAAATGCGAATTTAAGGAAGGAGTATACTAAGATTTTTTTGGTTAAAGAAATAAAATATACCTCCATAGAAACTTAAAGTTTAATTATTTTCTTTCCATGAATGAGCTCAACAGTTCATGACTATCGTCAAGGCTGTCCTGAATTTAATGACAACTTTTCTCTTCATTTAAAAAGTTTATCATCTAATACTGCTATGCTCCGACCGATATTCAATGTTGATCACCATGTGAAAAAATTAATTAAATTAATTAATTAAAGCACGCGTCTTACTACCGTTGGGTTATACGCTTAAGCACTAATTACACTAATGGATTAGAATTGGGAGAGTTGAATTTTAGAGGAAGTGAACCCGCATTTGCGTGGAAGGAGATGGAAAACCATTCAGAAAAACCACCCCAGTTCACCAAACCGAGATTCGAAACTCGATCTCCCCATCCTCGGTGGTCTGGCTCAACACGATGTGAAGAAAATTAAACCCTCTGTTTGTACTGGAGATATATATTTATTTATTTTGAAAAAAAAAAGTTTTGCTATAAAAACTGCAAAAACACTGTCCTTTTCTCGCGTCCCCTACACTCCCCCCTTAACGATAGAGATCTCGTGACTTAGGCAATAATGCCAAGTCGCTAACCCTTAACGTTTCACCTAAAACACCTCTGAGCGTTCGAATACCTTCAAGTGGGAAGACAGGTATAGTTCTGTAGGGTCGATCCCATCTGGAAAACCAGGAAAAGTAATTGACATTTCATAAATCATTCCCACAATGCACAATACATTTTAGGGAGTAAATTAAAGGCTTTAATTTTCAAAATGTCTATATGATAAAGGAACTGATTTATTAAAACCGTACCTTTTCTATGGGTATTTGTCGATTAATTTAAAAAAAACTATTAAAACATCGATTTAAAACCACTGCAATTTTATTTCTGTCGTTTGAAAAATAATATTAGGGTATTTCAAAACTCTAAAAGCGTATCAACACTGAACGAGTGAATCGATTTCCCTATGATTGTAGTGTCGGGTGTTAATATCGCTTGCCTTATGTTGACGAGTCCAGAAAAACTAAAAGGCATGGTCTCCTGATTGAAATCTTTATACATACAGCTTTCTACATACAGCTCCTAGATATACTCCATTCACGGTAGGATTACTCTCTGAAAGGTCTTTTTTCCTACCAATATTCTACTATATAATAGAGTTCAGGTAGGGAAAAAGGACTTTCAGAAAACAATTCCTACGGTGAACAGACTTTACTTATTCTTGATAACTTGTATCGGTATGTTTGAAACACTACTGATTTGAAACATTATTAAACCAAAAGTTAGAAGTCTTCCGAGCTTAACTAGTCTTATAAGTTGATGAGAACAACAAAATGACTGCCTTTGTTTTGTCCCATGCTTATTGGTCATTGTGATGAACTCGGCTATACTATTATTGTTTGTGCTTCCATTTTAATTTTAATTCCATGTTGTATTAATTGTTATTATTTTCAAACACTAAACAGGCTGGACTTTATTAATTTACGTGACCTTTTGACTAAAGTGAATTCCGAACCACTTGTGCCTTGGATGGTAAATATTCACTTGAGGTAGGCTCTTCCGTAGCTGAAACGCTAGCATACCATTTCTAAGGGTCTCTAAGTAGGCCCTGCCATAGCTGAAATGTTAGCCCACCATTTCTAAGGGTCTCTAAGTAGGCCCTGCCGTAGCTGAAACGCTAGCACACCAGTTCTAAGGGTCTATAAGTAGGCCCTGCCGTAGCTGAAACGCTAGCACACCAGTTCTAAGGGTCTCTAAGTAGGCCCTGCCGTAGCTGAAATGTTAGCCCACCATTTCTAAGGGTCTCTAAGTAGGCCCTGCCGTAGCTGAAATGTTAGCCCACCATTTCTAAGGGTCTCTAAGTAGGCCTGCCGTAGCTGAAACGCTAGCACACATTTCTAAGGGTCTCTAAGTAGGCCCTGCCGTAGCTAAAATGTTAGCCCACCAGTTCTAAGGGTCTCTAAGTAGGCCCTGCCGTAGCTGAAACGCTAGCACACCAGTTCTAAGGGTCTCTAAGTAGGCCCTGCCGTAGCTGAAATGTTAGCCCACCATTTCTAAGGGTCTCTAAGTAGGCCCTGCCGTAGCTGAAACGCTAGCCCACCAGTTATAAGGATCTCCAGGTAGACTCTGCCTTACCTGAAACGCTAGCCCACCAGTTATAAGGATCTCCAGGTAGACTCTACCTTACCTGAAACTTTAGCCCACCAGTTCTAAGGGTCTCCAGGTAGACTCTACCTTAACTGAAACGTTAGCCCACCAGTTCTAAGGGTCTCCAGGTAGACTCTACCTTACCTGAAACGTTAGCCCACCAGTTCTAAGGATCTCCAGGTAGACTCTACCTTACCTGAAACTTTAGACCACCAATTCTAAGGGTCTCCAGTTAGACTCTACCTTACCTGAAACGCTAGCCCGCCAGTTCTAAGGGTCTCCAGGTAGACTCTACCTTACCTGAAACTTTAGCCCACCAGTTCTAAGGGTCTCCAGTAGACTCTACCTTACCTGAAACGCTAGCCCGCCAGTTCTAAGGGTCTCCAGGTAGACTCTGCCTTTCCTGAAACGCTAGCCCACCAGTTCTAAGGGTCTCCAGAAGGATCTACCGTGTTCGAGACCGACTCTAAAGGATCCCAAAGATTGCACAATTGAACCTCAGCAGTGGAATTAAGATGGTATTGGCCCTATACGAGTGGTTAGGAATCCACTTTTATCAGACGGTCCCAAAACCCACTCACCCACGCATGCTCTTTGTCGTTACGAACAATTATAATGGCGTTTTTAGCTGTCTTATGAAGATTGGACCATGCCTTAGATGAAATTTGTGTGTTAAATCCTTCTCCGTCTCTGTTCGTTAGTAAGTTTTTTTCTTTTTCAGATTTTTTTGTCTGATTTAATCTAACTTTGAGGAGAACACCTGCATTGCAGCACAGATGCTCCCAATTTTTTTCCTCTCATCCCTTATTTGCATTTCATTTGTTCGGTGGATCTCAGCCCTCGACGTTTTTATTAGCGATCCGACACTCGACATACCGCTGTGATTCTCCACCTGACCTGGAATATAGTTTTATTTATTTGTAATGTCCAGTGTTTATACGGACCATCTGATGATTGTCGTATGTATAAGAGTCGCTTAGACCGTGCGGGTATTTTATTTATTAATTATAATCACTTTATAATTTATGTGTCCTGGGTAAAGTGAATAAATAAATAAAGGATAGGAATAAATACTTACTAATTAAAATAGGTGGTCTACTTTTATGTACACTTTATTTACCCTGAAAGGTAGCAGTTAGTATAATAATAACATTAGGATTTCAATAGTTTGTTTATTAGTAGAAATAATAATAATAATAATAAACTTTATTGTCAATTTTTTCAACTACTAGAAATATTTTTTTAACTTGTTTGCATTTCTTTCTATTTTTCGTCCCCCCTCCCCCTCCAAAATAACACCTATATTACACCCCCTTACAGATGATACCCAGCGCGCACCTATCTCCCATCCCCCTCCCTCTTTCCTACACCACTGATTTGAACTAAATTTCAATTTTCATAGAACGGTCCAGAAAAGCTATTAGATTCACTTTAACGTTTTATTACGTCCAGCCATGTTATCTGCAGCTGTCACTTTTGATAGTGATATAAAATAACACTAATAATGTAAATGTTGGCCACAAAAGAATATGTTTGTTTATTATAAAAGGTTCTTTCTATGAAAACTGGACTGTAAACACATAATTATATGTTATTATTGTTACTAAGGTATTATTTTATTAGTGATATAAAATTTGTAGAAACAAAATTTTTAACTCAAGAGTTTTATTTATGTTTACTAGAGAAAAATTGTCGACCTTAGTGGTCTTGATGTAAACTGATGTTCGTGGGCTCAGATCCGGCCGGAGTCGGTGGATTTTTCTTGAGCGATACAATTCTGTAGCACAACTTTGTTCGGAAGGGAAGTAAAAGCCGTCGGTCCCATTTCGATTGTAGCATGTAGAAGAACCCTGGAAGGTATTTGAAAATACCTTTCCTGGCACGTTTGGTTGACCATTTTCGCTCTCGCTCATATAAATTCTCGTGTGCTGTTATAATAAGTCGGTTCATAAAATGCACGTTAAATACCACAAATAATATTTTAGTAATATTATTAAATACATTAAAAATATATATATTCTGTTAAATATCCTGTTTACTCTTCTGAAACATTTATACTTACTATCGATACTTTAGTTTCAATGCGAGAACGGTATCGATACTTTTGTTTTGTACAGCTACCCCGATAGTGGTCCGTGTGTCGCTGTCAAGGCGGTCTCTATAGCAGGGTGTGTTGTGTGTGGTGTGTAGGTCAGCTGGCAGGCACGAGATGGCGCTCCAAGTTCGGCCGTCCCAGCAAACTGCCCCACCTAGGGGACGTGGACCCCACGGGGTCGTACTGCCCCGTCCCTGAAGACTGGCTCATGCGCAAGTATGGTACGACCGACTGACCCCTGGGATGCTGCATCCTTCACACACATTGGGAAACGGGGGCGGGGGGGATGATCACGAACGAGGTGACTCGAGGCTGACAGGGTCTAGAATGTTCGACACAATCATTACTCTCTAACATTTTGTTTTAATATATTATGGTCAGAATTGGTTTCAAGTTGGCTACTTTTGGGTAAAATAAGAAAAACTTGGAAATGTCAAGCAATTTTTAGCTGTCAAAAATAAGAAAACTTGCTAATTGTTCAGGGATAAGGTGAGGGTGTAGGGTGCACGAGTTAAGGGAATTTTGAAGTTTTAATCGCATAACTTTTTTTTTTGTCAAAATAATAAAGAATTTCTCCAGTAGAAACATAGTTTAATTTTCTTCCCGTGTTGATATCAACAGTTGTTGAATATCTGTCTTGAACATAGCGACATTAGATGACAAACTTTTTAAACTAAGAAATAAAGTTGTCATTAAATTCCAGGACACCCTTGATGGATATTCAAGAACTGTTGATATCACTATGTGAAGAAAATTTAACACTTTGCTTCCACCGGAGAATTATTTTGTCTTTTGACCAAAATATGTTTTTATATAAAAACTGCAAAATTACTTCCCTTAACTCGTGTTCCCTACGCTTCCACCTTAAAGGTATATTTGTCCATTTGCGGAAGAGAAATATTTTTAATGCACATTATTCAACCATTTGAAAATCAAATTTATGTTTATTTATCCTTAAGTAAATTTTAGAAAATTATCTGCAACAAATTGAGTATTTTGATTTATTTTAACATTATAAATTCTGGTATGGGTTTTGAATTCTGATTAGGGAGATTTAAAGGTTTTGATAGAGGAAAAAATCAGGGAATATTTATTTCTGAGATTGTTTGGCCATCCTGCGCTGGTATTTTGCTATAATCAAATTAGAAAGGCATAATAAGAGAGATTGAATCACATTGAACAAGCTTAGCTCTACAAAATTAAAACAATCTTACTTATTTGCAGGTTTTTTAAAGGCTTGTACAGCACGCTTTAACGTAGATAATTCATAGTGTATTGGTTTAATATTTTGTTTAAATAAACGCTACGTAAAGTTTTATTTTTATTTTTTAGCACTGCGTCTGACTACGTTTTGGGTTGTACGCATAGTATTTGTATCTATGCAATTCATTTATGAAAGGATTTTAAACCACTAATTTCAGGCTGTAAATTTATTTTTAAAAAGTGTTCCGACAGGTAGCGCAGCGGTGGATAACACTCAAAATGGCTTTCATTTCACATGCGTTTTTAACAAAGGACGCAAAACTATGGAAAGTTTTATTTCCACTCTGGAAAACGTTCTTCATTTGTTTGTGACTTTTATAACACCGGCTCGACTATAAATACTTGTTTTAAACGTATTTTCTGAAACGACATTGCGTTATTTGAAACTTTTTTAGTTTATTTTTAAAATTACGTTATAATATATTGTTTGTCGAGCTAATTTCCCACATCAGACATATTTTTTTGAATTGACCTATGGTTGACACTTTCAGCCTCATTTCACAAAGTTCAGTGATTATTTTATTTGCTGCTAATTTGTATGCGCTGTCCGAACTAATCAATACATTGTTGACCTAGTGCCAAACCTGTTGCCTTGTTTTCCTTTACAGCCACCAGTAGAATTTAGATACAATGATGATGTTTTAAGTTCTAGTTATGTGTCAACATCACGATAACATTATAATACACAGACAAATAGCACTACTTAAATAGTCATGTAGTATTAGTAATAATGGCTAGTTCATTGTATTAGTTAAATTGACCTTCTACTGTAAATATTTGTCAAAGCAGTTGTAATTCCCTGTACATACGGTAGGTGTTTTCGTGCTTGATTCAATAAGGAAACTTGTAATGAAATAATAATAGCAACTATCATTAAATCACCAGTGAATCATGTAGCTTTTACGAAATATGCGACGCGCATCCGAATAGTCATCGTTTTCAACCTTGTTTTGTGACAAGTTGTAACCAAGAAAAATAAAATTACTTTCATAAAATAGTTTGTATACGTATTTATTAAAAGCTGTATGTAAATTTTTTGTAACAATCCGGCGTATTTTTTGAATTATGAATACATCTAAAAATACATTTATTTAAAACTATTCCCCTCAAATATTATTTTCAAAACTTTTACTTTTGTTTGAAAAACATCTCTCTACTTTACTAACATCAATTTACGCTTACATTTTCATGATTTCAGATTGGTTTTTTAATATTTGCCATTATAGTTAGTAGGGTGGAAACAAGGGATGTTTCCACATCCATCTTCCTTACCAATTTCTTCCTCATCTATAGCCTCCTCTTCGATAATGGTGGTGTTGGTATTGGGGCTGATGGTGATGTTTTACATCGAGGTGTTATCATAATTAACTCCAATGTAGGAAACACCCACTTTCTTGATAACGTCGCCGTCAGGAACGTCTCTGGCAGAATCGCTAACGTCCCACCATTGCTCGGATGACATGTCTCCTCTAAGCTTGAAAACAGGACATGGTTCCACGCGCCCTTCCTCGCGTTGAGTGTGCTCCCACATGCCGGGATTCGAACAGTATAATTTGTGCGTGATACCATCACAATTTTCTGTGTAAACTCTTATCATCTATATGAATACCATTATTATCAATTATTGGTATGTAATAACTAATCTCTCTATCGTTAATGTCAACTTATCCCATCACCTCTAACATATATCCCATTCGTCTAAACATTGCGTACAATCTATATTTACTTTTCACTTATACATGCTTATATACATATTTACGTTCAATACGTTTACGTTCAGGTCAACATTGATACTTACGTTACCCACCATGAGAAAAAAAAGAGGGGAAGACCACATTTCCCCTACACATCTATACACCCCTCCATAGACCCCTCTGCATCTATACACCCCTCTAGCGACTCATGCAACATTTTATTACCTTCAAGAATAACTGTATAACGTTGCCAAATTAGAGAATAACTACGCCAACAACGAAATAACTTTGCCAATTTAAAGTGTAACTAACCCAACCATGCCAATATTGTGCAAAAAATTGCAAAACATACCGCAAATATCAAACTGTATTCTGACTATTCTGTTGTTTTTTTGCAAACTTGCAAAAAAATATTTTGCAAAATTGCGGAAATCCGCAAAAATTTGCAAGTGATGCCAAACCCTTGTTTCCACCCTACTCTAGTTTTTCGTAATAGTTGGTAATAACTATTTTTTTCGCCGATTGTCCTGGAAATAGTTTACTGTGATGTGACGGAACAAGACATCGTTTATGTTTAGTGTATAGGTTTACAAGTGTCCTTAACAATTATATTAATAGGACTTCAGGGGCCACTTGAGAGACGTTTGTAGAAGTCCGAAAATACTACGTTATTTTCGAAGGGGTTTGTTATTTAAATTACGGCTCTCACCAAAATGAAAGTGATAACTATTAATGGTGACCTGGTGGTCTAGGGGTAAGGTGTCAGACTTCTGTGCTGAGGGTCCGGGGTTCAATCCTCGGTCCCGGCACAGATTTATCTGATTGCCAAACCCTTCCTTCACCTCTGACAAGATGTGTATTAATCACAACTTGTGAATGTGAGGAATGCCAGGCCTCTACCGTGGTTCGGATTCCACGTTAAACTGTAGGTCCTCCATTTGATCTCACAATCACCCTACCATTGCACATTAGCGTAAGTGCGTATAACCCGAACGGGTAGTAAGACGCGGTTCTAATAATAATAATAATAATAATAATAATAATTACTATTAATATGTCCCTATAGGATTAAAATAAGCTACCTCTTATGTTTTATAGATTTGAAATATTTAAATATTTAAAAGGTAAAATTATTTAATTCTTAACGACTTTTCACGCGATGTATCATGGTTCTGAGACGAAGGCAAATGGGTTAAAACATGCATCGAGCCTTTTCCAAATATAAAAATAAGGCAGAAAAATGATGGTCAAGGATGGTCTTTTCACACTGTCCAGGGGAGAAGGAAAGTTAATCTATTTTAGGATAGATCCACGGCCTCCCGAGCAGAGCTATAGACACCTAACACTCCTGCTCGTCTTGACTTGGTGACAGATTCACATAATATTGATTAAAGCGAGCATTTCTTGTCGTCAAACTCTGCGAATTAAAACCATTCTACTCTTCTTTCACCTAGATTTTTACCTCGCGATAGCAACCCGTTCTGGTGACCTCAGATGGCAAACATGTATCTATCTATTTAAAATATATAAATTCATTTACAAGTCCATCGATGTATTTATACTATCAGATATATCAACTGGCCCCGTTGTGTAATGGTCAGTGTATCTGACTATGAGTCTATGGGTCCCGGGTTCGATTCCCAGCTGATACTTTGGGTATTTTTCTTGAAAGAGGAACTATTCCAACGGTCACCAGGGTTTGTTTGGTTAGACTTATGTTAGATTGAAGTGGTTCCACACCCTCACACTCACTATCACCATCATCTCATCAGGACATGGAAAGAGCCTCCACGGAAAGGATGTACGATAAGTATATACGGGCGTCCCCTGGGCAACGGTACATTAGTACTGGCTAATCTTTACACGAACTGTAGCCCAGACGTACAGTAATTATCTGATATATTGATTAACTTATCGTTATATTTCATAATAATCTTAAAGCTTGTGAATCAAAATAAATTGAACAGTTTTTTTTTCTCAATTTTAATCAACTCAGTCGATTTTTTCCTATTTTCAATAAATGTATTTATTTTAAATAGATAAATAAAATATTAAAAGGTGAAAAGTGTTGAAGAATGCATTGCATTACAGAACAGCAGCAATCTTAATATCACCGTTCCAGTTCGCCCAGACAAATGCAATGTAATATTTCGGAAACAATCGATACAATTTGATATATATATATATATTGCGATATATCAAATTGTTGTATACATATTAGGTAAAATTTCCATCTCTACTGACGAGTGATAATATAATCGTGTCGAACTCACTCTCATGTGTTTGTTTGTGTCTTATCCGGCCACTTTGTTTCCATTTCGCTCGACCTCATCTTGAGATTGTTCAGTGGGTCTGGTTTCATAAACGGATTGAGAGGTTTCCATCTGCATATTAATTATTAACCACTGCTCTCTCCTCGTCATCCTTGAGTATTGCCCTCAACTAAGTCGATCTAATATTCTGAAGCCCTCTCCCAGAATAATTAGATTTACCGTACCGTACTTTCGTAATAATATTCGGGCCAAGCTACGCACAAACATCCTAACTCTGCCAGAGTCAACTGACTACGTAAGCCAACTGAGATTTCAATCATTTTTAACATACTCATTTTTTTAAATTGGGAATTCAGTTTTACTCTCTTGATTTTAAAAGAACTCGTGTTCTAAAATAAAAATTGTTGGGTATATCAAAAACACGTGATATTTTTTGAAATTTGAATTATTTTTTATTACAACCTCTATACGTGCAAAGACCATTTTTTATGTAAATGAAAATGCTAGGGAAGGTTCCTAATAATGTTTATTTTAAAACCAGAGTTTGTTAGTTAAGAGTAGACAATCCCAACAACAAAATTGAATGTTAATAAATTCCAAACTAACGTGAATACCCTTAAAAGCCAATTCCGTAGTCCTGCTTATACTCTTGTCTTGGGAGTACACAAAGAACAAGAAATTTAGGCCAAATTAGTAAACAGGCTGACGTCCAAATCTCGACTATTACCTAAATCTGTTGTGGACAGGCCCTGTAACGGGGATACTTGGGAGACCATTGTACCGGGCCCTGAGCTGAGCTTATTACTTGAAAATGCATCGCTCACATCAGATTATTTGCATTAACACATACTGAGAATAAGCAAGTAGTGGTAAAAGGACATTAAAATAAAAATAAATATATTGATTAAATATACAATGATAATAGTAATAGTATTAATTAAGGCGTCAATAGTAGTAGACTAAACTGCCGATGACGGGAAAAACGAGGTTCGAATCTCGGTGGGTGTACCGAGGGTGTTTTTCCAAAATGGCTTTCCTCTCTCTCCACGCAAATGCGGGTACACTTCTTCAAAAATATAACTTTCCTCATCCCTAAAACTACAAGCGTATAACCTAAACTGGTAGTAAGACGTGGTCTTTATAAAAATAGTAATATAATTATTAATAAAAGGATGATGTTTAAAATATGGCACGAGCTTCTAAATCGCAAAGAATTCACTGGCGTTGTAAAAGTCTTTACTGCCCGTGAAAGTGGAAAGACTCGTATTTGTGATGTACAGTGTGTAGTTCTGCTTATTTACAAACAAGATACATAAATACAAATAATAGTGATAGTAATAATTTATCACACAAAGTCCAGGGAGTGTGCCTCCATAACCCATCACTGGATAGGGGCTCCAAACTGCTCTCGCCCGGCCTGGTTGTAGTCATTTAAAAATAAGTTGAGCTATTTGTCTGAGTACATTTGTATGTTTTGTTCACATAATGTGATCGTGTCCTAGTACATGATGGACTCGGCAAGGTACAAGTTTGGCACTAGTGATTCTTCCATGCTGTTACTAACATATGCAGGGGCTGCATGCGGACGGATGTGTGCTGCGGGTGGTATGTGGTAAAGGGTAACTCTTGTTCTGGCATTGTTATTGTTCTAATTACCTAGGTGCTTTATTCACTAGTGCTTGGTTTGCAACATTTTATATCATCTAGTATGCGGCTAGAATTGAGGTCTACAATGCAGACCTGATTAGTTGTTTTTCTAACGTTCCAGTGTTTTCTTGTTCCATCCAGGATTGTATCCATGTCCATCACAAATGTATCTAGATTCTAGAGTATAGATTTGATCGAGGCGTTTAACTTTAGAGCCTTAGCTATCACTTCTAAATATCTTGGTTCGAATCTTAGTTGGTACGGATTTTAGTTAAACTCATGGTTAGGGCGCGGAAAATCATTTGATGTACGAGTAATTCGGAGTCCATTCACCATAAGTGTGGTTTCATACTTACATTTTAACTACTTTATTATTATAATGGTATAAATATATTATACATAGCTAAGTATATATTCATTCACAAAATAATATATATTAAAAATTCCTATTAGTGTGTTCAAATCGTCATTTGTAATTCATATATTAAGCACTTGAAATTTAAACATGTATCTTCATAAATGCCAAGTTCTTCAACTATTGGCCACTGTGACCAAGCGTAGCTCAAATGAACACTTTCAAAGGGCCAGTTTCATAGTCAGATTTAGTACGCCTAAAGTGCGAGTTGATACTAAATACAGGACGACACCTACCTAGACCAAAATGGAATGGGCCAATTTCGCATATGAAACTGGCCCATTCCATTCAATTTCAGGTAGGTGACGTCTTGTATTTAGTATAGTGCCGCACTTGAGGCGTACTAAATCTGACTATGAAACTGGCCCATAGAACGAAGTAAGCTCAGAAAGTAGAAGAACCAAATGACATGCTTATTTAATTTTCCAACTCTTACATAAAAACACGAGATTATGTCATTACACCCCTTTAACCCCATCGAAGTCCTCCAATTGCCCCCTTCTTCCTTGTCTAATTGGGGTAGTTCTGCATCTTAAGCTAACCAGTGCTATTACGCGGAACAGTCAGGGAATTTGGTGTTATAGAATAAAGTTAGGAAGAAGTCGGGGATATTTTAGAAAAGTATTTCAAATTTAAGATAAAATCTTCAATAATACATTTTAAAAATACGTACAGTACGAGCGTAAATCAGTGAAAACTATTAGTTGTATCTCTAATTAATGCTATTTTGTGGAGAGCACGGACATATATCTTTATTAATTCTTGTGTCAAGAATTTAATAGGAGACAGTGAAAATAGCAAGATTTTTATTTATAGTCTTACATATAAATACTGAGAAAATTATTAATTTTTATTTGAAATAGCTGTAAAAGTCACAGGATTTCAAAATTTAAGAAGCGTATCAAACCTGCTGACGCCCAACAATATATATAAGCCTACCATTAATTAATTGTAGTCAAAGATAAAACTATTGTTTTGTTATTTCCTCACATCCTTATTCCATTGTGAATCCTTGAATACGGCCAGTGAAGTATTTGTTGATACGGGATGGTGAAGTATCTTTTCAGTAACGCATTTGCGTTATACAGGCGTGCGGAATCGTAAATTCCTATCCTTGATGCTAGTTAAAGAGTGAGGATGTGGGATAGAAATCTGTTTCGTCCGACGAGTTTCGGTGTGTGCTTACCTCAAGACCTACTCGTAAAACCACCAGACGTTCTTCGGGAACATTCAGAGCTTTATTGAATAGCACCGCCCCCTTCCCCCTTGTACGGCTCCATTTACACACAAAGTGGAAATATAGCGGGGGGGAAGGGGGTTTGCACGGGGGTTCTTAACCTGGGGTTCGTGAACTTGTTGAAGCTAGCATTTCCTTCACTTATGAATGAAGGCAAAGAACCACAGTGGTATAATAAACATATTTAACTTTAACTTGTCTGTATTTTAAATTAATTGTATTTCTATACAATGCGTTCGTAAATAATCAGTAACCCCCATTTCGGTGGTTGAATGGTCTAAACGCTAAGGGATCATTCTCAGAATAAACTGGACTTCTGCTGACTGGGAGATCGAGGTTCGAATTTCTGTTGGGTGTACTGAGGGTGGTTAATCCTAAATTATTTTACTCTCTCCCTCCACGCTTATATGGGCACACTTCTTCTTAATCAAATTTTCTTAATTTCTAACACATTAGCCCAATTAGTTAACACATGAAAAACTGGGTGCAGTTGAATTGCGGGATAAGGCTTACCTGTCAGCCGGTCCACACGAATTGTGGAATAACCTGTAATCCCATTCATCTCTTAACCATTAACCTAACCAAACCTAGCCTAACCTATCCTAATTTAACTTAACTTCCATTTTGAACATAGTCATTATGAATTTAACTTCTACCCTGCAGTTCGTGTAAGGGTATTACCTAGCTCGGATGAGTTGTTCCGCAATTCATGTGCTCCCGTATTGGTTGTTCCGCAATTTGTGTGCACCGGAAAAACCCGAATGGGCTTTAAGATGTGGTCACAAAAAGTAAAAATAAAATAAATAAACATTATTTTTATATATGTATTATATTTTCATACAAACAAATAAAGTAGAGTTTATATATTATTTATATGTACATAATATTTTTTGAAAACTCTATTTTTATATAACTGGTACCGTTACACTTTGTATTTCATTTTATTTTATGCATTTTAAAACATTATTCTAAGAAGTATCATACAACCAAAGAGGTCCATGGCACAAAGAAGGTTAAGAACCCCTGTTTTAGAACGAGTTTGTGTGCTAGATCCCCGCCATTCATACTTCGCATCGTGTACCATGTCCTGCGAGACTTGGAAGAAGATCAAATCGTCCACTCGAACTTGAATAGAGTCATTTAGATGCCACGGCTCTGTCTTTGGGAAGCGTCTTTGTTGATCTTGTGCCATTTCACTGTGACCTTCACAATCTGATCACAACAGGACAACGCCGTGAGGTTTTCAACCCTCACTTAAACTAATGACACGATTACTATAAATCAAGTGTAGTAAGTGGTTTTTTCAGACAATATTAATTTCAATTCCGCATTCCGTTCCCGCGGAGGTTTGTATGTTACCATTGATATAATTACGACTCGAGATACTAACAAATCAAGTTAAATCACTTTTTATTTTAGCACCGCGTCTTACTACCCGTTCGGGATGTACGCCTTAGTACTAATTACACTAATGGGTTAGGGATTAGGAATGTTTAATTTAGAGGACGTACGCCCGCATTTGCATGGAGGGAGCGTGGAAAACCATTTATAAAAAAAATCATTGTACCCGACTGGGATCGGACCCCGATCTCACCGTCTTCGGCAGTTTAGTCTAACATGAGAGTAGCGCCTTAGACCATGCGGCCACCGAAGCGGGTTTTAACATTATAAAGCATGTTAATCATCATTGATCATGAATGAGTGATTAGAAACATCCCTATCAGATTATTGTGGAAGTGGATGGGGGGGGGGGGTATTTGTAATATTATATGAATCGCGGTTACCGGTATAAAGTAAGATGGGGGTAAAAGTAACTCAAGTTAGGGTTAAAAAAATTCGTTTCAAGGACAAAAAAAAGTTTTGTCAAAAATAACCAAAATATTACTTCTGTAGATACATTTAGTTTAAATATCTTTTAATAGTAAATCACCAGTTCTTGAATACCAGTCATGTGTACTTATCGGTAGTACGTAATTTGACTCTCTTTCTCTTCATTTAAAAAGTTTCCAGTTAAATTCCGCAATGATCATAACAAAAACTGTTAAGATTACAATGTGTAGAAGATTTTTTTTATCACCTTGTCTTACTACAGTTCGGATTATACGATTATGTACTAATTACGCTAATAGTTTTAGGAATCAGGAAGGTTATATTTATAGGAAGTGTACCTGCATTTGCGTGAAGGGAGAGTGGAAAACCAATTGGGGAAATCCACTCTTAATACACCCGATCGGTATTCGAACCTCGAATTTCCCCATCATCGGTAGTATAGTCTATTGGGAGAGTAGTGCCTTAGACCATGCGGCCACCGAAGTGGTTAAAATATTATTTTGTAGAAGATTAAACTAAACCTCTACATAAGCAATATTCTATTTATTTTTGGCCAAAATAAAAGTTTTTTTTGTCTTGAAACCTGTAAAAAATATCAACCTTAACTCGTGTTCCCTTCCATCTCTCCTTAAGAATAGATTCATTCTTGATCATCCACACTATTACCTATCGTGTTACCCGCGTGTGCTGACGCGCTACTCTCGCAGTAGACGATGACGGGAAGACCGGGGCTGGAATCCAAGTAGTATGTACTGAGGGTGTTTTTTTACATACATGGTTTTCCATGCTCACTCTCACGCAAATGAGGTTACACGTATTCTAAATCCAACCTTCCTCATTACATAACACATTAGCGTAATTAGTACAAATGCGTATAACCCAAACGGGTAGTAAGACGCGGTGCTAAAAAAATTTACAAAGTAACAGGGGTAGAAATCTGATTCCAAAGGAATGAAAAACAGCAGTTGAGGAAAAAACGCATCACCTATAATTCACACCCTCATCGATCGAGATCGGCTGCGCGAAATGTTCTACTTAAACACTTGACACATACAAACAAAATAAAATTGTTATTTCGATATCGAAACGTTTTTCTATCACAGTAAACTTATATTGAACAAAAGCGTTAGTTTCGTAACTAGATTGAGTACTTCTTAAGTGTGGCGCTAAACTAATGAGAAACGGCTCATTTCATTCGAGTTTAGGTATGTGTTGTCCTATATTTAGTATAGCGCCACACTTGAGTGACTGAGTCTTAGGGCCAGTTCATAGTCAGGTTTAGTCGCCTAAAGTGCGAGTCGTACTAAATACAGGACGACACCTACCTAGACCAAAATGGAATGGGCCAGTTTCGATATGAAACTGGCCCATTCCATTCAATTTCAGGTAGGTGACGTCTTGTATTTAGTATAGCGCCGCACTTGAGGGTACTAATTGACTATGAAACTGCCTTACCATGAAATGACCCATTACATTCTGGTTAGGTAGGTGTCGTCCTGTATTTAGTATAGCGCCGCACTTGAGGTGTACTGAGTCTTACCATGAAACTGACCCATTACATTATGGTTTAGGTAGGTGTCGTCCTGTATTTAGTATAGCGCCACACTTGAGGCGTACTAACACGACAATGAAACTGACCCAGTGATCCATTTGGGGAAGGCGCTTTTTAAAGACGTAACCCTTAGTTAAATTTTCAAGTCGCACCAAAGAAATTGAATTGTATTCGTCGGCGCTTGCAGGAGAGGAGGGAAGATAGATGACCATGGAAGGGGAGGAGAGGTCGTTGGTTCGTAGCTCATTAGGATGACAGGAAACCAGCCACGAATAAGGGCAAGGGAGAGATTTAGCCACTTGTATTGGTGAGCGCCGAGTTCGATAACGACGCGCCCACACCCTCCGGGTATCGAGCCGGGCAACCCGACACCCGACCACAAGACTGGAGAACTTTTTTGAGAGCACGGGATCTATGTGTTGATACATTTCGGAGGAATTATTTCGTCGGACAATAAGAACTTTAAATATAAAAAAATTACCTTTCTTTTACCCTGTAAGATATCAAGCTTACCTTATCTTAATTAACTATGGTACAGCTTATAAGATAGGCTCATACGTCAAGTAAGACTGATGACTTTCAGGGTAGAAGGAGTGTACTTTAAGGGATCATCATCATTATCATTGATTATTAATTATAATTACTATACTATTAATTTATTATTATACATAATTATTGTCATACAAATAAAATATTACAGAGATATAACACAATAGTTTTTTAGTTTTACTACCTGTTCAGGATATACGCTTGTGTAATAATTACGCTGATGGGCTAGGGATTAGGAAGGTTTGATTTAGAGAAAGTGTACCAGCATTTGCGTGGAGGGAGAGTGGAGGAAACAGTTTGGGTGAAAACACCCTTAGTATACCCAAATGGCATCTAACCCTAATCTCCCCATCAGTCTGGTTTAACGCCGCCCTAGAAAACTTATATCAAGTGGTTCGCTATTGGGGAAACACCGGTCTAAGGCGTCACTCTTGTTGGTGGTGGAGGGATTGGGATTAAAATCCCGGTTGGGTGTTTTGAATGGGGTTTTTTTTCCCGAAAGTTTTTCGCACTCTCCCGCCACGAAAATCCAGGGACATTCTTTTAATTTCTTCTTTCCTCATCCCTATAGTTTTAGTGTGAATATGAGGTTAGCCCAAACGGGTAGCAAGATGCGAGCCACAAAAAAAAAACCCACCTAAAATATCAATTAATGGCGTGGTTACCCCGGCAAACACTTTTTTTTTAAATCTTCAGACTGTAAAACAATATCTTCATTTTATTTCTTCCGACCCAATTTTAAGTAGATTTAAAAAATCTACTTTTAATAATGTTCATATTTATTTGATAAGAAGTAATAAATGATAAGGTTATATCTTCTTTGTTATTAATTTTATTCCCTTCTCCTTATTTATATCAGCTTTAATCCTCTATTACGACTAGGAAATATGGTGTAGCAACATTGAAACATGTCGTCGTAATAGAATAAAGCTGATATAAAATAAGGAGAAGGGAATAAAAAATAACAAAAAAGATATAACCTTAAAAAAACTCTAATCAAAATTTTAAAATTCCGGCTTCAAGGGGCACATGTTCGTGCACAGGGGCTACTCATTTTAAAATTTCTCTCGTTTGTGGGCAGTAGATATTGCTCATGACAAACAAACTCTTCATTTTATTAAAATAGATTAATTATTATATCTTCTGCCATGTCAAAATAAGCGGTCGTCTGATTCATACAGCCGCCCAGAGTATTGTGTTGTCGGTGTAGTGGGTTATTTTATTGGCTCTGACATCACGAAGCATACTTTTAGGTTAAAAACCTACGACCCCTTTTGGTTCGAGTGTACCGCAGTGTTACCAAGGGTTGGGGGGTAGAGGGGGAAAAGGGGGCAGACAAGACTCGAATTAATAATTGTACATAGCGTTACCATAAAATCTAAAAAATCAATCGTGTTTCGTGTAACATTGTTTTTTTAATCACTTCCTTGCGATGGTTGTCTGATTGTAGTTGAAAGTGAACAGATATAAAATATTGTGGGAAAAAAAAAGCCATTCGAAACGTGAGGGTCATAGGATATGTATTACCGTGCATTTGACAGCGAATTTTAAGTAGGTAGTGAGTGATTGTTTTTAAACTTTCGATTTTTTTAATTCTAGCTATTTAATCACGAACTGTATGAACCAGCTTACATTTTAACTCTATGACAGTTACAATACCCAGTATCCTGATTCCTGACCAACAATTGTTATTTGTGGAAGAGAAGTACAACTTTCACCGTTGATACATTTCTTGGTAGGGCCGGTAATCTAACCCGGTACCTTATCTCATAAGACGTGTGCTCTACCGACTAAGCTAAGGTGTAAAACTAATTTGTTTATCAATATTTTAACCAGGAGTCTTATTAACTACTTAGAAATGGGGATAAGAAGATAATTTAAGAGGAAGGTCATCAGCAAACGCCTGAAGAGATGATAGGGAATTCACGTGGGTCAAAACCACCCTTCTTTACACCGGACTAGGACTCAAACCAAGTTGAATGAGGGACGGGGCATAGACCTAAAATATTGGCCTAAAGCCCAGTACATTCACTTAGTCTAAAAATTAACTTTACAGAAAGTCATTTAGCTTACATATGCGATTTTTTTTATCCCCCGTGCCTTGCTACCAGTTCGGACTATACGCTTGCACTAACTACACTAAGGGTTTTAGAGGTGATGTTTATATTTATAGGAATTGTAACTGCATTTACGTGAAAGGAAAGTGGAAAACCACTTTGGAAAAACCCCTTTTAGTACGCCCGGCCGGGATTTGAACCTAGCTCTCCTCGTCAACAACAGTCTAGGCTACTGCGAGAGTAGCGCTTTAGACCATGTGGCAACCGAAGCTGGTTGCGAATAGTTGAATGGGTAGTAAGATACAGGTAATAAAAACACTACCAATTTTCTCTGTGTCTTAAGTGAAATAAAACATACTAGCTATGGTTGATATCTCTAGAGGAGATATAGTACCTCCAAGATGGTGCTGTGCCAGTACTCGACTTCACAGGGTACTCTAATATTTCTTGGCGAAAACACAAGTCGTTTGTCAAGAGCTTTAGGAGTTGCATGAAACCTCTTCTCCATTGAACCTTGTTTAAATCTCTGCTATTAAGGGTATGTACAAGCAGGTCCAAAAATAGTTTTTAACATTTTATTTTTTGTTGAGAAATAATTTTTAATTTCCTGATCAACAAACTTTTAATCTTAAATAAACATTTTTGAGGGACAACCTTCCTTAGCATTTCCATTGTATTCGTTGTTATTGGGAGGTACCCGCTTCAGTTGCCGAATGATCTGAGGCGTCACTCTGGTGTAAGATTGGCTGCTGATGATGGGGAGATTGGGGTTCAAATCCCAGTTGGGTCTACTGAGGGTGGTTTTTTCTGAACGGTTTTCCACTCTCCTTCCACGCAAATAAAGGTAGATCACCTCTAAAATGCTTCCTTCCTCTTCCCTAACATTGGAGTAACTATCATACATGCGTATAACCTGAACAGTTAGTAAAACGCGGTGAATAATAAAATAATATTAGGAGGTGAGGGGGTTAAATGGGGAGCTAGCAAAATATACAGGGTGTACCGTGACACGTGGGGCCCACTTGAGGGGGAGAAGAGACACAAACACAATGAAAAAATTAATGAAAACTGTGTCCCATTCGACTCTGTTTACAAGCTATACTCATGTGTGTACTTCAATCATGTGTGTAGCTGCTCCACATTATAGAAAGTGTTCAAAATGGCCACTTTGGCTTGAAGCAACTGCAGTCGCCGTGTCGTAGAATGCCGCGCTCTTTCAAAAATACATTGCATTACTATGCTTGGATTGGCTCCCACATGTTTACGGTAATCCTGTATAAACAATCTTTATATTCTAAACGCAGTCCATTTATAACAAATATTTATATTATGAGTCTGCCTGGAGCTAGATCGTATTTGTATCTTGTGTTTTGGGCGTTAGTTACTAATGGTCGCTTTAATGAATAAAATCAATTTTTAGCATTATTACGTTAAAAATAAGGGTCACTATCGGCTTAATTTAAGGATTAAATCTACTATCATTATGGACACGCGGACTAAACGTCAAGCTCATCTAATCTGGTTTGCTGATGACTGGAAGGTCGGGGAATCGAAGGTTTTTTCTCCTGATTGATTTCCCATTCTACCTCCACATTTACTTTATATTCTGGCCTCTTAATTACTACCCCATTATTGTAGTTAAGAGCGCACATAGCCCGGTCGTATAGCTAGCACGCTTCACGCAAGTCTTGGTATTAATTATAAAATTTTTATAATATAAGTTACATGGTTTGACTCCACAATTTTACAAACCCAAATTCATAATTCAAAACTTTTCTCTATTAAAAATCTCGAATTAAACTTTTGTAAAAATCTAGGAGCATAAGAGAGAATATAATATGATATAAAAATAGAAATAGAAATAACTAAATATTAAATTTTTGTTTTTATAAACTACAAAGCAATTATTATAATGTTTATTCATTCAGTTAAGTGTTAAATCATTGTTCTGGGCTCTGGTTGCTAAATTTGTTCAATAATTATTTGGAACTCGCTTCGGTGGCCTCGTGGTCTAACGCGCTACTCTCGCAGTAGACTAGACTGTCGATGACGGAGATATCGAGGTTAGAATCTCGGTCGGGTGTACTGAGGGTAATTTTTCTAAAAAAATTCTACTTTCCCTCCACGCAAATGTGGGTACACTTCCTATTAATATAACCTTGCTATTACCTAAAACCATTAGCGTAATTAGTACGTAAGCGTATAATCCGAACGCGTAGTCAGACGCAGTGCTAAAAAAAAAAATCGGACTGAATCAACACTAAGCAATATTACAGCTTAAAAAAATATTCAAATCAAATTTGTAAAAAAAAAAATTATTTGAATCGCGAATCTACTAAGGATTTGGGGCTGAGACTAACTAGACTGTGATTAATCTGAACAGCAATAAAACGCAGGATGGTGTAGCAGATGGATGACTGTAACTTGGTAGGTCCGGGTAGCATACCCGATTGGGTGCACTGAGGGTAGTTTTAAATTCAATCTTTTTTTGACACATTTCAATAAAATTCTCCCTTCTAAGCCTGTTCTCATAGTTAGAATGATTCAAGTCCACCTTAGCCACTATAAGCACTAAAGCGCGCCAGTAAATCATTTAAAAAGTTTTCTCAACACCCACAAATGTTTAGAACTATATAAATATCCATTTGTAGTGATGGAGGCTAAGGGTGCTATGTTTGACTATAGAAAGTGCTAGCATTTGTCTAGTACGATATAGGCGCAGTGTAACAGCATTCGATCGCGAGGAAACCAGAAAATGAAAAATTCTCCCCTACCTCAGTACATCCAGTCGAGATTGCATCCCGCTCTTCAAAGTCAAACTTTTCAATCCATCCATCGGTACTTTACCAGTTGTTTGTTTAATTAGAGGTTGATCTGCCTAGGTAAAGTCAAATTAGTATTTAGGAAGTGCAATTTACTACTCTTTTAAAAACAGCTATCTTATAAGTTAAGGTTATTTTTAATACACAAAGACACGCTTTGGTAGTAGAATGGTCTAGGACAGAGGTTCCTAACCCGAGGCTCGCAGTTTTTAAGTTATTTTTTATTTATATTTTCATAGCATAAAAAAATATTAGATATTCACAATTTGCTTGGACATCTTTTTTTTTTCTATAAGGTATTTTCCGACTAAACATATTTTTTTCTTTTATTAAAATGAGATGGGCTATGTAAAATGCCAGAAATGTGTGTTGAGATTTTTAATTTCACCCCTTATGGTAAGGGAGATTAAGGGAGCCGTGGCAAGTTATCACTGGTTTCAGGGGATCTACGATATGGAAAAGTTTGTGAACCACTGGTCTAAGGTGTTACCCTCTCGATAGACTGAGCTGCCGACGACTGGGAGATCAGGATTCTAATCCCAGTAGTGTGTACTGGTTTTTTTCTTAAATTGTTTTCCACTCTCTTTACACGCAAAATCGGGTACACATAATCTAAATTCACCTTTACTCGTTTTTAACGCATTAGCGGAATTAATCTTGTGAGTATAATCCGATTGGGTAGTAAAAAGTGGTGATAAAAAATCCACTTGCGTGAACACATTTCTAAATGTTATTTTCACTAATTTACTGATGTCCAAACATTCACACGCATTAACTCTACTTTCGAATGTTTCTTTCACATTATGTATGATCATTACAACATAAATAAATCTTTTGTCCTAATATAAACGTAGCGATGATCTCATTAAATGCTGTGTGCGTGTTCGAATCGATAGTAATTATAGTAAAGCGTCATTAATCCTGAACGAATATCGATTGTTACATGAATGGACGTGTCACACGTGGTTATATTATATTCTCGTGCGTGTTCATTGGTAAATAAAGATTAAAATAAAATTAGAAGTTTAGCCATGGTATTGAAATAATCTACCGAAGTACTATAAGTATTAACTAAATCATTTATTTTTTTAATATAACTTTTTTTTTTTACTTTCTGTTAAAAAATAAATTTAAAAAGTTTTTTTTTTTTCTAAATTGAAGTGCTTAAGGGTGTTACATGGGGGAGCACTGAAAGCGTTGCAGCTGTTTCGAAATTCTGAATTATTTGTGAAGTGGTTTGATATTTCTTAAAATGGTTTTCAACAAAATTTAGGCTTAAGTTTTGACCAGTTAAAGAGTTTAAACTTTGAGTTTAAAGGTGGTTTTTTTAATGTCTGGTAACTTTTATAAAACTTTAAAAAGACAATACCGCATTTGCTTCAAATTGTTCTGTTGTTACCCTATCAAAACATGACTTTATTTGATAGAGGATGGCTAGTTCTAGGTCTTTATCGCTTTACTTTAATCTCAGAAGTACAAATTTTGGCGTAAAGCTTAGTTGAATTTTCTTTAAAAAATTTGAACTTCAAATTTAAACTTCATAGCTAGATAGGGACCTATTGATATCTTTCACCTACATTTTGGTGAAAAACATATTTAAAAATATAAAACTACTTCTTCAAAAAAATATGGGATTTCCAAACGCATAAAAAGCTCTCCCCGTGTAATACTATAAAGGGGGGAATGTAGAAAACATGAGAAAAGGTAAATGTTTTTGCAGTTTTTGTATTAAAACTTTTTTTAGTCAAAATAAATCAAAATTTCTCGAATATCTGTCAAGGGTGTTCAGACATTTAATGAACACTTTTTATCTTCATTTAAAAAGTTTGTTGGATAATACCACCATACTCATGACAGATATTCAGGAACTGTTGATATCAACACGTGAAGAAAATTAAACTCTCTTACGTTTGTTTCTACTAGAGCAATTTTTTTTTTATTTTGGCCAAAAAATGTTTTGCCATAAAAACTGAAGGAAAAAAACTGGCCTTTTCTCGCGTCCCCTTTCATCCCACCTTAAACGGGACCCCCTAGTAATATTTTGCTATACTGCCTAGATAAACTCTTTTAATAGTAATACAGCAATTAAAATAAACTATTTATCTAACGGTGTTTTTTGTGAGAGCTAATTACTGTTGTATTTTTGGGGTGAACTTTTCCTACATACTGACTTAACTAAACAGAGATTTGAAAGGAATTTTTAAGAAAGAAAACTACAAATATGTTTAAAAAGCTAAAACACATGAAAACACTGGTAATGTATGTTTACATTAAGATGAATGTATTTTAATTTTGGATTTTTTTTTTCAATTTCTAAGCTAAAAAAATTCTTTAATAAATCAAGATGTAGTTGTCTTGTTTAACCAACGAAACATACAACAAAGAATAATCATTAAAATATAACATTTGTATTTAGATTAGCTTCGGGGTCAACTCAGCCTCGTGAGGACAAATTAATGAGGAGCTACGTGAAAGAAAAGTAGTGGCTCCGGTCTAGAAAACTGAAATTAACGGCCGTAGGGCTCGTTGTGCTGACCACGTAATACCTATACCCACAGAAGTTGGCACTGTCTTCGCTAACAGATGGTGACCGCTTGGTCAGTATTGCTCGTTTGCTATAAAAAAAATTTATCTAAAGGTGTTTACGGAGGCATAATGCACCAATTCATACTACTCGTCTGGGCTAGACACGTCTTTTACTTACAAAATAGGATAGAGATTAGTTAAGGTAGAATTTAGGGGAAATATTCCTGCACTTGTATGAAGGGAGCGTAGGACACTATTTATGAAAAACCTACCTTCCCTTTACCAGTAAACCAAACTAGACCATCTTAAAGTTTAATCTACGTGGCCATTGATGCGGGCTATTTGAGGTTATTAGCTACAGGAACCTCACTTATGGTAAAATATAAATCACATGTTCGTCATTTGCTTTTATATCAAGCTAAAGGGTCCAGTCGAGCACTGTTATTTAAAAATAAAAAATTTGTTGCAAAACCATTTGTACATTCTAGATTAAAATACCTGTCGTAAAATAAACACTGTTCGGAACCTTCGTTAATATTTTAGTTACTAACTAACATGAATATATTTATTAAAGTTATTAAGGCTCTAGAAATTAATAATAGAACCTTCAATAAATATATAATTTGCTATAGAGCAATGAAAATATTAGATAAGATCCTCAAAAATGCCTATTTCAGAACACAAGTTTGTTCATCAAGAAAGTACAAATGATTTCCCAACAAACACAATAAAATGTTAAAAAATAGTCCAAAACTTTCTTGAACATCCTTAAAGACTAAATTTTGACTCAACCGGGATTTGAATCATTGATAAGGCTTTGTTTATATTCATGCATAATGCATATATAATAGTGAATAGTGAATAACGTACGGTACACAATTCATATTAAAAAATACAATAGTTTATAATTAAACGTATTTATTAAAGTATTGCTTTAAATCGATTGTTTTTCATTCATGAAATCAGCCTTGCCTCTTTGTTCTCCTACTAGATAATATGTCTAAGAATACTTTCCTTTCCTTAAGGCTTCCCTCGAAAAACAACGTTCCTTAAACTGTATTTTTTGTAACATAAATGTTTCCCAATTTTAGAATACCTGTACTATTATCTCAAATTTGGTTTCGATTTGATTCTGATTTTATTATTGTCCAGAATACCCAATACTCCATAACATAATCAAAACTGTAATATTTCTTCTTTGTTCTCAATAACAATCGTGGTCATTGACGTTAAGGCAAAGAAAAATCGTTAATAAAAATCAAATATAGCTAACACAGGGCATTTCAAACAAGAACGTTGATAAAAATCAAATATAGTTAACACAAGGGCATTTCAAACACGAACAGAAGCTATTTGCCGTGTGCTGTGTATTCTAGAATTTAATGGGCTTTAGTCTCTCCTCACATTTTCATTGGCTAATATATCTCAAGTTACAATATTTATCTTGTACAACTCCATCCATAGCAAAAAAAAAAACTAAAATAAATCAACTTTGTGCATTGTACAGAATTCATTTGTATAGATTATAAACTCCGTCATTGAAAATAATGTATTTTAACTTCTTTCTCATAATGCATGAATATACATCCTAAGGGACCATACATGTATTACGTAACGCACTTGAGGGGGAGGTGGGGTCCATCGTAACGTTACACTGCGTGACATGGAGGATGGGGGTGTGTGTGTGAGGGGGGGGGCTGATACTAGCGTAACGTAACGAAGATGTTTAAAAAATTATTTAGTTACACCTTTCACACTTTTAAAATCGTGTTTTGTTTTGTAAATACAAATAAAACTGCTTAACCAGAAATTGGCATCCTTTATTCAAAATCTTATTTATTTTAAACTTATAAGATCAGACGTGAAAATAGCTAGTCCACTAAAAAAAAAAAAAAGCCCATCCGAAAATGACATGAGGAAAAGGTGCTTTTTTATAGTTGAAACTGGAAGCGTTATATAACTTAAGGGGGTAGTGTTGGGGGTTGCTAAAGTGTTATGGAGCGTGATATTGGGGGAGGGGGGTCAAAAAAGACCTAAAATTGCGTTACGTAATACATGTATGGCCTCTAAGGCATTGGGTCCCAGTCTTTTCCATATCGTGGACCCCCTGAAGCCAATAATTCACGGCGGCCCCACAAGCTCCACCGCCATACGAGGGGAAATTAAAAACCTGAGCACACATTCCTAGTATTTTACGTAACACATTTCATGTTAATAATAATAAAAAAGATATCTAGTCGGACATAATGGGGAAAAAACAGATGTTTAAGAAAATTGTGACTAGCGAATATTTTTATATGATGTGATGATACAAATAAAAATAGCTTAAACAACAAGATTTATTTCACGGACCCAAGTTTGGGAACCTTTGCCCTAAGGTATAGGTCAGAATCAACATCAGAGGCTCGATTTGTAAAAAATGCAATTGTACTAATTATAAACGCATGATAATTAATACTAATTAAACTAGTCATCCTCTTAGTAATCCTGTGTAAAAGATTTTTTTTAACACGTAATATACGTGATGTTTTTGTGTCATTACGTGTTTCCTGCATTTAGCTCAACACGCTATAATCAAGCATGCACACAAAGACAAAGATAAATAAAACCTCGGGAGCTTGTGTCAACAAGAGGGGCCTTCACAATAATGGTGGTCATCCGGAGAGAGTGTCTTTGTGGGGTTGAAACAGCGCTTTGGGCTCCTATTCAACCCTGGAGTCCTCACCATCCTATGAAGAGGCAGAGATACTCTTTAGAAACCAGTTTCAGTTGAAGTGGGGTTCAATTAACTCAACAACTAGGGGAGATAAATACCAATTGTAATTGTAAAGAAAAGTTTAATCGGGTTTAATGTTAGTGATGTACACTTATTTTACCCTGAAATAAAGTAAAGCTACCGTCCATGGTTCCACCATGGTGTAGCTCAGGGTCGGCAACCTACGGCAAGCGGAACGATTTTCATTGGCACGCTGAACGATTTGAATAAAAAATAATATAAAACCTTAATTTTTATTTAAAACAATTTATTTGAGTAATAATTTAATAACAGCGTATTTTATGTTTCAATGATTCAATTGTTTTGTTTCAAAATTTCAAAATAGTGTCTTCAGAACGTAAATTTTGCAAAACACACCTATAACTTTTGTATTTATTTGATTTATCTGATTTAAATTAAAATATTAAATATTCAATAAACAGTAGTTATTTAATGTATTCGATTTAGAAACATATTGTTACATTTACATTTACAAGATCAACTTAAATTTGTTTTCAATAGCTGTACTAGTTAACTAGTATAAAAATATAAATGATTTGAGTGGGCCTAGGTTGATTGGCACGCTCAGCGACTTTGCATATTACCTTGGCACAACACTACTAAAAGGTTGCCGACCCCTGGTGTAGCTTATAAGGGGCCAAAGTGAAATTCGTCAAGGTAAGACTGCTAGCTTTCAGTATGAACGGAGTATAGAAACTTTCTTGAATTGGAAAGGCTTTTATTTTATTTTCGCATCTCACTACCCGTCCGGACAAAACGTAATTTAATTGCTTTAAATAAGGTCGTGGAAAGTGAACTGAAAGGTAATTTATCCGCATTTACGGGGAGATAGAGTGGGAAACCATTTAGGAAAAACCACCCTCACTGCACCCAATTGAGATTTGAACCCTGACCTCCCCATCATACAAACTTCACTATGAGTCTGCCATTTAGCTCGTGTGCTTACAGCTATGGGTCGGAAAGTAAGTTTTAGTAATATTGTAACTAGCACCTTGGAACTATTGAATATGAGGTGAATCAGCCCCTGTCTTATTAGGCACCACTTGATGTTCCCATCAGAGTTCAAACACAAATAGTGTCTTACAATCCTACCACAAAGTTGGTGGCATTGTGGGAACATCAATAATAACAATCTTGAAATTATGCCGAAAGATTGATGCCACGAAGAACTAATCTTACTGTCTTGAAAATGCCACAAGGTTTGGGGTATTAAGGAAGCCTACTATTACTACTAAGATTACTATTCACTATAGTGTAACCTGTAAGTTTTGTAGTGAAGTAATAATAATATTAACTTTCAGGGTAGATGGAGTGTACAGAATATGTTGTACAGAGTATATGTTTCCAAATGCTAAGATTTAACATAATTCTCTCTTTAGAATCTTCATAGCGATTCCTTAAAAAAGATCGCCTCTGTGATCTAGAGGTTGAAGTTCCTGGCTACAGATCCAGAGGTCCCGGGTTAGTTACCCGGCGCTTCCATATTTTCTGTGAAGCAGTGTGTCTGTATAACAAGGTCAAACTCAGCCTCGTGAGGACAAATGAGGAGCTACTTGAGTAAAGAAGTAGTGGCTCCGTTTTAGAAAACTGAGATTAACGGCCGGAGGTCTCGCTGTGCTGATCATATGAAACCCACTATCCGCAAATGTTGGTACTATCTTAGCTAACATGTGGTGGCAGCTCTGTAGTTATGGATCGCTTGCGGGCTGATGTCATAGAGTTTTTTTTTTTGTTTTCTCCCTTTAAAAAAATTACCATAAAAATTATCAAATTTTCCGTGGCACCTACCCACCCAAAACTGGTAACACTTAAACCCGCTATCTACCAAACTTAAATAATACAAAAGCACAACATGTGTTGAAACGTTCTACCACAAAGCAATAGAAATTTCCTCGTTCCCGAGCGAACTCAATCTTCTCTTTAAAAGTTCAAATACCCGCTTCAAAAACTTTGATATACTTTAAAACCCATTAAAACTTGGGGCTACTTAGTTCTAAAACGTAATATTCACGGTGGATGCAGACTACTCAATTTGTTGTGAGGGCTAATTAATTTGTGTGTATAATCCCAGCAACTCACTTTGCTAGAGTTGAGTTTTAAGTGTACTAGGTAACGTTAAAAAACAACACAAGAGTCTGCGCACGCGAACTTTAATCACGTTTTATTGAGCTACAATTCAATTTTAAGTATTAAAAAATTGTTTTGTTCAATATATATTGCCACAATATTGTATTTTGTGATTTGCACAGCTCATTGTATGGAATAGCTTGTATGTGCGAGTACCTTCTAAGAAATAGAACACGTCATATATCGGCCATTTTTACTGTACAACTTCTAAGTTTAAAACATAACTTTTTCTGCTAGATGCTTACTTTTTAATGAATTATTGTGTTTTTTAACAGCCAAATGCTTTGTAAAAACAAATACAAACTAAAATTATAGGCGATTGCACTCCAAGTATAAAAATGTTCGAATGTTTAAAAGAAAAGAAAAATACAATTTTGAAAATAGTCCTTTGTTAATAATTATAGCTTTCATGGATGATTATGTTAATATTTTTTAGTAAATATCATGTACAGTATAATAATAATAATAATAATAATAATAACCAGTTCCTATATCTAGCCAAAATGGGTGAGTTTTAAACGAAAATCAAAGTTGACAAAATCTTGAAGCTCAGAAGACCTAAGAAGCTTAAATTTTGCAGACAGGTAGCCCATAACCCAAAAGGATGCAGGAATATTTGGCGACAGAAAATTCCCAAAAGTAGGGAGGGGCTCCAGGAAAACAATGTTGAAATAGGCCTATTCTTGAAGCCCAGTAGACCTAGGAAGCTGAAATTTTTTAGGTATATAGTCCTTAACCCAAAAGGATGCAAAATATATCTGGTGACCAAAAATTTCTATTGGATCCTCTAAAATGGGGGAGGTTTTTTTTAAATAAAGAACCAAAGTTGAAATATTCTCGAGGCTCAAAAGAGCTCTGAAGCTGAGATTTTGCAGGCAGGTAACCCCTATTCTAAAAGGGTGCAGGAATATTTGGTGACCTAAAATTCACATGGGGACCCCCAAAAAACTAGAAAGTGTAAGCAAAAATGTTGTTTATAGTGAAATCTTCAATCGAGGAACGGTTTCACACTTTAATTAGAGTAAATATTTGATTTACTATTGAGTCTTTGGTTAAAACTTGCTTTCCAGATTTTGAGAATCACTAAAACTTATCCCCATTCGCAATCATTGTTCAACAATGTCAATGGCACCGCAATACACGACCAGAAATTAAGCAGTTAATTTTTAAACGGGACTATGCTAGTTTAAAATTTTTATTAAATGATTTTAAGGTCGTGTATAAAATTTGTACAAAAAATGGTGTAATGTGTTAATTATTGTGGCTTTAACGAAGCAAAATGCTCTACATGGACTGTCGAGGCATTTCTAAACTGTTAACACCAAACTAATGTGAAGTGCCAATGCACACTAGTTAATAAGTTTTAAGTTTATTTAATGGCCTAATCTATGAGGTAAGGATGATGATCGTCCTCCCCTTCACTCAAACTAAAACTAAACTCAAAACTGCTTTTAGTGTCTTGTCAACCATCATAAAATACCAACGTTTCCATAAAAGGGTTATTTTTGAGGCAGTTATCTTTGTTCCTTAAGTAAGGGATGAAGGGAACGCAAGTTAAGGTCTTTATTTTATTAGCATAAAACTTTTACGGTCATAAACAATTAAATATTTCTACAGTAGATTGTGGAATCTAAACAGGAACTTCTCTCTTAATTTAAAAAATTTATGTTCATATGCCACTATGCTCATGACAGATATTCAAAAACTGTTAAGATTACAATGTGTATAGGATTAAATTAAACATATCTACAGAAAAACTATTTTTTTATTTGGCCAAAATATATTTTTGTTACAATAACTACAAAAATATTGACCTCTAATAAAATTCCCTTCCACCCAACCTCAATAAGATTCAATTGCTGACTCTGTTTAACTGATCCATATTCTGTATATGACTTGGATTGCATCCTAAAAAAAAAATTCCTTAATCCCTTTTTATGCTTGGAAAGGGAATGTGAGAAATATGAATTAAAACATACTCTTATTAATATGTCTCTGGTATAATTACTAAGCCAGTGAATAAAGTTCCCTTACGACCTACTGATAAATAGCAATGACGTTTTGGTCAGCCCAGGCCACAGACATGGTCTACGACCGTACACTCAGCCTTACAGGAGATTTGCTGCGCTCCTTGAACCTGGTTGAATCCTTGGGCACTGGGAGTGCTAGTTGCAGTTCTCTGTGATAACAGTACTTTCAAGTGAAACAACTAGCTTTCAAATTGTTCGTTGTAAATGTGTGGGGATCAGCAATCCCCCCAACCTCATTTCACCCACATACCCCCTTTCAATGAACATACATTTTCAGACAAGTAACAAGTCGACCGTATTGGTAGATTGCTTACTACTAAAACTTTGCAAACATTCGCCGGAATGAAATAAATGGTACGGGACTCCGCACGGACTTTCTCGCTCTATTGCTTAAAAATTGAGATATTTACTCATAACTCGTAATATATGTGAAAAGAAATAATATACACTATCAAGCCCAAGTATAAATTGCACTATACTTATGTAAAACATTCTATGAGTCCCGGTTTTAAATTTTATCATTTAATTTTTAAATAATTAATGTCCTCGTTTGTATATTTGGACCAATAAAAAAATTGATATTGAGCCCACAAGGGCCGACACTTCGTATTAAAATTTCGACTTCCGGATAACATTTTCGACATTTTATTAGGTGCTGCACATCTTCAGGTCATCGCATTGCTATTAAATTCCTCATTTATAAATTTTGACCAATAAAAATGTAAATATTGACTATTGAGTCTAAAATAGAAATATATCATTGTTGTACAAACATTTCTCCTAAGAGGTTTAACGAAAAATAACATAAATTGAACTATTTATAAAATGCCTGCTTGATAGTGATGTTGTAACTTGAGACTGTGCGTAAAGATCCCCGCGTTGAAGGACTCGAGCTCTCCCATTGAACGCAGCCATTTTGATCTGGAGGCTGTGGGTCTGGTGTATACCTTGTGTGTGTCACAGGCCTTTGGGTAGAACCTTGCGCGAATATCCGAAATAACATTTGTTCTGTATCCGCAAGGCCTCAATCTGCAACTTTGTTCGCATTCATGAACTTCTAATCACACATCTGTGATTATTGTAATATCTCATAATCGTATCTACAACCTAGGGTAGTAAGAAAATAATAGTTTAAATATTTAAAATTAAATCCATAAAATTAATAATCGTATAATTATGTTATTCGATTATTCGAACATGTGGTATGAATTATAATTAATGCTGATTGTTTAGTTCAACTGATTAATAAAACAAGTGCTGATGGTTTTTTCTGCTGGTTGTTTTTGTTTTTGCAATGCTTTTATAAAACAATAAAATGAAAACTAGTTTGATGTAACTTATCCGCAGTTTGCACTTATACCCCATTTTTAACCCCTTGCTAATATTATCACTGATGCTCCAGGGCTGTATCCATACATGTACAGTCAACTCTGGTTATAATGAACCTCTACGGACTCATATATGTTGTTCACTATGTCTGAAGTTCACTAAAACTGATTTTTTTAAATCTGAAAATAGTGGGCTAGTGACAAACAAAATAAGAATTCAAATAGCCTACAATCGCTCTTTATTGAAATCTATAAATTAATCTTAATAAATCGATTACATTCTGTTGATTACTGTATACTGTTTTAGTTAATATTTTTTCCAGATCCTTCTCTAGAGTTTGTGCTTTTTCCACACTTGATTCCACACTCCATGCATTCAAAAAACTAAGCCAATTAGAAAATTCTTTTTTTTTTTTTGTTTCATATACCCTCCCAAAAAAAAGGGATTAGTGACAACAGTTACTAAATAGGCACGGACTGTCATTCACTTTCCTGTGACTCCTGTCTTATTAATACAACTCAGAAGACTGTCTTCCTTTAGTTGTCGCAGACAAAGGTATTACAACTTAAGCCAGATCAATGAGTACAGACCCGCCTCCATGGCGTAGTTGGCTAACGCGCCAGTCGTGTTGAGCCAGACCACTGAGGACGGGGAGATCGAGGTTCGAATCTCGGTCGGGTGAACTGGGATGGTTTTTCCTAAATGGTTTTCCACTCTCCCTCCACGCAAATGCGGGTTCACTTCCTCTAAATTCAACCTTCCCAATTCCTAATCCATTAGTGTAATTAGTACTTAAGCGTATAACCCGAACGGGTAGTAAGACGCGGTGCTAAAAAAAAAATTAGTACAGTGACTCCTTAAACTCAACCCTCCCCTTCCCCATTCCGTACTAATTTCAGTCAAGCTTTGTGTTACTTAAACAAGAACTCAGGTCGAGAATCGATGTCTTCAAGTTTAAACAATCAAAAAGTCATGTTTTTAAAGAATTATGATGTTAAAATTACATTTATTATTGAAAGTTTCAATTTTTCTCTTAACTTAAACCGAAGTTGAGGGTTCATTATAAACAATTTTTTAACACACATTGAAATGTTTGTGGGTTGGGTCCAATGAATTAAGTTCACTGTAACCGAATGTTCACTACACCCGAGTTCACTAAAACCAGAGTTGACTGTATTTGTGGGGGTGTTCTTCCTGTTGTGGATTGTAGGAAAGTACCCAACAGGAGATGGCAAGATTTTTTTTTTCCAAGACATTTTTTCTTAAAACAATTACACGTTTTTTTAGTTTGATTAGTGTTACAGCTACTATTAATTTTATGACTTTAATAGGATTCTCGTTAAAACATTGAGGAGTAAAACAAAAAAGTACATCATCAACAATACTATAGGGAAAGGGGGTGATCAACCTTACCCCCTCTCTGCCCCCCTAACCCCCGTAAAGGCCAATGCTCTACTGACTGGATCAACATGAGAGCCTTCCAGGATTAAGTGCGTGTCCATCTTATCAGTTAAATATATTGTGCTTGTTTCTACAAAAAATGAAGGCTATGTGAACATAATATAGTGTGGTTTGGTATGTTTGAATATAAATTTATTCTTTATTCCAATGTGATGTTTTATTTCTCCTCATAACTTGAATGAATATTTCTCGATTCCACATCAGCTTTATGACGTACTCAAGTTGTGTCTTATATCGACCTGACTTATTTCTATTGAATGACGGAGAGGGGAAAAAAAGGATGAAGGGATGCTTCGGCGATGAGAGGAGGCTGAGCACGAACTACTTCCCAAGTTTGTACGGACCGACGGGTATTCATCCGAACCGTTTTGAAATGCTAATATGTTTCTTTGCATTTCTTTGCACGCTGCTCTTCGATCTCGCCATGTGAAGCAAGTAAGAACAGTGTTTTAAAAAACCACCATGTTAAAACCAAACATAAAACAAACACCATTGCACATGATTTGTAAGTCCTCACTACGGTAATATTTGGATTTAATATGCACCACTGTCATTTATTTTACTTTTGATGTATCTCTTGTAAAGCCTACTGTTTTTATTTTTCCTTTTGACTGTACCACTAATTGTATGTACTGTGTTTTTGTTTGTCACCTTCTCTGACGCCAACGCGGTGTCTTCTTCATCACTTGTGGTTTTCTGGAGAGCAGGAGTAAGTTCTGCTTTTGATGACAGCCAGAATCTTCCCTCTCTTCCTTTCACACTTTCTCACTTGTTCGAGGACTCTCTTTCTCTAACTCTGTCTCTCTATAGAATATATCCTAGTTACACTTAGATCGTGACGCTGTGAGCACTCCTTCATCTTCTGCGGCACCTTCCACTTATATTTCCCCCTGGAGGTTGGGCTGTGTACTACTTAATGTTTTATCTACGTGCATGATTATTCTGATTTAAGCTTGGGCACTTTTCTTTTACTTTAAAGTTCTAAGTTACTTGCCTGAAGTTTGTATAATTCTAATCTAGCTATGGCATGTAATCCTTGCATGCTAACGTCAATATTTGCCCCTTCATTTTATCAATTTATGGTAAAGAAAGAAGGTAAGGAGTTTAAATGTTATAATATGCATGTATTATGCTATCTATTTTTAACTTGGCTTAAGTTGGGTTGGCTAAGACGTGTCCAAAGAGTGATATTCAAATATGGATGCAAAAAAAAAATATTGTGTTATTGTAAATTTAGTATTCGATCTTCATCTTAACATATATGTTTAAAACTTCAAGCCTCCTAAATTGTATTAGAAATAATCAAGTACTTCCTAACTCATACAAATGGGAGAAGACTATTCTAGCAAATTTATTTTACGATCCGTTATTTGGTTTACCTCATTTAGTTCAAATATTCTCATTGGTCCTTCTTGTACTGAGCCTATATATATATATATATTATATATATATATATGACATATTGTAATAGTGTGTCATACTTCTGTGCTGGGGGTCCGGGGTTCAATCTTCGGTCCCGGCACAGATTTATCCGATTGCCAAACCCTTCCTTCACCTATGACAAGACGTGTATTAATCACAACTTGTGAATGTGTGGAATGCCAGGCCTCCACCGTGGTTCGGATCCCACGTTAAACTGTAGGTCCTCCATTTCATCTCACAATCACCCTACCATTACACATTAGCGTAAGTGCGTACAACCCGTACTGGTAGTAAGACGCGGTGCTAGTAATAATAATAATAATAATAATAATAATAGTGTTGAAAAGATGTCATGTATGGGGCATATTACAGAGGTAATATTCCTCCTCGTACACTATAACCTTTTCACTGGCGCACAAAACGTCATTTAAAATTCTGGGCATGTTTATGGCGATAAAAAGAGGGTTGAGAATGTTATCTATTTTGCATTAAATGTTTATGGCACTTAACTCTATAAAACTCCTGAAAAGCTTCGAGCTCTTTTCTTTATATAGCCGATTAAATTTTACGCAGTGCATTGAAGGTTTATTGTGCCCATTCCCTGATGGAGAAGACTGATAATACGAGGGTGGAAGGGGGTTGTTAGTTCCCCATGAATACCTCGAGTAAGTGCGAGTTGTAAACCGAGGTTGGAAAAGGTTTGGGTAATAGCTTCTCTTGTGTTAACCTCTAGACTCACGGTAATCCGATTACTGGAAGGATGCTCCAACTCCCTGCTCAAGAAACAGGGCACGTTGAGATCAGTCAACACACTCCGTATCCTTACTGTCCTTAATGCTCCTAAGTGTCCTTAAGCTATTTCAATCTTATTCACACACTCGGTTAATTGCGTGATATCTTGTTTTATTGAAGGTTCGATCTCTTACGAAGCCAGGACAATACAGGTTATAAAACACAGACTGGGTAAGGGCCCTAATATAGTAGTACAGACTAGAACTTAACGTACGTACTGGATAAGAACCTAACGGATACGTAGCAGAGACTAAGAACCTAACGGATACGTAGCAGAGACTAAGATCCCTCCCTCCCTACTAATACTAAGTATAGATTAGGGACTCAACAAATAACTGTTATAGATAAGGACCTTTATTATTATTATTATTATTATTATTATTATTATCACCGCGTCTTACTACCCGTTCGGTTCACACGCACTTACACTAATGTGTAATGGTAGGTGATTGTGAATGAAATGGAGGAACCTACAGTTTAACCTGGAATCCAAACCACGGTGGAGGCCTGGCATTCCACACATTCACAAGTTGTGATTAATACACGTCTTGTCAGAGGAAAAGGAAGGGTTTGGCAATCAGATAAATCTGTGCCGGGACCGAGGATTGAGCCCCGACCCCCAATACAGAAGTCTAAAATACTTTACAGAAGATACCGAGTATTGAGACAAAATGTTAGAAGCACTCTCGCTCAACCTGTCGGTTTTCTTAATGCGGTCACCTCGGAAAGACGATGAGTATGCTTTATTGTAAGTTCCCTTACTCCGGGGACTTGGGTTTGATTCTAGACATTTTATTGTTAAGATATTTGATTGAAAACATAAACTTGGTCATGATCGTACGTTTAACACGAAGCAACGACTTAATCTATGGTGGTGGAGATGAGGAAGGCAATTAAGCGGAAAAGTATCAGAATTCGTCTTGAGGAAGAGTGAAAGAACCACGGTGATAAAACAATTCCTAATACGTTCAACCGGGATTTGGACCAATTTGAGTTTCTGTTGGTTCAGATTAGAGAGTTCTAACCACTACTACTGGTTGGGTTGTGTAAGTTACCGCTTAGCCACGAGATGATTTTCCTGAAAAGTCAATACTTTTTGCGAAATTCGGATTCCTTTTTTTTTTGTGTCTGACTAATTTTAATTCATTTGTGAAATTTGATTTATTGTATTGATGGTATAATAAGAATTCAATTATTACACACTTTGATTTATTCAAACATTATAATAATTTTAAAAGATTAAGATTAATGCCTAGTAATACATTTATTTAATATATAATAATTAATTTAAATATATTTTATTACAAAATAAATTGAAAGAAATACCGTACAAAGCCTTCTCATTTAGTATATTGTAATAAGGAAAACATTTGGTAAACGCCGGTTAGTAGTAAACTACTTTTAAATATATAGACTATATATAGTCTATATATTAAATTATGAGATTAATTAACTGATATATTGATATATATGTCAGTTAATTAATCTCATTTATTTATTTTTTCAGAAAAAGATTTTTTTTATCAAATGTGCACTTTGAACGAAACCGTTAGAGCCATTTCCAAATTTTAAAAGTCAGTTATCAATAAATACCCTTAATTCAAATTTTTCTATTAAAATTCCGGTTATTACAGGTACAAATATTTTATCATGTTGGATCAATTTTAGAAATATTTAAAATGTTCAAAAATCATTCATTTGTAGGCCTAAATAGGTATTCATTTTATGGCAAGAATTAAAACATGGTGGCTACAGACAGGGAGAACTTGGCAAAGTCAGGGACTTCTTTGATGTCAGGGAAAACAGATAAATGCCAGGAAATTCAAATTTAATCAAAAATAAGGAAAAGTCAAGTAATTTAAATACATGACTGATTCTGCAGCTAAAAATTTAAACAGAAGTGATAATTTTTGTTTCTCGATGTTAACAAAATGCATTGCCTACCTATTTCAACATGAGATGGCTGTACAGTGTTTGTTTTATAACATATTTACACATGGACACAAATAATATCTAATTAAATATTAGAAAAGCAACAAGAACTTATAGTAATATTGGTAGCTTAGGATTTTTCGAAAATATGTTATTAATGTAATAAACGAGAAAATTCCCATCAACCAAGAAAAACCGTAAAACGGTGAGGCGTGGAAATTTTTTAAATGCTCTCTGGAAAAGTCAGGGAATTTTATGATAAAAGTTTTGTAGACCCTCTAAAATCACGATTTACTCTTGAGGTATAAATATAAAGTTTAGGCGAAATCTATCAAATTGTTTTGGTTGTAGGCCCAGGTACAGGTAGACAGAATGATTGTAAGACGCACTTTTTTTTCTATATTTCGGGTGCACATAAAATGTTTATCATTATTTCGAGGTCAAAAATGTTCACGATTACAATAATTTCTCCAAATGATAAAAATAACATTTTCCAAGTACGTTGACAATATCCAAAAGTCACAGTTAAGAAGGAGCTTTACAGTTGAAGGGGCAGCCCGCAACCTGCATTTCACCCATTTACCCAAAGGTTATTCTTATTCTGATGATATCTCAACTATCATGAATGATAATAAAATATTTATTGTGTCAAATTTAAGGTATCAATATGCAAAACGATAATGCCAGACTCAAAATTTAATAAAACCATGGAATAATTAGATAAAAAATTAGATATAAATGATTAAATGTATTTAAGCTTCAAACTATTAATTGAGATAAAAATTAAATTTTTTAACTAGGCATTTATTTTCGCAACTAGTTTACGCTTGCAACAGTACAATTATAATTGGGTGTTTATATATGAAAAAACTGAATAAACCCAAAAATACCATTTTCAGGCCTTTTCGATTTAATATTACATTGGAGATAGGTCACTTTACCTCCATTCTTTTCTTGTCAAAAGCCCATTAAGTACGCTTGGCTGGTTACAGAAGCGAAGAAGGGGGAGGGCTCGGTTATCTTTCAATACTCTTCTAAGACCTGAAAAGTTTCTAACAAGCCAGCACCAACACAAAGTTCGTCAGGTGCTAGTGCTGTATTGGTTGGAATGGGTAGTACTATAATTTGTTGCGATTTTTTTTTTTCAAAATGGTGAAAAAGAATGGGAGAAACCATCCTTCTGATCACAAAAAAACAGAGAGGTTTGAATTTTAAAAAGTGTCGAGTAACTCAAAAGATAATGTCAGTAGAGGAGGGAAAATTAGAGAAAATACACAAGCAAATAATTTCTAAGAAAATTAAAAACAATTAAGAATGGCCCTTACAATTTACACCACTTATCACGTGGTAAAAAGTGTCAGTCTCCTCTTGGCTGGCTTGCCGTTAACAGAGAGGATGGGTTTTGAATTCCAGCGGTTGTATTGAGGTAGCTAGTCATAAATGATTTTCCTCTCTTCCCCTACAAAAATTCAAGTATAATTTCTCTAAAGTCTATCTTTCTCATCCCTATTCTATTAGTGTACATGTGCGGGTATTCCGAAAGGATAGTAATAAGCATTGTTTGTAAATGATATCTGCCCTAACTGAACTATATTGAGGGTCAAACCAAGTCATATTTCTTCCTAGGAGTGGAAACACACATGCAACAATCCTACAGGTTTATAAAAAAAATTAAATTATCTAGCATTCTAATCTATACCATCTAGTAATTCCTTGATATTTGGATATTTCCATTTTAAAAAAAACCACTCAAATGACGTTATTTAAAAAAATTAAACTATCTTAAAGTAAATTTGAACATATTATACTTTAAAATTTAATAATGTCACATAAAATTTTTGTTTTTTATTTAAGTTGCTTAGGCAACATAGTTTTTACCCATTTCCTTATCATATGATATTCACCCAAATACTCTTTATATTTATTTTATTTATTAACACCGGGTATGACTACCCATTTAGGTTGTACGCATATGTACTAATTACTCTGTTGGGTCAAGGATGAGGATGGTTATTATTTGAGGAAGTGTACCCACATTTTGGTAGAGAGCCATTTATGAAATAAAATTTATATTTATCTGTTTCTTTCACAAATGGCGTGGTTATAATTTAGGAAAGGTAGTATTTAAAGGAAGGGTACTAGCATTTGGAAGGAGGGAGAGTGTGTGGGATACAATGTCAGATACCCACACTTGCTAAATCAGACTAGGATTCGAGTACTGACATTCCTGATACAGTCGACTCAACATAGGAAGAGTGGTAAATGACAGCTAGCAGTAGTTTTTTAATTCAGTAATTCCAAGGGAAGTATTAATTGGAAGCGTTTGATAAAACTACTTTATCATCAATTATTAAGCAAATAATAAATATTTACACATAGGGGTTAAATAATATGAGGGACTTTCAATCAATGTTTGCACAAAAATAAAACTTCTGCTAGATGTCAGTTACCACCACTCACTCCTAGGGTGAAAAGACTACTGTACCTCTGAGATATAGCTCAGGCAAGATGGAACCGACACCTTTGTCCTCCTGATCATTAGTATGCTTTGACTGTGTACATTGTATGTTCCAAGTTTGAGGTATTTCGTAACCGGTGTATGATCTATAATGTGAATTATACTATATTACATTTTATCGAATCTTATATAATCCAAGATAATTTTTAGTTACTATGATTAATAGTAATAACCATTCACATTTGTTTTTAAACCAATCATTTCATGGACTCGGAAAATAATACATCAATGATCGTAATTAATATGAAATCAGTAAAAATATATCTGATTCAACCTCAGATAAAACAATGAACAACAATAATTATTTATTCTTAATTTATAATATTAGATATGCTAATATTTTAGGTGGAAAAGTCATATGCTCTAATGAAAATGGTGGCCAAAGTTTAAAAAAAAATTTAAGATCCAAATCTTCTCAATTTATATTAATATACAACATAACATTAAAAAAAAGTTTAATTTCTTAGAGGTTTCGGTTGTAGTATGAAATTCTCAATGTAAACTAAAGCGCTCCGCCGAGTTTTGTAGGAATTATTGTCTGAGACAATCCTATCAAGAATTATACTATATAGTGGTATGTAGTAATAAAAAAGGCCTTCTAGATGTCATTCCTCCAAAAATCATTGGATACTAGAATCAAGTTTTCATAAGAAGGCACTATAAAAATTAATAGATCTACTTTCATGTATGCATCCGTTAGCTCACGTGACCTATAGCTGTCAATTTTAATAGATATTATCAATACTTATTAAATAACCCTAATGATAGTTTATAATACAATATTTGTTAATTTTGGTTGCAAAAATAATGTGAGTGGCAAGGGATGGTGAAATAATACAATGTAAAATAGACTGGATTAGGTTTAAAATTGTTATTTTAGTCCTGAAATTATTAAATAAATATAAATAATCATAACACACAATATTATTTTTTGTATTAGGCCATAATGTTAATCAATGAATTAAAGGTTCCAGAACGTTCAACTTTACAAGTCAAGACACAACCACAATAGATTGTACTCGTACCTATGCCAAAAGCCTGAATTTGAAATTAAAAACAACACAGTAAATATTATCCACGTGAGGTCTAATACATCAGTCTTGGTTTGAATTGGTCAGCGTTAACAAAGAGGTCAAGGTTCAAAACCTAGCCAGTTGCGCTGGGAATAATTATCATCCTGCAAATTTTACTGTTATATTTCCATAAACTTCTCACCTCATCCCTGTTACAATGCACTCAAACTACCCTAATCCAATTCGGTCATCGAAAGGTCTAGGGGTAACAATATACTAGAGTGTCAATGACGGAGAGAACGGGTCTCGAATCCCTGAATGGATATACTGAGGGTGTATTTTCTCAAGTAGTTTCCAACTTTCCTTTAGCGCAAATGCTGGTCACTTCATCCATATTCAACCTTCCTCATAACTAACACACTAGCGTAATTAGTACATAATGTATATAACCCGGGCGGATAGTAAGACCTTGTGCTAAACAAAAATCTAAATAAAATGTAATATAAAGTCTGTTCAGCGTAGGAATTGTCTTCTGAAAGACCTTTTTCCCTACCAGAAAGCTATTATATAGTAGGATTTTGGTAGGAAAAAAGACCTTTAAGAGAGTTATTCCTACCGTGAATTGAGTATACATTTTAAAGTGTACAAAACACCTAGATAACACCCTCTCAGGTTATCCGAATTTAATATCGCTAGTTGAGTAGCTGGAGATAAAGGTGATATTTAAATTAAATGTACTTACATTTGCGTGGAGGGAAAGTGGGAAACAATTTAGGAAATACTCTCATTGCATCTATCTGGAATTCTAACCTTGACCTCACTGTCCACTGTCACCAGAAAACCAGAACCCTATATTTAGTCCACATGCCTATTGATCGGAGTATAAATTATATATATATGGTACATTTAAAGTGACTCGACCAAACAGGCTGTTTTTGGTCCAATATGATCAATTATTTTGATCAAATAAAAGATGTCTCTTGTCTAAACTAAATTTGTTTCATCAATTCAATAGTGGTTACAATTCAAGTGTTAACGGCTATTTTTGCTATGTTTAGGCGTTCATAGGAAAAAGCTACTAATTTATAGGAGCAAACTGTTTGTTAAAAAAAAATTGTGTGCAATGAATATTAAAATGTAACCATTAGATTTTATGGATTTTTGAGTTCAAAAAGTTTCGAACTATTGAGTACAAATTTGGAAGAAAAAACACAAAAATATGGTTGTTCATTCAATTTTAGCAGAATTTTACTTTTGGTAAAGTATCAAACTGGAATGTAAACATGTCAAAGTGAACCTGTCACTTGAAATATTAAACAAAAAAAATATATATATTTTTAATTAATTAATTATAAATAATATGCTACTTTAATAGTGCGTTTAGAATTATTTGTACTTTCTAAACAAACATGTGTGTTTGTGGTTAGTTTTGGATGTTATTTAAATGCATAACTCGCCTCGGTGGCGTAGTTGGCTAACGCGCTAGTCGTGTTGAGCTCGGCCGCTGAGGACGGGGAGATCGAGGTTCGAATCTCGGTCGGGTGAACTGGGGGTGGTTTTTCCTAAATGGTTTTCCACTCTCCCTCCACGCAAATGCGGGTTCACTTCCTCTAAATTCAACCTTCCCAATTCCTAATCCATTAGTGTAATTAGTACTTAAGCATATAACCCGAACGGGTAGTAAGACGTGGTGCTAAATATTATTATTATTATTATTATTATTTAAATGCATAGCAAAATGTATCAAATAAAAATGTATTATTCATGTTTGTTACATTAAATTCAATACTTTAATGAATAAATGCATCACTAGTTCCGTAACCACGCCAATTATTTTTTTATTTTTTGATAGCAACCTATTGTCATTACATTATATTAAATATGGATTATATTTGGAGAAATTTAAATGAATGAATATCTAAAATAAATATTACTCTTTTCTTTTACGGGAAGTTGACAAGTAGGTAGAACTACTATCCTCAAGAAAAGGAAATATATTTCAGGTATTTCCGCGAAACTAATAAGCTGTAGCTCAATGCCAAAGTTCAACATTTCCACCCAACTCATTCACCCTCTTTCTTTTCAGTTGTCCACAAACCTAGGGTGTCCGAAACCTTTCAAGGCAGAAACTACCTAACCACCATTTACAAGTTGCCTTTAAATTTGAAGGTCATTTCAATGTTATTTGCAAGTAAACCTCATTCTTAAAACCTATCAGTCAGTCAAGTAGAAAGTGTTTATCTCTTTCAACCTTGAAGGAGTTTGATATCACTCTTGGACGTTGAAGCCTGCGCTATACAATCTTATCATTTACCTTGCCCGCTCTCAACTCATCTCTGTTGGAGCTCTCTCCTTCTCTCCTTGCGTGACGTCACGAGCTGATGACGTCAAGTGTCTAAGTCTGGGTCATGGTTGAATGTGTGTGGAATGTCTCTTTGCATGAGCCGCACTTCAACCGGGATGGAATATGGTTTGATCAAGGTTTTTGGGGAGTGGCTTTCTTTCTAATGGACCAGTATTTTTTCAAACTAGGGTCTGCTGACACATAGTGGTCCACGGAGTGTTCAAAATATTTGTTTTTAAATATGTATATATATTAATGATATAAGCTTAATATCATTAACTTCTTTTACTATTAGTTTACTAAAAATTTAATATTATTCTTACAAATAGTAGTGAAATTAATTTTTAAAATCCGCCATGGACATTGCGTAATTTGATCAGGTATTTTTCTCTTCATTAAACAAGTTTCTGGCCAAATGCCGTGATGTTTATAACAAATTTAATAATGTGGAGGTTAATATATGTAGAAAATTAAACTAAATTTAACAATATTTTATTAGTTTGGCAAAGACAGTTTTTTTTCATTAAAAAAAAGCAAAAATATGGACCTTTCCTCGAATTTCCTTCCACTCCAACTTAAATCAAAAACATGTATATTTTTAATATTATTATTGGATATAAACCCTATGAAAGTTTTTGAAGTGGATAATCTTTTGCCTTAATTTGAAAAAACGCTGGTAAACTTGAAGTGTGATTTGAACAAATGCTATTATATTTGAATATCTCTTTATAGAACTTATTATTTACATCTTGTTAAAATTGTCTTCAAACTTTACTAAATAATAAATGGTATAAATGATTTGGTATGTTAATTTGATGAAATACCTATAAAATCGTTGTAAATGGTTTTAAATATAGTAAGAGTCTCTTTTACCTCAATATTTAAAAAGTTAATTAAGTATTATACTACAGATGTAATCTAAAATAATGTATCAATCTGTGTAAATTCTTGCATGAATTGAGTGTTTGACTCAGGGGTTCCCAAGGTATGGCCCACGGGCCAGCTAAGACCTTCCAAACCTATTGTGTGACCGCAAATATTTTTATTATATATTTTAGTTTTGAAAAATTCAAAAATAAACTGTGGATATTTAGAAAGAATTCTAAGTACTATATAACATCTTGTGCTCAGCTAACAATAATTTTATTTATCTAGCTACAAGTCATTGATTTAATATGGAAATGTCAAAATAAATGTTTTATCATCTATTTTTACTCCACGCCTGAGTTTTACGCATTATAGTTTCCCTAATTGAGTAGGTACGAGGAACGTAGGATTTAAAGTTAATATTTCAGTATTTGCCTGGAGGGAAAGTGGGAAACCATTTAAGGAAAAATCACTCTCTGTACATCTCCCTAGATGGTAGAACCAGAGTAAAATGAGTCTGAAATGTATTCTACGTGCCCGTCGGCGTGGATTATAACTAAATTAAAATATATTAGAACTTTGTGATTGATTTAAAGCTATTAACATAGGGTTTACCCAATTAAAAATGTATATTCAATATATTTACTTAAACCCACAGTATCTGTATGTGGCATTGCAGCCAGCCAACCGTGCAGGCCTGTTATTTAGAATGGTCACTTGAATCGAACGCTTTGGGAACCCCCTTTTTTTTAAACACACGACTGCATACGGAGCATCTCATGTGATCATAATGTTATGTCTCTTACAGCGGAGAACGTGCCGCTACCGACTGCGAGGGACCTGTGGAAAGGTACGTCAATCTTATTTAACCAACCGGGGTGAACTTATGTTAATAGTAATTATTATATACTTAACTAAGCTAATAGATAATAAAAGTGTACTTTATTGACATCTTAAAAATACAGGAAGTAAAAAAACTACCTAAATTATATTATCATTAAATATGAAGCTGGTTATTCTTTAAAGTGTGATAAAGTTGGGTTATTTCACAAACTCTCTTTAAGTGGGCTTAATGCAGTTATGGACTGATGCACACTTCACACGGGTCGATTTGTTGAGTGCGCCGTGTTTAGTTGGGCTATACTACCCCTCAAGGCTGGAAAGAATTATGGGTTGCAGACTTCAACTCTCCTTTTGTACCGGCGGGATTGACGTTGATATATTGTAATCGTAGTACGATGATAAATTTAAAATAAATAATTGCTGTCAAAGTCGTCTAAATTTAGCTCTTCAATCGCATTGATGTTGTCACGCTTTGTCAAAAGCGACAGTTACAGAACATATTATTTGAAGTATGAATAATTACGTATGAAGACAGTAAATCTAGAGACCTTTTTAAGTGTCAGATATAGTAGGATTGTGGTATTAAAAAAGGGTGTCTGACAGTTGCAAACGTTACCATAGCTATATTCATACGTTAAGCAGTATGATCTGGAGCTGTAGCTTTTGATAGATTGTATCATTATATATAATACTAATATCATAGTAAACCATTATAAATGTCCAAAATAAAATTTGGTATTTTATTGACGTTTACTCCTACCAGAAGCCTACTTACTACCATTGTATTTTAATCGCATTTAAAAATAGTACTCATATGCGAGTGTAGATGAGTTTCCTTTAGTGTAGGTAATACGAGTTAAGGGCAGTATTTTTGCAGTTTTTATATATAAAAAAATTTTGTCAAAAGAAATCAAATAGATCTCTATTAGAAACTTACGAGTTTAGTTTTCTCCACATGGTGATCAACAATTGTTGAATATTTGTCAAGGGTGTCCTGGAATTTAATGACAACTTTTTCTCTTCATTTAAAAAGGTTGTCAACTAATGCCGTTATATGCTCATGAAAGATATTCAACAATCGTTTGTATGAAAATGTAAAAAAAAACCACTATGTTTCTACGGGCAAGCCCATTTCTACTAGAGAAATATTTCATTAATTTTTTTCCAAAATAACTTTATAAACACTGACCTTAACTCTCCTTCCCTTCCTCCCCAACTTACATACTCTACCAGAACACACAATTTTTGTGAATCGAATCACTTTACTCTGCAATTACATTGTTCAGTAATAGAGAATGACCCGCCTCGGTGGCGTAGTTGGCTAACGCACTGGTTGTTGTTGAGCCAGTCTGCTGAGGACAGGGAGATCGAGGTTTGAATCTCGGTCGGGTGAACTGGGGGTGGTTTTTCCTGAATGGTTTTCCACTCTACCTCCACACAAATGTGGGTTCACTTCCTCTAAATTCAATTTTCCCAATTCCTAACCCATTAGAGTAATTAGTACTTAAGCGTATAACCCGATCAGGTAGTAAGACGTGGTGCTATCATTATTATAATAGAGAATGACCCGCATTGGTTGACACTCAGACTAAATGTCAAACTTGTCTAGTCTAGAGTTCTATTGACGGGAGGTCAGGGTTCAAATCTCAAACAAATATACTTAGAGTAGTTTTTTTCTTAATAATTTATCACTTTCCATACACACAAATGCGGAAATATTTCTTCTAAAATTCTATCTTTATCATCCCAACCCCATTAGTGGGATTATATGCGCTGGAGGAAAATGTTCTCGAATATTTATCTTGTGTTCATAGATGAAAATTATTTGTCGGCATGATGTAAAGGCTATTCCATGAATTATATCACTCTAGACGGGTCAGTTTAGATTAACGTGATGAATTGTTTTACAGGATTTTGCACCTACATCGAGAAAGTAAATGTTAAACAAAAAAACTAAGGGCTGTTTTTTTGGATCCTGGATATCTTATGATTTATGTTTGCTTTTTAAAGTGTAATTTCAATTTGAGAGTGCCATTTTTAACATCTATTTATATAATCATTTATTTAAAATAAAAAAGGGAAATTGTCGACACAAAAGTGAATTGATTAGGAATACCTGAAAGTAAAATTTAAAAAAAGTAAAAATCATGCAAGGGTTCGATTAAAATAAAATATTTGATCTCTGTTAATATATATATCCGAAAACTATATATATATATACCTCTATATATCCGAAAATTATATATATATATAGTTTTTCGGGTCTCATTACCCGTCTGGGCTATCCACATATAATATGCACGAGAAAGGTATTATATAAAGGAAATGTATCCGCGTTTGCATTGAGGGAGGGTGGTAGAGCGTTTAAGAAAGAAAAACACCTTCGTGAATCCTTCCAGGATCCGATTTTTGAACTCTTCCTCATCTGTCAATCAAGCAAGGTGAAACAGGCGTGTCTGTCCGCATGCCCGAAGCGGGTCTGGTCGTACTGAAGAATAAAATATAAAATTTAAACGTTATTTAATACACAGTATTATAGTATACCCTTCTGAATTGCAAGCTTTGTTGAATCCATCTCAAATTAATTTGTAATAAAATTAAATGTAAAAATAAAGTTCATCTACTGAAATTCGTTCTTAAGTTCCTAAGAAAATGCATTTTTACAAAATGGGGAAAATGTTTTTCTCTTTTTCTTTGTGAACCACAAGACCCAGTATGAACTTAATAATAATAATTTCAATTTCAATTTCAATTTCCTTTATTATAGTGCCGACCAACAGTCGTAAGACCTATAACAGGCGGGCACTGAAAAGCACACAAGTACATACCCTACAATACATACATTTACATAAGAAAACATGATAGACAAAAAATGGCCAAATAATGCCATATACCGATAAACAACCACGAGACAAAAAAGTAGTTAATAATGATAAGAATAAAAAGTAACCTTAAAAATAAATAACCAAATAGTGGTTAAAAGCAGTAACATTTTGCAAAAAATAGATCATAATATTGTAAACTTAAACAATGTAAACTTAAATAGTATTAAATAATATAGGCAGAACCTCTACAAGATAAATTATTGATATGGGATATCCTTAAATAACTCTCTGAGTTTAGCTTTCCTTTTATGATAAAAGTCGAATTCGACAAATCTAGAATTGGCACTATGGATACAACGACCTATAGGGCTTACCTTGTAAGAGCTATTAAGAAAAAATAATTTTTGATTACGAGAAGCCCGAGAAGGGATAAGAACGCCTACATGATCAAGGGCAAATTTGCAAGAAATTATGTTATTGAAATATTAAAAACAAAAAGGGCATCATAATAATAATAATAATAGTACAAATTTATCAAACAGTATATACCTTCGTTGGAAGGCACATGGTCTAAATGCCAAGGTCATTTAGTCTGGTTACCGCTGACGTGGAGGTCAAGGTTCGAATCCCGGGTGAAGCGAAAGTAGTTTATCCCAAATGGCTAACAGCTCTACCTCTACGAAAATGCTGGTACACTTCCTATCCTATTATTTATATTTACCTCATCAATACCCACATGAGTGTTAATATGTATGTCTGGACGAGTAGAAAAAAATCAAAAAGTTGTTCCATAGCTTGTAAAAGAATGGCGATAAGGGGATCATAACCCTAAACTATCACAACAAATCATTTAGACTCTATAATAACTCAGCTGACATTTCACATTTATGTCAAAGCTCTTGCAGGTTTGATCAAATTCTGTGCAACTGTTTCCGTCTCTTAAGGTGGGGATGTAGGAGAAGCGAGAAAAGGTAAGGGTTTTTGCAGTTGTACATTTTTTTTGGCCAAAATAAATAAAATATTGCTTCACTACAAACATAGAGTTTAATTTTCTTCACATGGCGATATCACCATCTGGTGAATATCTGTCAAGGGTGTCCTGGAATTTAAATTACAACTCATTATCTTAATTTAAAATGTTGGTCATCTAATGCTGCTATGCTCTTGACGGATATTGAAGAACTGTTGATATCACCATGTGAAGAAAATTAAATTCTCTGTTTATATTGAAGCCATATTTGATTTATTTTGGCCAAAAATAATTTTTTCTGTAAAAATTGCAAAAACCTTAACATTTTCTCGGTTATCCTAAATCCCCATCTTAAGGTTGTTCTAAACCAGGCCTCTCATTGTTTTAACTCTTACCTCTGTTTATTTTTCAGTGTGTGTGCACAATTCAGTGCCTTTCATAGGATTCGGCTTCCTGGATAACTTTTTCATGATCCTCGCAGTACGTATTACATCAACACCAACTACTTCTCTTGATGTCTGTGCTCCTGTTACATTATCTCTACCACAGCATGTTATGTTGCTTTGCACGTTTCTTTGAGCCTGGGGGTTCATTCAGTCTTCTTGATTCTTTCATGCTGTCCTGTTTTAGGGTTTAACATTGATGTACCGCGTGATACGGGACCCACTTTTACTTAATAATTTGTTTTCAAAGTTTCGACAAATAACGAACAATTTTGGAGATATACATACATTACTAAGTACCACGACATGAATAATTAAGAATACTGTTTAGAATACATATTTTAGCCCCCGTACCCTTTAGGAGCACCCCTCCAACTCCTAAAAATTGGGTTGCATATCGACTACATATATTTACCCATCTAGCTCAAATAATCAAATTAATCATATTATAAACTCCAATGGTACAACTTCTAATGGACAATTTTATGAAAAATCAAATTTATTCCTGGAAAAATGGGAAATTCCTTCTAGAAAACACAGGAAATCTAAAAAATAGTGGCAGCCCTAAATATACAAAAATTCATTTTAACTAGCTATGTAAATATAAGATAGTAGTATTCGTTTCTTTAGAAGATAATTATTATTTAAAATACTGAATCCCTTCTCACACTTATTTATTTTGATGCTACACAATTATTTTTACTTGGTTATTATTGTTTGGATCAAAAGCTACAGGAAGAATCCTATCCACTGGGTCAAAAGGTTACAAGATCTACTCCCTCGTAATTCTACGCCGAGATATTTGTTTGAAGCCGTCACTTTCAACAAAGAAGTGTAATATTGGCAGTCACATTAAGATAGCTATATTAAGTGAACTTTTGTCAATATGATACCCCCATATTTATTTTGTACGTTATTTATGGTGGGGTGTAAATGAACGCAAGTCTAGATACATATTTTCTAGTTTTTTTAGTTGTTTTTTATCAAAAGCATTTTTGTCCAAAATAAATAAAAATATTGTTTCATAAGATACTTTTAGTTTAATTTTCTACGTATTATATTAATATAACATTTATTGAATATTTGTCATGTGTATAGAGGCATTTGATAGTAAAATTTTAAATGGAAGAGAAAACCTAAAATCACGTTTACTTCCATCTTGCTAATGACTGGGAGATCGGGGTTCGAGTCCCGGTCGGGTCTATTGAGGGTGGCGTTTCTTAAAATGGTTTCCCATCTCCTTCCACGCAAATGCGGTTATATTACCTCTTAAATGCTTCCTCCTTCATCCCTACCCCATTAGAGTAATTATCACAAATGCGTATAACCTGAACAGGTTGTAAGACGCGGTGATAAAAAAAAACACTCATTTCACCCTTTGCTTAAAAGGTTCTTCCTATCGCTCTCCTACAATGAAGACCTTGGTTGTCCTGTATTGGCTAGAAGAGTTTGTTAAGGGCGCCGCCTACTTTAAGGGGCTGCAGGGGAGTTGCGGCCGCACGAGTTGGTTACCTCCATTGAACGACGAGAACTAAGGAAGTTGGGATATTACAAGGGATGTCGGCATGAGACGATGATAGTTTCTATCTGAAATTTAAGACATCATGATATAAAGCACACTGCTAATTAGATGGACGCAACTCATACCTCTCTCTCAAGTGAGTGGGCCGCAATGTACGTGTCTTCAGTGAGTGGGCCGCATTCGTACGTGTCTCTCAAGTGAGTGGGCCGCAATTCGTACGTGCCTCTCAAGTGAGTGGCCGCAATTCGTACGTGCCTCTCAAGTGAGTGGGCCGCAATTCGTACGTGCCTCTCAGTGAGTGGGCCGCAATTCGTACGTGCCTCTCAAGTGAGTGGGCCGCAATTCGTACGTGCCTCTCAAGTGAGTGGGCCGCAATTCGTACGTGTCTCTCAAGTGAGTGGGCCGCAATTCGTACGTGTCTCTCAAGTGAGTGGGCCGCAATTCGTACGTGCCTCTCAAGTGAGTGGCGCATTCGTACGTGTCTCTAAGTGAGTGGGCCGCAATTCGTACGTGCCTCTCAAGTGAGTGGGCCGCATTCGTAGTGCTTCAAGTGAGTGGCCGCAATTCGTACGTGCCTCTCAAGTGAGTGGGCCGCAATTCGTACGTGCTCTCAGTGAGTGGCGCAATTCGTACGTGCCTTCAAGTGAGTGGGCCGCAATTCGTACGTGCCTCTCAAGTGAGTGGGCCGCAATTCGTACGTGCCTCTCAAGTGAGTGGGCCGCAATTCGTACGTGTCTCTCAAGTGAGTGGCCGCAATCGTACGTGTCTCTCAAGTGAGTGGGCCGCAATTTGTACGTGCCCCTCAAGGAGTGGGCCGCAATTCGTAGTGTCTCTCAAGTGAGTGGGCCGCAATTCGTACGTGCTCTCAAGTGAGTGGCCGCAATCGTACGTGCCTCTCAGTGAGTGGGCGCAATTCGTACGTGTTCTCAAAAGACGGGCCGCAACTCGTACACGATTAAGATTAGTCGCAACTCACACATTTTGAAAAAGTATCCCACATGCGTTATTTATTATGGGAATACTAGTCCCAACTTCAACCCTAAAAACAATCCTAAATTATCTTAGAATTATTTATTGTGACACTTTTTTTTAATGCTTTATTATTGGAGGAAGGCTAGATCTGTATACTCTGATCACAGAAATGCGATATTTGCAAGTGAAACGTCCTTGAAAATTATATAATTTTACCTTTTCTTGAGTTTATTTAATTTTAAAACTTGAAATGGGAAAGTTTTTAATCTTATGCTATGTTTATATATTTCACTTTTACTTAAGAATGAACCTTATTTTACAATAACAAGTTAATTCTTGAATAACGCGGTATTTCTGGACGTCTGCAACGCTCTAATAGGCAGCACCCTTAAGAGCCCGTCTCACCCCACGGATAGCACCTAACTTAGGTAGGTAATAAAACTCGAACCAGACGTCACAACATAGTCCAAGAAAGCACTCGAGTTGAGACCAGTGAAACCGTTTTACCTTATTTAAATAATAAGTCCTATAGTAAAAAAGAGAAACTAAAATGATCGCACTTAGTTATCTTCAAGTGAAGATTGTAGAGATCTGCACTCTTCTAAGTTTTCTAGGTCGAGCTAAATATTGAATATAATTTTCCGGTTAATCGAACGTGAGGCTGGCTTTTTTTTTCAAGCACCGTGTCTTACTAGCCGTTCGGTTTATACGCTCAAGTACTAATTATGCTAATGGGTTAGGAATATGGAAGGTTGAATTTAGAGGAAGTGAACCCGCATTTGAGTGGAGGGAGAGTGGAAAACCATTTAGGAACCCCTGCCCCCCAGTTCACCATACCGAGATTTGAACCTCGATCTCCCCGTCCTTGACAGTATAGCTCAACATGAGACTAGCGCGTTAGCTAACTAAGCCACCGAGGTGGGGAGGGCGTGCTATAAGAGTTGACGAGACGAAGCTTTGAGTCGTCTTCTCAGAGATTCATTCTGAACGAACCTGCCCCATAACTATTTTACAATTTTGGATTTGTTTTATTTCTGATTGGAGGGTAGTAACGATGGCGTGACAAAAGTTAATATTCAACTAAGGCAGAGCTAGTTTTTGGAACAGTTTACAGATGCATAGTATCTTTATTATTTATACCTTCAACACAAGGTCATTTAGCGGCTCATTCTAAGGAACAGGGCTGAGACAGTTTGTTTAGAGGAAGTGCACCCGTATTAAAATGGTGAGGGAATGAGGAAAACACAGTGACATTGTCATGTGGAAACTACCTCCCATTGCACCTGGCCGAGATTCGAACCATGACCTTCCCATCTTTGGCAAGTATTTCTCCTTGAGCCACGTGCCCACCTGTTCAAAGATGCGTGACATTGTGTGTCGAGGTGGTGACCTGGTGGTCTAAGGGTAAGATGTCAGACTTCTGTGCTGGGGGTCCGGGGGTTCAATCCTCGGTCCCGGCACAGATTTATCTGATTGCCAAAACCTTCCTTCACCTCTGACAAGACGTTTATTAATCACAACTTGTGAACGTGTGGAATGCCATGCCTCCACCGTGGTTCGGATTCCACGTTAAACTGTAGGTCCTCCATTTCATCTCACAATCACCCTACCATTACACTCGAATAATAATTTTTCAATTTCAATTTCTTTTATTATAGTTCTGGCCAACAGTCGTAAGACCTATAACAGGCCAGCACTGAAAAGTACACAAGTACTTTACAAATACATATATTTACATGAGAAAATATGATAAACAAAAAAGGTTAAATAATGGTACATACTGATGAATAGTTACGAAAAAAAGTAATTAATAATGATAAGAATAAAAAATAGAATTAATAACAAATAACTAAAGAGTGGTTAAAAGCAGTAACAATATGCAAAAAAATAGATCAGAATATTGTAAATTTAAATATTATAGTCAGAAACTCTATATGATAAATTATTGATATGGAATTTCCTTAAATAACTCTCTGAGTTTAGCTTTTCTTTTATGATAGAAGTCGAATTCGACAAATCTAGAATTGGCGCTATGGATACAATGACCTATAGGGCTTACCTTATAAGAGCGATTGAGAAAAAATAATTTTGAATTACTAGAAGTCCGAGAAGGGATATGAACGCCTACATGATAAGGGCAAATTTCCAAGAAATTTTGTTATTGAAAATACTAAAAACATAAAGGGCATCACAATAAAGTCTACGCGAGAAGAGAGTTTGGAGCCCTAAGAGGTTTCGAATTCTGTCATAATCATAATAAATCCGGTTACTAAAGAATTTATCATAGCACGCAGCGACAAATTTTCTTTGAACGTTTTCCAACCTAAAAGAGTCAGTTAAGGTAATGGAATTCCAAGCAACAGTAGCATATTCTAGCTTAGATCTAACCAGGGCGTAGTACAGAGATAAAAAACAGTCAACTTTTACTTTCTCTCTATCTTACAGGTAGAGAAAGTATGGTGATCGTCAAAAAAATCGAACTCGAGATTTTGATGAATTTTGACGTTTCATGACTTCCTGAATCCGAAAAAGTGGTTTTTGAATTTCCGTCTGTCTGTCTGTCTGTCTGTACCTCCAACTAGAGCCTAAACTATTTTACCGATTGAGCTGAAACTTGATATCTAGGGTTTTCAGAAGGTTGCCCCGAGGGGTTTTTGGAATTGGATATCTACCCCTAAAATTAAGGGTAGTTTACTGAAGGGAAAAAAGAGAAAAAGTCGATTTTCTCAAAATTGGCTCTAACGATTTTGATTAAATTTCATTTATGAACATTAATAAATATTCCAAACAAAATGGCTACTCTCAATATTTCGGCAAAATCGCTTTAAGGGCTCCGGTCTGATGCGTAAATTAACATTTTTTATAATAGCTCCGAAACTATTTGAGATATGAAATTACTTAGCATTATAAATATGTATATATATTTATAATACAAATATTTTATTCGAAACATATTTTTATAAAATCAATAATTTTCATTCTATACGCAATTATATATATATTTTTAGCTTTTTGGACATTAAAGCTTAAGTATTGCGATCGTAAAAAAAACTAACCTGAAATGTTGATGGATTTCGACGTCTCATGACCCCCCGAACCCTAAAAAATAGTCTTTGCAATGCCGTCTGTCTGTGTGTCTATTAAAACTTAAAATTAAGGGTAGTTTACTGAAGGGCAAAAAGAGAAAAAGTCGATTTTCTCAAAATTGGCTCAAACGATTTTGATTAAATTTCATTTGTAAACATTAATAAATATTCCAAACAAAATGGCTACCATCAATATTTCGGCAAAATGGCTTTAAGGGCTCCGGTCTGATGCGTCAATTAACATTTTTTTAAATAGCTCCGAAACTATTTGAGATATGAAATTACTTAGCATTACAAATATGTATATATATTTATAATACAGATATTTTATCCGAAACATATTTTTATAAAATCAATAACTTTCAATCTATACGCAATTATATGAATTTTTTAACTTTTTGGACATTAAAGTTTAAGTATTGCGACCGTAAAAAAAACTAACCTGAAATGTTGATGGAACCCTAAAAAATAGTCTTTGCAATGCCGTCTGTCTGTGTGCCTATAAAAACTTAAAATTAAGGGTAGTTTACTAAAGGGCGAAAAGAGAAAAATTTGGTTTTCTCAAAATCTGCTCAAACGATTTTGATTAAAATTCGTATCTAGGCGTTGATTAAGATTATAAATAAACTGGCTATTTTCATTTTTCTATGAAAATGATTTTTAGGGTACATTACAGAAGCGTTAATTTCCGTATCTCCACAACTATTGGAGAAACTAAACAACTTATCATTGCAAAATTGTAGGACTATTAGAAATAAAAAACTTTTATTTGACATATATTTTTATAAAAGCAGCAGTTTCTGAGATATTTGCAAATATATTAATACAATTTTGTGAGCTTTAGTTGTAAACATATACTACTTAAGTCTTAACGCAATAATTTTCCAATGCCATAGAGTAATTAAATATAAGTATCTAAAAAAGTATGTTATTTTTCCTTAAATCTCTTAGGAGAAATGTTTGCATAGCAATGATCTATATCCATTTTAGACTCAATAGTCAATATTTACATTTTTTATTGGTCAAAATGTATAAATGAATAATTAAATATCAATGCGATGACTTGAAGATCTGCAACACCTTATAAAATGTTAAAACTTTAACCAGAATCGAAATTTTAATACGAAGTGTTGACCCTTTTGGAAGACATTAAACTGTTTGAAATGTTCTAAGGTGGACAAAGATGCGCCTCTTTTCTCATTGATTCTATATCATTGTATATTATTTTATGCGTGTTCTTATGTGGAGTGGTGATGATACAATGTACATTATTCCGTTCAGAAATCTTACGAGTTTATAGAAAGAGAGAGAAAGTCTGTGCGGTGCGCCGTACCATTTATTTTAAATGAGAAGTAATAAATTTAATAAGTTCAAGTAATTTCAATGAATGGGAAATCACATGGTCAACATGATAGTGGAAATAATGTTTGTTATCCAGGAGAACACCTAGATCATTAATACAAAGGGTGCGAACTATGTTTTCACTGCCCAATTTTAAGTAAAAAAATATTAGCTTTCCTAGTAAAAGATATAGACTTGGTCTTAGATTTATTAATAGACATTCCATTTTCCAAAGACCATTGTAGAATACCATATACATCATTTTGTAAATCTATACAATCTGAAATTTATTTGATAGTTTTAAATAATTTTACATCATCAGCAAAGAGTAAATAACTAGATGAGCTCAAATATTTACCAATGTCCTCAATAAACATCAATAATAATAATAATAATAATAATAATAATAATAATAATGTGTTGAGGTGTTGTTTCCAAGACGTTTGAAGTAATATATCAACAGCGTAGCAGGGTATTTGTTCAAAAAAAAACTATGTTTTTATAACATTTAACACATTGCAAAAGAAAAGTTGACAATAATTTATAAACTATATTGTCTAGCTATTATAATATAGCATACAGACTGATTTGCAGGGAGAAAAATTATACTTTAGTTATCACCTAGACGAAAACAGTGTAGAACAAATGGCTTTAGATTAGTTAGTGTGATAATTGGAATCTATTATCGAAACAATATAACATCGGTCTGCTTGATTCTTCGTTTCTACACTTTTGTAGTCCCTTATCTCTCCCTCCTCTAGCACATTAAAAATAATATTATATACACTCGTATTCCATTATATTTCCTGTTTTAGGTCTATATATTTATATTTGTCATTATACAGTATATTATGTACCCTGTCATTCTTTACTATTTTCTTTATCTCCATTGCTTTATTTTTTACTTTGAAAAGGTTACGTTCCTATTGAAGAGTTTTGATAAAATGTAACCTAGATATATAGAATGTTTTCTTTGAGAGGCAACCAACGATTCTTTGTCCAGAAGCAGCAGTACGAAATGGGAACTGGGTTTATCTTTCTCTTGTTTAAGTCGGTATGTGTTTAAATTTTTGCTTATGCTCCTATTTCTTATTTCGGCTACCGCCCCCCATTATATTTACAAAAGAAAACAAGTGTGTGTATATGTGTGTGTGTGTGTGTGTGCGCGCGCGCGCGCGCGCGAAATTTCGAAAGCTTGGACTTTGCTTCAAATATTCACTATTCAGCTTCGATTCCACCCAGAGGAAAAAATACGTTGACAATAATGAAACTTCTACATTGAAAAGACAGCTAAAATACACCTTTTTTGTTTGTTTACAATTTATGTCATTATTTACTGTTATATACGATATAAATTTATGTTCACATGATAAACATATTTAGGAAATGAATTAAATGTTATAATAATTTGAATAATCAGCTTAGGTAAAATTGCGTTAAACACTTGTTTCAATTTGATAGCCCTTTTTAAATGGATCTTCTATCTAGAGTTATACAAATACTCAAAATATAAATGGTTTATTAACATAAATTTTAAAACCTCATTCTATCTTCGCACACCCTAAAATAAGATATAAATAAACGTATGTCAATTTTTCTCGATGTTTTTTATATTTTTTGTTAAAGACTATAACCATGTCATTGGCAGACCACATATTACGTTGGAGCGTCGTTTTCTGAAACTTCAACATCCCTAATAAAACTTACAGCGTCATGTTGGCGCCACCGTGCAAGGAAAACAGCTATTCTCGGTTTTCATTTTGTCCCCAATAACATATAGCTACAGTACAGTCGTATTTTCAAAAGACGACAGCTGACAGCTAGAAAAGCTACTTGATGTATTTTCACGTGTTCATAAGTCAAGTCTTGTGATTTACAGCTTTCACTTTTGATAGAGCCTATATATTATTAATATATATTACATACTAGTAATAAAGTGTGATCATGGTTTACCGAAAGAAAAAGAAGATTTGTATTTTCAAAGGCCCTTTCTATAAAAATTGGAGTGTACGTTCGCTCAACATTGAGGTTGTGCCACTAAACAAAAGTGAAATGTTTATGGTTATTTTTCGGCTATAAAATGTCACCTTTAAAAACAGAGTCTACGAGTTGAAAACCGAATGGCGACATAAAGCGTAGTTTTCTATTCAATCCAATGAAAACCAAACTTTTAAATTGACTTTATTTGTTATTCAGTTTGAGCTAAACCATACATCATTTAATACATAGAAGCATATACATAGAAGCCAGGTTCTTGCCGTATAATATTGGGGGTGGGATTTTCGACAATATAGTTTCTCAAACGTACTACAGACAAGTTCTGGTGCTTTTCTTTATAATTCACCCTCATCGTTGTGTGTCCTTTGATTATACCATTTGATACACTTAAAGATTGCTAATTACAATTCAGTTTCCATATAAATAGCCTTTTTAAAAACGAATATAGTTTTTTGCACCCAAAATTGATAATAATTTGTGTTATTTTATAGGTATTATTATTATTATTATTATTATTATTACCACCGCGTCTTACTACCCGTTCGGGTTATACGCACTTACGCTAATGTGTAATGGTAGGGGGATTGTGAGATGAAATGGAGGACCTACAGTTTAACGTGGAATTCGAACCACGGTGGAGGCCTGGCATTCCTCACATTCACAAGTTGTGATTAATACACATCTTGTCAGAGGTGAAGGAAGGGTTTGGCAATCAGATAAATCTGTGCCGGGACCGAGGATCGAACCCCGGACCCTCAGCACAGAAGTCTGACACCTTACCCCTAGACCACAAGGTCACCTTTATAGGTATTGATAATATATATCAAAAGTGACAGCTGGAGATCACATGGCTTGACGTATGTGCACGTGAAAGTAGATCTAGTAGTTTCCAATGTAAATTGAACTCTATTTTATTTTGTTTAGAGATTTCCCGAGAGTTTTTTCATTTATTTGAGGTGTTTAACGTGTACTTTCTGAACCGACTGATTGTATCAGTACATTATATAAAAACTAACCTAAATTTAGAACAGACACAACAGCCAGCCTTCATCACTGTGGAAGGGGAAACCCACATTTCACCAATGATACATTTTTCGGTCCTGCCAGGAATCGTACTCGGAACCCTTAGCTCAGCAGACAGACACGCTACCTACTGAGCTAACCTGTCAGACGATTTCCCTAGGACTGTCAGGAGTTCATCATCAATTTTTTTAGCACCGCGTCTTACTACCCGTTCGTGTTGTACGCTTATGAACCAACTACGTTAATGATTTAAGAGATAAGGAAGGTCATATTTAAAAGAAATGTACCAGCATTTGCGTGGTGAGAGAGATAGAGTGGAAAACCATTTAGGAAAACCCTCCCTTAGTACACCTTAACGAGATCCGCTCAAAGAGAAGTGGCCTCTTCAGGGTTTCATGCTCCCTAACTTTGCACCCCAGGTGTATTCTATACTATCCATCATCCTGCCTATTATTGATTTGTATATTTATAGTAAGAATTAAAATTAGTAATCGTTCAGTTTAGATGTTTCTATTAAAATATAAAAATTGAAAGAAAAATCTGTTACTATAGGTTTATTTTGGTAGGAAGAACCGTATCTGGTGGTTACTAAAGTTACTAAAACAATTTTAATAAATTCATACATCAAGTCATGTCATCTTCAGCTGTCACTTTTGATAGATATCATCAATAAATATAAAATAACACAAATATGTTTGGATTTTCTTAACTGTTCTTCCAACCATAAACAGACTAATATAGCTTACTCCGATGGCTTTGTACCCACTTCTAGTCGTTCTCAGATTTCATCAACAATTCCTCGGTGGGTGTTTCAATTTAGATGTTCATTACGAATATATTCTTGAACAAACATTTAGATATTAGTATTATGTTTTTATTTGAAAATAATTATTAACTTATTTAATTTAAATCAAAATTTTTCAATAACTAAGAAAATACATTTGGTTGGATTTTGCCCCTAGGATCCTTGTGCCCTAGGCGACGGTGGTTGTAGCCCGCAGCAGTTTGCCCGGTGCCTCGTACATTATGTTGGAGTTCTTTGTCCCGGCTGTTTTACAAAATGTAAGACACGCGTTCCCGTTATTGTGTTTTCCAAATGACCGTCTGACGTATATATCTTTGTGTTGCCTGCATATTTTATTTCAAAGCTTTGAAGGTGAGGATGGGGTGGTTTCTGCCTCTCCTCATAGGGGAAGTAATTTATATATCATACACTTGGCATGGTATATTTACCAACTGAGAATGTGTGTTAAAAAAAAAAGCGTACGCGCTAAAGCAGGCGGAATAAACACGAATACAATACCCGTTTCGGTGGCTGCGTGGCTGACGCGCAACTCTCGTAGTAGACTAGACAGACTTCCGATGATGAGGTAGATCGAGGTTCGAATCTCGATAGGATGTACTGAGGAGAATTTTTCCAAAATGGTTTTACACTCTCCCTCTACGTAAATATGGGTGCACTTTCTCTAAATATAACCTTCCTAATCCCTAAAACCATTAGCGTAATTAGTACATAAGAGTATAACACAAACTAGTAATAAGACGGGGTACAAAAAATCAAGCTATGTCTGATTTTCATTTATTTGAAAAGTGTAAACTCTCGGTTGCCACAGTGGCCTAAATACAAATATTACAATTATATTTATATTGAAGGGGAATTAAAGCCGTAAATCCCATGTCAATTATTGTATATGAAAGAACACTGGAAGGTATGTGAAAATACCTTTCCCGGCAAATTGGTAGGCCCTTTCGTTCTTGCTCATAGAAAATTCTCGTGTGCTGATATATATAATCATTTGGTTCAGAAAGTGCAAGTCAAATACAGTGGAGCGTCGTCGTTAATCCGGATCGATCAGGACCGAGACCCATCCGGATTACTGAATTGTCCGGATTTTCAAATGTGCTTTCAATAACTGTATACATACGTAATGTATTGACTAGAGGATACATGACGCTCGGGAGTCTACTGTATTGCAAAATAGAGGCTGAAAGGTTCGAAAAATACAGTACACAAAATATTTTACTAAAGTATATTGAATAAGAACATGTACATTATGTAATTTAGATTAGTAACTCTACAATACTTTTTAGAAAAAAAAAACAAGAATCTACAGTAATTAATGGAAACTTACTGGGTAAAATGTCCTTAATTGTTTTTTGTACAAGACTTGACCTGCTCTCACCGCCGATCCGGATTTGCGACGCTCCGGATTTTTGACGTCCTGATTTCCGACGCTCTACTGTACCTCTAATAAAAAAACTTATTTTCTTGGTCCGTTTAATTAATAATGTAAAGAAAAATTATACAGTAATCCATAAGGAAATATTATTGGAAGCCTTTGATAACATTTTAAATAAATAGATCAAGTAAAAACATTGTTTACATAATGCTAAATTTGAGTGAATTCCAATAATTGTTGGTTGTCGAAAGTAGGCTCCCTATAAAAATCAGGTATTAGCTGTATAAACTGTAGGATTTTTGACAAGTACACTCCGTTTACCCTGAAAGGTAGCAGTCTTACCTTAACGTATTAAATTATGACACTATCTCATAAGCTATACCATAGTGCAGGGATGTGCATACTTACAAGAGGGACAAATAAAAATAAATGGCACGGTGCCCTAATCACGTTTTAAAATAAGTTGTACGGCACACAGCAGAGACATTTTCCTTTCTTTATTTAACTCATACTTTTAACTCTTAAGACATGTGGAACGAAATAATATACATTGTTATAGAAACACTCTTACAGAATTATATTATGTGCATTTTAACTCCTTATTTGCCAAAGCTCTATTTAAAATAATATTTCCCTCTATCGTGGTTTTATGAAATATTCCTTCAAGTTAAAGCTGTTTACTTTTATTAGTACTACAACTTTGCAATGAAAAACTATTTCGTAACTCAAATAGTTATGAAGATATTTTAAAGTTGCACATTTCTGATTATTTAAAGTACATCAAAGTCATTTTCCTGGGAAAGTGAAATGCTCCATTTTATTTGTAATGTTAAACTGTGACTAGATGATAATTTTAGTCAAAAAATTTTCTCTTTCCACCCTTAAGTAAACTACCCTTAATTTTAAGGTTGGATAGATAATTCCCAAAATCCCTCTGGGGAAGTTTTATCCTGATCGGTAAAATGTATCTTAGGATCTAGTCCCATTTTTAGACAGACAGACGGAATTGCAGAAAACACTTTTTCTGTTTCAGGTCATGAAATGTCGACATCCATCAAAATCTCGAATTCTATTATATTTTTTTACAATTACAATACTTTCTCTCTCTACGGGGGTTGCCAGAAGGTAACAATTCATTAAATCTTGTGTTTTAGAACGCAAAGTAAAGAGAACCATTAGCCAATTAAACTCCGTCTGTCCATTTATTTCGCAAAGCACGTGCTACAGCTGTGTGTGTATATTCATCTGACAGACAGGCTGACACATATCACTCGTGATAATTATAATCTGTGAGTGGAGTTCTACTCTATGATACGTTCCAAGCCGAGCTTCCCAACCTTTTAAATGGACACAATTGGCTGGATTTCATGATAAATTCATATTTATTATTTGTTACGTATGAATCATTCAGATAAAGTCCATAATTGTAGATGCGTTCACTGGTGCTTTATTTTTTAATTTTTTTTAACATCTCGTATTACTACCCGCTCGGGTTATAGGCTACGCTTATGTACTAATTACGATACTGAGTTAGGGATGAGAAAGGTTGAATGTATATGATGTGTACCCGCATCTGCGTGGAGAAAGAGAGCGGGAAACAATTTAGGGAAAACCACCCTCTTGCACCTGACCGATATTCGAACCACAATCTCTTCGTCATCGACAGTCCAATCTTCTGCGAGAGTAGCACGCTAGACCATGTTACCACTGAAGCGGGTTCGATGCATTATTATAGGCCTATAGTCTATCTACGGCGAGAGTGCAGGTGACAGCTAGCAAACATCGGCTGGAATTATTATTGGAATTGTTTGATAACACTTTTTATTGATAATATAGTATTACCAAACACATAATTAATTATTTCCGAATATGTTGGTGTTAGTGACTTTCAACCGATGTTTGCATTAAAGAACCTTCTGCTAGCTGTCACCATCTCTCCTATTGTAAACGGGGTATAGCTTGTCTCACACAATAGCAGAAATGTATGTTGACCCATGATGCTTTGCAGCATAAGCTAGAAACCAATTTTAACCTACTAACTAGAAACTTTTTTACTTTTTTTTTTTTTGATAGACACAACTTTAATAATAATGTATAGTGCTGGTTTTACGTATGTGGGGACCTTGGGCGACATACAGTGTGGGGAGCCTATGTATGTTTTTAGAACCTTGTCTTACTACCTGCTCAGACTATACTCATATATGATAATGAGTTTGGAATGAGGACGTTTGGATTTAGAGGAAGTGTACCCATTTCAAACTCTCTGATATTATCGAAATTTGAAGCTGAAATATGCCTTATCTCAAACTCCAAATGACTTCTAGAGGCATTAAATTTTCAAAAATATGCTGGAAAATACCACATAGCTTTTAAAGCATTTTCAAAAAATTATTGAAGGAGGACCCCTCCAAATTTCTTCTGGGAGAATCCAAATTTTAAAAAAATTGGGAGAAGATTACTTCAAACGTTTATAAAAAAAACTAATTTTTAAAAATTTGAAAGGAGGACCACTCCAAATAGTTTTTAGAGACATCTAATTTTCAAACCTTTATCGGGGAGGGGCGGTTGAAGGGGTGGTGGTGGTGGAAAACATGGCCATAAACTTTTTTTTTTCCTTGGCCTTCTCTACACATTGTATTGGTAGCTGTAGATAATATACAGTATATAAATTAAAATTATTGCAAACTACTTGCAGGCACAGCCACCATCTCAACTCAACTCAACCTCAACCCAACCTCAAGATTATGCCGTGCTAGGCCTTTCTGCGTAGAGTTTTATCACTGTATTCTCAGAGTGCACTTCCCAAAACTTCGTACATCAGGTCTTCGGTGTTCACGTTATCATCCACTAACTTCGCAGTGTTCATATTTTCAGCGTTTTTATTCATTTTTTACATAAAACGAAGCACATCAGCAACAAAACATACAACCTTTTCAACACAACTTCTTGAAACAATGAACAGACGAACGCGCAGTGATGGAAAGTGGCGTCAACTAGTGGCAGCGTGTGAAAGCTCGCATTTGAAACAACACTCAAACACGAGTGACGGCAACTCCAAATTGCTGCCACTAGTTGCGCTAGTGGGCAACTGCAAGCCGGCCACTACAGTTGCCACGTGTGAAAGGCCTCATTTAGAACAAGGCTTCACTAAAAGTGGCGGTCTCGTGTGAAAGCAGCCTAATATTTCCATATTATTGTGCTGTGTCTGGAAATAATAATTACAGAACCAGAATGACACATCCGCTTTCTTTTTAAAGAATGATTTCAAATCTCCACACAACAGTAAACGCCGCTCTCTACTTGTATCTCGCTTTGTAGACGCATGCTCATGGGTTGAGTCGTTTGGTTTTGAAATTTGATTGGCTCTCCCAAGTAGTCTTTATGGAGGATTGCGGACATAGCTGAAATGGTTTCTTTTAGTGCAGAGAGACCAACGAAGCTCGCGCTGATTTCTTGTAATTGGATTAAAACTCGTTCATGACCCCATTTCAGTTCTGCTATTGATTTTTGGCGAATATGAGAATCTACGTTAAGTCTAATGGTCTAAGGCGTCACTCCCGCAATAGAGTGGACTACCGTGCCAGGCAGACCGGGATTCAAATCCTAATCGGGTGTACTTAGGATGATTATTCGACACAGAGATTTCTTACTCTCCGTACATGTAAATGTGAGTATAGTTTCTCCAAATTCAACCTTCATCATCATTTCGCTTAAAGATGTTTACCCAACAAATGCCTGAAATTAAAAATTACAATGTTTTTAAAATTGGATACATATATAACGCCCATGGCCGGCTGTACAATACATACTAAAAACTACCCCTGAAAGATAAAAATGGAGGTACAATATGGTACACGCCCCTTACCGGGGTAGCAAAAAACTTTAAGTAAAATAAAATTGAAAGAGAGGGAAAAGCTAATATAAACTAGCACGAACCTAGTTCGGCAAAAAAAACTCAAGATACCTCAAATAACTAATTTAAATCAGAGCCTGGCTCCGCGAAACGAAACAAACCCTCATTAGCCTGAGAAGAAAACTAATTAGCGGGTGTGGGGAGTAGCCCCGGGGACTTTTTTTTATCAGCGCGTTCAACTTATGAGCATATTTTATAATTACTATAACGGGGTAGGGATGAGGAAGGAAGAATTTTAGAGGTAAACCACCCGCATTTTCATGGCAGGAGACTGGGAAACGTTTAGGACAAAACCCCCCTAAGTAGACCCGACTGGGATCCAAGCCCCAATCTCCCCGTCTTCAGTAGGCCAGTCTAACACGAGAGTGACGCCTTAGACCATTCAGCCACTGGAGTGAATCCCGGGGACTTGGTGCATATGTGTATAGGCCTAAAGGACGCAGCGACAAAAATAAAAGATAAAGCTGTGCAAACAAAAATATACCAATTTGTTTAAAATCCTCACGTGAATCAGTCATTAAAATAAGCAAATCTATTTTTAATTTGTACATTTAGCACCAAAATAGTTTGATTTGTTTTTATCACCTTCGACACAATAATGGCTATTAACGGCTTTAAGATAAATGGCAGTGATAATAAGATAATGTGCACCCGCATCATTGTAGCGAGAAAGTAAGAAAAAATACCCTCCCAAAAAATTCGATTGAGATTTGAACCGACAATCCAGTCTATTGCAAACGTGTCACTTATACCGTGGGGCCACTAGTACGGATATCTACTAGGGTAGTAACGATTTCATCCAATATACAAGGATTAGGAGGGTAACTTAAAGAAAATTCACACGTATTAGCATAAAAAAAATGCGAAACCCTTTTTGAAAACCACATGTGGAAGAAAAAAAAAATCCAGGCCGCCCAGCCGGGTTATAAACTCTGACCTCCGTATCTCCTCTGATCAAGTACAATACTTTATGCCAATGGTTCTCAATCTGGGTGTGTGTGAAGCTTTTCCAGGAGGGGGTGTGGAACAGTTGAAAATAACGTTAAAAATCAGCTAAGAATTGAAGATCTTTATTATATTAATCATCGACCTCAGTGGTCTTGGAGTAAAGTGCTTGCCTCCGGACCCGATGTTCGTGTGTTCACATTCACCGGGGTCGACGGATCTTTCTTGAGCGGTAAAAACCCATAGCAAATCTTCCATCTGAGGGGAATTAAAGCCATCTGTCCCATGTCGATGTTATCATGTAGAAGAACCCTTGAATGCCTTGAATGTATGTTAATTACACCTTTCCCGGCAAAATTGATAGACAGACCCTTTCGCTCATGATTTTTGTATAAAATAAAGAAATGACTTGAAAACAAAACTTTTTAAAGATTTTTTTATAACTATTCCATAAATAAGTGTGGGGTGATTTGATGATCTACTAAAGTGAGCGTTATCTGAAAAATGTTTAGGACGACTGCTTTAGACTACTCGGCCACCGCTCTGTGTCCAGAATGTTACAAATTCAATCATTTTCATTAACTACACACTTTATAAACTATATAATTTTTTCTCCGTTTTGTATGTCTTACTACCCTTCCATGCTGGCATAATATTGACACAGATGGGGTAGGGATGAAGTAGGATTAATTTAGAGTTAATTTACCCGCATTTGCATGGAGATTGAGAAAAAAATTTATGTAAAACCAGCCTCGTAGCAGCCAGTAGGTATTTGAGCCCCACTCCTCCAACTCTTGCAAATCAAACTATGTGGTCCTGACATTTAGCCCGCGTGCCCACTGATGCGGATGATAATAATTACTAGTTAAGTTTGAGCCCCATGGCTTCTTTGGTGGACTGACAGTCACAGACAGCTGACGGCTTTGAAAAGCTACCAGACCAAATTATGTATCCCTACGCCGAACCATATGATCTGCAAAAAACATGTGTTCAGCAGCTGTCACTTCCGAGAGTCAAAATTTAAGTATATACCTACTGTCAGAAGTCAGCTGTGAACTGTCAGTCAGCACCAAAGAAGCTTGAGGCTACTTTGTTTTGTAGCCGAATGAAAGTGAACCAACCCAGTGTTTTGTAAGCTCTCGTAAGTTACATGTGCTGTCTGTATTAATCTTGACTCACGTTCTATATTTACCGGCCCCCGACTCTGTAAGTACAAGTGCTGTCTGTTAATTGACTACGTCTTATTTACGCCCCACTCTCGTAGACTGTGCTGTCTGTATTACCTTGACTCAGTTCATATTACCCCCCCTCTCGGTAAGCTACATGTGCTGACTAATTTATCTTGACTCACAATTCTATATTTACTGCACCAATCTCGTAGCACATGTATGATGTATTAATTGACTCACTTCTTATTTACCGCTCCAGCTCTCGTAAGTAATGTGCTGACTATATAATTTGACTCACATTCTTTTCCCCCCAAACTCGTAGCTACATGTGTGACTATATTATCTGTCACATCTTTATTACGCCCAGCTCTCGTAAGTACATGTGCGACTATATTATCTTGACTCACATTCTAATTACTGCCCCTATCTTGTAAGCTACATGTATTGACTGATTAATTTGACTCACGTTCTATATTTACCGCCTCTAGCTCTCGTAAGCTACATGTGCTGACTATATTAATCTTGACTCACATTCTTATTTACCGCCCAGATCTCGTAAGCTACATGTTCTGACTATATTAATCTTCTCACGTTCTATATTTACCGCCCCCAGCTCTCGTAAGCTACATGTGCTGACTATATTAATCTTGACTCACGTTCTATATTTACTGCCCCCAGATCTCGTAAGCTACATGTATTGACTGTATTAATCTTGACTCACGTTCTATATTTACCGCCCCAGCTCTCGTAAGCTACAAGTGCTGACTCATTAATATTGACTTACGGTCTATATTTACCGCCTCCAGCTCTCGTAAGCTACAAGTACTGTATGCATTAATCTTGTCTCACGTTCTGTATTTACCGACCCCTGCTTTGGTAGGCTACAATAATAACTGATGATGCTAGTCTCGACTCACCTACTTTATTTACCACCCCCTCCACTCTCTGTATATTTAAAACCGACCTGATCGATGCGGTCACTATGTGGATGTTAATATTGGCTGTGTTGATGCCAACGTGACGTCATTGGGCGAAGATAGTCACAGCCAGACGCGTTTATACCAACAAAACAACAATCAATGTTTTACTTTCAGTTTGCATGTAGAAATGCTTCAAGGTACAGTCTTTTTTTATTAAAAAAAAGGGAGGAACTATTGGGGCAGTTTTAAAAATTGTTAAAACTTTTAATATATTTAGACGTAAAGTCGTGTTCTTAAATCAATGCCTATAAAATAATAATAATAAAATAAAATGTTTTCATGCTGACCGCAAAAATATAACTTTCTATTTTCTAAAAATTCCTTCTTACAGCAATCCTTCTACAGGAGTGATTCGGAGCTCACTATGAGCGCAGTCATGGCCTTTATGAGCCCACTCTCCTCACTCTAAAGTGCATCGGTGTTTACGTGGAACCGAACGTCAAGACTCGTAAAGTCTTTTCCAAGTCGCCGGAAATGTCGGATCAAATTCTGCCATTGAATTGAGGTGTGAGTTTCCTAATGGTTTTCCTACTCTATTCAAACAATTCTTGTATTTTTCTATAAAGTAAACGTTCATCATCCTACTTTACTACGTAATTAAAGCGAATTGTAGACGGTATAGACGCAACGGAAAATTTATTTATATTAATAATTATGATTTAATTTTTGTTTTATTACAGTGTACTGTGCGGAATGTTTTGGTATTGGAGCTTGGACCCCAAAGCTTTAGTTTCCGCCAATTCACTGATATGCTTGCCCTCCCCCACTGTGGAAAGCTGTTTTACACGTGAGATCCAAACTGTTTCTCCCTCGAGAGGGGATATTGGTTTCTGCATTCGACATTCTCGGAACTTTGTTCTTAGGCCAACTTGCGACCTGTAGCGGTGAAATCGCTCGCCCAAGTCACCTGACGCGAATGCTTTGTTTTCGCCAGCTTCGACCTGATGCGGAAATGCTTTTGTTTCTCCGGCCACGCTTGTACCTGGTCGGAGAATGCTTTTGGTTTTTCCGCCCACGCTTGCGACTGATAGCGGGAAATGCTTTTGGTTTCTTCCGGCCACGCTTGCGACCTGATCGCGGGAATGCTTTTGGTTTCTCCCGGCCCGCTTGCGACCTGTAGCAGAAATGCTTTTGTTTCTCCGCCACGCTTGTGACCTGATCGCGAGAAATGCTTTTGGTTTCTTCCGGCCAAGCTTGTAGACCTGATCGCGGGGAATGCTTTTGGTTTCTCCCGGCCACGCTTGTGACCTGGTCGGGGAATGCTTTTGGTTTTCCCGGCCACGCTTGTGACCTGGTCGCGGGAAATGCTTTTGGTTTCTCCGGCCACGCTTGCGACCTGATCGCGGGGAATGCTTTTGGTTTCTCCCGGCCACGCTTGCGACCTGGTCACGGGAAATGCTTTTGGTTTCTCCGCCACGCTTGTGACCTGATCGCGGGGAATGCTTTTGGTTTCTTCCGGCCAAGCTTGCATGACCTGATCGCGGGGAAATGCTTTTGGTTTTTCCCGGCCACGCTTGCGACCTGATCGCGGGGAATGCTTTTGGTTTTCCCGGCCACGCTTGTGACCTGTCGCAGGAAATGCTTTTGGTTTCTTCCGGCCACGCTTGCGACCTGATCGCGGAAATGCTTTTGGTTTCTCCCGGCCACGCTTGTGACCTGGTCCGGAAATGCTTTTGGTTTCTTCCAGCCAGCTTGGCACCTGATAGCGGGAATGCTTTTGGTTTCTATCCGGCCACGCTTGCGACCTGATTCGCGGGAAATGCTTTTGGTTTCTTCGGCCACGCTTGCGACCTGATAGCGGGAAATGCTTTTGTTTTCCGCCACGCTTGCGACCTGATCGCGGTGGAATGCTTTTGGTTTCTCCCGGCCACGCTTGCGACCTGATAGCAGGAAATGCTTTTGTTTCTCCCGGCCACGCTTGTGGACCTGGTCGCGAGAAATGCTTTGGTTTCTTCCGGCCACGCTTGCGACCTGATAGCGGAAATGCTTTTGTTTCTTCGGCCACGCTTGCGACCTGATCGCGGGAATGCTTTTGGTTTCTCCCGGCCACGCTTGCGACCTGATAGCAGGAAATGCTTTTGTTTCTCCCGGCCACGCTTGTGACCTGGTCGCGAGAAATGCTTTTGGTTTCTTCCGGCCAAGCTTGCATCTTTATTTCATGAACTCAGAAACGACGAAGAAAGATTTTTCAATAATTAGAATGAGTGTAGCTTCATTTGACGAACTTTGCTTATACGCCAGATAGGGAATTGAAAATCAAAAAACTAGAATTAATAAAACAATTCTACTAGAAGAAAGAGTTGCTGTAATATTGAGGTAAGACGAGACACATATTATAGTGTAAAAACAAATACATTGTTGTGCAGTGATATGTTAAGAAGTGATAGAGCAACGGTTTTTTTTACAGTAGAAATGTATCTGTTGTACAATCTACTTGAAACTAGGTTTTAAAAAAAAGACAAGTTTTAAATACTGGAATTTTGTTCTAATTGTTAGCAGGACACTTGGCTCGCTTTCATGCTCAGATGTTGGTGATTGCTCTTGGTAGTGTTGGTGTAGGAATGGTTTGTGGCTGGGTTGGTGGAGAAGTGGTAATAATTGGGTAAAATCAATTGTTTGACTTTGGTTAGCATATGCACGGGCTCATAATAGCTCATGCCCTTAAAAATAGTTGAAATAGTGACCAAAAACTAAAAAAAAAAGTTATCGATATTGACTTTGCAACAGGAAAAAAAGAGAAATAGTGATTTTTCCTCCGTAGTTCCAGAAATTCATATAATGGTAATATCAATTTCATTATCTCCTGTACGCACGACAATTCGCCAGCGTATCCCGTTTGCGACCTGGTCACTGTCGTCAGGTAGCTGTTGACTAGTATGTTCTCATGTATATGTTACAGGAAAAGTAGATTCTCCAGTAAGAGTCGTCTTTATCTAGGCCGAGTCGACTCTTACTGGTCTTTTTAGTAAAAGTTGATTAAAAGCGAAAAGTGATGAATTTCGATCAACATTTACTAGTCAGAGTTGACCGTACCTAGGGAAAGTATACTCTTACTACCTTAATTTAGTAAAAGTTGACTTTTTGCAAGGAAATGGTCTAATACCTAATAAAAAACAAATAAAAAAGCAAAACCTTTATGATACAAAGAGAGGTATAAATATTTATTATTTATTACAGCAAGGTAAATATTTGTGATCACTTTGAATTGCACACCTAACCTAACCTAACCTAACCAGAAAACAACAGTAAACAAATAGAGCTGGGATATTCAAAACAAAGATGTGCGCGCGAAGTCGCATGTGGAGAGCAACATCGCGGAATCAACTTTTACTAAACCACAGCAGGCATAGTTAACTCTTCCTAGGAAAAGTTGATCTGTTTATTCTCTATCAACTTTTACTGATACTTTTAGTAAGAGTCGACTTTACCTAGGCCGAGTCAACTCTTCCTAACAATCTACTTTTCCTGTGACATATATAACACAAGACTGCTTGCTTACGACCAGGTCTTGGCGTTTTTGCTGTGGCGTATTTGTGTGGCGACCAGGTCGCAAATATGGCCTTAGCGTAAAGCCTAATAATTTCGAGAGGGCAGAAATAATGCAATATCGTTTTAACTTTTGATTCTAATAAATGTATATATTTTTTCATTTGTCATTTTTGGCACTCAAAAGTAGCATACAGTGTGTGTGTGTGCATGTTCAAATATGGTTACTTTATTAATTGGATATATATATAATTATAAATCCTATATAATATATAATATAATATATATATATATAATTAATAAAGTGACCATATTTGAATAATATCAACAATGATAAGTGGATATATTATATTATATATTATATATATATATATAAAACAATGATCAGTGAATATATATATCACACTTTCAAATAATATGGTCACTTTATTAAACAATATTACTATTACACTCATATGGGTTATACACTATAAATTATTATTTCTGATTAACATAAACTATGAACAGACCCATTATATATTTATAACTTTTGCTTCACCCCAGCTCATTGTTAAATTAATAAGCTGGAAGCTTCCTCCTCTAATTTGAAAAATATTATTTTAAATATTTTAAACTAAAATGTGCGAATTTAAAATAAACATAATTTATTATTTTTCAAATAAACTAAAGTGCATGCATGTAAAAATATCACATACTCGTGTAGTCCTAAGATAAAATTACATTGTTCATCCCTTTTAGTATTATTAGTATTACATTTTATTACATACATAAGCTGATGATAATAACATGGAAGTGTAATAAATAATGATGGAAAAGCGAAAATAGTCCGAAAATATAATCGACTCGATATAAGATATTAACTTTTCTTTTTTAAATTAACAAATCACGAAATTCGAAGCTTGCAGCGTTTAAATGTCAACAAGATTCCCTCTCTCTTGTTTAGTCTGTATCTTCTCTCTCACACACACTGATAGTTCTCCTGATTGCTACTAGGGGCGCCAGCTAACACAACAAAGACTTTCCGTACGTGAAACAAAGGTTTGTAAATATTGTCCTTCTCAACGAAAATTTAAAGGATTAATTAACCTACACTGGTAAGTATCCAATTTATTACATCCCATTGTTTATTAATATATTTCTATGTCCTCTTAAATTGGTATAACCATCAGATTCCGTGTTTGTTTTTATAAAATAAACTTTATGGAAATATGGTATTCTTGGGTAACTTTCGAAGCGCCATGTGCGCTCGTATTTGAATAGTTACACTTAAAAATACTAGAAAACTATTGAATAACCAGGAGTTAAGCTTGTTATGTCACGTAATTATCATACAAACAATTAAATTAAGACCCACACCATTTAGAAGATAGATTAAACTTCAAGCTCACATAGTTTGTTATTGCTATGATGGAGGTTGAGGTTTGAACCATGGCCGAATGCACTGAAATTGGTTTTACTAAGTGGCTTCCCACTCTACCTCCACGCAAATGCGCGTACATTTAATCAAAACCATACATTACTCAGACCTACCGCACTAGTGTAGATGAAATGAATAAGTTAATCTTGGATGGCTGGTAAGAGCCAGAGTAGAACAAAAGAACGATTATAGTGCCTTAAGTTTTCTAAATTTCCAATTTCCAATAATAGTTAAAATATACTAGATATAGACTGGACTGACAATGACGGGGGATCAGTGTTCGAATCCTGGTCAGGTGTACTGATGCTGTTTAAAAAAAAAGTTTTTCCCTTACCTCAATACAAATGCAGGCACATTTCTTTTAAGTTTAACCTTCCTCATCCCTAGCACAAGTGTAATTAGCTCATATGCAAATAACCCAACGAAGTGGTTAGAATCAGGGCTATAAAAAATAAATATGTTTAATACAAACTGGTAGTAGGCCTATATCTGCTCTTAATATCACTGAATTAACCTTTCTGATGAAGTAATTAAACATTATTATATTTATTTACCAATACGACACCGTATATCATCATCATCATCATCATCATTAGGTCAGCAATATTGGGATTGGTTTGCTGCAGCTCTCCCCTTTTTCCTATGCTGGGTCAATTTTTTTACATCTTAAAACCTTATTTTGTCAACATCGGTTCTTATTTCATTCATGAACTCCAATTTTGGTATCTCTCTTGAATTTCTCCCTTCCACATCTTCTATAACTATCTTCGTCAAACTACCATGTCTCATTATTATGGCCTACCATGTTAACTTTCTTTGCTATATACCTTTCCAAAGTTTCCTTTCTTCATTTTATTTTCTTTGCAGTTCTTTATTCGATAGATCTATTATGTCCATTCATGATATTCTCTACATTCTTCTTTGACATCACGTTTTAAATACCTTTCCTATGAGTTGCACCAATGGTCCATGTTTCATATCCACAAGGCACAACGCTCCATAAATATAGGCCTTGGCATTTAGGAACCATTTCCTGATTTCCAAATTTATGCTAGTCGAGGAACTTAGTATATCATCTTATATTTATAATTATTATAATAAAACATGTTTATTTCATCACATCTTAATACCCATCGGACTATCCATTTTATTCACACTAATGTGGTGGGCAGTGGCGGATCCAGAAAAAAAAAACTAACAGGAGGTGCACTATGATACAAATAATTAGGTATATTGCTGCCCCAAATCTCTCTAAAAAAATTCATATTTCTATGTTTTTTTTTTTTTTTTGTAAAAAGATATTGGGTTATACAAAAGCATTTGTGAGTCAGCTGTTAAATAATTAACAACCTATCTCAATCTATATATTAGAATATATTAGAAGGAACATTTTGTTGTATCAAATGTTATCACCAAAATTAATATCCAGTTCTTTGAGATGAGTAAAAAGAACAAATTTACATAAACTCTCTAAAATTCAAACTTTCGTGATTTTGTTTTGGCAAATATACTTATATTAGAAATTTTTATAGGCACTATCTCACTATTCTTATTTATATTGAGGACGGCCAAACCAATATTTTTCCGGGCCCATTATTTATCTCAAGAAGGTTTTTTAACTCTAGTCAACGGACTAAATTCTCGTTCTGCTTTTGAAGTAGTAGCTGGTATCACACAAAGAGTTTTTAAAAGGCACTAGTGGTTTGGAAACATCGAGCTTCCATTGGCTAGGCCTGTATTGACTTTTTCAGATTCCTGTAGTATCAAGAATTCCCTCCATACTTTAAATTTTCCTTGAAGTAACTCTATAATGGATAGAAAAACTGGATTCATGCATTTTGATGCATGTATCGCTTCATAAGTTAATAATTATTTTTAAGTAGCTAAAAGAAATGTAAGCAATTGCTTTAAATTATCCAAAAATTGATAGGGGTGGCACATGCCCAAGTGCCCCTAACCTGAATCTGCCACTGGGGTCAGGTAAGAGGAAGGTAAGCTCTATAGGACATGTTCCCACACTCTTTGAAAAGAATAGTACGAGACAATTTTTTTTAAAGATAAAAAATTTCACTCGCCTGAATAGAGATTCAAACCTTAATCTAGTGGTCATAGTTCCTGGGTACAGATCAAAGGTCCTGAGCTCAATCCCTGGCATATCAAATTATCTGTGCTGCAGTGGGTTCTGGAACAGGGTCAAACTCAGTCTCGTGAGGACAAATAACGGACTACTTGAATAAAAAAGTAGCAGCTCTGGTTTAGTAAACCGAGATTCACGGCCGGAGAGCGTGTTGTGCTGCCCACATGACATCCTGAGCTATCTGCAAATGTTGTCATTTACATCGCTAATGGCAGTGGCTGCTTGGTCGGTATAGCTCGCTTGTGGGCTCACAACATGGAGAGTGTGTTCCAGCCTATAATGTTAATTACATACAGAAATTTGATATGTTTTGTTAGTGTGATCTAATAATTATCTTTATGTATAAGATATGGGCCTAATATCCTAAACCGTCCCTTAGTTGGTTTTACAGCGTCTTATTTATTTCTGGTTTAAACAAAACATGAAAAAATGTACACATGTTTTATATACTTGGTAGAAACTATAAACTCATATACAAAAAAAATCAAGTGTGTTGACATAACAGTATTGTGACATAGTGGTTTTCCTTGAAATAGTTAAAATAATAATATAAATCACATAAGAAAATATTTTTTAGTAAGTCTTACTGCATTTTATTGCCTGTTTGGGCTATATTCTTATGTACTAAATGTATGCTAATGGTTTTAGGGATTAATAAGGTTATATTCAAGGAAGTATACTTGTATTTGCAGGGAGGGAGAGTGAAAAACCATTTGGGAAAAATCACCCTCTGTACACCTGACTGAGATTCGAACCTTGATCTCCCCGTTATTAACAGCCTATTCTACTGCGAGAGTACACCTTAGACCATGTGGCCACTGAAGTGGGTGGTAAATTGTTGAGGAGTAGTGGGTAAGTTATTAAAATTAGTTACAGTAGAGTCTCGATAATTCAACCTTCAGATATTCGATATTCCGTTTAATCCAACATATCCTCATGACATGCAATTTACATTATTGTGCAATATGCGTATCCATATTATTTTCCCACTACCATAGTTTCTTTATTAGTGAGTGAGTCACACACTGCTGCAATATGAGAACACCCATAGTATTATTTTTACTCCCATTGCTGCTTTGTCTGCCAGTGAGTCACATACCTCTGTAGATGTAGCTTTGTTTGCCCACCTTAGTGATTGTTTGCACTGTAATTCTTCATAATATGATTGGGTTTTGCGTTTTCCCATTAAAATTTTACTGTGTGAGAAACATGGCAAGTGAAAAGAGAAGAAAAATGTTTCTTTAAATTGAAAACTTCAAGACTTAAAAAAATTAGACAATGATGAGTCAATGAAACAAGATGCATCCGAATTAGGTGTGGGGTGAGTTACAGTTGGTGATTGGAAGAAGAAAAGAAGTGAGTTGGAAAATTGGTGTTCTGAACGAGCCTCCAGTGAAGGACCGAAGTGCAGAAAAACAATGAAAAAATGTGAATATTTAAAGGTGACTGAAGCTTGTTCTTATGGTTCACACAGCACAGGATTAAGGGTATGCCTATTCAAGAGAAAGTTCTGATTTTTCAAAAGGAATTTAAATGAAGGGGAACCTGATTTTATGGCAAGTATAGGCTGGCTTGACAGCTGGAAAAAACTATATGGGATAAGGCAGCTCAATATCTGTGGTGAAAAATATCTGCAAATTTGGAAGAAGTTTTGAAATTTTAAGCAGAATGTCATCATCTCATTGACAATGAAGGATTATCAGGTGAGCAGATATATGACTGTGGTGAGATAGGCTTAGATTATAAAATGCTGCCTTCAAAAACTCTAGCTTCATGGGCTGAAGAATCAGCTTCCGGGTGTAAACAAAGTAAGGAAAGATTTACTATTCTAGCCTGCAATAACACTACCGGTAACCACAAACTAAGGCTTGCATTTATTGGAAAGGCCAAAATACCACGAGCTTTCAAAAATCTAGCTCCTACTGCTTTTCCAATATTGTATAAGAACCAAAAGAATGCATGGATAGATTCAAAAATTTTTTGCGGCTGGTTTTTCAATTAATCTGTACAATCAGAACAATTTTTGAAATCTCTAAATTTACCAAGGAATGCAATTTTGGTCCTTGATAATGCTCCTTCTCATCCTGATTATAATGAGTTAATAAGTGTAGATAATAGATTAATTTTTCTTCCTCCAAATGTCATCCCATGGACCAGGGTGTGCTTGAAGCGTTAAAGAAAAGATATTGTCGCAAACCGTTAACTACGCTAATTGGGGTGATAGCAGATGGAGATTTATGCTTGATAAGCTAAGGAAAGTCACCCTAAAAGATGTTATTTATTGGATTGCACAGTCATGGGAAGAAATTGAATCTCAAATTCTAGCAAGATCATGGAGAAAGTTGCTTTTGAAAGACTAATATAAAAAAGAAATATTACAAGAAAATTGTGATAACCTACTACCATTGTTACAACAAATTCCTGCCTGCAAAAAAGTGAATGAACAGGAGATAGAGGAATGGATGGAGAAAGGCGAGCAACAATAACTGACTGACAATTTCATCATAGTTCTGGTGAATCAATATGACAATGAAGATGATGAAGATAATGACACTTGTACTGCGCTGATACTAGACAAAACAGAGAGAGTGAATCACTGTGAAGTGGTCAAGGCTATCGATGTGGCACTGTCTTAAGTTGATCAACAAGGGGAGGCAACTGCTACTGATGTCATGATATTAATACGCTGGCATGACATCGCTGCAAGGATGAGAAGCAAAGCTAGGAAACAAACTACAATCACAATTTATTTTTAACTGTGACTTTTGAATTTTGCATACATGTATGTTACTATACAAAAAAAAAAGTAGAATTTAATTACAGGTACCTCTTAAAGTAATTTTAAATCCAAAGTTTTGTTTACATAAAATAAAAGTTCTGTAATTTATTGCATTACAATACTGTACTTGTACTGTAGAATAATTACTAACAAACCGTATTGCATACCTATTCTGCACTTCTGTTTACAGTAATTTGGATTTGTTTCTCTGCCTTTCCCCCCTCCTCCTTCCCCTGTTTCCATATTATCTGACATTTCGGTAATCCGACCACCTGTCTGTCCCGTTTAGGTTGGATTATTGAGACTACTCTATTTAGCCTTATGACTATACTATTATATAATTAGTTCCAAAAGAAGTAGATTATCTTTAATAGTAACCTAATTTTTGCTTTAAGGGTACATAATGGAAACTATTAGATCAATATTGAATGTCAACATGTACGCTAGAGTAAAATTCTGGCCATCAATATTGGAGACAGGCGTAATAAACTTTACAGCCAGCCATAGTAATTATGTTTTATGTTGTATTCTTGACTATCACTAAGATATACAAATATACAAGATTACATGCACTGAGTAGAGATAAGATTACATGCATTGAGTAGAGATAAGATTACATGCATTGAGTAGAGATAAGATTACATGCACTGAGTAGAGATAAGATTACACGATTACTCCATATCTAACACTGTTCAATTGTACTTACACTAATAACATCTGACCACACCCACTGTGATCTTCACGTATATTTCCAGTGTAGCCAATCACTCAACAACACATTTCCTCACATTCATAACACTCCTCCCTCCTTAGCATAAACACACCCCTTCCCCCCCCAACCAGTGGGGAAAAACATGTTCATAAAATGTCTTCTCTTCAGAGGTTGAGCCTTGCAGGTTGCTTAATTACGCGGCCACTCCTAGTAGAGGTTATTCGAGTTGGCGTACCTCTTAAGGCCGACTCTTCGTTGATGGGCTGCCTCATCTCCTGGAGTAGGTCCAAAGGCTTACCTATGGGTGAGATTCTTTCATGAGGAGGGCTGGTACTCTTCTCTTGAGTGGGTGACTCAACCTGACTCCTGGGCGAAGTGCACGGTGCTGATAGCAATGGGGGTTCAGATGGCTCAACTGCCAGTGACCTCCTAGATGGTCTCGGATTTGAGCTTTGAGTCTGGCTACCATTTGTGTTCATATTTTGTCTATTAAGTTCCTCCCCCACTGGCCTCATCTGATCCACATGGCGAAAATAGGTGGTATTCCCTTGTTTTATTAAGTAATGTAAATCACCCTTTTTTTCTTTAACAATCCCCCACAGCCATTTTTTCTCTGGGTTTCTGTAGGAACGAAAAGCGACGTTTGACCCTTCCTCGAAATGTCTTGGAACATCCACAGGATCCTGGGAGCACCGCTGAAGGGCTAGTGGACCTAAAGGCTTTACTAAATCTATGCGGCTCCTTAACGTACGTCCCAAAAAGAGAGATGCAGGGGATAGTCCAGTGATGGAATGGGGCGTCCTCCTATAGGCTATCAGGAATTTAGTTATAGCATCACTAATATTGCTTCCACTCAATATGGCGGCTTTTAGAGAGGCTTTAAAAGTCTGGACTCCCCTCTCTGCTAACCCATTGGAAGCGGGATGGTATGGTGCAATCAATTTTTGTTTGATTCCTAATTCGGAACAAAAGTTTGAAAATTCTGAGCTGGTAAATTGAGGGCCGTTATCTGATACGATGACGTGGGGAAGACCAAAATTTGTAAAAAAATTGTTCAGCAGTTTAATTGTTGTTGTAGACGTTATATTTTTTACAGGGTGAACATCAACCCATCTGCTGAAGGCATCTACAATAATAAGAAAATACATGCCTTTAAGAGGGCCTGCATAATCTATATGGAGCCTTTCCATGGGTGATGACGGGCATTGCCACTTGTGGTAGGATATCTTGGCTGGGTTGTTTTTCATCTGTTGGCAAGAAAGACAATTTGAAATCATTTTCTCAATATCCAAATCAATTTGAGGCCACCACACATAACTTCGTGCCAATGCTTTGCTCTTAACCACTCCCATGTGCCCCTCGTGTAGCTCTTCTAATACTCTGGATCTTAGGCATGTTGGTATGTACACCCGCTGGCCCCAAAAAAGACAATCATGGAACAATGAATATTCGTGCTGCGGATGTCCCCAACTATTCATGGGTTTTACGGTAACCCCCGTTTTGAGTGCTTGAATGAGTTCCACAGCTTCCTTTTCCTTATTCAAGTTCCTAATTATTTCATTCGCAGTAACTGGTAGTACATTAATTTGGCCTAAACTAAAAACTTCTAAATCCCTCTCAAAATCATCTGCTTGGTCTTGTAGAGGTAGCCGTGACAAACAGTCTGCATTGCCATGCTCCGCACCTGGACGATATTGAATGTCGTAATTGAATGCTTGCAGAAATATAGCATACCTCTGGAGTCGTAGAGCAGACAGAACAGGAAGACCCTTTGATGGTCCGAAGATGGAGAGTAACGGACGGTGGTCCGTTATTAAGATGAACCGATGGCCAAAGAGATAAGCAAAAAACTTTTTTATGCCAAATATAATGGCACCTGCTTCTTTTTCTATTTGACTCCAATTTTGTTCCCCCTGGCTCAAAGTTCGACTAGCAAAGGCGATTGGCCTTTCAGTACCATCACTCATGCGATGGGACAATACTGCCCCTAAACCGTAAGGGCTGGCATCGGTAGAGAGGACAATTTTTTTCTTTGGGTCGAAGTGGGTAAGTATCCTGTCAGATGCCATTATTTCCTTAATTTGTTCAAAAGATTTGAGACAAACTTCATTGAAATTAAAATCCACCCCCGATTTTAAAAGGTTGTAAAGGGGATGGGCTAAAGTACTGAGGTCTGGTACAAATTTACCGTAGAAATTGACTGCCCCCAAAAACGATTTTAATTCTGTTACTGAAGTCGGTGGTTTTATTTTCAAAATTGCTTCCACCTTTTCAGGGCATTTGTGGATACCCTCCTTGCTTATGATAAATCCACAGTACTTAATGGAGGGTTTTAGGAAGGTACACTTGTCCACATTAACTCTAATGTTGTAATCTTCCAGCCTCTGAAACACCGACTTGAGCAGCTGATAATGTTGATCTTTGGTTTCAGAGCTAACACAGATATCATCATAAAAAACTTGAACTCCTTTAATATCTTTCAAAATCCCCTCAATTGTTCTCTGCCATATGGCAGGAGCAGTAGTAATGCCAAATGGAAGTCTATTATACTGATAGAGTCCCTTTATAGTGTTAATTGTTAAGTACTCGCGATCAGACTCCTTAACTTCAATATGATTGAAAGCCTGGCTAATATCAAGTTTTGAATAAAATGAACAATTTCCTATATTTGCAAGAATACCTTCGATGTTCGGAATGGGGTAGTCCTCGGTGATGAGTTGAGGGTTGATGGTTGTCTTAAAATCACCGCAAATCCTGATTGTACCGTCGCTCTTCATTACAGGAACCACCGGAGTAGCGTAGTCTGCATGGGTAACTTTTGATAAAATACCTTCTTTTTCCAAGCGATCCAATTCTGCTTCCATCTTAGGAACAAGAGAGTAGGCCACATTACGATGTTTCCTGTACACTGGAACAGAGTCGGGTTTAAGTCGGATTTGAGCCACCACTCCTTTGACTTTGCCTACTCCTTTTCTTAAAACATTCTCAAATTTTACTAAGATATCCTGTAGATTTCCATTTTTGTCGGGAGTTTTTGAAGGTTTATTAATCACATTTACAGTCCCTAAAAGTTCTGTCAAATTTAACTTAAGGGTTTGTAACCACTCAAGACCCACTATGGTGGCGAAATCCCCCTCTGCTAAGTATAAGTTCAATTTGTTTCCATTAACTAGAACTCTAGCCTTACCCAATAATGGTATGTGTGCCCCAGTATAGGTACGCAATTTTACTGTAGTGGGTAAAATTTCTTTATTTGGAAACTTGCTCCTAAAGTCAGCTTCATTTATTAATGTTACATGTGCCCCAGTATCAACTTGGAACGCAATATTTACCCCATCCACTGTTAGCTGTACCATGATTTTATTAGGCTTTACTGAATTTTTAATATGAAAAATATCAGAGAACACACCGGAAGTTTCGTTTAAATTGATACTTTCTCCATCAGATGTTTGATCCTCAGAGCATACCTGGTATAAAGCTCTATTCCTTTTAGAGTAACTCAATTTCTTATTTGGATAAGTACTTCCTGTGTTACTGGTAGCCTTCTTTTCACATGCAGGACTTATATGGCCTTTGACCCCGCAAATACGGCAAGAAGCGTTTCGATACCAACAGTTACCAGAATCGTGATTTGTGAAGTTACAATGTATACAACGTAATTTCTCTTTATTGGATTTATAAAGTCTTTGTTTTTGAACTTTCTTTTGAACGACATTGATATTTGTAGTACAAATATCATCTTGTGGGACCGAAAGACGTAAACTAGAGTAAGAACTAGCATACTCAACGGCAGACCCAAAATTAACTGTGGGGAGCTCCATTAGTTTCAACTTCAGATCTTGAGAACGCAGTCCGTGTACAAATTGAGTACAAAGGGCGTCATCGAACCAGTCATTTGGAAATTTACAATAACGCGTAAGTTTTTTTAATTCAGCTGCAAAATCGGCCGGTAATTCCCCTTCATTTTGCACCCTGTTTTGAAATTTAACCCTTTCTGCCAGTGCGTTCGGTTCTGGCTGAAAAAATGTAGTCAAAATATTTGCAAGTTGTTCCAATGTTTTAGACTCTGGTTCATTTGGCTCACACAGATCACATAACCTTTCATACGCATGTTCGCCAATGGCGTCTAATAAATATAAAGTCTGCTTATCTTCCGGTACATTGTAAATCCTAAATTTATTTTTTAATCTTTTTAAATAAACTTTCCAGTTGGACTTGGTTGGATCGAAAGGTTCAATATTAAACTTAGGAATTGATTCAGTAACACGAACAGAAGCACCTTCCTCCCTATCTGCCATTATGGAAAGTTTCGTTTGCTAGGAAACGCTCAGGTGAAAAGCCAAATGTACGCGAATTCTTTTCACACCTCGTCGCCACTGTTGTATTCTTGACTATCACTAAGATATACAAATATACAAGATTACATGCACTGAGTAGAGATAAGATTACATGCATTGAGTAGAGATAAGATTACATGCATTGAGTAGAGATAAGATTACATGCACTGAGTAGAGATAAGATTACACGATTACTCCATATCTAACACTGTTCAATTGTACTTACACTAATAACATCTGACCACACCCACTGTGATCTTCACGTATATTTCCAGTGTAGCCAATCACTCAACAACACATTTCCTCACATTCATAACATTTTATTTAACGTAGCCGGAGAAATACATACTTTTAATTAAGAACATAGTAAAAAGAGTTGTTTTGTTACAATGTAAATAAATAGGCGGCTCCCCAAGCAATCACGAAAAAGTTTAAAACGCCTAATCACTGAGAAATTAGTGTTACACCAGTGTTTTGTAAATGCCTGTTCTATGAGAAATTAAATAACATCAAAAAGGCTCCTTATTTCACCGTTATTAATGAGCTAGTATTACTAATATATCTAGAGAGATCAGATATCTTGTAAGTAAACTATTTTGTACAAATTCTTTAAACAAAGTGATTCCTTCCATACTGTTGTACCAAAAATATAATTAACCTTCAGAATATTTCACAGGAATCTGGGAGAAATATACATTAGCATTTGAGGTAAGGCATGTAGATTGACAAGACTTAGAGCTATATATGGGTTAACATTTTAGAAAGCATTCTAAAATCTTATATTTTAAATAACGAATGTGTCAATAAGAAATAATAAGACTTTAAAAATATGAGTATGTAAATATTGTTTTAATGCAAATAATATGGATTAAATAGTTAAAAGTTAATTGGCAATAATTATAAAAAGAATTAGACAAAATTCTGACGAAAAATAAGTTGAAAAAGATTTGTTGTTTGACAATATTTAATCAAATTAAAATATGAAGTGTGGCATAAAAAATTTTGATTTAAAATACAATTACAAATTAGAAATTTTTAATAAATTTACATTGTAAGATGATATTAAAGTTTGACTAGTGGCTAGAAATATAAAATATAGAAATATATTACAGTAGAGTGTCAGAAACTTGACTTAATGTGAACTTAGATGGTGTCGATTTTTACCAATGAACCAGCATAAGATGAATGTTTACTATGTCATGTTTACCAAACAAGGATGAATCACAGTACAGTATTGAATATTATTCATACAGTGCAATATATTATGTGGTAATTTAATGGTGTATGTACATATGTGTTATGTACAGAAATGCAGTAGAGTACTGTACATATATATTGTATTGATTTGAATAACTTGTTACTGAATTGTAAAACTAACAAACAGAGCACTTGTAAAAACACCACAGCAAGACTGTTCCACTCAAGTTACACAAACAAACTGAGAGGTTATACAGTTGAATGACCTTGGATTGTGATGACTGGTGCCAACAACTGTATGAACGTGTGTGCGTGTCGAGCTACATGGGAAATATCAAGTTTTCGAGTGTTGAGTTTCTAAGACTCTACTGTATATGCAAAAATGCTAGAATAAGTACTAAGGCCTTTATTAAGAATTATGATATAAACATATTACCCCTTTGGTACACTTAGGTTGTTAAAAAGTATCACTGAGGTATGTCAAAAATAATATTTTTTACAATATTTGAATAAAAGAACATGTAAATTATAAAGTTATGACTCAATTAATAACTACAAAAGAAAGTTGATGAACAATATATATAATAAAACAAAATTTATTAATTGATGGTCAAATAGCAAAGAAGGAAAGACTAGCAATCATAATGAATCGATAATTATTGTTATTAATAATATGTTTTCATAAATATTGTCATTAAAATTGTGTGTAGTGTAGCAATCATGTTTTAGCAAATAACAGCTGTGCTTAGAAGACATGATCCTGAAGATGGTAGTACTAACATACCGAAACATGTCGAGTTAATAATTCATCTGCCGATTTTCATCAGCGTTTACTTCAACAAGGATCATGGGACTAATTTTAAATATAATACTTTAAATTCCACCATTTTAATGACATTATTTATGAAAACATATTCTTAATAATAATGATTGATTCATGATTCGCTAGTCTTTTCTTCTTTGCTCTTTGACCATCAATTAATACATTTTGTTTTACTATATATTGTTTATCAACTTTCTTTTTTGGTTATTAATTGATTCATGACTTTATAACTTACATGTTCTTTTATTCAAATATTGTAAAAATTATTGTTCGAGACATAACTCAGTGATTTTAACAACCAAAGCGTACCAAAGGGGTAGTATTTTAATCTTAAAATAGTACTTACTCTAATATTTTTGCATATACTATATTTCTATATTTTCTTTCACTAACCACTAGTCAAACTTTAATATCATCTTACAATGTTCATATATTTAACATTTCTAATTTGTAATTTTATTTTAGATCAAAAATTTTTATTCCACACTTCATATTTCAATTTGATTAAATTTTGTCAAAAAACAAATCTTTTTCAACTTATTTGTCATCATAATTTTGTTTAATTCTTTTTATAACTGTCAATTAACTTTTAACTATTCGATCCATACTATTTGTATTGAAACAATATTAACATACCCATATTTTTAAAGTCTTATTATTTCTTATACATGAGTTGTCACAAATATAAGAACAATAACATTGTAGATTGATTAAAACTGAAAGCTATGCATGAGTTATCACAAATATAAGAACAATAACACTGTAGATTGACAAGACTGAAAGCTATGCATGAGTTTCACAAATATAAGAACAATAACATTGTAAATCGACAAAACTGAAAGCTATGCATGAGTTATCACAAGTATAAGGAACAATAACATTGTAAATCGACAAAACTGAAAGCTATGCATGAGTTGTCACAATATAAGAACAATAACATTGTAGAATGACAAAACTGAAAGCTATGCATGAGTTTTCACAAATATAAGAACAATAACATTGTAAATTCGACAAAACTGAAAGCTATGCATGAGTTATCACAAATATAAGAACAATAACATTGTAAATCGACAAAACTGAAAGCTATGCATGAGTTATCACAAGTATAAGAACAATAACATTGTAGATGACAAAACTGAAAGCTATGCATGAGTTTTCACAATATAAGAACAATAACATTGTAATCGACAAAACTGAAAGCTATGCATGAGTTATTCACAAGTATAGGAACAATAACATTGTAAATCGACAAAACTGAAAGCTATGCATGAGTTATCACAAGTATAAGAACAATAACATTGTAAATCGACAAAACTGAAAGCTTGCATGAGTTATCACAAGTATAAGAACAATAACATTGTAAATCGACAAAACTGAAAGCTATGCATGAGTTATCACAAGTATAAGAACAATAACATTGTAAATCGACAAAACTGAAAGCTATGCATGAGTTATCACAAATATAAGAACAATAACACTGTAGATTGACAAGACTGAAAGCTATGCATGAGGTAACACACATATAAGAACAATAACACTGTAGATTGACAAACTGAAAGCTATGCATGAGGTAACACAATAGCATATATAAGAACAATAACATGTAGATTGACAAGACTGAAAGCTATGCATGAGGTAACACACATATAAGAACAATAACACTGTAGATTGACAAGACTGAAAGCTATGCATGAGGTAACACAAATATAAGAACAATAACATTGTAGATTGACAAAACTGAAAGCTATGCATGAGTTATCACAAATATAAGAACAATAACCCTGTAGATTGACAAGACTATATTTGCGGCACCTAATAGATAAGAACAACCCTGATCCTTAACATAACAGAACACTATACAATTATCAAAACTCATGTGGTAACAATAAAATATGATCACATTTAAGGAACTATGTTTAAACATAACAAGCACTAACAATAAATTCTCCAAAACTAAATTATATTCCACAGTAATTTCTCCTCCTCAAGCATAGTCTCAGATTTTTAATATAGCTGTCTCGCACCGGTATTTTGTGTTATGGTCAAAAAATATTATACTATCAATTTATTGTTTTTTTACTCCTGCAAACTGATTTGAACCACTGACTACCTATAAAGCTATTACCGGTTAAAATCTCTTTAATCGGCCTGTTGTTATGATTTGTTGTTAAGCTAATGCTATCACCTAGATTATCTTAATCTTGTCTTAAATGTTATATAAAGATGCATGTACTGATTACTAAATAAATAAAAGGGAGGTATTAGAAAAAGGTTATCATAAAGATAAACATGAAGCCAAAAAGAATAGGAAAAAATTAAGATTATATATTAATTTAATTGTTAGTAACAATGCAAATAAAAGCGATCGTTACTATTCAAGGTAACCACTATTAAAATTTAAAGAAATGCATGATCTGCTGCATGTGCGAAAAGAGTTTCAATAGATATATGTTACGCGATTAATAAAAGGAAAGAATTCTTGCAATGTTCTGAGGTATATACAAGTGTATGCTATATTATTATATATTTAGCACACGCCATTCTATGTAATGATAGGCTACATAATTAAGAATAAGGATAGTCACATTAACTGGGTCTCTTTTAAATAAATCATAGTCTTATATTATTTACATTAGTTCTACTAATTTATTATCTTTAAAAAGTGTAAACGCTTATCCTCTCAACATTGGTTGTTATAATCACGTGATATGCTTTAGGGAATTATATTAGTTGATCTAGTTCCACTAAGATCTATAGTAAAATGTTGAATTAGGTAATTGAGAATAGATCATAAGAGAAATCTTAACTGACATTTGCAAGGGAAAATGGAGGTCTCCGATGCTAAAACCTTAAAATATAAATAATTAGCCTATGAAACTCTAAATTGGTAGTAAATACTATTAATAAAGAGGTTATTTAAATAGTTTCTTATGGTAGTTTTAGATACATGACTCAAGTATGAATATGAAACTTAAAAGGTGTCCTGGATAGGGAATATATTATAGAAAATCTGTCCTTGTGTTAACCTATCAGTCTAAATAATAACGGCAGATTTTCCAAATATACTTAAAGGTGAAGCATTGTAGAGTTAAATCAAAGGTATATTTTTTTTTTAGCCGTGTAGGTTCAAGTAGTATTAAAACAAATGTAATTGTTTCTAAAATTACAGGGCAGGAAATGTCCATTACAGGAATAAAACAAGATTTGGAGATGGCAACAAAAAACCTATCAGGCCCAACTAGAAAAACTTTTTATCTTCAAAATTTTGAAAAAATTAATAAAAAAGCTGATTTGAACGAAGTGGATTATTATGATAAATATTTTGAAAAAGGTGTGGGCAAAGTTTCTTTTGCAATGGTACCATTTATTTTTAGAATAAAATTAAACAAAAACACCAAAACTGTCCCTAAAACTCCCCCAAAGAAAGAAGAATTCCAAGGGGAAAAATTGCCATATATGAGTATCAGGAACTGATACCCAAAGATGAATATTTAGATTGGTGGTTTGAAAGAAATGAAGGAGAAATGAATGCTCCCCTTGTCAATTTTCCAAATTACATGCTACATGAAAGCCCACCATTTTTAAAAGATACACTTTACAGGAATTCAGATTTGGAAGAGATTTGGTCCACAGTGAGGCATTCAGAAATAGCTCTAAACAAGATTTTAGGAAAAGAGAAAATCAAATTAAAATTGATTGTGAGAAATGTTTATATTCAAGAATTGAACCCAATGATATCCAAAATTTTGAAGAGTGTATAACCAAAGAAGAAATTATGCAGTGGTTGATATACACAAGCTGTGGGAAAGTGAGGCCAGATAGACTGGATAGAAGAAAAGCCAGAACCTACTTGGCATGAAATAATCTACAGTCGTTTCATCGGGTGGCTCATCCAGTTTTTAGATTTTTAAATTTCGTAACTAAATTATCATTTTTTGGCATAGAGTTTTAAATTATAGTATTTTCATTCAATGTTTAAAAACTAAAGTTTTTATGTGAAAACAAGTTTTATTTTTCTTTAAAAAAAATTTCAGGTCATAGTATACTAAACAAACTAGGCTATTAAAAAATTTTGTATAAAAGGTTTCATTATTTTAAAAATAAAGTGAAATAAAATAGTGTTGCTAAAATATACCACTAGGTCCAATTATTATAAAATTTCTGTGAAATTATAAGATATTTTAATGCCAAAATCTTGATTTGTGAATTCTGTCATTTTACTTATCTGTGAACTTAATCACTCTGATCATTTGTGAACTAATCGCTTTACACACATTTGATATTAATTTACTAATCTGTGATTGTAACAAATTTACCAATTTGCAAACTTAAAATCTTTACAAAAATGTTGTTTTAATATATTTACTCTTGATTGTGTGATAGTAATTTATTTACTCATTTGTGACCGTAATCATTTTACCTTTTTGTGAGATAATCATTTTATTCATTTTTGAGCTTATATACTTTACTCATTTGAGAGTTTAATCACTTGAATCATTTGTGAATCTTAATAGGCCTAATCAATATATTTTTGATGGTAAAATATTTGATCTACACATCTAGGAAAATGCTCTCTTAATTTAACTAAAAATTGTTGATTGTTCAAGTTTTCAGAAAGTTAATAGAATTTTTTTTTAATGAATTGTTTAAACTGTTATTAGTTTTAAAGGGATGGATAACATGTCAAGTATTTGTAAACAAGTGCAAGAATGAGGCACGGTTCATACCCAGTTTTATACAGTCGGTTTATTAAATAAGTTTTGTGCATTATTTTGTATAAAATACACAAGAAGACTTTGCTACCTCAATTCAAAAGAGTTAGTTCCTTACCCTATCTGGAAACTCAAGTCCCGGCCATAGGAATATTTGAAATGAAGTATGATGACAGTCTTACAGATTGATCCATTAACATCTAGAAGTATATTTAACCAATAACTTGTATTAAAAAAAACTCCTGTGTGAGTGTGATAATCGAACTCCCTCATTATTGACAGTAATATTGGTAAGAAACCTTGCCGTATTGGGAGGGTAGGTCGTAACTTTCCAGTTTTTTTTAATAGCCAATGAATAACCAGTCTCCCCCCATGAATAATGCATAATATAGTTGGTTAGCACATCTTGAACCAGGCGGCGCATCATGGTTTATTGGTGTAACCTCAAGTCTTCATTTTAAAACAAGATTATTTTTAAAAAGCATGACAAAAATTTTAAAAAACCTTATTTAAGGACACTAATACTATTTAATATATCCCTCTTATTCTGTGGTCAAGTGAAGAACACATAAAAACACAACTCGATGAGATTTTAGATTTAATCTTCATTATATTATGTTATATCCCAGTTATCGGACATGAGATATAAGAAACTGGTGATACATCAATGTGGACTAATAAGTAATATCTATGTGTAATGAATAACTTATGGTGCACATTTCAAAACTATTTGGGGCTATAGGTAGAAATATCAGCCAATAAGGTTGCGATAAGCGAGTCTAACCAACTATAACGTAAGAAAACATATCTCACAAAGAAATTTATTTTACAAATCATTTAAGGTGAGAGGTTGCCACATTTATTGTTTGTTTACAGATGTTCTTTTTTCCAATATCTTTATCATACATACATACATGCAAGTAGATGGGGTGATGAGTTGGCACAATCTGACCTACTTTTCTCTGATAGGTCGCTATAAATAGATCTGGCCTCTGATTGGCTGCTATAATTAGACCTCCCCCCCTCCCTCCCCCCTCCACCCCCACCCCTCCGCTCTGATTACAAAATCTCCACCAGTTGATTACGAAATTTCCTCCCCTACACCCCCCATCCCCTACAACCCCACCACACATTGAACATGTTGGTACTTGTGTGGGTCCTTTTTTTTCTTAATTATTGTTGCGTGCTAATTAATTATTCATGTCTGCTAATTGATTATTGATGTGTGCTAATTAATTATTCATGTATGGGTAGGGGGAAGGACATTGGAGAATATTTTATTTGGATGGTGAGCATACGTCTCTGCACGAACCTCTCGCTACGACTGTCCTGCGTAGAATGGAGAGTATCTTTGCTGGTCGGCCGCTTACCGGGTAGTGACCACTGCGCATCACGGTTGCGCACTTTCCCCCTCCCCCCTCTCACCTCAATCACCCTGTGACGTCATCGAGAACCGTCGCTGGATCGACAAAACGTGTTGAGACAAGAATTGAGGTCATTGACCCGGGCAAGGGGTTTTCCTGGTGTTGCAACATGACCTTGAATAATGTCCCCCACCCCCTATTTGGTAATGGGTTTTCCCTGATGACTGGCGCCGGTTTGGCGGGTTGACAAGACAAGTCGAGACAAGAATAGATTGGGACCTCAAAACCTCGAGGTAATTGACCCTGTTCATGTTTGCTAGCCCAACAAGTCGAGACTCGTATCTACGTGTAAGGAACAGACAGGTTTTTTTTGCTTGAATAAAACACGATATTACAAAACATACATTTATTATACATTAAAGGTTTTACATACATATTATACACTTTTACAAGAATGACGCATATATTCGTTCATACGTTTTTCTACAGTGTCTTTTAGATGCGTTAGTAAAATTGTTTTTAGTTCACAATCCAGCATGTAATAGTCCAAACCGACGACTTGGCGTGTATAGTAGGTAGCACTGATAAGATCCAGGTTTCTGATGTGCGTTTCCACCGTAGGCTGCTCGAGATCGATGACATCCACTGATTCTGTAAGCGTGTCGCATACATCTACGACGAGCGTGTCGATCAAATCGTTGCAATAGCGTGCGACGGGTGTCGACCACATATCCCGGCGGTCGACGGCGACGTCGATGAGGTCCCACACCTCGCAAAGACGTGCCCAGCTAGGTGCTAGATAGGCGACCCGTTTGAGTCCTGCGTCTTGTTTCTCGCTGATGACGACCATACGGTCACCGCACATGCGTCGCAAAGAGATTTCATGATTAGTCAGACTAATCTTTTGAGGAGGTTGCGTGTTGCTGAAAAACTTTGATATGACAGACTTGTAGCTGCCCAGTTCTTGCCACTCTGTACGGTTAAACACCGCACAATTCCCTCCACATTTTTCTAGCTGGACATAGGGCGTAAAGTTGTTCTTGACGCTCATGCCGACGATGACTCGCTTGGCGTCGACTTCGTCCAGCGGAAACAGAGTGTTGAAAATACTGGTGATGGCGAGCGGCTTCACCGGCTTTGCTTTGCGGGCGCAAACGTCTTGACCTTCCATCGCGTCGACGACTGTCACGGTTATGGACGGCACGCCGCCGTGACGCCCCTTTTATAGGCGCACGCTGATTGTACGCAGCCTCTTGAGGGGCGGCAGGAGCCTAGCTTCTTGAAAAATGTGTTGTAATATCTCACCACCTTAGCGTCGTTGCCTGTATGATTGGTGGGTGAGAATAGGGCTAGGAAAGTTTTCATCGGAATGTTCTGGGCACGATAGAGAAGGTACATGAGACAGTAATGGCCGCAAACGTCCGAGGCTATGCTTTGAAGTTGTAGCGTGCTATGAGACGTGCGGGAAGTGTTTTTTCGTATAAATGCCAGATGCGACTTTATACGTGGTGGAAATCCATAACTGTCAAAATATTCTCCCACGCCGTTCTTGTCGATAAAGATGGCGACCCAATGCGTCCCAGGCTTGGTGTGTGGATCCGTGTTGATGACGAGAGCGGCAGGTCGCGCTATTCTTGAGGGTAGTTGATCAGCAGGGAAAACACCCGACCGTACAGAACGGAACCACGGACTTGTTTTCAGCGCACGTCTTATGGTGTGCGTGTCCATCTTCAATCATCCAGTCTCGAAGTCCCCAAACGATGGAGGCCGAACAGAAATTCCAAACAGAACTATGTGCCATGCACATGGTGCGACCCAATTTAAGTGTTTTCAAAGACGAACAACCTCTATCGTACAGATCTACGACGGGCGTAGGCGTGTATTTGACTAGAAACTTTTTCTTTTCTGCTCCCTTGACGTAGACGGTTTCTGCACGTGCTGTGGCGAGGGAGATGAGGGATTCGAGCAGGCTGTAATCCACATCACCGCTATCCCAGGGAATACCGTGCAGCTTGTTGACGATATAGTCGGCTTTCTTTTTGGCCGCCGGTGAAAGTTCCTCTATAGCGAAGGGGGGCTTTAACACCCAATGTTGAAGTAATGTTCCGCATACAGATAAAACACTCAATTCCTTGACGATAAACTGCTTGCTGTCGTCGATGAAGCTCTGGAAATCCACAATGACGTCCATGATTTAAATGACGTGTGTAAGGGGCGGGAAGCCGTTTATATTAACTCCCATAATCGGTCACGACGTTTCTGTCCTTGTCGATGGTGATGATGTTGGCAAACTCCCCGTACACGATACAGTTGACGGTTTCGGTGAGAGCTCTGGTGAAGCTCACTTCGATGCTCAGAGAGCCGTGCCTCGTCAAATTCCAATGTGATGTCATGTGGGCTGACAGATTAGGTGTGAGATCGAAAGCCATTAGATGATATCCCTTAGGGAAGGCTTCTCGTGTGATGTCGCTACCCTCGTTCATGAAATGGATACCCGTTCCAGAAAACAGTGTGTGGTAGGACATGACATAGTTGCCGTTTGAAAAATCGGGCTGTAACGGTTTCGACGGCACTTGTTCTCCGTCCACGTACAGCGAGAAATGGTTCATGCCGTAGGTTTGGAAGTTGAACGGGTTCTTGGTGGCGTCTCCGTTGAACGCTGCGTTTGATACAAAGCCCACGATGCAGCGTTTGGGTAGTTGTCCGGTGAATACGTTGTCCAGCGATTTCCCTTGTACACCCGTAGGAATAGTGAGTGTTTTTACTTCTACGCGGGTGATGGGATACTTTGCGGGACTGACGTTTAATGCCTTGGCATGTGCCAACAGTATAGAAGGTGCTACTTTGACACGTCGCACTAGAAGGCCTGCTTCAGCGATGTGAACCTTATAGTGTGGGAGTTCAGGGACGGCCATAAGACTGAACCCGTCTCTGGAACGGACCAACTTGACTCTGAGTTCGGTGCCGTTCAAAAGGTATTTCTCTTGGTTAAATACATCACCGTGTAGATAACCCAAAAGATCCAACGTCTTACTTTTGGCTGTTAGACCGCGACGGGCCTCAAATCCTTTGTTGCCTGCGTTAGTCTCCTCAAAGGTTCCGGGGCTGTCTGCGAACCAGAGACCGCAAGTCAAATGTGTTCTTTTAGCTTCACCGTTGTAATTGAGCAGCGTTTCAATGTACGATCTATAAGCATACGTGTTGCTGGGCGGTGAGACTAGTTTTTGGTTTAAAAACACATCCACCTGTGTGAATAGCGAATGCAACCAGTTGTTGACGGGAGCGATTTGGTCCACCTCTGTGAAAGAGCCACCGTCGGGTTTCACGATGGCCGCCCTGAGATAGAGCATAGTCTGTGAAAGATCGATATAGAACTCGCCTTGACCGGTAACGGTAAATTCTATGGGTGAATCATCGGTGAGTGAAGAGACAGGTTTGTACTGGATCCATTGTCCGCTTTCGAGACTGGTTTGCGTGGGTGGGACTGAAAATAGATCGAGTTCACTGCTGGCACACTCGCAGGACTGGGGGTGTAGAAACGACATTTCAACTGAAAATATCTACAGCTTCTTTCTTGACCTTTTTACGTCGGGTAACGGCTGAAGACTGACGCCGGTGCTTCTTACGACGCCCTTTATAGCCTGAGCCGGTCATCAGTGTGCCGATCTTCTGCTCCGCCTTGCGTTTCAGGTTTGTTCCAGCCTCGCCGACACGCTGCCGTAGAGCCTCTTTGAAAGGACGACGCTGATTGGCGACGTCGGAGAGCACGTCGATACCCGTATGAAGGGCTTGTTTTCCTATGGCTTTAGCGCCGCTTCTCAGCAAAGGTACGACGCTCTTGAATAGACCGCTGAAAAAACTTCCTATTCCATGTCCACGTTGATAGGGAACACCGTGGTAGATCGAAGATATTCCCGTTCCAGCCTGGTTGACGTAGTATCTTTGGTAAGGACAGTTCATGTTGAGCGGCGTCGAAAATGAAGTTTCACGCACACTTTTCCAAACTCGAATGGTACAGGTTCACCAGTGTCGGTCCTTATATTGATTTCCAGGCTTTCAATTTCTCTTCTAAGTACTGGCACGTAGTGCATCGGATCGTAGCTAACTGTCTTATGTATGCCGTAGAGATAGTTTGCGTTGTTGATACCGACGATACGTAAAAGCGGTGCCACAATGTCACCCACGGGCTGAGGATCGATGATATCCGTGTAGACGTACATTTGCGAGGGCAAGCCTAGTAGAATGTTGGCGGCGTACGGTGACTTTGGGACTTTGATCAGATTAGTATTAGGATCGAAACCGAGCTGTAGACTTAGTTGATTAGATAGCTCCAGCAGCTGTATATTTGGTGAAGAAGAAACAACGTCCACTTTTTTGTTGGTGCTTGTGTACTTGAATACAACTCCAGAATCCCGTTTAAACGCCTCTATTTCGTTTAGGGCTTTGACCATTTCTTGGATAGTGCTATAGTTTCCAGGCGGGATGTGATCCTTGAATATTTGTTCCACACCGTTAGCGTCAACCCAGTTGTACCATACAATGTTTCTGCCCTCGGGTACGGTGGTGAAAGAACACGGATATTGGAATTCGGCGAGAGCTACTTCCCACTGGCCGTCGAGTGTAAGACGGTAGGGTAGTTGCGTGGTGAAATTCGTGAGGGTATTTTTCGGGAAATATCCCATAGAGCTATCGCTCGGCAAGGTGAGGTAAAACTGGTCCTTCATGGTAGGGCGCTGACGTAACTGGCAGGAATCCAAGAATTAAACTTGGCGGGGTAACCTTTCCACTGCACGTACACTTTCTTTCTGTCACCTTTACCCTTGACACGTAGTATTTTATCAACTTTAAAAGTTTCGGGAAGACGTACGCGTTGCAATTCGGGTTCGTAAAACGTTCCCTCCACCTCCTCGCCGTCAAGATCGGTCACTCTGTAGACGACTGGTTGCCTCAACACGACGCTGCTGACTTTGAAAATTTCTTCGCTCCAATTGCTTTCGTAGCCCTTTTCAAACAGCATTTTGGATTTGCTAATACGCACCGTGTCACCGACTTTGAGTTTTGGTTTACTATTCGATCTTGGGCCCCGTTTACCGTACAGATTATCTCTGACTTGAAGCACGTTGGTTTCTGAAACGTCGGCAGGCGCCATCTTGATACTGGAATGTTTTGCGCCGTTGTAAGCGTCGACTAGATCTTGGAGGACGTCCACGTAGCGATACGTGTTATTTTTGGTAAAGTAGCGCCACATGCGTCCTTTCAGAGTTCTATTGAATCGTTCCACGATGCTTGCCTTCACGTCTGGATTATGAGTGGTGTAGTAATGCACGCCTTCTTGCTTGAGAAATTTCCGGACTAGACGTGCCGTGAACTCTGTCCCCTTGTCCGTCTGTAAACTTAGAGGTTTACGGCCGCTTTGCTTGAAAATGTCCCGAAAGGCGTCTCTCACGACGCTCCCCGTCTTGGATGGAAGCGTCCTCGCCCAGGCCATCTTGCTAAACACGTCGATGACGGTGAGCAAGTACACCGCACCGTCGTTGTATTTTCCGAGACTTCGCATATCGTTGAGATCAGCTTGCCAGAGATCGTCAATGTTTGACACCACGTACTTGTTGCGTGGAAACTTTTTTATCACCGGCTTGTGGAGGGTGTAAGCGTCCTGCGCACGAAGCCATTTTCGTACTTTGTCGGGATCTTTCTTGGACGCCTTTATGAGCGACGCCGCCCCTGCAAACCCAGCAGGATGAGAAGGGTCGTAGTAGATGTCGGCTAAACGGGGCATTAAGCTCTGAACGGCAGCCACCTGTTTTCGTCCACCCTTTTCAGTTTCTTCTTCTTAGGGCGTTGCGACGGTGTAAGTGGTTGAGGTACGGGCGTCGGATCTCTAATGGGCGCCAAACGTTTCGGATTTACAATAAATTCTTTCGGGATGTTTATTTTTTGAAGTGCCGTGAGAAACTCTCGCCACCCCGTCGGCTCGCTGTGTCTTCTTGCTCTGACCAGATCGTTGACTAAATCCACAATGTTAGATCCACGGAGAGGCGTATCGTGAATACTCACTTCCCCGTCTTCGTCCCAAGAGATACCGCCCCTGGAATTAATATGTTCTAGTAAAAGCTCGGCTTTTTTACGTGCCTGTACTGGTACAGTATTGAGTACAGCCGTGATGGGAAGTACGGGGGCGGTCGCGGCGATATTTTCAGGCGGTGGAGGTTGTTGACTAAAGTGTAGATAGCGCTGCAGCACTTGTTGGTATAAAGTCCATTTAGACTTGTCGTCAAGTTTTGAAGCGAGGATTTTTTCCATTTCCTTGTCCAGCTCGGAGACCACTAGATTTGTGGCCGATGCCGCTTGTTGGTGGTGTTGCTCGTAACGGTGTAATGTTTCCGGGGACACCAATATCATTTTTTTCGTGTGTTCCATCGTCTACTTGTTGAATAAGGAACCGAGGACACCGCTGATTAAGGGGGCTAAAAGTAAGGGCAGGAACGCTCCTCCTTTCTGAACGAGCAGTCGTCTCTTCTTCTTCCAACACTCTCCTCGTTTGACCAGCTTGCGCAACACCTGCTTGTGAGCACGTAACTTTGTCTTCTGCGCATTTTTCAATGGCACCCGCCCTTTTAAAGTGTTGTAGGCACACTCGCAAACAGAGTCAATCAGTTTCTTGTCGGCCGTTTTCAACAAGGCTACACGTTGCTGTGGGTTCATGCGATGCATCGCACGCAGCAGCGGGGCTTGCTTCAGCACTTTGGGACTCATGGTTATGAAATGATATGTAATTGGGACGTGTCGGTGTTTTTATAGCTTTTGCGTGGTAGGTACACGCAGCACCCGACATTTGTGCGGGTTCTATATCTAAACCATTCGGGTGTACCTTGTTTAAAATCTAACAAAAGATACCCGTGGGGTGTACTTGTAGCGTCAGCGTAAGCCTCCTGTAAAATACGGGGGTTTTCAGGACACACTTGACGTGCAAAGTGTTGAATCTGAGCTTTATCCCTGGGATTTTTAAAAAGCACAATATAATGCGCGTTTAAGGAAATGTCTCTTTGTCCCTTGCCCTGGTGGAATATATTTTGCGTAAGGTACATGACGCTAATATTTTGATGGTGGCATCCTTTGGTGAAAAGATCGACGACCACTTCGTTGGCTTCACGCATCAGATCGTCCAGGATAATCAGGTGCGGAGGAGAGTCATCACAGGTGTCATCAATTTCCGGTAAACCCTTACAGAATATGACAGACCCGTCTTGTTCGAATCCCGGTTGCCATAAAGCATAATACCAGGTGATTTTATCAAATTTAACGTCACACATTGTGTCCAGGTGACGGATAAAGTCGGCTACAAAATGGGACTTTCCACAGCCTGAAGGACCGCTGATGATGGCCGAAAATGGATGTTTCAACTTGTCCATAATGTTTAAGACAGAGCTTATAAGCTAAATGAACTTGTATTTATAGGATAGATGGGTGGGGGTGTAGACGTTAAAACACAAACATTACAATTTTTTATAATATTTATTTACAATGTTGAAAAGTATACATTGATAATCTATTTACAAACATAAAAGTATATATTTACATAAAGTTTTTTCAACAATAAAAATGTACATATTGAATATTTATTTACACAAAAATTTTTCAACAATTAAAAGTATATATTGAATATTTATTTACACAAAGTACATATTGAATATTTATTTACATAAAAATTTTTCAGCAATAAAAGTATATATTGTATATTTATTTACACAAAGTATATATTGAATATTTATTTACACACAGTGAAAAGTATACTGAATTTATATTTACATATTGGGAGTAGTGGCCTCGGTACTAAATATGGTTTCAATATATATACAAACAGTTTATTATATTTGACTAGAATTAAAATATATACAATCAGTGTGAATTAAAATATATATACAAACAAATTACTAGAAAAAAACCAGGTTGGTGGAGGATTGTACTGGCTGATAAAAAAATATAAAAAAAGTATCCCGGGTGCATAAAAAAAATATAAAAAAATATGCGTGTTTTCATGCAGAAAAAATATGAAAAAAAATGCTCAAAATCTTTGAAAAAATGGTATGTCGGTGGAACTGTCTAGAGTGAAAGAGAAAAAAAAGATGATTATCCAGCCCGTCTAAATAATCACCTTTTATTCGTGGCGAGCGCGTTTACAAGGACTCTGATACCCAAACGGCAACGTATTAAAATTATCTGTTATCCGCCGTTTGGTGTACACCGGCCGGTAAACTTTACTCTGCGAAACGGTACATACAGTCGCAAGACCTTTTCTTACAATTTTGTGCGGTATCTGTATGTATCTTTCCGCGGCCTGTTCGGTGACCATCGCTTTCAAAACGTCAAAATTAACGTCGTTCCGGTTGCCATAGTTTATGGTGATACCGCGAACCTTGCATACCGTTTTTGTTTTGGCAGGGTCGCCACCAACGCAAACTCGGTACGCGTAATTCTTGGGACCGCCAGATACAAAGGCGCTAATGTAGCTTCCCGGACCGTAATCTTGAAGTTCGTCAGTGAGGTCACCTAAAAAGTCTCCGGTCGGTGGACTCCAATCGCCGGGGCGTTCCGTGAATAGAACGCTATCTGTATCATGATACAAAACCCGGTCCCCCAATTTTTCAAGGATGCTGTATAAGTGCAACCTAGCCATAGCAGTCGTGTAGCACGCCACCGCCACACTCGTGTTAGGGTTAGGGCGCAACGCGTCACGCGCATCCTTGTAATTGAGGAACATAACCTCATCATTTACATCAATGACGCTGTCCACGGTGATGTACGGATCCGTCAGGTACTTGTGGACGCCCTGATAGTCATTGACAACGGCTACGTGTGGTAAATCGGGTCTCTGCCCAAACTTTCCCCATAGCGAATTTAAAAAGAGTTTAGCCAGAGTGCGGAGACCAGGGTTTTTACAAACAGAGCCGAAATCGAGTTTTACCCCCTCCCTTTCCTCATAATTTTGAATGTAAGCTAACTTCTCATCTTGTGAGGTACACCACTCTGGCCATCCGCTGGCTTCTTGTTTAATTTTCAAAAAAGTATCAATGTACCCGTGAAACAAACCGCCAGAACGTGTCTGACGGTCATAAACAGATACATTGTACTCCCACACTTCGTGCACTGCTTCAACGGTGTAGCCTTTCTCAACGGCTTTCCGGATCTCGTCAATCACCCAGACACCTGTCAACCAGCGATCTTTTTTGTCGTTGTGCTGACACGCGCCTTGGTTTTTCTCCTCCCCGCATTTCCTGCACAAGATGAACATTAACTTGTCGTGCATCCGTGTAGGTAATACGGGCATGAATAAATCCCGCGGAGGCGTCACTGTAACTTTGGCTATGCCTTCAACTTGATCTATAGCGGGACAATTTGGTTCCAAGTGAATTTTGGGGTGGCCGATGGGGTATTTTTTGTACTTGCAAACGTACGGATACAACGAACACACATCCAAGTACTTGATCTTCTCTCCACAAGAAAGGTCTGCTTCGTGAAAGAGTTTTATACAATTTGTACGCCCGCCAAAGAATGCATCCCTGGGGCTGAGGGGCTCCTTGGTATACACCTCGTGCCGGAGTACAAATCGTTTCAAGTCCTTGTCTGTGCGTTTCATAGCATTAAACGTACACTCCCACATCTCTACGACCGTGTAGCCGGCATTCTTAAACTTTTCAACACAAGCCATGGTTGCTTCATAACGCGTCTCCATGGTCTCGTGGGGACTATTTTTGATAGGGGTGGTCCTGTCTGGATAACAAAGAGGGCACCCGTGCCAATAACAGCCCCAAAACTGGAAGACGGTGGTGGTATCTCCAGCTTTAACAATGCCGTCTACACGCCGCCCTAACACGTATTCCTCACGGCCGTTACCCGCATGAAGAATAGAGACACCGCGCTGATGGGCCTCCCAGCAGAGCCATTGTACAGCGACGTGCGACTGTTGGTCTGCGCACCTATAGCCACCATTAGGGATAATACCGATAGTATTCTCCTTAAGATGACTACGGCGGTAAACCAACATGGCCGCTCCAGCTATCGTACAAGCCTCTCTGAAAGGATCCACCTTTGCTTTCTCCATGAGCATGTCTCTAAACTTTAGACAGGCCTTCCGCAGGATCTCTACGTCTTTCACGCAATACAGTTCCAGCTCGCGGTTAAAATCAAAGACGTAATTTTCTTTGACCAACGCGTCATACCACTTCTCAAAGTGCTCCTTTCCCTCAACTGACATCTCACCGATACCGTAGTCCTCCTTTGGCGGCAAGGGACCCCTATACCCCGCGTTTTCTTTTTTATTGAAAAAATGGGGGAAATGTCCCTTGGCCAAAGACTCGTCCAAGCCGAATGTTTTGGGCATCTTGGACAACGACATGGGGAGAAAGTTCAGCGAGTCAATAAAGTGGAGCGGGCCGTAACGCATGGACATGATTTTCCCACCGTTCATTATAAGGTCTGGAGCCCATTTTTTTACCTCCATCATATATTTTAAAATAAAATTCCCATCATACCCTTTTGAATTTTGAGCAAGGAGGGTGATATCCTTAAATTTTGAAGCTTTAATTTGTTCTATAAATCCGAAAAATTGGGCCATTGTGGTATCACCCCCGAATATGCGAGTCCTATCGCCCCCGCAATCGGTGCAATGATGGTCATTTGCATCTATATGAAGGCAGGCCTTGCAACATGTCTGCACGACACATAGGTTAGGTTCGTGCAAGTACGTGTTTACCGCACCTTTAAGAAGAGTTTCTTGTCTGCATTCAAAATCATAGAATACAAACATGAAATTACTCTTTTCCAGTGACGGCTTGGACGGGGCTTGCTTCATATAACAGAAATGCCCAAAAGGACGATATGAATCACATACTCTACAAAAAGTCTCATAACACCTATGTGAATAATTTGATCTTTCCAAACTGAAACTTTGCCCGCATACCTCGCAAACCTTTTTGACATCACAGACCGACCTGTGACCTCTGCAAAAACCGGGACGTTTATGGTTATCAAAACATGTCTGGTTTGTGAACCAACGACCGCAATCTTTACAGACCACAGGTTGACCTCCACTGCATACCGCTTTAGTGTAGCACTTTTTACACGCGGACTCGCACTTGTGCTTATTCTTATTACTGAACGGCACGCGGCACTCGCGGCAAAAGTACCCACACTTAAAGGCGGCTGTCAAGGATTTTTATGACGTCAAAATGATTTTGCTTATCGTCGTGAAAATACAAATCAATGTGCCCCTTAAAAGAATGTACGGGAGGAGTAGGACCCTCATATAAGACCTGTCTCCCCCGACGTTCCCTGAACACGGTGATTTTGTATTCGGAGAGGTATGTTTGAAATTGTTTCAGCTCGGTTATTCCACCACCTTTCAAAAGATTCACACGGGCATCACGGCATAATTCCTCTGCTTCATATTTTTGAATATTACGACCCATTTTGATTTGTCTAAAGGTGTTCATGTCAATGAGTCCTGGTTGTCTTTTATTATCACATATAGCCTTGGCGACCACCAATGCACGGGCAAGGCAAAGTGTGTCGTCATTTTTAATAGTAATTATTCCTTTATTATTCCGGCTATATGTGCTAGCGGGAGAGAGTTTTATCACAATAACGTGCACTCCCGCGAGGCTCCTTAAAATGGCAGAGTTTAACGTACAATGGTGCTGTACTCAAAAACAAACTATTACTCTGCAACACGCGACTTACGTTATCGAGCACGGCTCGAGCGTCTAACTGATCTGCTCGTCTAAAAGAGACGTACACAGGGTTCAACGTCGAGTCCGTGCTGTTTAAAAGTACGCCTACATGATCATCAGCGCTTACACCATGGTCCTGCAGCCGATTGAGCAAATTAGTAATTTGTTCTTCAAGCCAGCTTAATGCGTCACGATCGCTTGCTGGAGCACCAAGATGTACGGTAACTTCTCTACCGGTATAAAAGAAACGCCTCAACTGCTTAATTCTCTCTTCGACGATACGAAGAGGGAGGCCTTGGTTCAAAGCTCCACCTACCTGGTTTACCGGGCCACTAATTCCCATCGGAGGTGGCGAAGATGGTCCTGATATCACCGCCACGGGTTGCGGGGACCCCGTTTGTCTCGCCGCAGCTGGGGATTGAACCCCGTCTCCCTGGCTCAGAGGCGGTGCTCCTACGTTGGAGCGAGCGGGTGTCATGACCGGTGGCGTAGAGAGGACGGCACCGCCATTTTCACTCTCCAGTTGAACTATAACACACAAGCACGTGTCAAAGTAAACACTTTAACAATAATTTTTCCAAATATACGCGTCTTTAAATGCTGCCACAATTTCAGACTAATTTTGGTATTTATAACACCGCAACATTCTTAAAGTGTTTGTTATAATACAGTAACAATGGCCCCTCCGGTTTATGAATGGTTAAACATACATTTTCAACTTCGTCAGGGAATCGAGCCCTGCACCCCTAGTTCAATAGGGACACGACTAAAAAAATTATATAATTTCCCTGGTTAATTATTATGCATGTATATATTTTAATACCATTTAAAATCTGTATACAAATATACGCGTAATTTTTCTCTTTATATGCTGCCACAATTTCAGATTAATTTTGGTATTTATAACACCGCAACATTCTTAAAGTGCTTGTTATAATACAGTAACAATGGCCCCTCCGGTTTATGATTGGTTAAACATACATTTTCAACTTCGTCAGGGAATCGAGCCCTGCACCCCTAGTTCAATAGGGACACGACTAAAAAAATTATATAATTTCCCTGGTTAATTATTATGCATGTATATATTTTAATACCATTTAAAATCTGTATACAAATATACGCGTAATTTTTTCTCTTTAAATGCTGCCACAATTTCAGACTAATTTTGGTATTTATAACACCGCAACATTCTTAAAGTGTTTGTTATAATACAGTAACAATGGCCCCTCCGGTTTATGAATGGTTAAACATACATTTTCAACTTCGTCAGGGAATCGAGCCCTGCACCCCTAGTTCAATAGAGACACGACTAAAAAATTATATAATTTCCCTGGTTAATTATTATGCATGTATATATTTTAATACCATTTAAAATCTGTATACAAATATACGCGTAATTTTTCTCTTTAAATGCTGCCACAATTTCAGACTAATTTTGGTATTTATAACACCGCAACATTCTTAAAGTGTTTGTAATAATACAGTAACAATGGCCCCTCCGGTTTATGAAGGGTTAAACATACATTTTCAAGCATACAGGGAAACGAACCCAGGACCAATACCGACTAAAACGGCAATTATTATTTTCCCAGCGTTGTCTGATAATTTACAAAACCAAACGTGTCCCCCGTACCAACAGCGTAAGATTACTTTGCTGACAGATCCTTCCTTCTCTAGTATTTGGTGGCGAGAGAGAGGGAGCAGAAAGGCTTGCTTGCTCGCTAAGTGCCTTTTAATGCCATCTAGCGGGTGCGAGTTAAACAACAGTGGTTTGGGCCGGGGGAGGAGGAAGAAAGGTTTTGCCAAAACAAGCTAAGTGTGTACTAAATTATATAATGACAAACTTACATATCATCGCGTCCAATTCAGCCCAAACATCGGGGAGAGAATTTGCAGAGGGCCACTGTTCGAGAATGGGCGTAGTACAATTGACGCTAGGCGTCGCGAGGCAGGTGGCGGCTTCATTCACAGCTCCGGGCGCTCCTAATGCCACATTCTCAAGTAGCCCCTCATCCAGCCCGTACGGGTCCCAGTAATCTGAAATTAAATAAATACATATTAATTACTATCGTGAGAAAAAACTACACCCCCCAACCATGCTCAAAGCTAAAAAAACAGGATTTTATTTACCCATAGACGAGCCGCCATCCGCCGTACAAACCCCATTATCGTTAAAAAACTCGAGCGGGTTCGCACTGTCCGACTCTACCGCTAATGTGGGTGTCGGGGGAGGGTTTTCTTGACACTCTGTCAAAGGAACAAATGCCGCTTTACAACAAAGACATAAAAAGCAAAATAGTAACGATTAAAATATACAAAATGATTTTTAAAACATACCTGTATTGAACCAATCTTCCAACGCTTCGAAGCTCATTTTGATGTTTATCGCGATCAATCACAAAATTAAATGACCGGCTGGAATGATTTCAAGGGCTATTTATAGGCACATCAAAGGGCGTGCCGCATTGAAGGAGGTGATTGTGAAATTCACAGCTGTGCAGGCGCGAAAGGAGGCCGGTGTCTGTAAGTCCCGTTATGTTTCAGAATCTTCCCAGCTGTCAACGAGGACGGACGTGGCGGGTAGAAGCTCTGCCATGCAAGTGCGGATACACAAATCTTTTTTCACTCTCGCAAATGCTGATGCCCCATTATTTTGACTTAGATATTTAAAGCGTTACAGCATATTTAAAATAATTTCAAGGTCCCCCATACTTGTGAATTTTTGTAAATTTATATTATTACATCATAAATTTCTTTTGTTGTTTTAAGCGGGTAATTTTTTAATATTATGTCAACGAATATATTTTCAAACATTTAATGAATATTTTAAAATTTTTTTTGTTTAAGTGGCTTCAAGCCTAGCAAATACTGGAACACCTTTTCGCTCCGCAACGCCCTTCACTCGCGCAAATGTGGGGTGCAAATCAGTCAGAAAGTGCATGCTAAACTTTTTTTCACTCTCGCAAATTCGGGGTGCATTGTTCAATGGTCGCATAGTCTAAGGCATCAGTACTGCCCGGTGTACTGAGATTTATTTTCTCCCGCCGCACAAATATACATACTTTCTCGCTTTTTTTCACACAAATGCGTGTACACTTGATCCTTACTCATCCCTACTACCACCAAACGGGTAGTAAGAAACTGTGCACACCTACTTGTTTAATTCTAGACAATTAGCTATATAGTTTGCTGTTGTCCTGCAAATCAGCACTTATTTCACTCTTGCATATTACAAACTGGCAGGTAGTTCCAGCCCGCCTAAGAGATAGCATGACAAGCTTTAAGAGACAGTATGATTGTCCTAAATAGCTGTCAGCTCATTTAAAGCTCTCACAGTTACTTTTCCGATAAAAGATGGCATGAAAATCTCGAGGAGACAAAACTCTATCGTGTGTGATAATTATTTTTTGTTGCGCCAAAAGTCCCTGGTCCGAATCCCGTATTCTTTTCATGGCGTGAGCTGAAACACAACAAGGTTATTTGGCATGGGGCGACGGATCACATCATTTTAGAAACAGGCCGGGGTTTGATCCCGCAGAAAGTTCCCTTAGAACGCTAATAAATATTATAGATTCCTCGAACGTATTTAGGGAGGTTTTCCATTCTCCCTCCTTACAAAATGTGTGTGCACTTCCTATAATTTTGGCTTGCGGTTTAAATGGCTAATTTGTTAGTGTGTGTATTATCGGTTCGAGCATTAAAATTGTATTTGCTATTACTTATGAATATATTATTTCAGCGGACATTAAATTTATTTGTTGTTTAAGTGGTTTTTGTCAAAAAAAGACTAGGTCCATGGGTAGCAATCTACCGTTACAATGCATCGCATGGTCTATGGCGTCCGCTGACAAAGTGATAGACACAAATGCGGGTACACTTTCTACCTGGGCTAGAAAAAGCTGGTCAACCTGTGACAGACATCCACGCATGTCGACGGTCGATACCAAACAATCAATTTTAGTAGACTTTTGTGGTGGGGATAGCGGCCCCCTCCCGCTCGTGTGAAGTGTGGTGATTTTATTTACAGCGCAGGGGTTCGATGTTCAAATCTTGTCGTAATTATTTTTGGTCGCGCTCGGGTGGGGATTTTCTATACTACCTCAGAGCAAATGCTGGTACGCATCTCGCCAAAGGATTTAGGACGCTAAAATGTATTGAGTATCTGGGGGTAACCATTCATCAATCTTAGCGCACTTCCTCACGCGACAGCTGTTGAAAAATAAATGCTAGATAACGGTACTTTCCTTAAACTCGCAGAGTCAAGGTAAAGGGTGGGGTGGGGGGGTTGAATGACACCGCGCCTGGGTTTCCCCAAACACTGACAAGGTAAAGGGGGGGTGGGGTGGGGGCTTGAAAGACACAGCGTTGGATTTCCCCCGACCTTGTGATTTCGTAATTCAAGGTAGCGCTCTACGCTAGTGAAAGGGAAGTCCCTGCAGACCCTGTCATTCAATATAAGCCATTCATTGCGAGTGCTTCGTCGCTGGGGGAGAGCTACATTTCCCATCCAAATAAACAAGATGTATGTTCCATAAATAAATAAACTCCATAGTCCATCCCGATAATTAATAATTAATCATCAATTAACAATAATTAATTAGAAATCATCAATTAACAATAATTAATCATCAAGAACCAAAATGTCCTGGGGACTGTAGGGGGGAGGGGGTTGTAGGAGACGGGGTTAAGGGGAGGAAATTTCGTAATCAACGCAGGAGATTTCGTAATCAGCGGGGGAAATTTCGTAATCAACGCAAACGGGATTTCCCTGGGAGGGGCGGGGGAGGGGTGGGGGATGTTTGCTTATTGCAACATAAAATTTTCCACTGGGAGGCAACTGACCCCCTCCTACCCCCCAACTCAACATTGCCACTCAACGTCAGTGACGTAGGGATGGGGGAGGGGGAAAAAGTGAAAGGAGCGGAGGTATGACGCGATGAGGGGGTTTGCTCGCATTCAACTGAGTGCTGCCAGAGGGCACGGTCATGCTGTCCTCGCGAGTAGGGTTGGTGAAAGGGGCCTTATGGTTGACTCGCACTCTTCAGCACGCTGCCGTCAGGAGAGCTTCGTGCTCGGTGTTCCTCCCCATACGTGGTCACTACTCGGTAAGCGGCCGACCCCCTCCAGTCTACGCAGGACAGTCGTAGCGAGAGGTTCGTGCAGAGACGTATGCTCACCATCCAAATAAAATATACTCCAATGTCCTTCCCCCTACCCATACATGAATAATTAATTAGCACACATCAATAATCAATTAGCAGACATGAATAATTAATTAGCACGCAACAATAATTAAGAAAAAAAAGGACCCACACAAGTACCAACATGTTCAATGTGTGGTGGGGTTGTAGGGGATGGGGGGTGTAGGGGAGGAAATTTCGTAATCAACTGGTGGAGATTTTGTAATCAGAGCGGAGGGGTGGGGGTGGAGGGGGGAGGGAGGGGGGGAGGTCTAATTATAGCAGCCAATCAGAGGCCAGATCTATTTATAGCGACCTATCAGAGAAAAGTAGGTCAGATTGTGCCAACTCATCACCCCATCTACTCATGCATACCTACCTACCTTACCTACCTACCTGCCTACCTACCTACCTGTCCACCTGTCTACCTGCCTGCCTGCCTGACTGTACGCATGCAAACATACATACACACGTACATGCCCTTCACTTATGGGGTAAGTAAGAAACTGTGCATATAGCTAAAAAAACAACTTTGTACTTAATCCATCCTCGCTACCTTTCTCCACATTTCCTTATCCTTGCATACTCCCTTAACTTCAACAACATTCATACACCGAGTCATACATGCTCTTTTATTCTTAACACTCTTAATGTTTCTCTTTTTCACATATTCATCTACAACATTTAGCCACATCTTATATGGCCTACCTCTCCCTTTTGATCCATACACAAGTTAACTTCATATATTTGTTTCATCACTCGATACACACTCATCCTCTCAACATGCCCAAACCACCATAAGACACTTCTTTCACATTGATATATTGGATTCCCTTTCAAACTGCACACCTTCAGCACACATTAATTGCTGACTCTGTCCATACGAGTTTTTCCACATACATTTTTTAGAAATCTCATTTTTCTTGCCCATATTTCATCTGCACGGGACTGATGTTAGACATATATGACATAACTTTTATTTCTGGTAATATGCTGAGTAATTTCTACCCTTACTTAGTACAGTGCTATTTCTTTGAGAGTAATGGCTGTTTAAAATTTGTGTCACTTCACGGTGATTGTGGCTTCATAGGAGAGTGCAACGGGCTATCCAAGATTAGGAGGACTTGGTTCTGATGGAGTTGGAGGGTCTGGTATGTTTGTAAGATTATGTTGAAAGCAAAACTAAGCCGTAAACGTTTTGAAAGAACTATTCTCATTCACAACACAGGCTGAATACAAAATCCCTTTTGTGTCCATACATTTTTGCAACTCTTTGTTTGACCCACATGGGCACAACAATATTCTTGTTGTGTTTTATTTGGTATCAATTACCTAAACATTAAAAAAGTTTTTTAAAAAGTTGATTTTTTGAGGCCCTTGCGATATTAAGACTCAAAGCACTCGCTTCTCCCATCTGTGTGGTGAGCAGCCACTGTATCGACTATGGGCACTACACTATACAATTATCTTTGTTGATTTACTTCAACAATGAGTATTTAATTCATGCTATTGTTAATAAACTTCAATTAATTTGTTTTACATCAATTATTAACACTACACTCTACAAATTATTATTGTTGGTTTACCTTAATTACTAGTACTACACTATACACTTATTATTGTTGGTTTACCTTCATTATTAGCACCACACTATACAATTATTATTGTTGGTTTACCTCAATTATTAGCACAACATTATATTGCTATTGCATCTAATAAGCACAATAAAGTTGTGTCATCATACCAAGGTATACAACTATTTAACACAAGTCTTGATTTAGGTTCAACACACGTTATTAATCTGGAATGATACTTTAATAAAAATATAACGCTAGTCAGATTGATTTAAACCTTTTATAACATATATAGTAATATTGTGCTAGATTATTCACAGTAATGATGTTTCCATTTTTTTTAATACATAAAATATCAAATCCGATGTTTCTTATTATCTCAACCATGGTTGCTAACATCTGATGTGTGTGTGAATGAGTGATTCTAGTCAATTTAGTCTAGTTATACTTTTAATTCCTGTGGGGTCAAAACTGTCAAGGTATGACACCAAACCAAACTTGAGTGGTTGGGATCTCACTACAATTGTGAAACATGCTGCTCATGACCTCACTTGCGTTTTAAGGTCATTCAACATTTAAAATACTATTGCATAATTTTAACACGAGTATAATAAATTATTATAAACTATAAATAGTAATTCAATGATTTCAAATCATTACAGTTCACAAGCCATAAATGGTCAAATTTGCTATTTTATGCTTTTCATGTACCATTGCTAAGGTAAAGTAATTATTTAATGTATGGGGCTGAAATTTAGTATGACTAGATATTCATATTATGAGGGGTACAGAATGAAATAATTATAATACTATAAATATTTCAATTAAAGACTAATTTTTCTTTATCAATCTTGCTACTCATTCAGGTTATACGCTTATGTGCTAATTACACTAATGGTTTTAGGGATTAGTAAGGATTTAGTTAGAGTAAGTGTACCAGCATTTGCATTGAGGAAGAGTGGGAAACAATTTGGGGGGGGGGGGGGACAGTAAAACCAACCGAGATTTGACCCTCGATCTCCTCTTCATCGGCAGTCTAGTCTAACACATTACTATATATCAATATTAATAATATAATAATATTAATACTATAAATATTTCAATGTGTACACCTCATGTGCATATCTAGTTTATTAAATTTCATCCCCAAACATTAATTACTTTACCTTAACAATGGTATGAAAAAGAATAAATTAGCAAGTTTGACCCCTTTTGACTCGTGAACTGTAATAATTTGAAATCAATGAATCACTTGTTAAAATTATACAATAAAATTTAAATGGTCGGGTGACTTTAATCGCTCTTAGAAACCAATTGAACTTACATGGTGTTTCCTCGCTTTACCACTGAAACCAGTCTCTCACCTTTATCACGCTCCTGTCTCTTTAATCAGGTTTTGTTTACCATTCATCGGAATAATTTAATTTACCAACACAAGAGTGGTTCACTGCCGTGCTGAGCTCGCTGATTGAATATTGAACTTGGCTACAAAGTTGACGCAGATAAGCTTCGTTTTCACAATTAATTTGATTAAAAATTGATTTGAAACTGATTTTTAAAAACTGACAGTGCATATCAGTACAATATTACATTATTTATAAAATGACTTTTAAATGTATCTTCTAGGTCCTTAATATAATAGACCATTGCTGAGATTATTTTTTTTTCAAATGAACTCCGTTGTATATTTTTTAAAGTATTTTATTCAAGGCAACGCTATTCCAAACCTTTTTACCCTTTCCTATTTTCCTTATTTTATTGTACTAAGAAACTACATCATGAAAAATTAAAAATGGCACTTTGGCACTAAAACAATTTTTTTAACTGTATCTTAGTAACCGTTTGGGTTCTGGTTATACATATACAGGTCAATGTTTTTGCAGTTTTTATAGCAAACAATTTTTTTGCCAAAATAATTACAATATTTCTCCAGTACAAACATAGCGTTTTTCTTCCCATGGTGATATCAACAGTAATTGTTGAATATCTGTCATGAGCGTAGCATTATTGGATGAGAAACTTTTTAAATGAAGAGAAAAAGTTGTCATTAAATTCCAGGACACCCTTGACAGATATTCAACAACTGTTGATCACCATGTGGAGAAAATTAAACTCTGTTTCTACTGGAGCAATATTTGATTTATTTTGACCGAAAAAATGTTTTGATAAAAGAATTGTAAAACCCACTTATCTTTTCTCACGTCCCCTACACTCCCACTTTACGAGATAGAGACAATGAAGGTAGAGTTTCAGATGAAATGTTCCTGCATTTACTTGGAGGGAGAATGAGAAATCATTTAGTAAAATAAAAACCTTATCACACACTACCGGTAGTTGAACGCCGATCTCCCCGTCACTGGAAATTCAACCTAACATGAGAGTGATGTGTTAGACCATGCGACCAGCGATGCGGGTCGTCATTATAGGCAACTTTCAATCAAATTGTCCCTTTTGTTTAAAGAATGATACTAACAACCGCTGCAATAGCCGAGCGGCCAAAGGCGTTCGACTAACATTGAACTTGGTCGCCATTAGGGGGGAGGTAGAGATTCGAATCCCGGGATAGTTTCCAAGGTTCAGCTTCATATTTCCTTTATCATCCTCGTTAATGCGGAAGCTTTTTTTACACAATTCCCTCCTTACCATAGAATTAAGTAGCTTAAAGCCCTGTTTCACTCCTAGATTAAGTCATTAATTCATTTTAATCAAGTAACTAATAAAACAAACGAACCCTTTCGCTAAGCGTGAAAATTTAACAAAACAATGCTTGTTGTCATGGCCGAGGAATTGAAGAGGGGAACTACATGTTTAGAGGTCTCTAGTTCGATTCTGTGGACTAGCTAAAATAACTAAGTATTTGTGTCTTGGCTAAGATACTCAAAGTTTTGTTTTGATATAATCATTAAATCACGTTTAAAGACCCAGCTTCAGGGATGTACCGGGAAATTAATTTTGAGAGGAGTAGCATTATTGTTAGGGTTCTATCTTACGACAAGTCAATTCATTTTATCAGTGAACTAATATTACCAATGCGCCCTGTTCTCTGCCTCCTCTTTCAGCTTTCAAAATGTTATTCTTTTCTTCACGTCATCCAATACTTGAATCATCCTCCTTCCTATGCTACTCTTTCCCTCAACCTTTCCTTCTATGGTGTCGTGCAGAAGACAGTACCTCCTAAGGATGTGTCCAATCCAGTTTATTTTGTACCGAAGAATCACATCCAAAATGGTTCTCTTCTCATCCATTCTTCTTAATAATTCATTTGTCACCTTGTTTGTCCACCTGATCTCAAGTCTTCTCCAACACCACATTTCAAAACTCTCCAAGCATTTCTTTCTGAATTCTAAGAGTACAAGTTTCTTATCCATACAGACTAAGTGCTCCAAAAATTTAAAGTCCGTTCATGATAGGTTTTTACCTGAATGACAGTTCAAAAATCATATGTTTAGGTTTTGGGCTACCATCACTTGTAAAAGATCACTGTTTTGTTATAAATCTTCAGTTTTTAATTATACGTTATAATTTACATTTATAATAACTTAAACTTATTTTTCCTTGTACTCTTTCATTACTTTTAATAATTAATTTCTTTCTACCCAATCTGAAACAATATTTTAAACATTATTATTATTATCATGTTTATTATTATTATTATTATTATTATTATTATTATTATTATTATTATTATTATTATTATTATTATTATTACAGCACCGCGTCTTACTACCATTCGGGTTATACGCACTTACGCTAATGTGTAATGGTAGGGTGAGTGTGAGATGAAATGGAGGTCCTATGGTTTAACGTGGGATCCGAACCACGGCAGAGGCCTGGCATTCCACACATTCACAATTATTAATACACGTCTTGTCAGAGGTGAAGGAAGGGTTTGGCAATCGGATAAATCTGTGCCGGGACCAAGGATTGAACCCGGACCCTCAGCACAGAAGTCTGACACCTTACCCCTAGACCATCAGGTCACCTAAACATCATTAAAAGTACTTATTCTCCGTTTTGGAATGTTATCTATGATGTGTAATATATTGCATACATTAATACCTTTTATTGCAGGCAACGTATTTACTCGGAAAAGAGAAAATACTTGTAATTTTTTGGATGTATAGTAAATTATTTAATAATTATTTTATCGTATTTTGAAATATTTAACTGAATAAAATATTTGTATCCATTGCATTGGTGCGTCATTGTAAATAACTTGTTTCCGTCATGTTCAATCACATGATTTAAATTCTTTGGTCGCCATTTTGAAGCTATGTTCGTTAGACTTTTTGTGAAAGTGCTGAGAATAATATCTTTTTAAGTGGAATAAAACTATAAATAAGCTTTGTACCTGACCTCAAATAAATATAAATAATACTGGCCTAAATTACTGTGGTTAACTATCACATTCATACATTAGCATCTGTTTTCATTACTTTATCCAAAGTGACAGATGTCAGTTGTTGGCGTATGGATACAGTTGGGACTATGTCTAATAACTTTTGGAGCTGCCATCCAAGTAAACTAAGGTCGTGAATGTATTATAGCATTTCATCAGTTTCTTCCTAGGTCCCAAACTCAACTTGCTGGCCATGACGTTCCTCGACCTAACTTACTTGGTGCACTAGGCATCCTTTGTCAGAAGACTTCCTAGGTACTTAACCTGCTTTATGTTTTCCAAATCTTGGCTTACAATTTTGATTTTTAGCAGCTCTTCATTTTTTGAAATCACCAGCACTTTTGACTTCTCAATGTTGATCTCCATGCCATATCTTCTCTCTCTTCACCATCCATTCCATCGGCCGCCACCGTTTGCGATGATAGTACCAATATTTGCGAATGTACGGTGTCATGTGTTCAGTTGAATGAGCTCTCCGGTAGTTTATCTCATTTTTCTAAACTGGAGCTGCTACTTCTTTATTCAAGTAGCTCCTCCAGTTTTTAAATCCATTTATAGAAAACGCCGGACCCATTTTCCTAGCAAGATTTTTATCAGGACATAATTTATTATATCACAATAAAAACAAAGATCTCCATCTGCATTGTTTGAAGAGGCACCACCTCATTTGTCCTCGCGAGACTGAGTTTGACCCTATTCCAGACCCACTGCTTCACAGATACATTTGGGAAGTGCCGGGGATCGAACCCGAAGCTTCTGTATCTGTAGCCAAGAACGCTGACCACTAGACCATGGAGGCGGTCATTTTACATTAAACCCTTTTTTATTGGAGTTCTTTCGAAACCTATCTTGGTTGGCGCCATAAAAGCATTTTCCCTGTAACTGCAACATGGAAATTAGTTCAGAACACGCCACCGCAAAGGAAACTAAATCGTTAGAAAAATTTTCTTTTATTTTACTCATCGCAAACTTGAACGACTGGTACAGTTCTCACAAAATGTGTTGCGACTTGTAGCTTGGAAACACGAAAAATATATTTAACTCAAAAATCGCATGATGTGTCTAAAAAAATTGCTAACAAATTCTAAATTGTAATATAAAAATAAAGCTTTTTTTTCGTGAAATACTGTCAAGGTACTGATAAAACATTATTAGGAAAAAATGTAAATTGTAATGGGATTTTATTTCTGGAGGTTTTTCTTACACAACATGTTTTCTTTTTGTGATCCGTGTCTTACTACCCCTACGGGCTGTCCGCCAAGTTTCACTAATATGGTGGAGATAAGGTAAGTAGAATTTATAGGAAATGTACTATCATTTGCGTAGAAGTAAAATGGGGAAATCCACCCTCACTACAACCGCCTAGATTCGAACCCCGACCTCTTTGACACCAAACCATACGTGATTGACGCCACCTATTTGGGGTTTAGCATAATATTCAATGAAGTTTTACTACTTCAGCCTCAGGATTCCGGTAAACAGTATTTGACTTGCAATGGTTTATACAACAAAAATGAAGATATTGTGGAGATCCCAACATTGGTTGTTCTAGCTGTATGAACACTTTTTTTCCAAAGCTCACAATAGTTTTACATCGATGTAAAAATATATTGAAAATATTTCAATAATGGCCGCCAACCGAATCGTTGAGATTCGTTGCAGACTTTCAGATAATCTACGTTATTTAAGAAGTGGATTACTATTTTAAAATATGTTTGGCGTCAGTATGAAGGGGAATGGTATCAACATGTACACTACGTGTACCCTGAAAGGTAGCAAGCTTATACTCCATTCTCGGTAGGAGTTACTCTCTGAAAGGTATTTTTCCCAACCAATATCCTACTATATAATAGATTTCTGGTAGGGAAAAAGGCCTTTCAGAAAACAATTCCTACGCTGAACAGACTTTACCTTGCATTATTCCACTAAGGCGTAGCTTAAAAGATAGAACCATAGTTTAATTCGTCAAGGAGAGACTGGCTACCTATTTAAAACCTAATTTTTTAATATCGACTTTTTTTAATTCATGAAAATGTAAAATTTGCTTACGCCTTATTGTCAACGATGCAAAACGTCAAAGGGGAATGGTTAGAAACATAGATATAACTTTTCTCAAACGAATTAAGTAGTCTAGTTTTTAATATAATCATAATTTAAGGATTTTTATCTGATTTTTAAGCTTGAAAACTGCTATCTTAACCAAAAAAAAACGCTACGTGAGAGGATATTTCCTTTAAAGTAGGCGGCGTGCGGCATTGCCAAAAACCCCTCGCCTCCCTTTCACATAGTATCAAAACATTACTGTTTGAAGCTATAATCACTAAGGTCAAAGTGACAAGACTAAAAAATAAATTTATACTAGCATAACGCCCGTCTAAAAATCAACAGCTTAATTTCTGGTCGTGTAATGTTGTTTATTGTTTGCATTTGTTGGACTACTATTTGGATGGGGATCATTTTTAATTACCTTAACAATCTGAGAGGTGCATTTAAATTAAGGACATTATAGTATATCAAATATTTACTCCAATGAAAGTGTAAAACCGTTCCCCAATCGAAAATTTCGCTATAAACATAATTTTTTATATACACTTTTCCTTGCTTTTTTGGGGGGTGGGGAAGGGGGGCATGTGAATTTTTGGTCACCAATTATTTCAGCTTCCTCGGTATGTTTAAAAAAACATTTTGCCCCCCCCCCCCCCCCAATGGAAATTGTTGGCCCCCGCGTATTCCTACGCCCTTTCTAACTAAGGGTTGTTTGCCTAAAATATTTTAGTTTCCTAGGTATAGCTGGCTTCGAGATTATTTTGACTTTGTGTAGATAAACCTCATTTTGGGGGTCCCTTGGAAATTTTCCTCTCGTCAAATATGCATCATTTTGAGCTAGAGCCTACCTGCCTGCAAAAATTCTACTTCTTGCTCGTCTGAGATTCGAGAATTGTTTGATTTTGTTATTTTTATAAACTCCTCCCCCATTTTGGGGGGGCCTGATTTCGGTCACCAAGCATTTTTTTAATCCTTTTGGGTCCGGGACTACCTGTCTGAAAAATGTAATCTTCCTAGATTTTCTGGGCTTCAAATTTTATCGACTTTGTCTTTTTGGAAACCCCCTCAGTTTTGGGGTCCAGCATGGAAATTTTGGTCATCATGTATTTCTGCACGCTTTTGGGTTTGGGGCTACTTGCCTGCAAAATTTTAGCTTTTTGGTTTGGTTTTGGCTGGACAGAGGAACTGGTAATTATTATAGTGAAATTTAATATATTGATTTTGGCTAAGAGAGTCACTTTTTAATCACATATTGAAGCTTATATTTTCTTGTTTCAAGTTTTTTTTTCTTGTGAAGATAATCATAATTTAGTAAAAATTAAATTAAAAAGTCTTTAATAATTTCAACCTCTGATTTATAAAAGCCTGAAATATTTTACAGTTTTATTTTGTAACTCTTTTTACTAAAAGTTGAATATTGTTTTTAACTGGCTATTTTGATAGGGTACGTTTTTTTTTACAAAATGTGCAACTATTCTTGTTAATTTTAGTCACTTTTTGGTCAGAGTCTCTGGCCACAGATTCAAAAGTTCTGGGTTCGATCCCCAGCGCTTTCAGATTTTTTGTGAATCAACGGGTCTGGAATGGGCCCAACTTAGCCTCGTGGAAACAAACGAGGAACTACTTGAATAAAAAAATAACGGCTCTGTTCTAGAAAATTGAGATTAATGGCTGGAGGGTTCGTTGTTCTGACCACATGACACCCTATATTCACGGAAGTTGGCACTATCTTCGCCAACCGACGGTGGCCGCTCGGTTGTCTTCGTTCCGGATTCTGCTTTGTATGTTTCAAGCTTAGCTTCCCATTTAAAAAGAGATTTTCGCACACCCCAATGAAATAATACTAATGATAAAGTAAACTGTCATCATCGTTGACCACATACAAATGCACTAGAGTTGCGACTATCCGGCCTTTTATGGTGGCATACCAGGCCGGATAATACGGAATCCGAATGTAACTAATTTTCAGTATCGGCTTGCCTGCTATTTTTAAATTTTTGCACGACATTTAACTTTGTTAAAATAGAATCTGCCCATTTTCTGATTGTGATGTAAAACAGGAGTATATTAATTGCAGGGGACAGTAAAAATTAAACGAGAAATCAATTTTTAAAATCTTTACTCTACAGTACTTTATTTTGGAAATGGAACATCGGCTACAAAACAAGAACAAAATGAAAATAGAGCGTCAAATGGATTATATTATAGATTCAGTAAATGTTTTATAGTGGATGTGTACCGGTTTGTTTATTTTAAGACGCACAAGTTAACATTGAGAACCGGGCCGGATAATCGCGACTCTACGTGTTTTGCTACACCCTGTGTGTAACAGGTAGTAGAAGTTACGCACGCACGAGGGAGACGTCCAGTCTCTGTATTATTCGATAAAACAAGGCTAGCAGTTGTAATTGGCCCGCACTATAAGTTGAGTCGGTTTAAGGTAATAAAGTAATTAATATTCTACTTTCTTTGTAGATATGAAACTATTTTTGTTCATCTTCTATAAGTCAGGAAAAATTCTATATTTTGTTTTCTGGCATTCATCGCTCAATTGAACCATATTTATAGTGAATAAACCGGCCTTGTGGTATAGTGGTCAGATACCCTTGTTGATGACCTATAGGTCCAGGGCTCGACTCTCGGCTGGTACCTCGGGTTTTTTTTTCCGAAAGGGAATTAACTCAACAGTCACCAGGGTTTGATTAGTTAGGCCTAAGTTAGGTTTAAGTATTTCTACTGGTTCCACACCCTCATACTCACTATCACCATCACCTCAGTTCATCGGGACGTGGAAAGAGCCTTCACGGAAAGGATGTATGATTAGTACATTCGGGCGTCCCCTGGACAATAGTACATTAGTACTGGCAAATCTTTCTTCAAACTGAGCTACAAATTGATGAAGGGATCATTTTATAAGGAAGTGCACCCGTATTTTCATGGGGCAAGCTTGGGAAATCTTTTTTTAAAACACCCTCGGTACACCAAACTAGAACTTGAATCTCGATCTCTCCGTTACTGTAAGTCTATTACAAGAATTACGCCTCAGACCACGTGACCACTGATACGTTGATCTCTATTACCTCAGCCTCATTTTGTACCTCATAATGAATAACATCTTGACTAGGGATGTGAAAAAAGTATTGATACTTTACTAATATCGATATTTTCCTTTCGATACTAGTATTTTTATACTCTATACTTTCCCCCCAATACTTTTACTGATATTAGTACTCACACTCCGGTATCGATCGGTATCGAAAGAAACAACATTTTGCTATCTTCACTCATGCTGGGATTAAATGTTTACTAGGGTGGACTGTGGAGTAAGAACAAATGACACTGTTTCTCAATTCTCACTTATTTTCTGCAACTCTAGCATTCAATCTCTCTTAGCTCATCATAATTCATAGCTGTTATTTAATCTTTGTTTATCATAAAGCCTGATTCCTGACTGGGCGACAGGCTGAGTGGCGACCAGTCTACTACCCCTCCCCTTATCAATAAGCACGGTCATCACAAACTAAACAAAAGAATCTTTGTAGTCAACTCAAAGTCACCAAACAGACGAAGCAGAAAAATTTATAATCGTTTCGATACGGTACTTACTGTTATAGATACTTTTCTTTCGATACTAGTACGGTATCGATACTTTTAATGAGTACAGTATTGATATCTTTCTTTCGATGCCACATCCCTAATCTCGACCTCTCCGAGTGTGTTTAGACAAACTAGATTATTCATATTGATGTCCTTGTACGATATTCGTACAGTTACCTTGAAGGTATTTCCTGGTCGACACATACGATGACAACTCTGAAGCCGTGTTTAAATGGGCCCTTAAAACTGTGCCATAGTCTAAGGCGAAGGTGGGCAACATATGTTTCAATGTAGCCACAGTTGTGGTGAATGAGAAGTCAAATTAGCCAAGCCTTGTAAAAATTAAGAAATTATGTTGCTCATTCAAACATTTAAAACAATTGTTTGGACAAGATTGTTCAAAATATGTTCTCTTTGACTTCTCAACTACAACTGTCAGACACAAAGGATGAAAACTGTTCAAATTGAAAATGTATGACGATTTAATGCGAAATTTAACAATCTTTTTCTTCTAATGATATGAAGGAAATATCAAGTTACAACCGGCACACGCCGTCAGGAAAATGTTTATTTTATTGTGAGAGCTGGAGAACTCAAAATTTGTCACACTTTCATAGCCATTTCTCTCCTGGCTATTGGCGACAGGGTTGCCCACCCCCAGGCTTAAGGCATCGTTCTCTCAATAGACTATAGGGCACGACAAAAAGATTGGGGTTTGAATCCCGGTTGGGTGTACTGAGGATGTTTTTCTTAAATGCCTTGTCACGTTTTCTCCACGCAAATTCTGGTACTATTCCTCTAAGTGAAACCTGCCTCTTTCCTAAGACATTAGCGTAATTAGTGCATATGTGACCCGCTTCGGTAGCCGCGTGGTCTAAGGCGCTACTCTCGTGTTTGACTAGACTGTCGAAGATGGAGAGATTGGAGTTTGATCCCGATCAGATGCACTGAGGGTGGTTTTCCAAAATGGTTTTCCATTCTCCTTCTACGCAAATATGGGTGCACTTCATTTCAATTAAACCTTCCTAACCCCTAAACAACTAGTATAATAATTAGTATATAGGCGTATAACTCAAACTGTTCGTAAGATGTGGTGACAAAAAAGAGACACTTGAGACACTTCAAAGAGCGTCATTAGTACAGTTGTGTACAACATACTCCCGAGAGTATAAAAGTAGATTTATTATTTGCACTACGAGAGCTAGCATACGTTTTCAGTGAACATATATTCCATTTTGTACCCCATACCTGTCTTCTCACATGCAGATGACGTGTAGTTAAGGCGGGAAACAGATAATCGATCGCATTCGTGGGAGAACTTCAGTATTTCGCCTGTTACGTGCTCATGTGGCGAACTTTTACTGAGCTGGCCAACTATTTCAATATAGACCGGGCGAGAACAGGAGACGCTGCCTTTGTTATATCACAAAAGTTGGGTCTAAACGATTCGTCGACCCAAAAGTGACCGTCAACATCATAAACACAAATATAAACTTTAAAAACTACTAAAATAAACATGACAATAGAATGAAGGTGCGGGAGAAGCATTGAAATGAATGGAAAGTTAAATCATTAAATAAATAAAAAAATTGAACTTTGCGAAGTTTAGAAGATTTGAATTTGAATCTTGTTAGGATTAGTATTCGAATCGAAATTCCTAATCTTAATATTTCAGCTATTCAAATCAGATTCGAAATTCCAAATTCAAATAATAATATTGATAATAATGATAATGTCTTTACTTGGGCGAAGTTAAGACTAGCGCCTTTTCTTACACTTACTCCCTTAATAATAAAAAATGCACATTTAATACTTATGGGCTAAGAACTAATTCATACAATAATAATAATAAAAAATATGGCCCACATACATAATTGTACATTTATGACCATATTAAAATAAAATAAATGAGGAAAGTAGAACTAAATAAAGGAGAGAGGGAGAAAAAAATGAAACATTAAAGCACACAATCAAACTACATACATTCACAAGTCATTATACAATGCATAGCATATCCAAACATGATGGAGGTAGCAAATAATTTAAAAAGAAAACAATGCTGATAATATTTAGTAACTATATATTATTTTGAATAAATTTTTATACATAATAATAATAATATTACTATACACACACATTCTTACTGTAACCTACATTTCTCCTCACATCGACGATCGAGAATCTGCTCGCAGACCTTGAGCAAGCTCATGCTGAAACTATTTTATTGTGATATCAGTTTTAATATTTGGATCAAGAGCATTCCATGAACGAACTCCAGCAACAGTAAAAGAGAGAGAATAGAAGTTAGATTTGTGAAGAGGGATGGAAAGTGTGTAATTATCACGTGACCGGGTACCGACATTATCTATGATAAGTATGAAAAGGAACTACAGTAGCTCCACGACTTATTTGGTGCTGACTGACAGCTCACAGCTGACTTCTGACACTCAATATTTAAGTATATACCTAAATTTTGACTGTCAGAAGTTACAGCTGTTAAACACATGTTTTTGAAGATCATATGGTTCAGCGTAGGGATACATAATTTGGTCTGGTAACTTTTCAAAGCCGTCAGCTGTCAGCTGTGAACTGTCAGTCAGCACCAAAGAAGTCATGGAGCTACTGTAGGCATGAGGAGAGGTATTGAGGATATCCTGTTGGCAACATTTTCTTTGTCATTACAAGAGTATGTAGATGCCGTCCGTCATTAAGTTGTAGCCAGTCAAGTTGGTTATAATATGTAGATATACGGTCACGTGATCGCAAGTCGAATAAAAATCTTACATACGTGTTTTGAAGTTTTTGTAATTTACTAGCGAGTTCAACAGTCAAGTTACTGTAAACTATATCACAGTAGTTGAAGTGAGGAAGTATTGGAGTTTGGACAAGTGCTCATTTAAGAGCATCAGAAAGAAAGTTCTTTAATGGATATGGGGTCCTCCATAAACCATGTAATGCTTTAAGAGGGTAGAGGGGGAGCTCTAATATCTAATTGCTGTTACATAGGGGGAAGGTGGGGTACATCAAAGTGTTACGTAACACAGATCATATACTCAAATTCTAATGTTCAAAAATAATATTATTGTTCATGCTTTCACCTTTGATAAACATACTTATTGATAATTTCCGAATATCTGTGGCGTTGAAAATGCAAGTTTAGCACTTTTCGTTTATCAATATTTCGAATGCGCTTCTAGGTGACCGAGACTACGAACACCAAGCACATATATTTTCATGCGGATGACAGTGACATGTTAATACTCACAGCATTTGTTTAGATTTGTCCATCTACTGCCTCCTCACGTGCTTTTAGTTGGATAACAGCTGTCAGTTGAAGCGGCCTTAATTTATAATTATAGTTGGGTTTGAGTATAATTCAAATGTCTACTGCACATTCTTTTACATAGGCCGTGAATAATCACTTGTGTTTGTACAGAAACAAAAATAATTTCTTCAAAAAGAGGAGAATTATTCATTGCTTGCGTATAAAAAGCGATATTCAGAAAAAATAGTGGAAGAGTCTCAAAAAGATGTTGTAGTGACATGAAAAGAAGCAAAAGTACAGAATTTATCTCAAGGCAAGTTTGAGGAGTCCATCAATAGTGTTATTTCTTCGTACCAGCAGAATGTTATGAAAAGTAAAGCTTCAAATATCATTAATTATTCACAAAAGGTAGGTGTATTTAAGCCTATACCTTTTCCCTTCTGATAAATCTAATGTGTATTTATATAAATCCAACTATTATACACCCGCTACGGTAGCCGCATTGTCTAAATTGTCATTCTCTCAGTAGACTAGACGGTCACTGTTGGGGAGATGGGGCTCGAAAACCAGCTAGGTCTACTGAGGGTTGCTTTTCCTAAATGGCTTCCCACTCACTCTATGCAAATGCTGGTAAATTTTCTTTAAAACTAGACCTTTTTAGAATACATTTTGTAGAGTGGTATAGTCAAATTGTAGTTATTCTAATTATTTTCTATTATATTTATCTAATGGAGTAGAAATGAGGAAGGTAGAACTCTAGAGGTAATCTACCCTCATTAACGTGGAGAGAGAGATAGAGAGAGAGCGTATAAAACCATTTAGGAAAAGCCACTCTGAGTATACCCGACAGGTATTCGAACCCCATTCTCTGCTTCATTGGCCATCTAGGCATTTTCAAGAGTGAAGTCAGGATTCAGGATTGATGTTGGAACGAAATATGAGTCTAGGTATTAAATAAGTTAAGTAAAGTAGATTAATCCAATAATAATTTAGAAAAGTTGTATACCTAGAGTTATTTAAATAGCTCTCTATATGATGATAATTTTACTATCATAAAAAGTGCACAATATTAAGAAAGATGTCTTCCCCCGGCGTCAAGCATCTGATGTGGGCACTTTAACATCATCAAAGGGCCATCCTAGTCAGCACATTGCAGTGCCGCGGCGTCTTGCTCTTACTTGCTCTTACTCAGATCACAAACCTGACATCCATAACATAAATATAGCAGAGGTTTTTTCTCATGAACCTGAGGAATTTGAACTCAACGTCTTTATGTCTGTACTTGTCTGTCTTACATATTTGTATGTGTAGCTATCCATAAATAATAATACTCTTTGAAATCATTTTTGTTTAGGATTTCAAATGGATTTTAAGAAGCATTAATTCTGAATCCCTCCTTTAGTATCATTCTTGGTGAGAAAAGCTACGTAACTTAAAATATATATTTAACTTAGCCTAATATTCGATTTTGATTTCATTATATTTAGTTATAGAATATTCTTTTCCAAATTGAAAATCCTTCCACAAAAGAACAATAACATAACAAAAGCAAACGTTATAGTTGTTTGAAGCTAATTATATCCAGAGAGTTAGTTACACATCAGGTGGGCTGTGATAAACATCAGCAGATGAAAGACTAAATAACTAAACCCAAATCAGTGGTCGAATGGTCTAAAGCATCTGTTCACAACCCACGGCCCGCGAGAGGTCGACATAATTTAAAAATTGTGATCGGGAATCCACCCATAACAGCCATCTTTCTGGTTTTGTATCACCCGATTTCCAGATGGAGCTAATTTATATTCACTGTAATTCTGAATTGAAGAATTTTTTAGAAGTTTCTTTACTTGATTTTTATAAAAATAATTTGCCCAAGGAAATGGGAGCATTGAACATTCATAACCTACAAACGGCAACATTATTTGGAAGCACCTACTTATGTGAACAGTCATTTTATTTTATGAAACAGATCAAATCAAGAGTTTGTTCCCGTCTGACTGATGAACATTTGGAGGGAAACTTGCGGATTGCTGTGTCCAACATTGAACCCGATATTGACAGACTAATTAAAAAAACCTGTTATGCCTGCTAGTACTGGCGGCCTAATTATGTTTTCTCTTTTGTAAACATGTGCGTTCTTTCAAATAAATAATTTTAATGCAATTTTATATTTTTTTAATGATTTCTTTACCAATTAAAATTTCTATTTTGGAATCTAATAGTTATTGCTTTTATGACCTAAAGTTTTTTTTAGATATGCCTTTTTTTTAATCAATAGCCTATTAGAGCTAGGTTAAGAGTAACTATTAAATTTTTAATATGTCCCATAATCACGCTTTTCAAGCATCATTTTTAACTATAATGTATAGGCCTATTGATAAAACTAGGACAAGGGGTGGTTGCAAAGTGGTCCGCCATTAATCACTTAAAGTAAAAGTTTTCCCTCAGGTGTTAAAAGGTTGTGAATTCCTAGGTCTAAAGCGTCATTCACAATAAACTGAAAGGATAGTGACGGAGTTCGAATCCCGGTCGGGAGTACTGCTGGTGATTTTTCCTAAATGGTGTATTACTACCACCACGAAAATGCGATCAAATTTCATTTGTACTCAACCTTCCTAATCCCTACCTCATTATTGTAGATATGCTGATACCCTAAACGGGTAGTAAGGGGTAATCCCTAAACTACGTAACACTGTTAAGAGGCGTTCAGGGGGGAGCTCTAGTGTCTACATAATGTTACATGGAGGGAGGGTAGGCACATCTTTGTTACGTAACATGAATCTTATACTTAATTTATAATTTTAACAAAATAGTAATAGCTTGCTTGTGTTTTTATCGTCAATAAACATACTTATACAACTCCCAATAATTATGGGTTGTATTAAAGTGAGGATGTAAGCAACGCAAGAAATATCCACTGTTTTTGCAATTTTTATAACAAAACTTTTTTTTTTTTGCCAAAATAAATTAAATATTTTTTCAGTAGAGACTTAGAGTTTAATTTTCTTCACATGTTGATATCAACAATTCCCGAGTATCTGGCATGAGCATGCTGGCATTAGATGAGAAACTTTTTAAATTAAGAGAAAAAGTTGTTATTAAATTCCAGGACATCGTTGACAGATATTCAACAAATTTTGAGGGTCACCATGTGAAGAAAATTAAACTTTATGTTTCTACTGTAAAAATATTTATTTTGACCCAAAATATGTTTTGATACAAAAACTGCTAAACACTTAACTTTTTTGCGTCCCATACATCCCCACCTTAAACCTGAGTCCCTTTTAGTGTCACAAAAACTTCGCTATGAAATAATGACATTCACTCTTGATATGAAAAGTTGCATAACAAAGGTTGGAGGAGTCAGTTTAAATCTTCTTGGCGCTAAATGTGGGGCGGCAGGTGGGTGTTAAAAGGGTAAGAAAAAAATCATTTTGTGTTTTATGGATGATCCGTAAGACGCGGTATGCAAAAATATACGATCTTTCACTCGCCGTGAGATAGGTCACTCTGTCAACATTTCATACAGTGCTGTACCGCGGGATAGTGTATGCTTCAGTTTTCAGGAGTAAAATGTCAACAAAGTTTGCCACGTGTTTATTTTAAGGGTGCAGGATCAACATTTCATTTGATCGCGTTTTAAACTTACAATAGTTTGTTTAAAGCTGCCGCGCTTATTTAAGTTATATACTGACACTATTAACGCAACAACTGAATAACGTTGGCTATTATTTTATGATCAATTGAGTTAAAAATCGTAACCTAGACATGAAATAAGAATTCAGGAGCTTGATTCCTGCGTCCATTTTGTCATTTTACTTTAAAATTGAATTCGAATCAGTAATCGGATATGATCCTGTGGACAACCATCACATATCAGTTTATTATACATATGACCTGAATATATTAGGTATATGTGTTTATTACTTTAGTGGTAAATATCTATTTTTATCATTATTTACACACAATTCAACTTAATCGTCAGAGTCTCGCAAGGAACTGCACCTTATTTTCCAAAGAAAATTTTTTTTCTTTTTTTTGGTGAGGATGAATTTTTTTTATATTGTTTGGGTTTTTTGTTAAAGTAGTAGGGAAGGTGGGTATTTTTCTCTTATTATTTTTTTATTTGGAAGTGAAGGATTTTTTTTATTATTTTCTGTTTGATTGTGGCGGGGGTATTTTAACATTGAATTTTATTTTTTTGTTGGGGCTAGGATTTCTTATATTATCCTTTTTCTAGGGTGGGTATGAACTTTTTTTTATGGTGTCACTACTTTTGCTTTAGATTTATTACGTATGCTGTATTTAGATTGGTTTCATTTTGTTGAAAGTTGAAGAAGATTGGGAGAACTAGCCTGTAAAGTTTTTAACTTACCGATTATAAGTATTTCTTAAAGTTTTTTTAGCACCGCGTCTTACTACCCGTTCGGCTTATACTGTATACTAGTTATTTTACGCTATTTATTTAAAATAATTAAATGTACAGATAAAATATTTAAAAACTTTTTCGAGCCGTTTATCTGGGCTAGCGAATTCCTTGAAGTATTATTATAAAAAATTATAGCGCTGTCTGGAAATAGTTCAAAGTTTTTTTTTTTGTTATTCAAAATTATGTAAAGTTTAAAATCAAATTGTATCAGTTCATTACATTCTCATCCATTTGGGCTCCCTGGTGCCCCGGACACACTGAAAGGATGAGAACCAGTAAAGTACTAACAAGAAAGTGAGAATTACTAATTGCTGCCTAAAGAAGGAGGTTTTTGTTAGCTGTCATTAATTGCATTTTCATTTATTTGCGGTATTTAATGTGTACTTTCTGAACCGACTGATTATATCAGCACACGACTTATAAACTAACTAAAATATAGAACAGACACAACATCCTGCCCCCAGACGTTAATTCATCGCTGTGAAAGGGGAAACCTACATTTCACCATTGATACATTTTTCGGTCATGCCCCGAATAGAACCCAGGACCCTTAGACTACCAGACAGACACGCTACCGACTGAGCTAAGGTGTTGGACTAGCAGCTGTTAGTCAATATTATTATTTTTATGATTATGACAGAATACGAAACCTCTTAGGGCTCCAAACTCTCTTCTCGCGTAGACTTTATTGTGATGCCCTTTTTGTTTTTAATATTTTCAATAGTATTTTTTTATTAATTTGACTTTGTCATGTTAGGTGTTCATATCCCTTCTCGGGCTTCTCGTAATCCAAAATTGTTTTTTCTCAATAGTTCTTATAAGGTGAGCCTTATAGGTCATTGTATCCATAGCGCTAATTCTATATTTGTCGAATTCGACTTCTATCATAAAAGAAAAGCTAAACCCGAGAGTTATTTAGGAGATCCCATATCATTAATTTATCCTGTAGAGGTTCTGCCTATGATATTTAAATTTACAATATTCTGATTTATTTTTGGGATATTGTTACTGCTTTTGAAATACATATGTTTTACTACTCTTTAGTTATTTATTATTGCTATTTTTAATTCTTATCATTATTATTTACTATTCATCAGTATATATAATTATTTAGCTATTATTGTTTATCTTATTTTCTCGTGTAAATATGTATTTGTATGGTACTTGTGTACTTTTCAGTGCTGGCCTGTTATAGGTCTTACGACTGTTGGCAAGCACTATAATAAAGAAAATTTGAAATTATTATAGCTAACTTTCCCTCTCAAAAATAACACAGTTCCCTAAGAAAGGGATGATGCAGCACACAGCAAAACAGTAAAGTATTTATTGAACTCTTGCTTTGAAAGAACAAGAAATAAACTATATTATACCTATTTGATTGTGGTCCAGACAGTTAATATAAATGTCACAGACAAGGGACCCTGTCAGTTCTGCTTCGCGGACCCCCATCTGACCCGCGGATCATGAGCTTATGAACTCTGGTCTAAGGCATCACTCTCGCAATAGACTGGACCACTGATGAGGGGTAGATCGAGGTTTGAATCTCGGTCGGGTTTACTGAAGGTGGTTTTCCCTAAATGTTTTTCAACTCTACTTCTACGCAAATACTTGTATACTTCCACTAAATTCAACCTTCCTCAACCTTAACACACTGGATTAATTAGTTCATATGTGTATAATTAGAACCGGTAGTAAAACGTGGTAACAAAAAATAATGATATTATATAATTTATGAAGAGAAATGCATATCAGTCCTCATTATGTCATTTTTGTGCCGCTGTACTATGAAAACATGTACCACTACCATGAATAATGAATTAGTCATTTACAGCCATACCATATTAGTTATTTTATGCATATTATAGTACTAACCTACACCTGAAACCTTATGGTATTCGTTAGGATAGTTGTACTATTTTAAAGGTCCTGGGTTAGTTTTCCAGTGCATGTCGAACATTTGCTTTCGTCTACAAATGCTTGGAAAGCAGCCTGATGCCAACAAATAATTCTCATTCAAGTTTATTTTATTAAAAAAATACTCACTTTGCTCACTTTTACCTTTCTTTACATAAAAACTTTTTAAAAAGTTTAAAAATAATCATAGTAAAATAAATGTATGAACTGAACTCTGAAATATTAAACTCTCACAAAAACAAACTTTTCTTATAAATATTATAATAAAATAATTTATTTTCTAGAGCTAAAACAATAAAATCATTTAATCTAGTTTGTACACAGAAGTGTCTCTTTCTGACAATTACGTGTTGCAATCAGTGCTGCCAACTTTACTTGTTATTTCACTTACTGTGTCAACTTTACTTAATGAAGTTTTATACCAATGTAACAAAGACAAATTACTCTACCGTGTGTATAATACTGTTACATGCAAGATCTTAAATAATGTGTGAACAAGCACTAAATAAAATTACCCCACAACTTCCATGCTCAACACATAAGGAATCACAATCATAATCATCATCATCAACTGTTTCCAGCCTGTGGCTGGGTCAGTTTGGTAAAATGCCTCTATCTTTATATATTCTTGGGAGTGTGAGGTTGAATGTCTACAATAATTAGTATTATTACCACCGCGTCTTACTACCCATTCGGGTTGTACGCACTTATGCTAATGTGTAATGGTAGGGTGATTGTGATATGAAATGGAGGACCTACAGTTTAACGTGGGATTCGAACCACGGTGGAGGTATGCCATTCCCCACATTCACAAGTTGTGATTAATACACTTCTTGTCAGAGGTGAAGGAAGGGTTTGGAAATCAGATAAATCTGTGCCGGGACCGAGGATTGGACTCTGGACCCCCAGCACAGAAGTTCAACACCTTACCCCTAGACCGCCAGGTCACCAGTCTATAAGAAAAGAGAATGTTACTAAACAAGTTTAGCTTCACTAAAAGGGGCAAGAAGATTATAATAATGTTAGCACAAATCTTTTTGACAAAGCATGCATTTGATAGTTATCTCTAAAAGGGAGTCTGGAATTTTTAAAACTCAGGCCTTAAAAGTGGCTTTTTAAGGTCATCCTGAGCAATCTTTAAGAGCATATTTGTTTTTAAAAAAGCCGTTTTCACTACCCTGCTATTGAAGTTCCACGTACTTGAAGGTCTAGGAATACGGCGATACACACTATCAAACACTGAAAGGCACTGTGGTGACCTTGAAAAATGCAGGTATGTCTGAAAGACTGCTGAAAAAAAGTCTCTGGGGGTTTCGCTAAGCTACCTTTTGCATTATTAGGTTTAGCTGATGGGCATAACAGTGTACACAATATGTCTTTGTGTAGGTTTCTTAATTATTGCCTGTACTTCTCCTTTTCCTCGCTCATTATAGAAGCCCCATCATATGTCTGCGCAGTGAGTTTATTGGTTTCATCCCTCAAGACAATGCAATGCTGTTCTAAAATGCATTCAAATAATCCTTCTGCATTCAGAGAATTTGAAATAAAAAATCCCCAAAATCTTACGTGGACAGTTCCTTCCCTTTAATAACAGAAAACAATAACTGTTTGAGGTTTATCTGAGACATCAGTAGTATCATCTGACATCACAGCAATAAATTCGGCCTAGTTTATTTCAGTATACATTTTTTTCATGGCAGATTTCTTTTATGCAGTCTAATAATTAATTCTTTCTGAATATTCTTCGAAGATTCCTTGAACACAGTTGATTTATTTAAATGTGTTTAAATGTGTTTTCGTCAAGGTTGCTAGCAAATTCTAGTTACCCTTGAAAAACACCAGGATTGACAGAATCTCTAGTTTCATTGTGGCCACGCAAGGGAAGTTCAAATCTACCACAGAACCTAATGCAATCAATTATTTTTTAAAGTATTTCCATATTTCTTCTTACTCCCTCATTATGCTCGCTAATCTGTTGTCTGTAAACCTCACTTAAATGTGTGGCGATGTTTACTTTACTGAGCATAGAAACATCCATTACATTTTTTAAATGCTTTGTTGAGTCTTTATGCTTTTTAATTTTCTCATTTAAATGTTTCAGGTTCGTTACACCTGTTTCAACCCAGGTTTTATCACCGATCTATAATAAACATGGGAAACAGAACAGAGCGTTTTTTACTTCACACCCGCACAGCCATTTGTGCTTGTCATACACATCTTGATTAATCAACAAGTCAGTAAAAGGACGTCCCTGATTTTAATGTCATTTTTCTCATTCAATAAAAACTGTGAGAAAATAATTTTCTGCTGTCCCGCTACACTCATTCCAAATAAAATAACTCGCCTCTAATCCACTCATAAAATTATACATATTCTTAACTTTCAACTGTAAAGATCCTTACTACAACATTGTTATAATAATTGCGATTTGCGAACGCAATTACAGCCTGACAAAAAATGCACGCCGCTTAACACTCGGCTAAACACAGAAACTGGCTGCCCATTGCAAGGCAGGCGTGCAGAATAAGGCTATAGTGTGTAGCAATTATAAGTGATTAAGAGGGATGTTTACTGTAATTTTTAAGCAGCTAACAGTTAATAGCATGATAATGATGCTTATTCTGTTATTCACAAATAGTTTAGATAGTTCAAGGAGGGCTGCAGCCTTATATGACGAGCCGCCAATAATATATTCTAACAAAGCATGTGTGTGATCGTTATCTCTACTCTGGAATATAATATATTCTAACAAACCGTGTGTGATAGTTTATTCCACTATGGAATATAATATATTCTAACAAAACATGTGTGTGATAGTGATCTCCACTATGGAATATAATATATTCTAACAAAACATGTGTGTGATAGTGATCTCCACTATGGAATATAATATATTCTAACAAACCGTGTGTGATAGTTATCTCCACTATGGAATATAATATATTCTAACAAACCGTGTGTGATAGTTATCTCCACTATGGAATATAATATATAGTATATTCTATTAAAGCATGTGTGTGATAGTTATCTCCACTATGGAATATAATATATTCTAACAAAACATGTGTATGATAGTTATCTCTACTATGGAATATAATATATTCTAACAAAACATGTGTGTGATAGTGATCTCCACTATGGAATATAATATATTCTAACAAAACATGTGTGTGATAGTGATCTCCACTATGGAATATAATATATTCTAACAAAGCATGTGTGTGATAGTTATCTCTACTAAGGAATATAATATATTCTAACAAAACATGTGTGTGATAGTCATCTCCACTATGGAATATAATATATTCTAACAAAGCATGTGTGTGATAGTTATCTCCACTATGGAATATAATATATAATATATTCTAACAAAGCATGTGTGCGATAGTTATCTCTACTAAGGAATATAATATATTCTAACAAACCGTGTGTGATAGTTATCTCCACTATGGAATATAATATATTCTAACAAAACATGTGTGTGATAGTGATCTCCACTATGGAATATAATATATTCTAACAAACCGTGTGTGATAGTTATCTCCACTATGGAATATAATATATAATATATTCTAACAAAGCATGTGTGTGATATATATCTCTACTAAGGAATATAATATGTTCTAACAAGGGTTGTGTGTTGCAGGGGGACTACATTGAGTACAGCATCGGGACTGTGGTGGTTATCTCCACTATGGCTGCGGCAGCATTAGGGAACACCATATCTGACATCCTAGGTCTCGGCTCGGCCTGGTATGTGGAGCGGATGGCTATTCGAGTGGGTATGAAGCCTCCCAAGCTTTCACCCATCCAGTTGGATATGCCCATCTCCCGCAGATTCGCCAACTTGGTGAGAGCTTCATGGTTTAAATACAAAACACATTTTGATTTCCTTCTTATTCTAGCAGTGAAAAATTTCAAAAATATTTAATTGTTTTCAATTTCACTTTTAACAAACAAAATATAAGAATGTTTTAGAAGCCTTATTAAAGAATATTGGATTTAAATTTGATTTGTAGGACAGAGTCCAACAACACACATATCATAGTTTAAATACATGAGTTACTAAATATTTATCATTCTTGCCATCCATTTAATTAGTTGATATGTTCTAGAATGTTGTGCTCTTAGAAAGCCTAAAGATAAAATACAAAATTATCAATTTTTGATAAAAATTTTTTAATCATACCGGTTTAATTCTGAAAATTGAAAAATGACACCTGGACACTGTAATCAAACCCGGGACCTTTGGCTTAGTACGCCAATGCTCTAACCACTGAGCTATCCAGGATTCCTCCCATGCCCAGGGTCATTCTTCACTCATATTTTAAGGCAGAGCCTATGATGGACATGCGGAAATCGTCGACTACAAGTATACTCCATTCACGGTAGGAATTACTTCTGAAAGATCTTTTTTCCTACCAATATCCTAACTATATAATAGCTTTCTGGTAGGGAAAAAGGCCTTTCAGAAAACAATTCCTACACTGAACAGACTTTATGTTCGATTCCCGTGTCCAGGTGTCATTTTAATTTTCAATTTTCAGAATATGATATCTAGATGGAGTAATACTCACTAAAAGCATAAATAATAGCTTTGGCTATTTAATTCATAGTTGTTTAAGAAATAGAGAAATGTGAGATTCCATTAAATATGACATTACAAGAAACACACTTTACACAATGCGTTACTCTCCACAGGTAATTTTACATGGTAGACCTAATTTTAAAGAAGTTTTTTTTAGCTAAAAGAGTGTTAAATTCAGGGAATTTAATTAAAGGTGTGATTAATGGGTATGGGTATTGGTTTTTTTCCCCCCATTTGTAAAACCAGCAAGATACAATTTCATAGAAAAATTATGTTCTTTGTGTTAAAAAATATATAAAATAAAATGTGATGATAATGAATTAAAATATGACATATGTTTATTATAAGGCACAGACATGCCTCTGGTCTCATGATTGTGATGATTTCTGAACCACTCGCACCTCACCTACTTCAGCACCGTTGTGGCCTATCCATAGGGTACACACCCATTTATTTATCACAGAGAAATGTAATTTTCTATACCTAACCATTTTAATCACTATAATATGGTATATAGATTTAATTGCTCTGTGAAAAAAGGACTTAGTCACGAAATGAAACCCACCATTTTGAAGGTTGTTATATTGTTTGAGATTGAAAGGACTATTTACCAAGACCAACAGCTGGACGTACAATCATGGCTCCGGGTAAAATACCCTTACTGATCTATATTTGTGGACCATGCAGAGGGTCTATTTTTAGTTACATCTTCTTTTGAAGTACCAGAAAACTGAACTGTAAATTTAGTTGGTACATGTCTATAGTACTGAAGCATTGTTACAATTGATGCCTCTATGACTACATAATCCTGTGAAGCTGCGTTCCTGTATCTGTGCATTCTAAATTTTGAATTCAATGGTTTTAAATATGTTGGTCATCTTATGGCTCCCAACAGCACTACGGAAAGTCTGAAATCTGTCCTGACCAAGATTTGAACATGTGTCTTCATAAGTGGTCTACACGGTATAGCACTGCATGTATCTTGCCCCTGCCCTAGTGCATTATATCTCACATTATATTTTGTGCTATGTAGGGTCGAGTGCTGGGCGTGACCATCGGATGTCTGCTTGGAATGTTACCACTACTATTCCTCAGCAAGAAACTCACCAATGCAGATCCACAAGATGACAAGGAATAAGAATGTGCTCCATGTAGTTATTAAACTTATAGGTCTGTTAACTTTTCAAGAGTGAACTGTTCAGTGACAGTTAGTGAAATGTTGCCGAGAGAGGCACAGCTTCGCATTTTCTACTCTTATGTTTCTTTCTTCAACTCGTCTTCATCAGATTAGAGAACAGCATAAGACACCACATTACCTTGTTATTATATAGCTGTACCAAGTTTATCAATGGATAATGGTTGGTAACACAACTTACAAACTGTACAGTAGTACCAACTATCAATAGATGCCAACTAGAGATGTGGAAAAAGTGTCGATACTTTGCTAATATTAATAATTTCCTTCCGATACCAATACTTTTTTACTTTAAATATACTCATATGAGTATCGATAATAGAACAGGTATTGAAATAAACAATCATTTGGCTATAATTTATAAGCTATGTTTTTCTTAGTAAGGTAATCTTTTCAAGCGCACGCTCTAATATCCTGATTCAAAGTTCCTGCTGCTTGGCAAAGAATTGAGCTAGACACCTAGTTTGGCCCTAGATTATGATATTATGATTTCATCATTATTTCTAGTGATTTAATATATGATATAGGAATAATTTTACTACTTATTATATAAGCACAAACATTCTAAGGATAAAAGAAAAAATCTAAACATTTCCATGCATAAAAAACATCTAGAAACATTATATTCGGATCAAACTTCCTGATTATTTTGATAATATTACTTTAACTATTTTCAGTACTTTTCTTCAGATACTTGAAATTAGTAAAGTATCGATAGCTCATCCCAATGCCAACCTTGGTTAACCTTCCACTAGCCGTCACTGAACTTGTGGGTGCCACATTGATCAAGAGCATTTACCATCCCTGTATTTTACCCATCTGGCTCAACTTTACCAACACAATTACTCACTTCCTGTAGATTTTATCAAATTTAAATTTCATGTAATTATGTGTGGCTCTCTATGTGCCAGTATAATATAATATTAGTATTCGCAAAATGTATTTAATATAATACAGAAGTGAATGTAATAGTGCAAAAATAAGCTGTTTACTTATGTGTTAGATTTCATAGGCCTACTGTTATTAATGTGCTTAAAATTGTTTAGAAAAAATACTTTCATTGTGGTCGTAAATTCTCTAGATGCAATAGTATGATAGGTTGTCAACCAATAAGAGAGTCTAAACTATTGTCCAATAAAATCCATTTAAAAATAACAATTTGCTGTTAGGTCAGTAACCACAGTCAATAGTGTCATAATTTTTCATAGGTGAAAAGTTCCAAGAATTACTATGAAGCAAAATAAATGAAAATAGTATACCTTTTTAATGACAACAGATTCTTTTTTACTTACTAATGCACTTCACTCTAAGTATTATTGTTTCTTTTTTATTTGTGAAACACTTTAAGTTTGATTAAATCTCCATTTCCATTAAAGCTAGTTGGGATTGAGATCCAGATTTCTAAGCTCACAATTTGTTTGACCAACCCTGCCAGTACCAAGTATTATCACCCCCCACCCCCCACCCCCCACTTTTTGTTTCCACTGTGTCTTACTACCTGTTCAGGGTATATGCATATGTACTAATTACACTAATGAGTTAGAGATGAGGAAGGTTGAATTTAGAGGAAGTGTACCCACATTTGCAAGGAGGGATAGTGTAAAAACAATTTTGGAAAAATACTGCTCAATATTGCCCGACCAGGGTTCAAACCTCGATCTCCCTGTCATTGGCAGTCAAGTTTAGCATGAGAATGATGCCTTAGACCATGCAACCACTGAATCAGGTATATTATTCCTTTAATAATTTGAGAAACTGGCTGGCAAACTACGGATGAGGACGGCAATAATAACATCTTTGTAGAAGCATTAAGTAATACACAGCAGTTCTTTGTTATTATTGTGGGACAGTTTGTTATTGAAATAATTCATAGCAGCGTGCTTTACATAACATTATTATAACTATAAATAAATAGTAAATCTAAAAATAACATTATGTTACAGTATATAATAATTACTATACTGATTAGTTGGATAAAAGTCTTGACTTGTTAAATATTTTTATATGAGCCGATGTATCTTCTCATTGTATTTGTTATGCTATCTAACTCTACATATCATAAATAAAAATAAAAATCACGCCTTAAACATGCTTCCCATAGTGAACCAAATTTAATGTGAAAAAAGCCAAGTTAAATAATTTTAGATATTAATAAAAATTAATTTTGTATTGTATAGATTACAAATAATAATACTGTATTAAAAAGTCAGCTCGATATGACAGGGTCCAATACAATTAATCGCTTTTGATGTAGGATTGATCCACATATTTTTGGAAATGAAGACTTTTGATTTGTAGATAAATATATGCATAATTCATTAAACATAATGCCTTTTACATTGACTTTATCTGTTTGGTTTTCAATTACCAGTCACTTGATGAAATAATAAAACTCCAGGCATGAAAAATTGTGTTGTTAAAAATGAGACAGGAAAAACTATAGAACACCAATTATCTAGCGGTACCATAGTTATAGAAGAAGTAAAAAATTTAATTATTGGCAGTCAAGTGACACAAACTGTAAAAGTTGTATGTAACAGTTATACATTGTCTACCAACAACATTATATCATACTTATTAATAATATTTATTCCCCCCTAATCCCATTTTCTGACTACTATAATGCTTGAATAAAAACTGACCCAGACCATCGGCTGGAAACAGTAATGGATGTAAAAAAAAATTTCAAAGTAATTGTGATAGGTTTATACAGTGCCGGATTTAAGGGGGTTGCGATTGCCCAAAAATTATAAACTCTTAACATGTTAGCTGCAAATAAACCAAGAAAAGTGTGTATATAATGAGTGTTTTAATTACGTCTTTATGGTTCCCAGACTGTATGCCGCCCCGAGGCCCCAACATACATAAATCCGGCACTGGGTTTTTACAGCTAGTTTTCAGTATTCACAGATAATAAGTGTTATACTCTATAAAATGTAAAAAGAAGAGACATTAGGTAGTAGTTTAAACATTAACATAGTTCAATTCATTTCATCTCTAGCAATTTAGTAAGTACTTAATAGAATATTTTCCAATATATGCTTACACTTTACACACATTGTAATAATACTGCTTACTAAAATAACAATTTCACTGAAAACAACAGCTTCTTTTCTTCTTCTTAGATATGGAAGGTTATTTATTTTGACAATTATAACCATAAGATATTCCTTTACTGCCACTAAATCTAGTTTCTGTAAGTTTAAGGAATTATTATAAATGTAAAATATTGTTCTGTAGAAGCTATTTTCAATTTTAGCAACATTCTTTGGTTGTGTTTCTATCATGTAAATTTATTTATTATTTACTCAATACACACACCATTTTGGAAAGGAAATTTAAAAAATTTTAATTTATACACAAAACTAAATTACAACACATATTACAAAGTATTACTTTTTACTTGCAATAACTTTATTATTTTTCTGCAGCCACTTTAAATATCAGTTTTCTAAAATTGAAAATATGCATTGTAATAAACCAGATTTGTAAATGAAAATAAACTAGCAAAAAATTAATAAAATAATTGTAGACATAGTTTTATCACCATAGGAAAATCCTTTTAGACTAAATAACTAAATATATGTAGAGTAACCAACATTGATGTTACTATATTTTTTAAATTAAATTTAGTAACTTTGATAAGGTTCTTCTATTTATTCATATTAAACCATACCTGAATCAAAAAGCAAAACTTTATTGTAAGTGCTTGTATTACTTGGGTTATATATAGTACTATTTTAGAATGTTCTCAAGTGATTTTCTTAAAAAACTTTAATAACTATCAATCACAGAAAGATGAAACAAAATGTATGATCTGGTTTTATTTTCTCTCAATGCCTTCCATTTCACCATTTTCACTCACACTCAAACACAAGTGAGTTTACCTATAGTAATATAGCAACTCACACACTTTCAGAATTGCTTGCTGACTCATGAACCTCTACAAAGCAAATTTGGAACAGTTTGATGCCATCACATTTTGTTTTCGTATTAGTACAATTCTTTTTGGTTATTGTTGCCTCAGTCCTGGTTATGTATAGGGCATATGGTGGGATTGCAAATATACCTATATTTGTGTTTATAGGTTCTCATCAACAAACTTGGTACATAGCAGACAAAGCTACATTGACTTCAACTCATGCTAAATGGACAAAGTAGAGCATGTAGATAAATTTGTGAATAGTTTTGAGATCATCATTAATTTTGACTACTTTAGTGTCATACCATTTAAATTGAGTCACATGTTAGTGCTACTTTAAGGGCCGGTCTTATGACTACGGGCTAAATATTGCTATCAGGAGGTTAAAGTTAGCTACCAGTTAAAGGTTATCAGCCACTTAATATTTTATGCATATTATGAACTGAATTTATCTGCTGGATAGTATCTGTAGTATAAATATATTTTTATGAGAAAAGCAATGTTGGTACTGTTTTTACTGGTGCGCGCATGCGTTTAAGCCCAGACGCTACCGCTACATTCTAGCGTGTAGGAGAACGCTCAACATTTGTTAAATAATGGTGGCCTAAACGAGTGCGAGTAAACAGATGGTTGTCAGTGGGTGCAGAAGCTAAGATGTCATGCAGGTACTAATTTCGGTGTCTGCCAAAATGTGATCAATAGTTGGGTACAACATTTACAAAATTTTCGTTCTAACTTTATATAGTTAGAGCCCAGGCCTGTGCTTACTAAACACGTGAACCAAGATTTTAACCTAAAAACAGATTCTGATACGACAAAAACCTCATTAAAAACAACGCGTCACTATGGCAACAACAATTTTAACTTTCAGAAAAAAGTTATCAGGTACTTGAACCTCCTGATAAAAATGTGATGGATAAATACATTTTATCTGGCAGATAAATGCTATCTTGCAGTCATAAGACGCACTTTTAACTTATCCACCAGATTAATATTTATCCAGGAGTCATAATGATCGACCCTAAATATAAAGAAAAACTGCCTTGAATTTTCATTCTACACATTTATTATTACTATTCACAGATTAAATTAATACATACTAAACCGAAAAAATTATAGGTCTTCTTAAGATATAACTAGGAAAACTTGAATTTTTCCATTACTGTTTTAGAACACCTACATAATTTTAAGCTTTTTATGAATGATCTTATAAAAACAAACTTAAATTGGGTAGAGTTAACTTTTTTTCATCTATTCATCACGTAGTGTGTTTATTTAAATAATTAGTTTGTAAGATTTAACTAAGGAAGTTGATGAGAGTCACCTATTTGGTCCACCTCTCTTAAAATTTTATTGCAGAGTCAAATGTGGATTCATTTAAAGTGATTACACAATGTAAATTTACAAATGATGTAAATATTTAAATAGTGCTAATGAACCTGGTTGGTTTTTAATTGTGTTTTGCTTGTCATGTATATATTACAAATATCTTAAAAGACACTGGTAATTTTAGAGTGTTTTAAATCCTAAATATTATCAATAGCATAGGCCACACATTTATCAACCATTTAAAATAATTACATTTACATCACATAGTTACTCTGCTGCATTTCAAATAGGTAAAATGTTGTGATTATAGGCTTTGTATAATTAAAATTATTATTTTAGTTACTATATTATTTTGTGGTTGCATGTGTGTTTAGTTACCTTTTAATATAACTGTAATTATCAAATTAATTTATTTTAAAATAGGTTGACTGTGTTCCTTTAAGTCATTTAATATATTTATTTTTGTTTAGTTTACCTATCAATAATCTGCCTCAAAAAACAATTTATTTTAACACTCATTGTTCTACGATCACTCAAACCAAGGCGTAAATCAAGGGGGGGTTTTGGGGGTTAAAACCCCCTTGAAATTTTATAAACAAAGTATATATGGCTTTATTTATGGTTCAAACAATATCAAAATTAAGGTACAAATACAAATTAAGGGGCTGTGTTACCATAAAAAGCACTTCAGAGAGCTTCTAGAGGTGTTTAATATTTAGAATTTTTTCTAGCCTCCAGCAGTTAGAGGGCTATGTTGCCATAATAAACACTTCAGATAGCTTCTAAGAGGTTTTAAATATATAGTTTTTCTTAGCCTTTGGTATTTGGGGTTATGTTGCCATATAAAAACACTTCAGATAGATTCTAGAACTGTTTAGCATTTAGAATTTTTTCTAGCCTCCGGCAATTGGAGGATGTGCCCACCAAACCCCCCGTGAAATTATTGGCTGGCTACGGCCTTGACTCAAACAATTAAAATGTTTATTATAATACTAATTACTTCTGCTTACAATCATGATAGAGGGTGTGCAAAAATAACTTTTTCAAATGTAAAGTCAAAACAAGATTTTAAACATGACTAAGCTAGTTCTATTAACTGTCAGTCAAAAAATCTATAAGTGCAGCCAGATGTAAGGAACATTAATAACATAAAAAAAAAGTGTAGGTAAAGACAATTATAAAATATTGATTTTTTTTTAAATTCTTCAAATACATGGCAATGGCAACATTTTGACAGTTGACCTGTGTGTTGATACAAAATGGGAATTGTTTAAGAACTTGACTTGATACATCAGGGGTATCATGCAAAATAAAAAATGTATTCAATTATAATAAATGCTTCAAAATTAGAAATATTACAAATATTTATAAGGTACTTTGTTTGCTCGCTCAATATTTGTCGTTTTTATTTATTTGGGATGATTTTGAAGATAAACTAAAAAAAAAAAAGTAGATATCAAAGTCAAGTTTAATAGATGTTAACTATTGACCTTTGACTTCCAAAGCTTTGTATACCCCTTATGTTTAAGGAAAGTAAATTATAGTCTAGTCTCAGAAGTCAACCAATTTCCCAGTATAAGAAATAACATGTATTTGAATGGGTGATTGGTTCAACATCGAGTCTCGATTATACATACGGTCCTACGATTGAAAGTATTGGGTAACACTAGGTGTGTTATGCTCATAGCTTGCCAGTGATATTTTAAGAGTGCACTTCAGCATATAAGCCTTTTTTTTCCACATTTAATTTTATTCAAAATTAATTTAAGAGAGATTTTTAAAACTTAAAATGTACATTTAAATATAGCACTGTTTATATAGTAATGTTAAAATATATTATCCCAGTCTTTAGTATAAGATATTGCTAAGCTTAAATATATTCTAATGAAATTTTATCCTTTGTATTTTATTTTGAATTAAAACTGTTTTGTTTGCTATTTAAAAGCGTTTTATTTATAGGTTACTGTTCAAAACACTTCTGCATAGTCAATTTTGATTATTTTACTCTAAAATTACAACCAATGCTAGCATTTTTTAAAATTGTATGCTAACGATGAAACGGTTCATTAACCATAATATTTGATTTTATGAGTCAGCCATTGTAGCGTTGAAATTTTTCAGGTAGAAGAGAAATTATAATTTAACTTTTGATTGTGTATTTAATTCATACCTTTTATGATTGGGAATGATATGCAAAGTTTTAATTACTTTTATACTATTTTTTAGTAAACTCTTTTATAGTTATGGTAACTTTAAAATAAGTTGACATTAAGTAGAATGTTTTCAAACATATGGATTTAGTTTTTTAAATATAATCTATTTTTATGCTTTGATTGTGACCCATTATTATGGCATTATAAATTCAGAAGTTAATTGCCACTTTTCCCTATATTGAGATAGTTCTCTTCAGCCCACCTCATTACATCCTTTTCATGTTCATTTTAATATTATCCTCCCACCTACGCCTAGGTCTTCCCACTGGTATCACCCATTAGGTTTGCCAGTTAATACCTCGAACCTGGTTTTAGTTACTTCCATTTGCACTGCATGCCCAGCCCACCATGACCATTCTATATTTGACTACCCTAACAATGATTTGTGATGAGTAGAGAGTAACTCATCCTTATATAGCCTCCTCCACTAAACATTATTTTCATTCCTTTTTTTGGAGCAAACATTTTTCTACATTGTTATGTATAGCTTTATATTTTGTGATATTTCAAGGACTAATTACATCATCTTGTTCACCATGTTAATTCTCACTACTCCTTTTCCTTACCTCCTACAATCAAGGTTTACCTATTTTTTACTTAATTACCAAATATGTAAAGCATTTTTGTCACTTTGTAGGTTAAAATATTGTTTGTTTTTTAATATGTCCCATTCTTTTACCTTAAATGAGTTTGTACTATATTATTGTCCAAGTAAGTAAAAAGTAGAGATGGGCCACTTGAATCTTCGAATCCACCGAATCCTGACAAGTATTTGAGATTCGAGGATTCTGTGTTTTACTGGATTCAATGGTTGAATCTCACCTCATAACAAAAGCATAATTATTTTGAATTAAAAAATTAGGCCTACTTGAAAAGCACAAATTAATATGTATTCATTATTTTGTCGGACTAATGAGATAAGCATGAATAAAATATTTTTTTTTATTTATAATTGTAATGGTGTAGAAAATCTAATGTGCCTAATACCCTACCCTCCCCCCTCTATGGGAAACTTGGACTCAACCGTTGTAGCGCATGCTCACTTCTGAAATTTTCACCTCACGAACAATCTTGTAAATATTTTAATGAGAACATTAAAACTCATCAAAACTAAAATTACAAACAAACTCTAAATAAAACAAATTATGACTTTTTTTAACAGTAATAAGAAAATATTACACATGATACAAAGTCAGCTGCCATGACATATATTTTTACTCAAAAGAGTGATGATTAAATAAACACGACTGTTAATTCTTACTACCTGACTGGTTTTAATCATCTACAACTATGCAAATAACCCCAATTTATTTCATACGATCGTAAGTTAAATGTTTTGTTGAGTTTCATGAAAAATAAATACTGTCAACCGTTACACTGATAAAAATGTTTATTTATGCCTACAGGCCTACGTATTGTATATCGATTGTTTAAAATCGATTCAGGTAGTTTGATCACTTAGTAAGTGCTATCGAGTTTTAAGAATCAAATAACGACTTGCTAATTCATAATTTGTTTTTAAATTGATATTAACTAAGATTTTATTATTTGAAAAAAATATGTTATTGAAATAATTGTAAAAATATTCAAACATAGTCCTGCATAATAAAATGGGAATGAACATATTGCAAGAGTCAAAAACATGTTTGTGTTTAAACAAAATATATTCTCAGAAATCAATACATCACAAGAATCGAATATATTTCTTGTTTTCTACGCAAAGATATATAAAGCTATATAATAGATATAAAATAAAATAAAAATACATACTTAAGCATTATTGAGTTCATTATTTCCAATGCAATGTTGTTAAGAGTTAGTCTTTTTTTTATCTGTTTGTATTTTTATTTTTGCTTTCTTATTAAAATAAATTATAATCCTTCAATGACAATTGAAGTTTAACAGGTAACTTGGCCTAGTCTTATTCCACTTTTTTTTTTTTTTAGAAACTTAACTCATATCAACACTTTTTCAAATTACTAAAAGACCCTCAAATTTGATTGATTTGATTTTTAAACAATAATATGAGTCTAGATTGTTTAATTTGGCTGGATTTTAATCAGTATTTTTCGAGGGGTAGTTGAGGTTGATTAAAATTGAAAGCTTGATTGAAATAAATCTTAATTTACAGTTTAGACCTATATTGTGTAATGTAGGTCCATTTGTAAATCATTAAAATTTCTAACAATTTGCTAGGATTCGGACTCGAGATTCGAAAATAAAATGTAGATTCGGATTCGACCCATCTCTAGTAAAAAGGGAATGAATTTATTTGTTAAATGTGTAAAATTGTTTAGCTCTAACACCTTTTAACATCTATTATACACCTTTCTAAAAAAAACTTCAAAATGATTCCCTGGCTGCGAAAATTTAGAAACAACTTTTTTTTTTTTTTTGCATAAATAAGTTATTTTCTGGTAAGGAATGGAAAAACCATCTATTGCATTTGATCATACTCGCTATCACAACTTTGGATAACTTTATTTTTAGCTTTCAAATCCCAGTAAATAAATCTCTTTAAAGAAAACTTCTTTTCACATTTTCAAGTATTTTGTTTGATTTGTAAGAAGGTATAGGATAGGTGGATGGAAACATAAAAAGGGCACTAACACAATATGGCCTTTATTTCACACTTTACACTGCTGCCACTGGACAGAGGAAATGGCTGGCTGCCTCTCAAAGAAACGTGATCATTACTGCAAAACACATCTTCCTAAAAGAGGGAAAAAAAGTGGGCAGAAAAAGGAAAATGTAAAAGAATGATAGGACACTTGTACAGGAACATGTAAAAGAAACGTGTGTTCTTTTCATTGTAAAGGCCATATTGTGTGTTCCCTTTTATACGATCCACCTTTCCTTTCTTCCAAAAACAAATTCCAATAAAGTTCTAGAATTTAATCAAACTGGCAATATTCAAAATTATATCATTTTTCTTGTTATTTGTGACCATTATTAATTTTGTGTGCAGTTTTACATTAGTAGTGGTAAATTTTAAATATACTCAATATGACCTTGGTGTTCTATAAATCTTGTGCAATTCAATTATAGCGGATTTTATCCAAATATTTTTATTATCTACAGTTTCGAAGGTTTTTCCAGTCCACATTACAATATGGTACAAATAAATGACACATTTTTAAAATGAATGTATGAAAAAGGATTGAGGAATTGGAGACCAAAATTGATGTTTAAATTTGAGAGTCAGAATCATTATAACTAGGCCTGTGTGGGAATGACATTTTGACTTAGAGAAATTTCCCACCAGAAGACAAATGTTTTAAAAATAATGTTCCAGTCTAAGCTTATATTTATTTTTCAGATTTTTAGTCCAAACTTAGCATGCCAATTCATTAAAATTAAAAAATGGCTTGATAAAATTAGAAGCTTTTGAATATTTGATCAGAAAAGAATAATAAATTATAGGTTTAAATAAGTTAACTATAGGTTTAGATGTCAAAATTAACTTTTCAATTAAGTCAAGGAACAAGACAGAAACTCTGATGTGGTTGAAGTTATGAGTCTGAACACTAAACTAATTTTTGTAATCTTGTAGTTTTTGAAAGGAAAGAAATGAAGTGGCCTACAGAAATATTGTATCTTTATTTATTTTTTAATTCTAAGTTCTCCAAATAAAAACTGAATTACATTTTGCTTAACGAGTATTGAGTAAAATTGACAAGGTAAAGTAAAAAAACCTAGGCTTAATTCAACTACAATAATAATTGTGTATTTTTAATCAAGGATTTTTAGTATTAATATGTATAAATTCTAAAAATATGTTTTTAAAATAAATTAAAAAGTTATTAGATAAAAAATTTATGGTGTGAATTTCAATTACTCACACAGTAAAACATCAACATATTCCAAATAAAAGTGAGCCATAGTCTTGTCCATAAAAATACCAAAAAACTTTCTCAACAGATCCAGTGTGCCTAGTTACAGCTTATGTTTAATTAACCTCTCACAAAGAGCACTGTTATACTCCATAAATATTAGTGTTTCTATTGTCTATGCTGGCACAATACAAAAGTAAATGGATGCCATTGCAAATATTAAGTTACATAATAGGTGTTTCTTAGTAAAAATAGGATGTTTAATTTTACTTTACATCCATTACTATTTCCAGCCCATGGCCTGGGTCAGTTGCACTGGAAATATGTATAAAAATTTAAATATATAAAAAAAGAGTCAGAAAAACATATTTCCAATGCAATCTGACCCTGGCATCCATTTGCTTTTGTACTGTGCCAGTATACAGTAGAAACACTAATCTTTTTGGAGTATAACAGAGCTCTTTGTGAGAGGTTAAATAACTAAAACATAAGCTCTAACAAGGCACACTGGATCAGTTGAGAAAGTTTTTTGGTAATATATATAGATGCACTTCCAACCGAAGGCTAATCAACCTATTTGAACGGCAGTGAGCTTTCCTACAACCTTGATACCGCAGTGCTGCTACCTACCAATGATCTTAAAAACAATGTTAGAAACCATTCTATCAGCCCAAATGAAAATGAAATTTTAAAATCGCTTTGATACATTCAATCAACTCAATATAATGCAATTCATATTGGTTAAGTAAATATTCTTGTTCACTTTATTATATTTTAAAATAAAATGAGAAATTATTAGGAATACTTAAAGATATTTGGCGACTTAATTTCACAATACGTTATTCTGCTCAAGTAACCTATGTAATTTAAAATGGTATGTAACATAGTTTTCAACTCTAGCAGATGAAAATAGAATAAATACGGTGCCAGTTAAACATCGCACCAAAGACATGTTGATGACACAATGCTTACGTCCTTGGAATCAAGGGTGTGTGAGAGTTGCCTCAGAATTCCTAGGTGACAGTTCGGACGGATCTACAGTTGGTCATGTGATTACCGATATAACTGTCAAGGGTAGATATCAAGATGAAGACGCATAAGTAGAGAATATGGATACAGCCTATTTAGTCGCAAAATAAAAGTGACTGAAGTTTAGGATGCCCATCTACTTAACAGAAAATATTAATTTAACTTGAATAAATTGATGTAACTGTTTAATTTAACCGTAGCTTTTATCAGTTACTGAAACCCTGCCTGAGGGCGACTTAATTAGTGCAAATAGTTCAAGCCTGTAAATACATTACAAATTACTAATGATGTCCCACACGCTGTAGTGCACATCACAAGTAGACACCTAAAGATGTCGTACATGCTATAGATGTTAATGAATTGATAATATTGTTAATAAAAATTAAATACAAACTTGACATTGATAGACTTTCCTTAAATGTAGCTTTTTTTTTCTCCCCAAGTTTGAGATTCCACACAGGCCTAATTATAACACGTTTTAAAATGCACATCTTTATCACATAAATATCATTTTAAAAATAAAAATTCTGTAATAATTTTTAAAACTCAAATTTGTATAATGTTAAGCTTTATTTGATGAAATAAAAGTAATATAAATCTCACCCAGTTTATAATTCTGGACGGGTTATTTACTAACTTGAAAGTTGTCATTCAAAAAAGTATAATAAAAAACTAATATGGTGACTAACCAGTGCAGTAACATTATATGGGGCTATATTTTAGTTTAGAGATGGGAAGCAGTCAGGTTTTAACTACTATACAGTTTAGTTATGGACCAGTCTCGGTTCTAGATAATTACACATTGAATTAACGTGTATACAACTGTACCAAAAATAGAGATGCTAATTTAAAAAATGCTTAATGCATTTACAATCAATGTCACAAAAGATTTATAAATATTTGAGCACCACAAAGAATTAAAGTTGTTCTATCACTTCAAAAACGGTTAAATGCTATGATAATATAAGACCCTTTTAAAAAATATTAATAAGTTGTTATTTCCAAAGGGAAGAATTGAATTTGCAAATGTTTCCCAAATGATTCTTGTTCAAACCAGTTTTGAAACATGTAAGTCCACTCGCCAAGAATTCCATCAGGTGTTGCATCATCACATTCTACATCAAATCGTGAGTTATGATTAATCTTGTCTTCTTTTTCGTCTTCATAAACATCATTGAACAGCTCTTTAGTACAGTTTTCATTAAATAAGGTAAAGTAACTTGGAATAGAAGTAACCATCTGTGGATGAAACTCCTGGAAACCCAAATAGCTAAATGCAAAGTTTGAAAAGTGAAACAGTCCAGGAATAAAAGTTAGATTGCAGAAAAACATTCTCTACTTTGTCGACATCGCAAACATTAACATAGTTTTCAGAACGTTGGTGTGACGAGTCCACAGCTTCAGATTGGTTGTGATTGGATGAGCCGATGGAAGCAAGAATGAAACTAGTCGTGAGAACATCAACAGGAGTAACCGTCTGAGTGGCACAGTCTTTAGAGGTCAGTTCATCAAGAGAATCAAAGGACGACGAGCATTGTGTTGTTGCAGGTTGCAATGGTAATCTTGGACTAAGTGAAGTGCCAGGCATGTGACTGACAGCAAACACTGAGCCAAGGAGTGTCAATACACTTGCCGTGTAGCTAGTCAGGCACACAGCAGATACCTACAACATAAAGTGTTGGACATTAATTACAATTTATTTGGCTAGAAGGAGGATGGTTTTAAGAAATTCAGCCAATTATTTTATTTTAGTTTTAAGATTTAATTTGGTATAGATCTTGACAAATATAAAATATCTCGCTAATACTTTATATAGTTTCAACTAGAGTTGGGTTGAATCCACTATTTTATGAATCCAAATCTCCAATTTACCTTTAAATCCTGAATCTCAAACCCCAAATCTTGGAAAAAATTATGGACCTCATAGGAAAGATAATAGAATAATATAAATTATGAACATAACCTAAGAAGAAATATAAATATAAATAGAATAATAGAAAATAAGATCATAACTAAATGTTTACATTCCATTCATTATAACATTCATACATTCAGTTAAGTGCTAAATTACTGTTTTGGGGCCTGTTTGTTAAGTTCACCACCACCAATAAGTGGTATTAGAACTCTAAAACAAATTTCACTGGAAAAATTCTTTAAAAAATGTGTTAGAAAGAATGTTACAAGTTGTATTTTCTATTATTCTATTATAATAGACCACAAAGGAGGCCAAGAAAGAGATGGAAGGAGCATATAACAGAAAGTGTTCAAGTTAGAGAAGAAGAATGGAAGAAATTAAAAAAGGAAGAATGGTGGAAGGTTAGAGGAAGATGGAACATTTTACTAAACTGACCTAGCCACAGGTTGGAAACAGTTGATGATGATGATGATTTATATTTTTTCTCATGCTCATAATTTTTTTCCAGATTCGAAAGTAAATTGGAGATTCGGATTTGTAAAATAGCGGATTCAATCCAACTCTGATATTTAGGCTTTTTCAAAAACATTAGAGTGTATTTTAATAAATAACATATTTTTAATGTGAAGTTGGATTCAATGAAAAGAAGTGAAATTGTAAATGTTCAATCGATAATTGAAAAATCAACATTAGAATTTAAGAATCGGAATCATGACATCTCTTAAATAAGTTCAAAAAGTTTATTTTTCAAAATGTGTGATTCTTACCACAACGACAACTTGTGCTAGTGCAGCCAGGTCCACAGTTTCAAGCAGTTGGTCCAGATCTGTGTAAGAAAACCAGCCTCTCCGCTTCCCTTCTTGCAAGGCTACATTTGTCTCGACTTTGCACAGCTGCTTCCAGAATGCTTGCTCGCTCACAAAAACTTCCCAGTCCTGAACAGCCAATATTATCAATGTTACTGTTTATTATTATCATTATTATTTTCCTTCATCTCTGACAAGACGTGTATTAATCACAACTTGTGAATTGAGGAATGCAAGCCTCCACCGTGGTTCGGATTCCACGTTAAACTGTAGGTCCTTCATTTCGTCTTCACAATCACCCTACCATTACACATTAGCGTAAGTGCGTATAACCCGAACGGGTAGTAAGATGCGGTGCTAATAATAATAATAATAATCATTATTATTGTTATTAACTTAGCATTTGTCTATATTAGTTTAATAAATATTTACTCTACTTTTAGCACAATTAATACTGTACAATCCAAATAAGTTATTTAAGTTTGCTGAATTTTGTCCATTTAAGAGAAATTAAATAATGTTCTAAGTGACAAAGGTACAGGACTGAGGAATAAAAAAGATAAATTAAAAATGTATCAACACAAAATTTAATAAAGGAAAAACTGACAACATGTACATGGCAATTGAACCCAGGACCGTTTGGCTTTCCGTGCCAATAGTAACTGCTCAGTGCCAGATTTAGGCCTAGGGTAAATAAGCTACAGCTTATGGGCCTCACAAATATTTCAGAATTTGTTGAGGTGGGGTAGGGGTATGTGTACTACTGAATATATAAAATTATAATATATAATTTTTTACACTTAAATGGCATTCTCGTAAAATTTTCGGGCTTGCTAATTTATCCCCAAACCGGTAGCCGGATAACTACATGCCGAAACACAGGCTCATCGTGAAATTTCGTGTCATTTGCAAAAGAGCTGACTTAGTTACATTTACTGTTCATTGATGGCAGCATAGTACAGCAAAGTCTAAAACGTTATTTACCTAATGTAGAAGCAATATTCAAAATTCTTATGTTGATGGAAACATCCGAAACAAATTGTTCAGGAGAAAGGTCATTTTCACAAGTTAAAGAGAATAAAAAATGACCTGAGCGCAGCCATGTCTCAATAAAAACTGTCTGCACTTAGCATCATGTGCATAGAAAGCGATAAGCTGAGTAGAATATTATTTAAGGTTATAATTCATGATTTTACTTTAAGGAAATCAAGAAAGAAAATGTGTTAAATTGAAGGCCTATCTGATATCAAATTTCTCATTTTGAAAACAAGTTCATAATTACTTGTATTAATAAAAGTGATTACTTCTTCTGTCAGCATTTTGTAGGTTAGAATTATTTTATAAATTACATTTATGTATTGTTTCCAATTGGTACAATACTATATAGACCAAGGCAGCCATATGATAAATATGTAATCAATAAATGTATTAATTTGAAAAGAGATTGCATTTTTCACTTATAATCTCTTGCTATGTCAATAATTAAAATGCATACCAGAATAATGTTTTCAAGTTCTGTGAGAGATTCTGGTGTATTTTTTTAAATGGGCCCTTCAAGCTTTAGTGATGGGTCGAAACCTATCGAGTATAAATTCAAATCCTTAAATCTTTTTTTAAAAAAAGAACAATTTTAGTAGGCTAAAATCAAAATCTTTAAAATGAATTTTGAAAAGCTGTTAAATGCTTGGTACTAATGACAAAATCTTTTTCGTGCCAAACCTTTACTGTCATTTAAAAAATAAAGATGATCCTCTTTGAGTAAATTAATTTTATTAATACAATTTTGTCTTTTCTTTTTTGTGATTTTGTTACTTTCCCAATCACACGAGTATGTAATTACTGTTCCCAATCAATGTTTACAATTCCTTCATGTATTTGAGATATATTTTTGAGATCTATACAAATCTCAATAATTTGAAATGGGTCCTCAAATCCTTGATTCTTTAAATCCTCTAATCCTATGGCATTCAAAAATTACTAAATTTATTAAATTCTCAAAAAAAAAAAGATACTTAAATACTAGGGGCTGCAAGCTTGGGGTTTTTCATTCGAGTTGAGTTATTTCTAAAAGCTCCTAAGTTCGAGTAGAGTTTGAATATATTCATAATTTTAAAATGTCAAGCATATATATTTGTTTATTTTAAATGAACATAGGTATCACATTTTTAAAATGTCAGATTTAAGAAATATACTAAAACACATGTTCTTAAAATATGAATGACACTCATTTTTATAAATATAAGTTTAATACTTTTAGGGAAAAAAGTTAAACAGAAATATCGGTTTTTAAATTAGAGATCACACTTGAAAAAAATACAATATAAAAATAAGAACAACACTAAAAAAAAATAGGGGCCTAATAGAAAAATAATTAAGATGGTTTCAACACTCAAGTTTAACAGTTAATAAAACTGCCGTTATAATAAGCTAATATTACCCAAAAATATGCTTCAGTTTCCTAATTCACGCTATAAGAAAACGTAAGAATCATAAACAGTTAGAAATTTGAATTGTTTCATATTTTGTTTATTGTTCCTTAGTGTAGTCGTGAATGATAAGTCTTCTGTTCCATTTCCATTCCTCTATGCGCAATTGCACATGCGCATTGTATGGGCTTTCGTTAGACATTATTTTATTGAGAAATTTACTTCAATTCAATTTTTTAATGCTTATAAAAGTTGATGCTCATACTTTAAAATTAAAAATAATATGACTAAAATAATCTTTCTAACAAACAATATGAAATAGTAAATGCTTTTTTAATATAAATGTGGTAAGTTTGGTAAAATAGGTATTTCAATAAATAAGATCAACATTGATTTTAGACATGTTAATCAACATAATTCTATAACTAATAGTAATTAAATTAGTGTTAATTTTGTAGCTAAACGTATTAATTAGAGTTTTAAATATATTAGGTTTGAAAACATTTTAATTTAAAATAAATTATTATTTTAGAACTGGATCAGGTAAAGATAGTAAAAAGAATCATTCAATTATATAGTAATCTACTTAACTATTTTTATTTTCATTGCTTTGTCATGGCAATACAAGTAAACAACTTCAATCAAGTATAATTCAAATGGACGACAATATTGAATAAATTTACCAGTCAAAAGTGGTTTTAAAGCTCTATTCCAATATTAATATGAAAATTGATATTAATTTTTAACAATTTGTTAAGTAACCGAATGTTTTATAAGTGAAAATGCCAATATTATCTCAATTAAATAGCATATGCTTACTATTGCGTTTTAAAAATCGATTATTATCCCTTTGAGTGATGTCGCTCAGAACAACGCAGAAAATATTTGATAAAATTGCCAGCGTTGCTCACGCAATCCCATGTTTTTGAGCCCTTAGTTCAGTATTAAGTCAACAGATAGGGTAGATTTTATTTCCACTGCATTCTCTTATGTTCAAGCTACTCTTATTTGTCTTTGCACTAGAGTTTCATATATTAAACATGAAAATAATTTTTTAACTTTATGAGTTTTATCTTTGGCCTTGTTTGTAAACATGGCTACTAAGAGGAAAGCTGTGATTCAAGACACAGAAATACTTGCAATATTTATTGATAGCTCAAGCGAGAGTGATCAATTTGTTAGTGATTATGAAAGCATTGATTCTGAATTTGTAAATAATGAAAGTGAACAGGAATTATATTCTAGTGAAAGATCAGAAAAAGTAGGAGTGGCAGCTGACATTTATAAGGCAAGTGTGAATACGAGTGATTCCTAAAGAGATGAAATAAATCTTGAAGATCAGGATAATCCACCCCAACCACTTCATATTTATGCAGAAGTACCAGGTTTGAAGTATCCTCCCCATCCCCTTCGGATTCCAAGCCAATTATTTATTTTAGACTTTATTTTACCATAACCTGCCAAAGTTCATGGTCACTGACACAGCTGCTATGCATAACCCAATTTTAGTATAAATTATAAAGTTAGGTTTTTTTTGTAAATTTTGCTATTTACTCAGTTTTTTATGTTCTTTTAAGTGATTTATTCTATTTCAAGCTATTTAAATTTTCAATGCTTAAAAAATTAATTATAAGTAAAACAGAAAACAATATTTTTTAAATATCTTGGCTAGTGATTTTTTTATTATATTTAAAAATTAAAAAAGTATATGTATAATTATATCATAGGGATGGCAAGCATGTTAGCTAGTTTATGTAAAAATTTGAGTGCAAGAAGTTCAAAGACTAATAAGTTATTAAAATTTAAACAAAATCCTGTATTTTTCAGCAAAATAGCTAGGCACTTTTACCACATTTTTTTTATCATTTCTCTTGGCACTCAAAGGGTTAAGTACATCAAGTGAAAGCTTGAAAATGAGGAGCCTACAAAACTTTCGATCTCGATCTCGAGCTTAAAGGATGAGCTCAGCTTGAAGCCCGAAATCCGAGTACTTGCAGAGCCCTATTAAATACATTAATTATGTAGACCTTAACTTGATTTAACTATTTTAAGCAAATTGATAGGAATTATAGAGACTTGTGTAGTTGGTAGAGTAAACAAAATCACAAAAAAGAACAATATTGTATTAAATAATAATTGATTTACTAAAAACAGTGTTTTCTTTGTTGTTTATAGCTTAATAGACAGGTCAGTGGCACCAAACCTTAAATAACATATTTTTAAATCCAATTTGAAATATTTTCACTAAATTCAATTCAAATTTGGATTCAAGATCCGGATTCAAGAAATATAGGATTCAACCCATCTTTTTATATATTAGTAGACATTATTATTAGTAGCATTTATTATATTATTAATATCATCATTATTTTTTTATTATTATTATTTGGCTCAATGCTTTGAATAGAAAGCTCTCGTACTTTTACTACCAATTTTAATCCCGGTTTGGTAAAAATTACTTGGTCCTTTTATGATGCGCTGAAAGATTCTGAAATATCTATAAGTTCCAGCTCCAGGTGTTGATTATGATTAATCTTAGCTCACTTTTAATGTGTGAAATGGCTCACCTTTTGAATAGCAAGTCACAGGCCTTTTCTTTAAATATATACAAAATTGTATATTCTTTATTTTTATTACCTTTGCCTTCTATGACGACAAGTTTCAGTGTTAATGTCGATGTTACACCAACTTCAGGTCAGAGGAAAACCAATGTAATTATAAAATAATATATAATGTCGTATCTCTCTATACATTATCTTACAATTACATTGGTTTTCCTCAGATCTGAATATGGTGTAACATCAATGATAACACAAAAACATGTAATCATAAAAGACTAAGCTAATATCAAATAAGAAGGTAATAAAAATAAAGAATAGATAATTTTGTCACTCTTACTCCCTACCAAATCAAATATGAACATTATTAAAATATATACTTTTGATTTTCGACGTACCTTCAATACTCCATAGCTTAGTTATACTTAATATAATTTTAGTTTTTAATAAAAAGTAAGTGTGATTTTGTTACCTCTCATGGTAAAATGAGTGCACAATATTTTGTTTTAATTATTAGGTAGAAATGTCAAAGAAATAAAAATATTTTCCCAAATTTCTGTTATTATAGTATATTTGTTCCCGACTCTTGGGTCAAGAACTGGGAATTTTATTCCCTCCAAGAATCCTGAATTTTGGGATTCCTGCACAATCCTACCTTTGATTAAACTGTTTTTTTTAAGTGTTACTGCCTTATCAAACGAAATTTCTGAAGTCATTCATTCTATATGGATAAATCTATTGTCGCTCACAATGGCTTGAAGGAATTCTCGTTCGATTTGATTGATGTCCTTCACACTAATGCCAGCTGATGCTGCCCATTCATCATTGAACACTTCATCTTCCTCACCATCATCATTCAGAAATTTGCTCGCCACCATCTACAACAATAATAAAGGGGTAAACTACAAGGTATAGATTAAGAGTTCAGTCAAATATAATTATACTACTATAAACTCACATGGCTAACTCACTCACTCACTGACATTAATGTTTACCCACTTCCAGATGAGCTAGAAACTTGAAATTTGGTAAACTTATAGCTTCTAGCCTGTAACCAACGGGAAAATTCCAAAAAGTTAAAAATTGTAATTCTTAACCCCCAAAAAAATTCAAAATGGCGAAGCAACTTTAAAGTTGGTGCTGTATATACAATACAATACTGGTAACTTTAAGTTGTTACGTTCAAAACAACGCTAGAATTACATTAGCTTACATCCACTTGCAAATAACTCACTGGGGGTATGGGGGTAGCCCCCAATGTGCAAAGCGAGTAAATATTCCTAAAGTCAAATCAGGGTTTAAATAAGTTATGTTTTATGTAGAAAAATAATACTGCACATATGTGAGTACACCCTGATTTTTGGTTGGAAGAACAGTAGAGAAAATTCAAACCTATTTTTTTGCAGACAACATTGATAACATTTTACTATATTATTTGTGTTATTTTATAGGTATTGATAATATCTATCAAAAGTGACAGCTGCATATAGCATGACTTGATGTATGAATACATTAAAATTGTTTTAGTAACTTTAGTAACTAACCTTTACTGTTCTTCCTACCAAAATCATACTATAGCTTTGGACACTAAATATCACTAGCAAAATGTTTTATTGGAAAAACATTTTAAATAATTTGGCCTGAGCTGAGAAATCAAGCTATTATCATAACCTGCAATTCAATCAAGCTATTATCATAGCCTGCAATTCAATCAAGCTATTATAGAGTCTTGTCAAATGAAAATTATTTGGTAATGTACACTTTGTTCATCCCCCTATTTTAAAAGCTGTGCCATAGAGTAATCCATCAAGGTAGGAATGCCACCTTTCAAGGTTAATGGAGGGTACATTACATAAGTGCTATCAAACCTTTTTTGTTTGCGTAGTGTGGTAAAAAAAAATGAAGGAATATATATTTTTTAAATTTATTTTATTTAATTTATATATATTGTTGGGCGCCAACTACCAACCCCTTTTATTTTGTGAGGTAGGTAGATTTGTTTTATATTAAATCAGAAACTGCTCAGTGGAAAGAGTGAAAACATTTTCTCTCAAGACCCCTGGACTTTATCTAAAGTTTTAACTAAAGTTGGACAATTACAATAATGGACTACATATTTTCATGGAGCGGATTATTATTCTTGAGATGAACATCCAACCTATTGAAACTATCTATAAATAGACTGTAATGTTCAAAATACAATGTACATTAATATTATAAATAAATTACACAATGAAATTTATAGTGTGTTTGTAATTATTGTTGAAGAGAAGGAAAAAACCTTTAAATTAACCCTACCTAATAAGGCATGCTTCCTACGTTATAAAATTAATAAAAGTATTGCTAGGCAATACTTGAAAAATGTAAGATTCTCACTTGATTTACGATGACAAAATAATAGTTATTAATTATGATACATATATAAATAGTCTTTTGGATCAAATAACACCAGGTTTGAAATATTTGTATAGCAGGTTAAAATTATGAGTTCTTCAAAAATGTAATTTAAACTCCTAGCAGAAGGATGATGATGGATGATGAATTTGGTCTCACCCAATAATGTAGACTGATGATCTCTAGTAGCAGTTCTATTTTTTTCTTTTTAGTGGCTTATATTTTATAATATCTTCATGAAAACTCACGTTTATCCTTCCTTGAAGGGCAGCCCTTACTTTTGACACAGTTTTTATTGCCGAAAGTGATAATTCACTATATAAACTTCAATATTAAAGGACGGCCCAAATCGGGTCCTTCCTTATCATTTTTTCTGAGTCCACAAAACAAAAACCTAACAATCCATAAACATGTTCTTTCTTTTTTTAAATAGTTTCCGGCCTAAAACTAGTTGCCGAGATTTTTAACAAAACAAAAAAAAAAATCTTAACTCTCTAGACAGTGAAAGAATTATTATAAAAATATCTTTATATTATAATTAGACTAATAAACATAAATCATCTTTAAAATTAATTTAAATTTCACACCAAAAAATCCAAACGAGAATAATAATCTCTTCCGCTAGGGGCAATTAGTTCTTCAAATGACAACTAGATGTTATAAGCGTCCAAGAACATAAAATAAATTAAGATCATAATAGTTCCGAAATAAACCACTCTCTAAAGCAGATAGCGTTAAAATGACTTATAAAAAAAAGCATGGTGGGTTGGCAGTCTATGAATCAAAATAAAGAAAGACAATTTAATATAGTGAAATAAAGGTAAGTAGATTATAAAAATAATATAATATGTTTTAATTGTAAATAAATAATTAATATTTGAAACTTTAGGAGTTGTGATTGAAATTTAAAACAAATAAACAGTAAAGTGGTCAACGTTATTACATATTTGAAAGACTGAGTCAACCGACTATTAAATTTATATTATAAGTAATTCTTTTAGCAAAAATAACATCACAGTACTCCAGGATATAATGTATCTTCAACTTTGTAACCCCAAAGTTGTTTGTGCATAATGCAAGTTTTACATATTCCATAATCTACATCTAGGAGAGAGAAGGGGAGAGAGAAGGGGAGAGAGAAAGAAGAAAGAAAATAAGTGAACTTTCAGGTCACATGTTCGTCAATCTCTTGTGGCTAGTCTTAAATATGACCCTGATCATTCAGTGTTTATCATTAAATAATTTATGGATATGGATTAAAATAAAAAATATTTAATTTTTGCGTACTACCAGGTTGAATACCACTGCATTACAGTACAAATTAGAATACAAATTGAACATATATTTGTATTTTAGTTGTCAATATGTTCAGCGGTGAAGCTTTGTTGAAGATGGTAGTTTTTTTTCCCATAGCAAATTTAAAAGTTTTTGAAGCTTCGCGCTTTTTGTCGGCGTCTGTAGTCAAATTTATGGAAATGAAGTATGTAGGAAAAATACCGCAAGGGAGGCCAAGGAGATGGGAGAAGATAACAGAAAGTGTGCAAGTGAGAGGAGAAGAATGGAAGCAATTAAAGTAGTAGGATGGAGGCATTTTACTAAACTGACACAGACAGTTACAGGCTGGAGACAGGTGATGATAATGATGATGATAAATCTGAGCCCTATTTAATAAAGTCCATGACATCACAGAAAATCTGTATTATTTTGTTTTAAACAAAATTACTCACAAAATATGTTTGGATTAGAAATGGGACCCTCAAATCCTCAAATTCTGTGGTATTAGTAGAGATTCGAGAATCGTAAAAATCTCAAAAACGTGAATACAATAATTATGAGGATCTTAACTTGATATAATAATTTTAAGCAAACGATAAAAGGAATTATATAGACTTGTGTAGTTGGTAGAGTAACAAAATCACACCAAAAAAAAAGGACAAAATGGTATTAATATAATTAATTCGCTGTAAAAGTGTGTTCATTGTTGTTTATGATGTAATAGAAATGACAAACCAAATAGCATTTGTCTGTGGCACCAAGCCTTAAAGTAACTTTTTAAATCTAATTTTAACCCGCCTCGGTGGCGTAGTTGGCTAACGCGCCAGCCGTGTTGAGCCAGACCACCGAGGACGGGGAGATCGAGGTTCGAATCTCGGTCGGGTGAACTGGGGGTGGTTTTTCCTAAATGGTTTTCCACTCTCCCTCCACGCAAATGCGGGTTCACTTCCTCTAAGTTCAACCTTCCCAATTCCTAATCCATTAGTGTAATTAGTACTTAAGCGTATAACCCGAACGGGTAGTAAGACGCGGTGCTAAATAAAATAATAAATAAATCTAATTTTAAATATGTTCCCTTTAACTTAAATTGAATTCAAGAATTCTAATTTGGATTCAAGATTCAAAAGAAATTGTAAGATTTGGATTCGAAAAATACTATATATGATTCGACCCATCTTTAGTAATGATTAATAAAACTAAGTACCCCTTGGATTACCACAGCTTGGGAAACACTGTAATAAATAAATCCATCAAATAGCTACCCTTAAATAGTGTAATTGTGAAGAGGTGTTACCATTGAAACTAAGAAGAGTTCAGAGGATGCCACTGTACGCAAGTACTCTGGGTTACAAGTTTTTAGTCGTTCCAGGTAGAGGAGTGCCAAGACAAGAGAACAGGGGGACACACAGGCGTTCCGAGAGAAAGTTGCTGCCTCGTCCAGGTGGAGATAATCCAGGCTGTGTCCATTCTTTACCTCCGAGAACAGCTCAGATGCAAGTTCTAAGATGTGTCAACAGAGAACATGTACATGGCTAATATAACTACCGGCAACTAGGGAACATGTCAAAGTTGATTTCTCGATGTACTCAATTTTTATTTTTATTAAAATAACTGAGAATTGATTTTAATATTAGGATTTTGGATACCTTTATTCTTAGCTTTCAAAGCTTAGTGAATGAAAGTTCTGCTGGCATTTAAACAAAATGATGGTATCAGGGATTGTTTATTTATCATTGTGTGCATCAATAATTTGTTTGTGTAGTTTCAACTAAAATCTGACAAATCTAAATGTAGGCCTACATAACATGAACTTTGTGTATTAGTGATCTTGCAAAAATCAAACATGGATGTTTTGTTCAAGTAATACTACTAAAAACACTTGTTTTTTCTAAATACATTACAGTATGATTTATAAATAAATATTTTTACTCCAAGGTCGGTTGCATGGAAAAAAAACTAATAGTTTATGTTGAGGAATAAGAATCAATGATCATAAAATTCAAGGTTAAAATTTAAGTAAGGTAGGCCTAATCGAGAAAAACAGGAATCTTAACATCTCTAGAGATAACTTTTTAAAACCAGTAAAATTAGAACCACCATTGAAAAGAGACAACAAATTTAATATTAGTTATTGAATAGATGGTATTAAAGTTTGGTATTAAGTTTAAACTTGATCAAAACAGATTTGACCAGAAGACTTTTTGTTGGTAGGTGGTAAAATAATTGGATCACTCATATAAAGAATCTTATTTATGCTCGACAAGTTATTAAATCTACAAATAATATAACCTATCCATACACTAAGTTGTGTATTTTAAAGCTACTATTTTTGTATGAGTGTGCGAACAATTCGGTTACCTTAGAATAAATAGTAAGCTTTTGGTAATGTTGACTGTCTGACGTCACGAAAATAATATTCTGTGAAATTTTTAAATTGTTTTTCTACCAATGTTAATTGAAATTATAATTAATTTGCACATGGCAGGCTAGATTAAGTAGCGGGTAAAAAGTGAAATAATAAATTGTAAGTTAGGTTTTAAAAATAACATCAAAATTAAAGGATAAATGTGGTTAGTGAAAACAAGTTTTTTGCAGCCTTAAAAAAAAGATTAATTTAGTTTGGAAGATTGTTTTAGGTGTGCCCCGATTTCTCAAAATCATACCAGTAAACACGAGTTGGTGCTTTCCAAGCTATTTTAAAGAATATGGCCAATCGTTATCCCATTTCTGAGTTGTATTATTTTTTATTTATTTTTAATAAAATAAATAAACTTTTCTTATTTAAGTATTAATTTGTTTGTAAAAATAATAACAAAATATTGATATTTTGGTTGGAAAACAATAATCTTGTGATGGGTAGTCTACTATCCCCCAAAAGAGTATGGGGTGCCACCTAGGGTTGCCATATTTCAATATTCAAAAAGAATAATGTTGTGTCATTTTCACTCTGTCACTTTGGCTGATGGGAAATTAAGAATGGAATGAGAATTTTGGGAGTAAAAGCAACCAAATTACGGTACCGGTATGTTTAGGTTACTTAAAGTGGGTAGCCTATATATGACACTAAATAGTTACAGCGCATTCAAATAGTTGTTGCTTGTTGTGGTGGGGAAGAAACTCGACATTTCCTCCCTTAATTAATCACACAAAGTTGCTGTGCATGTACATATGTCAATGAGCAATAAAGATCAAGCTGAACTAGGACTAAAATTATTGATTTTTTTATCAACCTCAAAAACCAGCCAGTTAAACATGAAGGAGGGTACCATTTTAATGTTGAGAAAAGCGAACTCTAGAGGCTTAAAAGTTAAAGCTGGCTATGTGACAACTCCAGTGCCATCAACTTACCTACCTACAATTAATGATGCCGGGATAGTGATCAACTTAGCATTCATGTAACATAAGGTTCACTTAAGGTTCATTTAACGATCACTTAATGTAAAGAAACTAAGTGTAAGATCAGGATTCACGTAACTTTATATTACTTGAGCAAAACAAAGTCAGTGGATTAGAAAACAAACTGTTCACTCAAATGAAACCCAAGCATTTAGGGCTGGTGAGGCTACAAATACTTACAATAGAAGCTTAAAGGATATACAAAATGAAGTGTAACAAGAGGCTACAATATTTTACAGTTCGAAAGACATACAGAAAAAAATGTACCAGAGACTTTATCTGCATAACATCTAAACAAATAAAGTATTATATAGTTCTGTTGATATCACTCGCAACATGAATGGATTTCTTGAGCCTAAGGCCTGTCCACTTAATGTGAAAGTTCTCCTTTGGACAAAGTGAACGTTAAGTTAAATGCATCGTGATTTTTAAAATCATACGGAGAACTTTTAGGATATGTTATGTTATGTGAACATAATGCCCCCCTCTCCCCCCCCATGAGTAAAACAATGAAAAACATGACCTAATATGCTTGCAGAATCATGAGTAAATTTAGTGTCGTGGATGGGAGTTTTAAAAATAAAATAAATTTTACTGCAAAATAAAGTTACCTGACACGGGAAGACTAAACCGCTCTGTCATAGGAAGTTTTCCATAGTATAAAGTTTTCTTTATTCGAGAGAGGAATTCGTCATGGTTTCCCATCACCTGTAAATAAAATTTGAATTGGACACACACACAGCTAAATAGAAGTACATGGAATCCAATTTAAGTAGTTTTCAGAATATGTAACAAATCAAATGCAATATTAACATACAAAACAAATTAACCCACATGTGCTCCTTTGTTTTAAAATACACATAAGGTTTACTATCATTTAGTACTCATCTATGATAAGCTCATGCTTAGTAAAGTTTTCAATTAACAACACAAGGGAAGAGCGTTGGCGCTATACATTCTGTGACAAATGGTGATCTTTGACAGTGGTGAACATTATTAGATGTATCAGCATTAAAGGACTCATTTAACAAGTACTGTACTATAACCAATGGTGTAATTAAAGTGTACACATACATCAAGGTCAAATATGAGTCAGTTTAAATACAATATTTTTGTATGGCCTACCTTGTGTAGTGGGAGGAATGCAAAGAAATATTATATTATATGTGTGTTGCAGGCAAAATTTTCTAAAAATATTGAGCTGTAAATAACTCGAGGCCACAATTTTTGTATTTAGGGTGTTATTTATCAATAAGCTCTTGATATTTAATGATCATTGATTAATTTTACATAATTTCTCAATTTTTCTAACAAAATATGAATTCTATATGAATATTTAACTTATCATTTATATCATATAACCTCTTAGATTAACAGTTGTGGATTTTTATGGCTGGTGACTATCTAGTAGACTCATGTATCAAAGCATAAAGTTATTTAGGCCCATTAAAAATGTTATTTCTTCAAAAATTTTATTAACTATTTGTAATTTCAATTACCTGAGATGTAGCCTACTCGACACCTTATAGAGCTATGCAATGTCTATAGCTACACCCACGATACTTAGAATATACACGGTAGGGGCCACAAGACCAGTGCGCAGTAGCCTGTCGTGTCTGTGACGTCAATGTGACCCACTAGGTGCTCAGCTGTGTGATAACCGGCAATTTTTTTTTCTTCTTCTTATTGTGTTGATGCTCTATGTTTGTTTACCTGTGTGTCATGTGATTTTAATTTGTAGTAGTGATGCCTTGTTGTGTAGTTGTGGGTGCAATAACCACTCAAGAAATCTTCAAGAATCTGGGCCAAGGTTTTATAGATTTACAACAGAAAAACAATGTTTGCACACGTGTAAAAGAGCTGACAATGTTTGCGTCCCTAATGCTCAAGTTTGCTCTGCTCACTTTAGTGAACAGGGACTTTGAACGTGACTTGAGGTGGAATTACTTAAATTAAAACCAAATAGTGTGTTAAAAAAAAGTCTATGCCAGATTTTAATATTACCTATCAAAGCTTCTTGCAGTAGTTCAAAAAGAAATAAAAAACCTGATAAATGTGAAACCGAAAAAAAGCTTAAACCTTCTTTTAAATACACAAGAAAGTAATAATTTGCCTTTTCCAACCTTAGAGCACGAGACAAGCCCAGCACAAGTAATAAGTACACAAGAGTTAGAGTTGGAACTCAAAAGAAAATAAATACATTGTGACAGAGTTAGCCACTGCTAGAACCGAAATTTCTCGTTTAGCCGAAAATATAAAATAAATTTAATCTCGTTTTTCCACCTCCCAACATTATTTTAAGGGGAAAACGTACCAAAGGCAATAACGCTTAAGATGTATATCCAAAAATGTTTTTAGATATGTAAAAGTAGTTTTGAAATATCCCCTTCCAACCAAAACGACAATAAAACACCGCCTTAGCCAATTTTCCGATAAGCCAGGATTTATAGATGTAGGAACTAAGTTTAAATAATCAAACTCGGACATTGATTAGAATGAAGTCTTTGAATAACAAAAATTCTCAGAAAAGACCAATCTGTGGGAATAAGAAGTTGGTGGTAGGAAGAAGTCAAAAAATTAGCTAAACTTCAACAAGTTAACTTTAGTTAATTTATCTATTGCTACATTATTTCATAATAAAGTTGTGATCAAATTCCAATTTACTTTAAACCAATGTTTGGAGAGATGCAGCTAGCAGGCAGTGTTATAGTAATGGACTAGCACGACCTGTGGGCACTAGAGATGGGCAATAAATCACTGATTTTTTCACTAATATCATTTGATCAATGTTACATCCCAGTGACTCTATCTCAAAAGTATCGGTGATTTAAATATCAGGGGAGATAAATTGACCTTAATGAATGGCATGATTTACGTGTTATTTCTATTTAAAACACTTGATCTTGTAGAGCTCATTTTTCAAAAACACTTATCAGATTGCTATGTAAAAATGACTTTAATGGTTTAAATATTTATTCACATGCATTTTCAATACAAAATATTTGTTGTTAAGAAAAAGCGAGCTTACTAAGCGAATCACATTTCGGGTTCTTTTTAAAAGTAGGCTACAAATAAAAATAATTTATTCCTTTTTACTGTGATCCTATCCTTAAATCACAAATAATAAACAAAATAAAAAATATATAAATAAACATTAATATTTATTATGCGTTGATGATCCTAATCATCCTATAGTCTAATATAAAGTGTGTGTATATATAATAATTAAATATTTTCTAGCATCTCTTAATTTAATGTTACGTCTCAGTGCTGTGGTTATGAGTTTTATTTCTTTATATGTAAATAAGTTTATTTGCTTCTAATAGATGTATAGTTCATCTACTATTAGATGTATGGTATTTAAAATAAAATAACACTACAATAATATAATATATGACCCGCATTCCAAACAACATTTTCTAATCCAATCGCCATTATGCTATGTTCATTTTTAATGTCACATAAATTTTAATTGTAGTAAAACAAATCACTAAATAAACTACAAAATTACAACTCATAGTACATTAAATAAGTTTTAATATTGGTACTCATGTTTAACATGTTTGTTGGACCACTAATTTTGCCCAAATTGCATAATATTTCACTATAAAATATTAAATAAAATTTTTTGCTTTCTTTTTTTTCAATTGTGTGAAACTTCTTAAAAACATACATTTTTATTGACTGTACAATAGTCAGGCAACATGAAACCCAGATGAAACCTGAAGATTAGGTAGCTGTATGTCGATTGTCAATGTCAGTGCCGAAAGGAAGCACTTATGTTAGGCCTTTAAGTATCGAATTCCATTGCAAGCTGCCAAACTCCCAAGTAATTAGTTTTCCTTCCAACCAATACTCATGGGACTATTCGAATAAATACCCAGTTCTCAGAAATATTTGATACTCAATTATAATTGACCACTCGGAAAGAAGATAAATACTAGCTTTGACCGTGGCTGACAAAATATCAGTTCACGTTCACACTTCATTCTGTTGATATGGTGGACCAACAGGGGTGGACAGTGGCGGTCTTTGCTTTGATTAAACCACAACCGAAATAAACATACGGTAGTTTACATTTTCTAAAGTATAGACAGGCAGACAGACAAAATATCGACCTACTAGTTAACTACTACCTAGCAACAAATTGTGAAAGTGAAAAACTATCGATCCATCAAGACACTGTGAATGACAGTCAGTGAAAAATCACTGGTTTAAATTACCAATATTTTAAAATCAGTCACTGTAGTCAGCGATATCGTAAAATCACTGTTTAGCCCATCTCTAGTGGGCACCGTGTGACGTGTCATATGGGCGGGACTGGAGGAGGAGATGCACGTGGACCCTATCGTGTGTTCTAAGTACCGTGGCTACACCCATATTTGGTACCATAGAGCTTACAATAAATGTTACACCCAAAAAAAGTATTGCAAGTAGTATTAGAATATCCGAACCTTATATTATGAAAATCACACACAAAAAGAGAACTTAAATCCTGAAAGTTTATGGAGCCCACTTCCTAATAAGGACATTTGAACCCACTTCAGGAGGTAATGTTATAAACTGACCTTAAATTTACTTTTCGTGTTATCTCGCCTTCTTTTAGGATTGGTTGAGAATGCCGGCATTATGATAATAAACAATGGTTTGATAAGAAATACAAATAATTTTGATCTAACAGACTCTACTAAAACAAATTGTTTTGAACAATCTGATGGAAAGTGATGAATAAAATTTTTGATTACTGATGAATGGTGCTTATCACAGATTACTAAACAAATCCGTAGATAAAGTATAGCAATCGACAGAGAATAGAAAGGTAGCGCCACTTTGAGGAAAATGAGTATGACACTTGGTAACGTCTCCCAGTACACAAATTATATTTTAAAATCGAAGAAAACAAAAAAAATTGTTTTTAAATATAATTGGAGTAATGACGTGAGTTGTACATTAATTTAGATCTTAAAGGTTCATTAAATTGAACGTTCCACAGTTTGAACAGATTTTTAACAAATTATATTGTCTTCCATAGTTTTATGTATGTAACGCACCGGGGTGTGCTGGGTGACTTCACAATCTCAGTCAATGAGATGTATTTCTCGTTGATCAGAATAACTCTAGTGACTCGCAAATCACAATTATGAGATCACAAACAAAAGTAAACACTAAATAGTAAAAGTGACACGAAATTGGTCACTGTGCAACACGGGGTTATAGGCACCGTGTTTACAGTTTATGGGGCTAGAGAAAACTCATGAAGCGCTGATGTGTCAAAACTTTAAACTTTCAAATTGTTATAGCCATTAGTATGAGACATTGATCTCTATAGTATAACTGGATGGACATACACATGCACATTCCAAGGACAAAAGCGTGACGCTCAAGTGTATCGTCTGCTACACTGAGGGGGGGAAAGATTTAACGGTTTCTTTAAATGTTCTTATGCGAAAACATGTCTCTGATGAATAAAAGTGTTATTGTTTGAAAATAGTGAAGTATTATACCATACTTTCCTGAATAAACATTTACATTAAAGGATATACAATCCAATTTTACAGGTAATACTGTACAAATACGAATAAAACCTTAGATATTTCAATTTTTATGTACTTATCATCAATGTTGTTTACAGTCTGCCACGACAACACTTATATTTAAAGTTGGTTATTAGCGTGTATATTGGTTTCAGAAACCATATTTTATTGAAAGTTCGATAAATATAATGAACAAGGTATCTTTAAAATTGATTACATTTGTTTGAATGACAAACTTTGAATAGTTGCCATGCATTCAAACTATCACTTAGGTTATAGGCTTGTGGAAAGTATTATTGTAATAATACCTGTTTTTTTAAGTTGGCTCATATCTTTCAGAAATCATATTATGTTGACATTTCGATAACTATAATGAAACAAGTTAGCTAAAAACTGTATTACATTTGTTTGAATGACACACTTTGTGTAGAAGTCTTACGTTCAAATGATAATTTAGGTTATTGGCTTGTAGGAAGTACAGTATCTTATAAACCCTGATTTTAGTAATAATTCCAATCTTTAAGGCTTTATTTCGTACCCGAATACTATCATATATATAATATTTTGGTAGGATGAACGGCAATTTAGAACAGAAGTAGAAATTTCCTTCTGGAAGGTCTTTTATCCTAACTAGACACAAATATAGGGTAGGATTCTGGTACGAGATAAAGCCTTAAAAGTAAGCTTCCTTCAAAAATCATCGTACATATTAGGCTACATCAACTTATTTAAAGAAAAAACTAACCTGTTTTGAACTTTTATATGCTCTTCAAAGCTTTAACTAACATATTTATTTAATTTAACCACTCTCACATTGATGAATCTCATATAATCAATCAAATTAATGAACGATGTCAAAATGCCACATTGCCTTGTATGGGTGAAAGAGAGAAAGAGATACCCGAAAGTTTCTTTCTCTCTTACCCAATGGTATGCAGACGACAGCTCGAAAATTTCAGCCACAGATGTCCATCCAGTTATAGTATAGAGATCAATGGTATGAGATAGCTGTCAGAAGGTGGGAAAGTGAAAAAAAAAAAAAGCAAGATTGGCGTCTTGGAGATGAGGAGAGAATTACATACATTATTTCTGTGATACAAAAATGTTGAACTTTAACGGCAAAGTTTAAGTAACATTTCAATAATGATTCATCAAAATGACTACCAAAGAGACGATAAATTTTTAGACCATTAAATACAACCTTCCAGAACATCATTTAGGTGATATCAACCATATTTCTAAGATTTAATCTCTACATATCTTCAATCTCCCTACCCAGATGCCATATTTTTATGAACCTTTTCTACTATTATTTCAAGACTATACATTATTTTATTTTCAAATATTTTTTTTTCTTCTAAAGCTAACTTTTTTTCAACAATGACTTTGGAAAGATTTTTTTGCTAGAGTTGACTCGAATACAATGTCTAATATTCTACTAGTCTTTTATGTTAGCTATTAACTTTATAAAAGAAATCAATTATGTTTTTCAAGAAATCATACTATATATTTTAATTATTATTTCACTAATATTATTCACCACAACTGAGCATGAGTTTTTTTGTATTAGTAACTAAAATAACTATTGTTATCTGAATTAGAATGATTCGATCAGACAATAAATTAATTGTATTTTAACTTTATAATTTAGCAGAAGTATAGTAAGCAAGGGAATTTATTTTAGATTATACATTAAAAAAAACTACATTTATTTATTTTTTCCAAGTCAATTCCGTTGTTGGGGATTTTATTTATATTATTATTACCATAATTCACTAATATTTACCATGCTACAATTGCTAATATTTACCATGCCACCATTGCTATAAAAATACACCATATTTAGCATTTATGCAGTATTTATGCATTATCGAATGTGCCATATAGATAGGCAGTAAGTTCTCATATGTTCTTGACAATTGTTTCACGTCCAGATTTGGCATTTGCTGTTAGTGCAGAGAGTAGATATTAAAGTAACCATGGTTGTGATCATTGGAATTCTGTGAAAAGTATTTTTAAGTATTTAAAAGGCACCCTAGATTTGAGAATAATGTACAAAAGCAGCGAGAGGGGATTTAGTCTGGAAGGCTACTCCGATGACAATTACGGAATGGATCTAGAAACACGTCGTTCAACTACGGGCTATATTTTTGTATTTGCAAATGGGCCAGTTTGCTGATCCTCTCAAAGGCAAAGGAGCGTAGTTACCAGTACAACCGAAGCCGAATATGTAGCGGCAGCCTCCGATGAAAAAGAATCCATGAGGCTGAGACAACTACTTAACGATATTGGATGTTCATGTAATAGTGCAACTGTTCTGCATGTTGATAATCAAGCTGCGATTCAATTGGTAAAGAATCCGGTCTACCACAAACGTACTAAACACATTGACATTAAAACCAATATATTCGTGAAAGAGTATATGAGTGTGAAATTGAAGTAAAATATGTCTCTACCATACTTCAACGTGCTGATATATGTAAGAAGCCATTGCCACGAGATCGTTTTTCCAACCTATGTCAAATGTTGGGACTATTTTCTAACAATGTAAAGCACTCAAGCGGAGAGAGTATTTAAGCAAGCATTTAAGTTTTCGAACTTACTGACGTGAGATGGTATGCGCATGCGCATGCAAGCACCGCCATTACGCTTGTGTTCTTGTGAGTTAGTCTTTTGTTGTCGCGTCTTGTTCTCTGTTCATGTACAATACTAGAGTTTATACAAACCAATTTCCGTATGTAAAATAACATGGGACAATTATACGAGTCTTATCCCAGACCAATACAATTATATTTATCTCGCGTTCCAAAAAGTTTCAAACAGGTAAAACTTTACATGAAGCTATATAGCTATTATTTTTACTCTACGTCATTAAATGGTTCAAATATTAAGATAACATAAAAACTTATGCTTTAAAAGTCATGTGTAAAATTATCTTTTAGATCGAGCTTTAAAGAGGAAAAATAGCTGGTCTTGATACCATTGCAAAGCGCATTACAACTTCCTCAGGCTCCACAGAAATCTCACGATAAACGCTGAGAAGTGCAAGTCCCGTCAAACGATCATTTCCTGTGGTGTTTCTTACATAAGACTTTAATCGCCTAAGTGTAGAGAAAGTACGTTCTGGGGTTTCTGTTGTCTGTCGATACTGGAAGTGTAGCTAAAATTGCAAGAAGTTTCCAAATATTTGGAAAAAAAAAGTCCACGCTACACTCCACGAGAGTTTCAATAGCAGTTGTCATTATATCTTTTTCATTCACTCTCACCCACTTTGATTTCCAGGTGGTGATCTCAAGTGAACATGTACTTGTGTTAGGAAGCATAGGTAAGTAGAAGTTAACTATCTCATCTAACTCTAGCTCTTCTAAGTCAGTACCAAATATTCGATTAGGGATTAATTTTTGTAGAGAACAGATAAGGCATCTGTGTGTTGAGAATCAATCCCTGAGATGCTGTGTTATATGGCCCAAGAAAGGAATAAATACTGTCCTCCTCACCCATTTGGTCTCACACATGGCAATGAGTGTTGCATGTTTGTTATCAGGCATTAGTTTCTTTATGTGTGCATATAAAATTTCAGAGTGATGGGTTGAGAATCTGAAATACACACAAACTGATGCGACTGTTCCTATACAGTTTCTAATCGGCGTAACCTTGCAGGCATTAGCTAAAGCCAAATTCAATGAATGAGCACTGCAATGAACATAAAGGGCACGAGGCTGTATGTCTAGTATATACTTTTGAGCTCCATGGAGGTTACCACTCACTGCAGCAACACTATCATACCCCTGACCAACTATATTGTCAAGGTTTAAGCAATTTTTATTTAGACGGAGCAAAATTGTAGACGCCAGTCCTTTTCCTGGAAGATCAGTAACAGGAGTAATTTCTAAAAAGTCTTTTTGAATTACATTATTTTTAGCACAAATATATAGTACACAGAGAGACATTTGCTCTCTCTTACTTACATATGAGGTCTCACCTGCTAGGATGACGAAAGCTCCGGAGGCATTAATATTTTCCATTATCTTTTCTTTTATTACCTATGTTCCCATATATTTCTACCAATTCATTCTGTATGGTTGGACTGGTGTACTGAGCATTAGAAGCACCACACTCTAGGTGTTTTTTGAGGACCTTATCTCCACAATCAATACGGAACCTCAAAAGACACGAAATACTCTATCGTTCTCAGTGGGGTGATTGATGAGAACATTTCCTGAGTCCATCTTACCACGTAGTGGCAGTTCTTGTCTACTACATAAAATTATGGTCTCAACAATTGATTTCAACTTTGATTTATTCTCATTGGCCTGCCTGGCATGCTCATAAATAATCTGATGAGAAATCTTAGCTAGCTTCCCTTCTGTAACGCGGAAAAAAAATTTCCTCCATTTCTTGATATTATATATGGTAGTCTTGACTTGCATGATCAGAAAATATTTCTTTTGTTTTTTAGTATATTTTGAATTGCATTGTCACCAAACTTCCAAGGTTTTGATAGACTTCCTTTTCCAACGGGTTGCTTAGAAAATATCACTCAAAACTTACATAAGCCACCATTTTCCCTTTTGAAAAAAAGGAGCTAAGGAAACAATTCCATCCACCTTTGTTGAAAACTTAAGTGTCTTGGATATTTGGGGTCAACAGGAAAAACATAGTCTTAAGGGGGAATACAAGGAGATACAAGCAATTTCTCTCTCTGAAGACCGGTCATAGGTTTATTCAAATAATTTCCTATGTCATTATCACTCCACATTGACAATGAATCCTCATCATATTTAGTTGAAAAACTGTCACTATCCCTATAAGTACTCAGCAATTCCGTGAAAAAGGGGAATAGCGGGTAAAAAATTATAATTAAAATTGTGATTAAGATGTTTGGCTGAATAAATTGTAGAAATACTATATTATTTGGAAATGAAACTTTTTTGTTAGTTTAACATGTTATTTTATGATATAACTTTAAGAAACTTAGAAAAGGAAGCAAAATTGTAATTTAAACATGCCCCGGTTGGTAACCTTTTACTCTGATTGTACAATTATTTCACTAAACATGCATGTGGAAAAGTTAACTGTCATATGTTTTCAATGGAATGTTAAAGATAGACATTTGTTGGTATGTTATTAATTTTAATATCTCACAGATTGTTTGATGAGTGTAACATCCGATACAATAAATAGACAAAAGTTGATTGTATCCCGTAAATAGTAATTTTGTTTTCACCCAAGACTTCCCAAAGTAAGGATATGATTTTAACCTAACCTCAAAAAATTTTGAAATATTTTTTAGAATTATTTTTAAAGGAATACAGTGTAACGGATGTTACACATATTTTATTGAAATATCTGTTGCATTTCCCACGTTTAAGTATGACTTTCTATATTACCTAGCCTTCTATTCTAGTTTGTGGGAAACAAATTGATTAAATCTGAACAGTTTGTTTGTAAATAATGAATTAGATTTCATGTGGGGTCTTTTTAATTAATTCGTATCTTCTTTTTCACTTTTTCTTAAAGACATGGCACCATTTAAGAACCGTATGGAGAAATACAGAACAAAGAAGAAAGCAGATCCACAGAAATGGGCTGAACATTTTGAAAAGGAGAGAGAGAGAAATAAAAAGAAAAGAGAGGAGGACAGAATCCACTGCCAAACTGACCCAAATATTCTTCGAATGAGAAGAGAGAAGAATAGGCTGAGTGTAAAAGAATGGAGACAAAAGAAGGCATCAAAGAAGAACATTGCAACACCTGATCAGCTATTAGGCTCATATAAATGTGCAAACACCCTATGTAAAGCTGTGAATAAGGTACGTAAAAGCCTTCCTTACAGTCTTCATAAAAAAAGCTGTTATGAGACAGATGGTGAAAGAAACATTTACTGATAACACAGAACTGTTCACTGTTATGAAGCTCAGATAAAAACCAACCTCACGATCACTTTCAAATGAATTGGTAGAGAAAGTCATACATTTTTATGAAAGTGATGAAATTACTTGGCAAACTCCGGGTAAACGAGATTGCAAATCGGTGAAAGATAAAGAAAGTGGAGAGAAAGTGCAAAAAAAAGTTATCTTATTTTGAGTATTTCTGAGGCCCATACACTTTTTGAAGATAAGTTCAAAGATGTTTCCATTTCTAAGTCTAAATTTTATGAATTGAGACCACAGCATATTTTTCCAGTAGCTCAGATTCCACAAAATGTGTGTGTGTGTCTTATATGCTGATTTTTCATTTCTTAGAACAGCTTTATTAGAGTTTTGTGATACAGAAACATCCCTAACTCACCAGTCTTTACTTAAATCTTTATGCTGTGATCTTAACAGTGAGTTCTGCATGACTAGTAAGTGTCAAATATGTCAGTATGATGTTTCTGACTGCATGACTGTGATCTATCAAAACAGTTAAATGGAAGAAATGGGGAATACAATTGGGAGCATACATTGTCATTGAGCATTCTTTCTCACTTGTAGATGTTATACAAAATGTTAATGCAATTTTGCGATCAAAGTGCCACATTTTTGTAAAAAATCAACAGTCAAACTAATTTGATCAGAATAAAGTGAATCTGCAAAAGTATGAAGCAGTCATTCAAGTTGACTATGCTGAGAACTATAGCCTTGTACCACAAGATGAAATTCAAAGTGCTCATTTGCATCACTCGCAAGTCACAATAATTAATTGCTGTGAATGGTACAAAAAAAGTTATGTTATTGTGTGTGATGATGCAAATCATTCAAAAGTATCTTCATGGCTATTTCTGAAGATGATTGTGGCTGATATTCGAATTAGTGAGAATGTAGAACATCTCTTCATTTTCTCTGATAATTGCACTGCTCAGTTCAAAAGCAAATATACAGCAATGAACATTTGCTTTCTCTCTGATGATTTGGGTGTTACTGAGGTTGAATGGAAGACTTTTGCCCCAGGACACGGAAAAGGATTCGTTGATGCTATAGGTGGCCAGATTAATAGGCAAGTGTGGAATATGTGAAAGCAAGAACAACTCAAGTAAACACAGCACTAGAATTTTACGAGGGTGCACTAAAGCTGTGCAAAGCTGTCAATGTATTGTTTGTTTCTCAAATCGATATTGAGGATACTGCTGCTTTCTTGAATAAGAGGTGGGAGTATGCTCGACATATAGTTGGGATCAGAAAATTCCATCACTTTAGAAAGTGTGACAGTAGCCATATATTTGCTGGTCTCACTTCCACATCTGTTGTGAGCAGAATACAGGTCCAGTCTGAATTGGAGAAGGCCAGTGCCAAGCCTGTGACAAGTTATGTTAGGCGTCTACGCTACTGTGATGTATACTCTGAATTCGACTCTGAAACTGATGTGCTTCCTCCAGATGAAGATTCTCGGTCTGAGTCATCTACTGCATCTCTAAAGGTAGACAATGAGCATCAGTGCCAAACGCCTTCAGATATAAAACCAGGGCCTGGATTCACTAACAGGAGCAAATAGTTGCGCCGGCGCAAGTTTGAAAGATGTGCCCAAATCCCTATTCACTTAAAGAAGCAGGCGCAATTTGAGAGCAAAGTTGCGCCTTTTATTTGCCACCACTCAAGAGTAGGCGCAACTATTAAAATCATGGTTGTCACTTCAATAAATTTAAATGGCGGCATATTATCGTTATGGCTTAAAATACAATAATTAGTTAACTGTACTCCAATTAATAATAAAGAAATTAAAATAACAGACGTTTGTCAAGCATAAAATTTGTTTCAATTTAGATAGTGGTAACAAAGCAATTACTTACCTTTTATTGTTGAAATCTTACATTCAAACAACGTAATGGCATTTATTGCATTATTACAAAACAAAACGTCAAACGAAACCACGAACTGTGAAGTCTTTGTCTAGATCCAAAGAGGTTTGTATTCCTACAAATCCAAAGACATCGCGTCACTAAATATGGTGGTTAGTATAGCTTTAAAATAAGTTTTTAAAGTTTCTATAAGTGTTTTCTTAATGGAACTTAAGCTTTAAACTAATAATATTAATAAATACTAAATAATATACTAATATTGGTTTTGTAAAGCACCCACAAAGAGGCCGTTTCTAATTTTATTGCTAGTCTACAAGCAAAATATTTAGAAATCCTTGTATTTGCTGTCATTTTCATTAGAGATTTAAAATAAAGTAGCCTTGACTTTGAAAGGAAATTCTTCGCATTGATTGGTCGAAAGGAGCGCAAATGATGACGTTTGTGATGACGTCACCCTATTCTTGCCACCAGTTTGCGCCTAGTTTAGTGAATACGAAAATGGAGCAAATAATAAGGCGCATTTTTGGGCGTATCTTGGGCGCAAAGTTGCGCCATTTCTAGACTTGCGCCGGAGCAGATTTGCTCCCGTTAGTGAATCCAGGCCCAGGGGTCTATGTTCTGGTTACGTTTCAAGTTGAAAACAGACCAATTTTCTACAAATATGCTCCTGTCTGTCCGACAGTGTGTGAAAATAACGAAGTTAGGGTTGTGTTTTTGAAACAGTAGAGAAAAAACAGATTTTTTTTTTCCAAATTGATGAAACAGATGAGAAGTATATCCACTTCAAACAAATTGAACAAATTTTGATGGCACCAAAACTTAAAATAGTGAAACGACACATGGTATAGAGTTCCTAGCTGCAGTGGACGTTAAAGAAAAATAATTTGTTTGAATTGTATTTAAATGCCATTTAGGTATAAAACTGATGGTCTGTTGTAGTGTGTTAAAGTTTATGGTTTAAAGCTATTTGCTTTCCAGTGGTAACTTAACATTTTCTTTAAATAAAGTATATAATTTAGCCTGTTACTTTTTTATTACATATGAATAATACTTTATTTTGCTTGTTTTTACATTAAGTTCTCTGGTTCCACAATCTAAATGTACAAGTTGTTCCATAGAGCAAACTTAGTATTAAAAATAAATAAACATTAGTTGAAAATAAACAAAAATGAGTATTTTTGGAACACATGTAACATCCGTTACAAAATCATTGTAACATCCGTTTCACTGGAAAATTAATTTAAAACCATTATAGTTGCATTTATTTATTTAAATAACCACCCCATTGTGTTCATAAGTTATGGACAATACATTTCAGTTAGGGAAAAAAATTCTTACATCAAATGTATGGATTGAAATATTGAAAGGAATACTCATTTTACCTTTACCTGTTCCCCTGAAAGTAACATCCGTTACACTTCTGAATCAGCAATTTCTCTCATGCCATACACATTTATGGCATGCAATTTTTGGAGCAAGGTAGTTTGATATAGAAGTATTAAATAATCCTAATTGAATGGTCGTAGCAAAAATTGTTTGCAATGAAATAATTAAATACATGAGAGAAAATGTAAAATCCGTTACAAATGGAATTGCTCTACTGCAATTAAGGGCGTGGCCACTAGTAGCATCTAATTTTTTAGAAGTAGAGGTCACTACATTGAGGTGAAATTTTTTTTTATTTTATTAAGTATGTATGAATATATGAATTTTATTTAATAAATATATAGTTAAGGCCGACTACCAGAGCCTTTTATATTCTGGGGTAGGTGTTGGAGTTCAATTATTACCGTCAAAACGTTCATGTTTGTTTACATTTGTAGTTCACTGTAACGCCGACAGATGCCTTACGAATTTAGTCTTAAAAGGGTTTTTCAAATAATAAATCGTTAGTCATGTTCCAGCCAAACGCTGTACCGGTCGTGCCATAAATTGTGCGAACAGTAGTTTATACATATTGTGTATTTCGATCACTACTCTGCCCAACAGGTTATGGGCCCAGGTTACGCGAGTCTGAATTAAAATTAATCTGAATTAAAACAGATTTGGGGATGCGCTACTTCACGCGATGTATGGATCAAACTAGAATCAATCTACGCATCAAAGGGGCCCGCTCGCAAGGCAACATTGCTCAAACGTCTCACACAACACAAAATGAAAGATGGCGACGATGTGACTGAACATCTCGATGGATTTTTTGACGCTGTGGATAAGTTGCAAGCAATGGAAGTGGACATAAACGGTAACCTGTTGACGTTCATGATGTTATATAGTCTCCCCAGAAGTTACGACAACTTTCGATGTGCAATCGAATCCTGTGATAATTTACCGGACGCTGGAACATTAAAAGTGAAAGTCTTGGAAGAACATAACGCGCGTTCTCAGGAAAACGGAAGTGCCGCCATGTTTGTTAAGTCAGGAAAACAGTTCGTAAACAGGCCGAAAGGTGGCACGAGCAATAGTGCTGGATCAGAACAGAAACGTAAACAAAAACCACAATTAAACTACAAATGCGACTTTTGCAAAAAGAAAGGACACAGGGAGGTCGATTGTTTCTTTAAAAAGAAGTTGAGCGAACAAACGGCAAATAAAGCTGACGAGGCTCACTGTTGTTTTTTCGTCGACAAAGAAATTTCAAAATCAAGCAACATAAACAACCTTTGGTGCATTGATAGTGGTTGCACATCTCACTTATGCAACAATGAACATGCATTCACGAGCGTGAAGAAAATGCATGGGAATCTTAAACTGGCCGATGACAGTGCCACACAATATAACGTTTGCTTTCGTTATGTTATTGTTCTTTTGTGGAAGGTGTTATTAGTTACGTATCAAGTTTAATATTGTGTCGCCACTTGTTATAATATCCTTTTGTAGCATGTTAAATGCACCCCGTTGGAACGCCATTTGTTATATTATCCTTTTATAGCTCCTCGGTTGGAAGTAATTTATTATAGTTTATATTATGCCCCACAGTAAGTCGTCATTTCTATTGCGCAACAGTGCGCTTTACTTATGATGCCTCCTTTGTCTTATCACTTAACCAAAAGAAATGATAACACTTTGCATAAAATTTAATATTACTTTATTCCGTTAAAAGAAAAAACATGTTTATGTTTTTATTTAAATTGAAATGCGATCATGCCGAGGGCCTAGCAGCTAATAATCACCGAGCGCTTAAAATATGTCCATTTAAGACCGAACACACGTCCGTCTGTAATCACGACTGATTTCACAGTGAAGAAGAAATTTCAAAATTACTGTATATATCCCAGCTCAATAGAAGCTTCTAGAAGGGACATTTTCTAACGGTGAATTGCACACCTACAAACTCAAAAAAAATACTTCCTGCGTGGAGAACATTCTTCCAAAACAGGAAATTACTTTAAAAGGTTTTAACTTGGTTGGATTTCGTAAAAAGGCATTTAATGAGGTTCCAGTAAGTGCTGCCATCTCTGACCTCTGAGTAAAACAAACTAATAAATAATTTAGAGGAAGACGTGATTTAAGCGCCAAGTAATAGATTACGAAATTTAAATGAAGTAAAATATGTTTAATTATATGTAAAATTAGAATGATAAAAAAATGTTTTGAATATATAAATAATTAGAACGATAATATGGTCAATGCTTTCAAATACTCCTTATGGTCAAATCAATTACATTACAACAAGTAAAAGCGAAAGGTGACGTGCAAATCACCACCGCGAACAATGTGACAGACTCTATCACATTGAAGGATACCTTATACGTACCTGACCTCAGAACGAACCTCAACTCTGTGGCAAAAATTGTTGATTACAACAACAAGGTGACATTTGAGAAAGATCGTGCGACCATAAAAGACATAAACGGTGACATTAAAGTTGTTGCGAATAGAATTGGTGACTTATTCTACTTATGTGAAAGCGATCAGAGAGTGTGCATGGTCACAGGATCAAAAGTTCCAAAAAATGAACTAGAAGTTTGGCACGCTCGACTTGGTCATTTGAATTTGAAGGACATGGTCAATATGCTCAAGAACCAATGTGTTATTGGTTTGAAATTCAATGACTCAACTGACTTAAAAAACTGTCACACCTGTCTAGAAGGAAAAATAACATCAACTCCCTTCACCAAGCGAGAGGTAACCTCAAAAGAGCTGTTGGAGTTAATCCATTCTGACATCTGCGGGCCAATGAGGAAAGCATCTCAAGGTGGCGCACGTTATTTTGTAACCTTCATAGACGACTACAGTCGATGGTGTCAAGTCTACTTCCTACGTCACAAGGGGGAGGTCACTGAGAAGTTCGTTGAGTTCAAGAATCTAGCCGAAAATCAGACAGGGCATAAGATCAAAGCTCTTCAATATGATAACGACAAGGAATATTGCAACGATAAAATGGATTCCATCCTCAAATGTGCAGGCATCCAACGACGTCTAACAACTCCGCACACACAACAGAACGGTGTTGCAGAAAGGAAGAACCGCACTCTGGTTGAGGCTGCTCGGTGCATGCTACTTGAGTCTGGAAAGCCACTGTCTTTTTGGACCGAAGCCATAGCACAGCCAATCACATCCGAAATCGATGCACAACAAAAGGGTTGTCTGAAGGAACTCCATACGAAAGATGGTTGTGAAGACAGCCAAATATCTCGCATCTACGTATATTCGGGGAGAAAGCCATCATCCTCGACAAGTCTCCCAATAAAGGAAAGTTCGAGCCCAAAGGCAAGAAAAGGGTCTTCGTCGGTTACTCTGACTATTCCAAGGCCTACCGGGTATGGCTACTAAGTGAACGAAAGATCCGTGTCTCTAGGGACGTAAGATTTTACGCCGAGCATGGGCCAGGACGCACATCTGCAGACTTTCTTCAAGAAGAGACATCCTGTCAACATGAGGGAGGGGGGTTCAATGAAGAAGAGTCTTTGCACAAGGACGCCGAGATTAGTCCGAACGCTCTGGAAGACGATGAACCATTCCTTGGATTCGAAGTGAATGAGGACCCATGCTCGACATTGGAGAGCGACAAGATCAAGGTGCCGCAAACACCGAATCTGACATGCTGGCGGAGCGAGGACCCAACAGACCAAAGTTAATGCGTACCGGAAGAAGGGGTCGCCCCACTAAAATATACCAGCCTGCAGCCAACCAGGCTGATCAGAACCTTGTTCTCAACAATTATCCACCATACAGTAAAGATACTGGGCACTCAATGGCAACATCATCTCAACAAACTATGGAGCACATCAACGTTCAAAGTAACAGGGAAGATGGATCACTTCGTAATGCCCCAGTTGCAATGAATGCCTCCGAGATTCACATTGACAGTGTCATGAAGGGGCCAGATCGTGAGGAATGGTTCGATGCAATCTATTCCGAAATCAGATGCTTGGTCGCTAACGACACTTGGGAAATCGTTGATAGACAGACCAACGATAGAGTGATCGACTGTAGGGCGGTTCTTCGAAACAAGTACAATCCTGATGGAACGTTACTTCGAAGGAAGGCCAGGGTGGTCGCAAGAGGTTTCGCCCAAAGACCAGGAATCGACTTTGTGGACACTTTTGCTCCGGTTGCCAGGATAGAATCATTTCGGCTGCTCATGGCATTGTCAGCCAAACTCAACTTGCAAGTCTCTCAGCTCGACATTACAACGGCCTATCTGAATGGTGACATCGACACACTAACATTCATGGAACAGCCGGACTTGCTTGTTGAAGCACTTCAAAAGATGATTAGGACTGAAAAGGATGACAGCATTGTTGGGAAAGCAAAATACATGCTTCAGAAACTGGAATCTGATAACAAAGTCTGCAAACTTCGATAGGCCATTTACGGACTACGTCAAGCTGGTCGACAGTGGCACGCTAAATTAAGTGCAACCTTAGAATCCATCGGGTTGCAGCCCACAAACTCTGACCCATGTGTGTACGTCGATAGTCGAAGTAAACGCCCAGTCTATGTGCTTATCTATGTTGATGACATCGTGATCGCTTCTAGAGACCCGGAGCGAACCAGACATATTAAAGGTGAAATGTCAAATAAATTTGAAGTAAAGGACCTTGGAGCTATAAATCATTGTTTAGGAATTGAAGTGAACCAATCTAAAGACAAAGTCACGTTGTGTCAGAGTGGCTACATCAGGGATGTTTTACATAAGTTCGGGATGGATGACTGCAAACCAGCAAAGACACCGATATCAACCGGGGTCAATTTTGATTCTTCCTCCACTAACACTGAAGAAACAAAGCAATATCCGTTCAGAGAGTTGATTGGAACCCTCATGTACATTGCCATTGGTACCCGTCCCGACATAGCTTACGCCGTCAACATGCTGAGTCAATATAACAATTGTCACAGCTCAACTCACTGGCAAGCTGCCAAGCGTGTCCTAAGATATCTGCAAGGAACCATCAACAAGAGGTTGGTCTACGCCAGGGATGATGAAGGCATTTCCGGTTTCACAGACGCTGACTGGGGAAACTGTGACACTGACAGAAAGTCATATACAGGTTACACTTTCACCTTGTCCGGAGCAGTGGTTTCATGGTGCTCACGAAAGCAGAGAACCGTCGCCTTATCTTCAACCGAGGCAGAGTATATGAGTCTCACCGAAGCTGTGAAGGAAGCAATCTTCCTGATGACCTTCGTGCGAGAACTTGGTTTAAAGGAGTTGTCGAACATCATCATTTTCAATGACAATCAATCAGCTGGAAAATTGGCACATAACCCTGTCTTCCACTCAAGATCGAAACATATAGACATAAAGTTTCATTTTATTCATCAAGCTCTCTAAGATTACCCACTAAGGCTTGAATATCTCTCCACTGAGGATATGGTAGCTGACATCTTAACAAAACCTCTTCCTGGAGCCAAACACGAGAAATGTATCAACAAATTGGGTTTACGTGCTTGATTGTTACCTATTGACCTTTTGGACTCAAAATTGAGGGGGTGTTGGAGTTCAATTATTACCGTCAAAACGTTCATGTTTGTTTACATTTGTAGTTCACTGTAACGCTGACAGATGTCTTACGAATTTAGTCTTAAAAGAGTTTTTCAAATAATAAACCGTTAGTCATGTTCCAGCCAAACGCTGTACCGGTCGTGCCATAAATTGTGCGAACAGTAGTTTATACATATTGTGTATTTCGATCACTACTCTGCCCAACAGTAGGTATATTTTTAATTCAAAAGTAAATCCCCAGAAACTGCTCAGCGGTGATACGAAAACCCCTTCTATCAGGACCCCTGGGCTTTACCTATTTTTATTTAAAATAATTGTTGGACACACACCAAAGGACTCCCTGGAGCAGATTATTTTCCTGGCTTGGACATCCAACCAACAGAAATATTTATACCTGGACTGCAATGTTTAAATTTACCATGTACATTAATATGATAAATAAACCAATGACACCACACTTGAAATATGATGACAAAACAGAAAATAAAATTATGATTTATTACAGAAATATTCCTTGGAATGAAATGATAATATATGAGGTTTAATTTAGGTTCTATTTCAGATTAAAATATTTCGTTCTTTGAAAAAGATAAAATATAACTTGACAATTCGAATAGTTGGATGATGACGGATGAACTATTTTGTCTCACCCAATAATGTAGCTTGGTGATCACAGTCTCCAGTAACTATTATCATACTAGGTTTTATACCTAACATATTCTTATCTAAAATATCTCCTGCCCTTCCTTGAAGGTTAGTCCTTATAAGGGTTTGCTGCCAAAATATGCTTAGTTATAGAAAATTAATATATTTAAGATGGCCCAAATGGAGTCCATCTTTATCTTTTTTAACAATTTTTCTGAGTCAACAAAACAAAAAACTCAACAATCCACAAACATATTTTCTTATATATATTTATTTCGCAATTAGTTTTTCCTAGCGAAACTATATATATATATATATATATATTAGTTTCCGGGCTAGGAGAAAACTAATTGCCGAGATTTATATCAAAACAATACAGTGAAAGTATTATTATAAAAATAAATTAATATTTTAATTTTGCAAATAAACAAAAATCATCTTTAAAATTAATTTAAATTTTGCACCAAAGATCCAAACGAGAATAATAATCTCTTCCTCTACGGGCAATTAATTCTTCAAATAGCAGCAAGATGTTGTAAGCGTCCAAGAACATAAAATAAATTAAAATAATAACGCCACTCTCTAAAGCCGATAGCGTTAAAATCACCTACCAAAAAAATTATATGCATGGCGGGTTGGCAGTTTAAGAATCAACATAAAGAAAGTAAGTTTAATATAGTGAAATAAAGGTAAGTAGATGAGATATATATATATATTATATAATATTTAATTGCAAATAAATAAATAATATTCGGAACTTTAGGAGTTGTGATTGAAATTTAAAACAAATAAACTGTAAAGTTGTCAACGTTATTACATTTTTAGAAAAATTGAGTCAACCGACTTTTAAATTTATATTTTAAGTAATTCTTTTAGCAAAAATAACATCACAACATCTAATGCAGTGAAAGTACCATAATAAATAACTTTAGAAAAGAAACTCCAGATATGCAATCATTGGGGTCAGTAGTTTTGTCACTCAGCAGGGCATTAATGTTGAGTGCAGTTGGAATACTAATGCTCAAACCAGAAGAACTAGGTTTATTTACAATAGAAACATGTGAGAAGTGTTCATTGTTGTCAGGAACACCTTCCCCTTTCTTTTTATTCGAGACGAATTGAAAGAGTAATGTTTGTTTCAAAGAACGTTTCATTGCTGTAACTATTTTGAAATGATTGCTCTTCTATGCAGAAAAAAATCAACTAAGTTAATTATTGACATATGGATGAAATTTACTAAATTCTTACTAAACAATCTCATAATGTGCTAAATTATTATTAATATAATTGTTATTAAGTAATTATTATTATTACTATTTATTTTGACCAAAGTAAGGCATTTGACTTATGTCAGCATAGTATTATTCTCTCTAAGCTTGGTAATTTTGGACTTTCTCACTCATATTTAAATTGATTCACAAACCTTAAATACATTTTTAGCACCTTGTGGAATACCACAGGGTTCTAATTTAGGTCCTCTTCTCTTTAATGTGTTTATTGATGACATTGGTAAATATTTGAGCTCATCTATTTATTTACTCTTTGCTGATGATGTAAAATTATTTAAAACTATCAATTCAATTGCAGATTGTATAGATTTACAAAATGATGTAAATGGTATATGGTATTCTACAATGGTCTTTGGAAAATTGATTGTATAGTAATAAATTTAAGACCAAATCTATTTCTTTTACTACAGAAACTAATCCTTTCTTTTTTACTTATAAATTGGGAAGTGGAAACATAGTTCTCACGCTTTATATTAATGATCTTGGTGTTCTCCTGGATAACAAACTTTATTTCCACTGTCATGTTGACCATATAATTTCACATTCATTAAAATTACTTGGACTTATTAAATTTATTACTTCATCGTTTAAGAAAGTTGACTGTTTTTTATGTCTGTACTAGGCCCTGGTTAGATCTAACTTAGAATATGCTACTGTAGCTTGGAATTCCATTACCTTAACTGACTCTATTAGGTTGGAAAACGTTAAAAGAAACTTGGTCGCTGCGTGCTATGATAAATTCTTTAGTAGCCGGATTTATTATGATTATGACAGAATTCGAACCTCTTAGGGCTCCAAACTCTCTTCTCGCGTAGACTTTATTGTGATGTTCTTTTTGTTTTTAATTTTTTCAATAACAATTTTTTTTTGCAAATTTGCCTTTGATCATGTAGGCGTTCATATCCTTCTCGGGCTTCTCGTAATCCAAAATTATTTTTTCTTAATAGCTCTTATAAGGTAAGCCCTATAGGTCGTTGTAGCCATAGTGCCAATTCTATATTTGTCGAATTCGACTTCTGTCATAAAAGAAAAGCTAAACTCAGAGAGTTATTTAAGGAAATCCCAATCAATAATTTATCATGGAAAGGTTCTGCCTATAATTTTAATTTACAATATTCTAATCTATTTTTTGTATATTGTTACTGCTTTTAACCATTCTTTAGTTATTTGTTATTAATCATATTTTTTATTCTTATCATTATTAATTACTACTTTTTTTTTTTTTCATAGCTATTCATCAGTATATAACATTATTTAGCCATTTTTGTTTAATCTTATTTTCTCATGTAAATATATGTATTTGTAAGGTACTTGTGTACTTTTCAGTGCTGGCCTGTTATAGGTCTTACGACTGTTGGCCAGCACTATAATAAAGGAAATTGATTATTATTATTATTATATTATGATTAAAACATCATCAGAAATCATAACCAGTTTACTTGCATTTAGATATTATAGAAAATATTTGGCTTATTGATGTTAAAAAAATTTTTTTAAATGTTTTAAAAATATATGAGATTTGGATTACAAATTATACTACTATAAAGCCACATGGCTCACTCACTCACGACATTAATGTTTACCTACTTCCAGATGAGCTATAACCTTGAAATTTGGCAAACTTATAGCTTCTAGCTTGTTACCGACGGGAAATTCAAAAAAAAAAATTTAACCCCCCCAAAAAATTCAAAATTACGGATCAACTTTAAAGTCGGTGGGGAACTTTCTTTGGAAGTCTCTTGTGGCTAAACGGTAAGACCTATCAAAAAATTGATTGCAACAGCTACGGAGTTTGGGGGGATCCACAAGTTTGGTCCTATTACTTTTTGTTGTATCTCCATCAGCTATACCTTAGATGGAGCTAGATTTTTTTTTATTTTAGGTACATTTTGCACATTTTCCACACATTTTTTAATTTTCTGACACAATTATGGGACAGCTAGAATCATCAAATTTGGCAGGCATATTGGCACATCCAATTGCCATAAGAGTTCCAAATTTTATGCTTCTAGCTGCCTTATAAGTATGGATAAACTATAATAATGGGTGAAAAATACAATACAATACCGGTAACTTTAAGTTATTACGTTCAAAACAACGCTGGAATTACATTAATTTACATCCACTTGCAAAGAAAACTCACTGGGGGTTTGGGGGTGGAGCCCCAAAGATCAAATAGAGTATTTTAATATAAAATACAAATATAAGTACAAAACTATATTATCTATAAATTATAAAGGTATATTGTCAGAAATATTTGCACACATACATAACTCAAGTAATATCACAAAATTAATCATAAAACAAAGTAAATGTAATTGTGCAGTTCTTTCAAATTAATAATTAATAACACCTCCCTAGAATGAAGATGAAAATTACTGCCAGTGTGTCACAAACTAGGAGAGGGTTATAAAAGAAAAGCAAGGTGACCTTTAACTTGAGGGAGGGGGAGAAAATAAAATAGCTTGACTAAAGGGGAAATTATCTTTTAAAGTTAATAAATTTGTTTAGTCTAGTGAGTGAAACTTTAATAACTGGCCACACTTAATATATAGAAACACTAACTCATTAAACTGATTAATATAAACAATTAAATAACAAGTCTGCCTATTTATTGCAAACATTTTAGTGTAAAAAAGTACTAGACTACAGAATTAATAATATTTTAATTGTTTGTAGTTAATGGCAACTGTGCATGCTGACTTCTTTAGACACGCAATTACTGTAAACACAAAAGTCTTCTGGAAATTTCGGAGGGTTGAACCCCTTAAACCCCCTCCCTATGCCCATGGTTGTTTTAATTGTATTTTGAGATACATTAATGCTAAAAGTGAACAATTATCACATAATATATTCATATTAGTTAAAAATTGATATACTATTAGTTTTTGTTCGTCATTAATCTTTATACAAGAAATATAAATAATTAATTACTTAAATTAATGTAACAATAGTCAGGCACATACGACTACAACGCGGCGAGCGGAATTAGTTACGCTTTGAAATAATTTCAAACTCATGCTGACAGAGCCAGTGACCTCTATAATTATAGAGATCACTGGACATAGCATAAAGTTTGTATGTTCATTGTTATAATCTAGAGAATAAGAGAAGAGAAATCTTTGTTTATCTTGTTTTAGGTGTGTAGAAAAATGCGTTTTTTTACTGCTATTTAAATTCTTATTAAATCAATATTAATGATAAATTAAATAATTTTGTTTTATTTTGTGAATTTTTAAATGAGAACCTACCTGGCTTTATTAACATTATCTATGTATATATGATGGTGTTGACCTAAAAATATTGACACATCTCAGCTGTTTCTTTCTTGCTCAAATCAACACATTATGCAATATTTAAATAAAATTAATTCTGACGTTTGTCCATAGAAAGTTTTTGTTTTTGGAATTTTTAATCAAGAATTTGTCATATTTTGGCCGATAGCAATCTTTTTGGTATGTATAATTAAAGCTAGTTTTTCATCACTCCCAAGACTCAATGAAAAGCCAAATAATTCCTATATAGACGTGTAAGTTTTGATGTTTGTATAGTGAATGGAGACCATATTTTTTTTAGAAGAAAACGGGGCAAAAACAATATATTACAAATTAAACCATGTTGGCCTCTATGTTTAAAAAAAAGATTAGGATAAATAGGTTAAAGGTGGGGTAGTGAGTTGCAGACGGGATATAGTGTTTCCCTAGATGCTTCTTGATGGTCACCAACCATTGGTAATTTTATGTGTAGTACAGATTGTTTCTCAGTTATCAGAGTTTTTCAATTGTGTTTTATGTCATGTTATGTGTTCTTTTATCGACCAACTCTTCCTTAAATATCTTTACATAGGTTGTCCTTCACGTGTTGATTCCAGTATAGTGGCGAATATATGTCAAAAATTGAGGGGTGCTTTGCCACCTTTTCAATTAAAATTTGGTCCTCATCTATGGAGAAATTTTGGACTATTTTCAAAACCATCCCAATCAAACACAGAACTATATACAACTCTACTAGAACACATGTTTGCTCAGTGGTGTGTCTGCATCACACTGCTCTCAGAGCATGCTGAGGACAGATCGAGGTTCGAATCTTGGCCGGGTGTACTGAGGGTGGTTTTCCCTAAATGGTTTTCCACTCTCCCTCTGGATAAATGTGGGTACATTTCTTCTAAATATAACCTTCCTAAAAGATTAATTAGGGCACATAAGTGTATAACCCGAATGGTTAGCAAGACACAGTGCTAAGAAAATTTTGTTGGAGATAGTGGTGTAGCCTATATATCTGAGAGAAAAAATATACATACTATGTAGCTATTATGACCCTACATTAACTTATGTAATATGGACATCTTTTATACTAAACCTATTTCTATGATTTTAAATTTTCTGAGCCAGAGGAATATTTAGGATCAGAATTGAATGTAAGAAGATACTAGGTGTGTGTCCAGGTCAGATATGAGTAGTAAAAAGTGATAAGCCTCCATTTGAAATTGTAAATTTGACCAACCTTAAACATTTTAAAACCATTTGTCACTTTAACACAGATTAGGGATTTCTTCGATGATTTGATGGCAAGTGTGGGTATGCCTCCATTAAAGAACATTGTGACACAGTCGCAGACTCAGATAACCGTGTCGACTCAAGGAAGTGGTGACACTAATGCTGAAAAGCTTTACTCCTGTCATCAGTATGCTTCCAAAGTTATTCAAAATTTGAACTTGCTCCGACAAAACACAAGGTTTTGTGATGTTGCAATTGTGGCAGGGGGGAATGTCATGAAGGTGAGTTATCAATGTTGTGTGATTAAATGTAATTTTTTTTTCTCGCCATCACTTTTAATTAAAAACAAATAATCCAAGACTGTCATGTTAACATAATATGTAGTATTTAATAGGGTTTTAACGCACTAACCAATGAACACTTTATTTTAAAACTATATGATTTTTCAATATTTTTTTTTACACTTTTCTGAGGTAAGGCCTATTTAATGTACACTTTCAGAACCATCTGACTATATCAGCACACAGCTTAAGCTAACTTAACTCTAAAAAGACACAACATTCAGCCCCCGGCCATTAATACATCGCTGTGAAAGGGGAAACTAACATTTCATCAATAATACTTTTTAGGCCATGTCTGGAATCAAACCCAGGACCCTTAGCTCAGTAGCCATACATGTTACCAACTGAGCTAAGTTGTCGGACTATTTTAAAACTTTTTTTAACCATTATGTAATTATATTACTTATTTTATTTCATTAACACATACTAGCTAGGCCTACACAAAGCACACAAGTTGTGGATGCAGGGAACACAAGAAAAGATCAGTGTTTTTGCAGTTTTTATATATCTGTCATGAGCATAGTGGCATTATCTAATAACCTTTTTAAATAAAGAGAAAAAGTGTTCATGAAATTCCAGAGCACCCTTGATAGATATTCAAGAACTATTGATATCACCATGTGAAGAAAACCAACCTCTTTATATAGCAACGATACTTGATTTATTTTAACCAAATAAATTTTTTGCTACAAAAACTGCAAAAACACTGATCTTTTCTCGCATTCCCTGCATCCCAACCTTAAAACACTTGCTCAAAACATGTGCTTTTTCGGTTAGTTAGTTAATTTACACTCATTTATCAATATATTTTAAATTGTTTTTGAACACCCTGGGCTTTGCATCTAGCTAATATACCAACAATTGATACATTTTTTAGTTGATATATATTTTTATATTCCTTATAAGGAGATTCCTATATACATTACTGTAAATCAGGGCTGTCCAACACTAGGTAATCTGAGGGCCACATAAAAAAACAATCCGAGGGCCACATATAGAAAATACAGTGCAGATATTCAAATATATGGGGAGTCCGACCATTAAGCTTCTAAAATTTTGTACCTACTAAAGGTTGCTTATAAAACTTCTTATTCCAATACTAGGCAAGATATAATTGTTTATAAATTTAAAATAATTATTTCATTTTAATATGAGCTCAGCAGTTGTTCGTTTTTTTCATTTACTAGAGTAGCTATAGGCTTATCAATAGCAATTACTTGAAGCTTCCAATTGCAGTAAATGTGAAAGTGATCTTTCAGTCAATGAACATCTGTATTTGGATTTTATGATAATTCATTTTAGAAAAAGTGTTTTTGCAAAGATAATATGCTCCTGAGCATTAACCTCATCTTAAGTCCAAAGTCCCTCAATTATTAGGCATAATAATTTAAAAAAAAATTTTTTTTATATATTGCTGTTGTAAAAAGGGTCTAATTTGAGATTTCAAACCACACAATTCCGGTTGGTCAGATCTTATCTTTTCAATACTCAGCATGTGTGCAGGGGTGCAGAATATGTTCAGAGATCCGATATTTCCCAAGAACATAACATTTTCATAAAAAATTTCCCCGAAAACCATATTTCTCAAAATAAAACATTGAGTAGGCCTATTTTATAGAGGCTAAAGATAATAAGGATTATTATCTACTACTTGTTTGGAAAATTCAAATTTAAACATATTTTTAATCATAGTTATTTTTACAGTACCTACCTTATAAAAAATTTAGTTGTCTCCCAGAAATAGCAACCTTCCCATTTCCTTGTGAAGTTTGTCAATGACCTTTGAAATCTTGTAGACCTTCAAGCGAGAACTAGAAGAAAACCTGGTAAAGTGGTACTTTCCTCCATTAAAATGTCTGTCCAAGGATTCCTTTAGGAGACATGAAACTTTGTGGACAGGTGGGCCATTCCAAGAGATGAAAACTTCATGAAAAAGAGTGTCAGACTTAATGTCGCAGTTGTGTTAGTGGTTGCCTATCACTGATCCAACTGATTCACACACTTCTTCACTGCATATTTTCATGGAATTCTCCATGACATTAAGGATGTCAGGAATGTGATGAAACACATTTTCATTTGTGAATGCTTCTTTTATCACAGTATTATCAAGAACTATCAAGCTCGATTTAACTTCCATAGACCGTAGGTTTTTGAAAAAATCTGTGTTTAAAAGATTCTTTTACAAGACTTTAAATTGAGAATCTTCTGCATCAGTAGTTGTACATCCACGATTTTCACTAACCCAGGTTGTTAGTGTTCGTAATGACTCTAGAATTCGCTGCTCTAAAATTTTGTCTGAAACTGAAGTACTAGTTAAATAGTTGCTGCTGAAACATAGGTGCATATTTTTTACAATTGGAGGTTCTGTTATCCTAGGTTCTAGTGTTTCTAATAAGGTTTTACACAGGGTTTCCAACTTTTTCCTTGCACTTTTGAAGTCACATACATCTGGTGTGTGACCTAACAAGTCCACATCTTCTTCAGCAAGTGACTGGTCATCTAGTTAAAGATTCTGAAAACAGTTTGAGCGCTGGTCGTTTTCATTTATCAATAAGCCGTCCTGAAAAATGTTGTTTTTCAGGGAATTCATTTCCTTGTTGAGGGATGGGAATTTTTCTTCATATATTTCTCCACGCTTTGATTCAATCATCATCTCATTAAGTGTGCTTTGCAAAGAAGCATTAGAGTCAAATATTGTCCAAATACAGGCATTTACATTCTGACAGATACAACTGAATTTTGTGATCAATTCTGATATGTCAATCATGCCAAGAATTTGAAAAATGAAACTTGGCTTTGAAAACTTTCTCAGTTCTAATGAGAATTCTTTAGCATTGGTATTCTTGCCTTGTCGTATACTCTAAGTACTGTATTGTAGCTCAATAAAAAAAAAAGCTTAACATCTCTTTGAAATGTTTTGTTAACTCGGAGTTCACTTTGAACAAAACGAGTGTCCTGAAATAATTTTGGATTTAATAGTTCCACTTCTATTTCTTCAGCTAATGCAAGAAGTTCTTCATATCCAATACCCCACTTGTAATTTTTCATTATATTACCTATAACTTGAACTTGATTATAGATCCACATTAATGATTTAACTTTATGAACGTCATTCAAGACACATTCTAACCTATGAGCTATGTCCCACATAGGAAGTAAAAAGTCATGATTTAAATTTCCACACAGACCTGCCAGTTTCTTATCTACACTAAGGTCAAAATATTGCCCATCAATTTCCATATCATTCAGATGCTCTTTTAACTGAGTACTTGAACTTTCAAGGGCATTGTGTAATTTTTCAACGAGAATGTCTCTCTTGTGTGAAGTACCACATGGTGAAATGTCAATCACGATACAAGTCTTAACACCATCTACAAGAGTAATCACGCAAGTTATTTGATATGTTCTATGCAATTTTGTAATTTAGTCTGCTGTAAGCGACACAAGAGGGAAATGGTTAGTTACTGGATTTACTGCGCTTAAAAATTCACATATTTTGCTATTCATAGTAAAAAAAATGAGTTTTTTCTCTAAATGCTCTAAAAAATTCTCTGGCGTGATTAAGTTCACCAACATCAGCATCATTTGAGCAGTGCAAACTTAATTTAATTTAAAAAAAATTGCGCCCTCTCCCTTCTTTTACTGCACTATAGGCAGCTCTGACAACACGGACTCCCACGGTTTTGTGTTCCTTTTTATTATAGTATTTGTTTTTACTTTCTCTCTATCTTACAGGTAGAGAAAGTATGGTGATCGTCAAAAAATTCGAACTCGAGATTTTGATGAATCTTGACGTTTCATGACTCTCTGAATCCGAAAAAGTGGTTTTTGAATTTCCGTCTGTCTGTCTGTCTGTCTGTCTGTCTGTCTGTCTGTCTGTCTGTACCTCCAACTAGAGCCTAAACTATTTTACCGATTGAGCTGAAACTTGATATCTAGGGTTTTCATAGGGTTGCCCCGAGGGGTTTTTGGAATTGGATATCTACCCCTAAAATTAAGGGTAGTTTACTGAAGGGCAAAAAGAGAAAAAGTCAATTTTCTCAAAATCGGCTCTAACGATTTTTATTAAATTTCATTTATAAACATTAATAAATATTACAAACAAAATGGCTACCCTCAATATTTCGGCAAAATGGCTTTAAGGGCTCCGGTCTGATGCGTCAATTAACATTTTTTATAATAGCTCCGAAACTATTTGAGATATGAAATTACTTACCATTACAAATATGTATATATATTTATAATACAAATATTTTATTCGAAACATATTTTTATAAAATCAATAATTTTCAATCTATACGCAATTATATATATATTTTTAACTTTTTGGACATTAAAGCTTAAGTATTGCGATCGTAAAAAAAATTAACCTGAAATGTTGATGGATTTCAACGTCTCATGACCCCCCAAATCCTAAAAAATAGTCTTTGCAATGCCGTCTATCTGTGTGTCTATTAAAACTTAAAATTAAGGGTAGTTTACATAAGGGCAATAAGAGAAAAAGTCGATTTTCTCAAAATCGGCTCTAACGATTTTAATTAAATTTCATTTATAAACATTAATAAATATTCCAAACAAAATGGCTACCCTCAATATTTCGGCAAAATGGCTTTAAGGGCTCCGGTCTGATGCGTAAATTAACATTTTTTATAATAGCTCCGAAACTATTTGAGATATGAAATTACTTAGCATTACAAATATGTATATATATTTATAATACATATATTTTATCCGAAACATATTTTTATAAAATCAATAACTTTCAATCTATACGCAATTATATGAATTTTTTAACTTTTTGGACATTAAAGTTTAAGTATTGCGACCGTAAAAAAAAACTAACTGGAAATGTTGATGGATGTCGACGTCTCATGACCCCCCGAACCCTAAAAAATAGGCTTTGCAATGCCGTCTGTCTGTGCGTCTATAAAAACTTAAAATTAAGGGTAGTTTACTGAAGGGCGAAAAGAGAAAAATTTGGTTTTCTCAAAATCTGCTCAAACGATTTTGATTAAAATTCGTATCTAGGCGTTGATTAAGATTATAAATAAACTGGCTATTTTCATTTTCCTATGAAAATGATTTTTAGGGTACTTTACAGAAGCGTTAATTTCCGTATCTCCACAACTATTTGAGAAACTAAACAACTTATCATTGCAAAAGTGTAGGACTATTAGAAATAAAAAACTTTTATTTGACATATATTTTTATAAAAGCAACAGTTTCTGAGATATTTGCAAATATATTAATACAATTTTGTGAGCTTTAGTTGTAAAGATATACTACTTAAGTCTTAACGCAATAATTCTCCAATGCCATAGAGTAATTAAATATAAGTATCTAAAAAAGTATGTTATTTTTCCTTAAAGCTCTTAGAAGAAGTGTTTGCATAGCAATGATCTATCTCCATTTTAGACTCAATAGTCAATATTTACATTTTTTATTGGTTAAAATGTATAAATGAATAATTAAATATCAATGCGATGACTTGAAGATCTGCAACACCTTATAAAATGTTAAAACTTTAACCAGAAATCGAAATTTTAATACGAAGTTTTGACCCTTGTGGAAGACATTAAACTGTTTGAAATGCTCTTAGGTGGACAAAGATACGCCTCTTTCCTCATTGATTCTATATCATTGTATATTATTTTATGCGTGTTCTTATGTGGAGTGGTGATGATACAATGTACATTATTCCGTTCAGAAATCTTACGAGTTTATAGAAAGAGAGAGAAAGTCTGTGCGGTGCGCCGTACCATTTATTTTTCCATGTAGTCAGAGAAATTAACACACCATTGAAGTCCTTTTGACTGTAAACGATCAATAAGGTGAGTTTTAAAATATCGAAATTCAATTCTTTGAGTAGATTGTAGCAACTGCTTTTCCTCCGTAAGAGAAAAAAATACCAAAACTTCCAGTTTTAAGAATAGCTACCTTTTTAGGGATTGTTTTGTAGTTTTCTATGCATGGAGAACACTACATTATTGTAATTCCACCTTGCAGACACAGCATAAGCTGACAAATCTCTAGAACCGATTTGCTTACTCTAATTAATTTAAATTTTGCTTTAAATTCTTCACTTTCCTCTAAAAAAAATACAAAGGCTGGTTGAACCTGGTAGCTCATTATATTCTCTGTTAAACTCAGGCTTTATGACCACACTACTATTCCTATGTTCATTTGGCTTTGACAACTCATCAACTTTGTGATTAAGGATAGCTAAGGCATTACATATTGTTATTAATTGTTCATGACATTACAGTAGGCTTACCGGTACCAACATTTAATTTTACATCTTGAGAGTAAGAAGCAATAGAGTGTAATTCCAGGAGGCCTTGGTTTAATTGTTGATTTTCATAGACTTAGATTTTTTTGTAGACTCGCCCCTACTGCAAGGTCTATCTATCACTATCAACCACACTAGGGGAAATACTATTTACGAGTATGAGTTTTTTCTTATCACATAATTTACGTTTTACAAAACTTGCAATACTCCCTTGATCCTTACTTCTAGGTTTTTCTTGGGGATGTTTATTAGATACGTGATATCCGAGTTTATTACGTCTGCCACACCATTCACAATAATCACAGTTGACGTCTGTTTGTTCTTAAAAGTCGACATAATAAACATTTGTTTCACTAAACTATTTAATTTTTTTATAAACTTTTATCTATTGTACATTGTACAAACCTTAATAGGTCCACTAAAAACAACAATTCATGGCTACACAATTATTACAACACACATGTAACGAGTTTAAATAAACTGCCCGCACATCGCCGCGTAATTAGGCCACAATATAGATATAACGAGTGACTGAATTCAAACTAAAACAAAACATCGCTCACCCTTCCCTATCCTTCCCCACCTGCCCACCATAGCTACCAAACACCCGCGGTAGGTTAGGTGACTTATGACTCATCACTCAATCACGCCATTAGCCAGGGTGAATTGTTAGATTTTTTCCTTTGCTCCTTATCTCAACCTCTGACTTATTATCTAGAACTCTGGCACATTATCTTAGCCCCTAGACAACGCAACTCTTTGTGCTTACACCAACACTGCCTCACCATGGCACATACTAAGTGTTGGTGTTGGGTGTCATCAGCCTTAGTTTTTCATACAAATGAAACTACCAAATCAGAACCAGAATGAACTAAAAACTTAAACAAAATTGTTGGACTTTTCTCTGCCCCAAATTTCCCCTGGACTGCTCTAATTTTCCCCGAACTCCATTCGCGTGTTTTGACATATTCTGCACCCCTGCATGCACGTTGAAACAACACAATGAAATGGTGTACTTGAAGTCATGTTTGCGATGAGAGTTTTATTTTTGAAGGTGTGAATAAAAAAAATCATAACCCACAAAATTGTTTTGCGGGCCACATCTTGGACAGCCCTGCTGTAAATCACGGGGCAATTTCAACAGCCCAAACAGATCCAAAAAGCACAAATGAACATGATAATGGAAATACTTACAAAAATAGCCACTATGAATATAATTTAGGAGCCTCAATATTCTCCTCCCAAGTGATCTTGGAGTGGGAAATGTGACAATCTGAAGAACCTAAGAAACTGTTATTTACTGTTAAATAAATTTTTATCCACCACTATTTATGTGTATTTGAAATAAACAAGGAATTTAAATAAAGGAGTTGAAATGAAATAAAGGCTTGAGACACAAAACATGATATTAACTTTGTTTGCAGCCTTTATAAGTCAAGTCCATAACACTTGCATATTTATCAAATAATAAAGACCTTTTGTAGTTAATCCGTTGGTTTGTTGCATCCTGTATACCTTGAGGCAAGTACCGTATGGTTGTTCAAAGCTTCCTCTTATTCAATTATGATGGTTTTTAAACTTTTGGACATTTTAAAATTTTCTTTTGGCTCTCAGAAGTGGCCCAGAAGGCATACACTCCACTTAGCTTGAAAGGTGAAAGTCTTTCTTCGACAGATTACAATATGACCCTATTATACAAGTTACACCATAGAATAGTCCATCGAGGAAAGCTACACTGCAGTAGCCCCATGGCTTCTTTGGTGCTGACTGACAGCTGACGACTTTGAAAAGCTACCAGACCAAATTATGTATCCCTATGCCGAACCATATGATCTACAAGAAACATGTGTTTAGCAGCTGTCACTTCTGACAGTCAAAATTTAGGTATATACCTAAATTTTGACTGTCAGAAGTCAGCTGTGAGCTGTCAGTCAGCACCAAAGAAGCCATGGGGCTACTGTACATCTCAGGGTTAGCTGAATGTACATAATTTGAAACTCACTGAAGGTAGAATTGGTAAAAAAAAAGCCCTATTAAAAAAATTCTTCAAGACTTTTTTTATCATTACATTTTTTAATATATTTCACTCAATTTTTAAAAGTTTGTAATTCAAAGTCACTTGACTTTATTGTAAGTTAGATAAATATTAATTTAACTGTTGTTAGTATGAATGTATATTGTTTAGGTACATCGTGCAGTTCTCTCAGCCAGTAGTCCATATTTTCAAGCGATGTTTACAGCTGGCTTGTTGGAGGACCAAAAAGATACAATTGAACTGCACACCATCGCTCCTCATATCTTGAACAGCATCATTGAGTTCATCTACTCTGGTGAGTTGAAAATGTTTGGAATTGTTGGGTATGGTTTTTTTGTTATCTTTTTATGTATTTTTAAAATTACACTTCACTCTACATTTTATTATTTTTACTTTATCGCTATCTTACAGGTAGAGAAAGTATTGTGATTGTCAAAAAAATCGAACTCGAGATTTTGATAAATCTCGACGTTTCATGACTTCCTGAATCAGAAAAAGTGGTTTTTGAATTTCTGTCTGTCTGTCTGTCTGTCTGTCTGTCTGTACCTCCAACTAGAGCCTAAACTATTTTACTGATCGCGCTAAAACTTGGTATTTAGGGTTCTCATAGGGCTACCCCAAAGGGTTTTTGGAATTGGGTATCTAACACTAAAATTCAGGGTAGTTTACTGAAGGGCAAAAAGAGAAAAAGTTGATTTTCTCAAAATCGGCTCTAACGATTTTGATTAAATTTCATTTCAAAACATTTATAAATATTCCAAACAAAATGGCTACTCTCAATATTTCGGCAAAATGACTTTAAGGGCTCAGGTCTGATGCATAAATTATAATTTTTTATCATATCTTTGAAACTATTTGAGATATTAAATTACTTATCATTACAAATATGTAGATCTATTTATAATACAAATATTTTATTCAAAGTATATTTTTATAAAAACCAATAACTTTCAAGCTATACGCAAATATTTATATTTTTTAACTTTTCAAACACAAAAGGTAAAGTATTGTGACCTTAAAAAAAATCTAACCTGAAATGTTGATGGATGTCGACGTCTCATGACTCCCTGAACCCTAAAAAGTCGTCTTTGCAATGCCGTCTATGTGTCTGTTTGAACTTAAAATTAAATTAAGAGTAGTTTAATAAAGGATGAAAAGAGAAAAAATCGATTTTCTGAAAATTGGATCTAACGATTTTGATTAAAAATTGTATCTAGGCGTTAATTAAGATTATAAATAAACTGGCTATTTTCATTTTCCCATAAAAATGATTTTAAGGGTACTTTACAAAAGTGGAAATTTCCGTATCTCCGTAACTATTTGAGATACTAAATAACTTATCATTGCAAAATTGTAGTACTATTAAAAATAAAGAACTTTTATATGAAATATATTTTTATAAAACCAATAGTTTGTGAGATATTGTCAAATGTATTAATGCAATTTAAGAGTCTACAACACCTCCAATGGCTATTGGGGTCATTACAACAGTGTCACTTGCTAGGAGAAAGCTATACACCTTGGGGAAGACTCTGGCTTTTGCTATTCCGTGGCCCAATTTTACTAATATAATTAATTAGAATAGTAAATATAGGTATACTTCAGGCGCTAGAAGATTAAATAAATTTAATCTTCAGGCGCTAGAAGATTAAATAAATTTAATAAGGCACTTCAAATAGAAGTAGATGTGGTCTTTGGAGAGATGCTAATGTACGTTAGCTATATCTACTGAAGCTTTGTATGATTTAATCGCGGTGGAACAAACCTTAAATTGGTGGTTAAGCCAGAGACATGGCCAATGACTTTACGCAAATGTGGCACTTCAGGTAAAAGGGACCATCTTTAGTGGCAAACAGTCAACTGAGCCTCGAATTTAGTCAGTAAAGCTGCATATACACCTAACAAACGAACACACACATATATATATGAACTAACACAATTATACTTGAATGAACAAACACAAACAAATGAGTGTGGATGAGACAACAATCACAAACAAGCATGAACAAATAGCATTAAATACCGGTGAATGTGATCCACCATCTTGTCATTACTTCACAGAGAAAATGTTCATTCCTGTTCGACTGTGCACGGCAGTTGTGGATGTTATCTTTCATTTTCCATCAGTTTTGAGTGCACGCTTGCCTTGACATGGAATGGTCAAATGATATAATATTATCATTTATAAATGACATAGAAAATCTTCCTGTGCGTTGGCATCCTTCTGACCCTTACTTCAAAATAGTGTGCAAGAAGAATGACACTTGGTTAATCTTGGGTACCAAATATAAAACTATGCCTGAAGAATTTAAGAAATAAATGGCAGTCTTTACAAGTAAATAATACTTTCATTAAATGTGTGGAGATTAAATTAAAGTAGAGTCTCGATAATATGATAGTAATAATTTATTTTAGTTGAATATTTTTCTAGGCATCATATTGAAAAAAAAAATGTTTCTCATTCAGGCACAGGGGCCTCAGAAGACAAAGCAATTTTTCTTCATCTCACTACAGCATTCATTCTTTGAAGAACTAAACTTGTTTGAAGATGAAATAAAACTGCACTGGATGGCCATAACATCAATGAACACTAACATTTTTTGCCTGGTGCACTTGTGTGCATTTATGTTCATTTGTGCTAACGTATGTTTATGCTCATTCAGGTTCATTTGTAAAGTGTGTATGTGGTTTAAGGTAGGCTATGGTGCATACAAGATTAATTGGGAGTATGTGAAACATCCATGTTGTACAAAGGTCCTGTCATTAGATTGGTGTACACATCTGTTGGATCTCAGCAGGACTGGCGAGAGTTGGTACTTTTAGGAGCACTCACTGAGTCCAAAATGATACAATATATTTCAAATAGGACTGCATGTAGGAAACTGGGAGGTTTCATAATATACTATGAATAGACTCTAATCACCCGTAAATCATCATTAAATCATCAAATCTTCTAGTAGGAAGAAATTAAATAAAATACAAACTTATGTTTTTTCAATCAACATTGATATTATTTTAATGAACATTGATATTATTTTAATATAGGTACTATGGTATTATTATATTTTATAGGTCTTTATATTATATATTAATAGTGACAGAAACATATAATATGAATTGACATTTGGGAATTGTTTTAGTAAATTTTGAATCTGTCACAAAAGTTTATTCCTATCTGTGTCTTGCATGGTTGGAATTTTAGGTATATTTAGTGTTTGATGAAAATATATTTTCAGAGAATACTTGTAATTGTTTAGTTTTAATTCTTTTTAAATTAGTACACTTGTCATCAGGATTATTAAAAGGATATTCAAGAATGCGTTAAAGAAGACTATTGTTTAGAGAAAGTGCAGTCTTTATTAACAGTAGTAGAAAATGGAAACATGATGTGTGGAATTCATTCGACCAGAGTTCAAGCCTTAAGCCTCACAAAGTGCAGCACTTGTCTAACACTTTAGACTGCTTGGCCACAGGTGTAGACTGAGTAAATTTAACTATTTTTAATTGTGTGGGAATTTATTGCCTTGTCCTAACCACCATATTAAATTTCTAGTACTAGGGCTGTTATCAAGGCTAGGCACATGCTCTTTATAGCTAAATTTCATAAAGAAAGAAGATAAATGAAAATGTGTATTAAATATAAACACAATGGGGTTATCACAATGAAAATAAGAATAAAGTTTAGACTTTTCACTGAAAGTATTCAACAAACAGGTCAAGCTTGCTATAACAAAACTTAGATCTAATGGATGACCCAGTTGCTCATGAATAACAACCATTACCTCTCTATCCAGTGATAACAATAAAAAATGTAAACTGTATTCACAGTTTCATTGGGATACCAACATTGCGTTTGTTTTTCGGTTCATTCATATAATTCTTTCTCCTATTGTGTTATTGTTTTAATCAAACTTGTCTTAAACACAGCATTTATCTTTTTCCATTTATAAAATTATTTTTCTCGGCTATTTAAAGAGATTTTCCGTAAAGATATATACTTCCAGCACAAGATAATTTCCAGAATAATTGTGCTAAATAATATACAGGTACTATTATTAAATATAGTTTTTTTTTTTAACATTTTGTTTTAAAAATAAAATTTATTTTCATGCTGTTATTTATTTTAATATTAAACACGCTATAATAACTATTATATAAGGGTTACAATTCAGTTAAAAGAAATAAATTATGAAATTTTGGTTAAATTTGTGATGCCTAAAAAACTTTTCAAGCTAATTTATGTATGTTTGACTGATACGTGTGGCAGGGTACAGGTTTTATGTCACTTACCCTGTACTCATCACAAGACATTGTTAGGATAGTCAACTCTTGTAGTTTACTGTGGGCAGGACATGCAGCATGAATGGGAGATTCTAGAACCTTGGTCAGGTACTAACTTGCAAACCCACTAGAAAGAGACTATTGGGAAGACCTAGACGCAGATGGGAGGATAACTTAAGAATGGATCTGAAAGAGAGCTCAAGAAAGAAATAGCTGGCATACTTTTGTAAGTGCAGTAATATCTTTCGAGTTCATAATGCTATAGAGTAAATAAGTATTATAGCTATTTTATACTTTTAGGTGAAATACATATCAACCAAAGTATTGTCCAAGATTTGATGGTGGCGGCAGATATGTTAGAACTAAAAGAAGTTGTAGTGGGTTGTACCGATTTCTTGAAACAAGAACTGCACTGCTCTAATGCTATTGGCATTTACAGGTAAATACATTAATTTTGTTGTAACACAGTACACATTGGGTTTCATCAGACACAACTATTCAAACACAGCTTGACATCTCATACTTAACTTTAAAATTTATCAATATTTTAGTAAATCTTGTAGCTATGCTATTAAAGGGATACCCTTCTATCCAATGTAGCATAGAAGGTATCCATATGTAGAAATATACCTGATTGGCTGAGCTTGTGATGTCACTCGGTACACGAGCCAACGCGTTATATACATAAATCTATATGGAAGACAAATAAAGTTGTTAAAAATCTGGTCACATTTTTCAATATGAAATAATAAATAAACCTCTAACATCCACACCAATGTGTAATTAACATCATTCTATACTTTTTTTTTAAATATGTATTTTTGCTGTAATATTGTTACAACTAGCAAGTAGTTTTGGATGAACAAGAATTTGGTTGTTCAATAAGCATAAATTATATTTATTTATGTAATTTTACAAACCATCTACGGTAAGCTATCACCAATTAAACACAATTGTAGTTCAAACAAACGCATCTATTCAAATGACATTCTAATGGATTATTTGTGTAAATATATAAAAAACTGCACTAAAAGAAAGGTGGCCAGAGCTTTAAATCGCTGTCTGGGTGTAATTTTCCTGTATATACGAGGGTCATCCAGAAAGTAAGGTTACAACATTTATTTAAAATCGAAAAATGCTTGTATTTAATTGAAATTCACAGGATACTTCACAAATACATTATACTATTTTTCAACATAATCGCCGTCGAGATCAAGACATTTCTGTAGTCGGGGCACCAGCTTTTGTATGCCAGTGTCATAGACCTCCGCCGCCAACTCTTTCAGCCACTTCTTCACAGCTTCCTCGACCTCCTGATTGTTGGAAAAACGTTTCCCACCCAAAAACTCCTTTAGTTTAGTGAAAAGGTGATAGTCCGAAGGCGCCAAGTCGGGTGAATAGGGTGGGTGGGTGACAATATCCCATCCAAATGATGTCAGCAGCTCCTGTGAAACTCACGTGGTGTGGGGCCTGGCGTTGTCATGCAGGAGGCTGACTCCCCGGGTCAGCATTCCCCTTCTGCGGTTCTGAATGGCTCTTCTGAGTTTTTTTAGGGTATTACAGTAAGCCTCTGCATTAATGGTAGTCCCTTTGGGCATAAAATCCACCAAAAGGACCACCTTACGGTCCCAAAAAACAGATGTCATGACTTTTCTGGCTGAATGGGTTGTCTTGAACATTTTGGTGGCTGGGGAAGATGAATGACGCCACTGAAGTGATTGTCTTTTGGTCTCTGGGGTGTAGTGACACACCCACGTCTCATCCCCCGTCACGATAAGAGTCCAGAAAAGCTTCTCCCTCCTGTACAAAACGATCCAAAAATTCACGCGCGGTGGTGACGCGATTTTGACGGTGCTCCGGTGTGAGCATTCTGGGCTCCCATCTCGCACACAACTTCTTGTAACCAAGTTTTTCCGACACAATATCACCAAGGAGACTTCGAGAAATGTCAGGGAATTTTTCGTGAAGGTCGTCAAGCGTCACACGGCAGTCATTTCACACTTGTTCTTCAATTTTTCACACAAGTTCGTCTGAAATCACTGATGGTCTCCCACTCCTTGCCTCGTCGTGAGTATCAGTACGGCCTTCTCTGAACAAACTAACCCACTTCGTGACATGTTGTCGACTCATCACATCACTACCATAAACTTCCACGAGCTTCCGATGGATATTCGCGGCAGTATTGTTCTGCAAAGTCAAAAAACGAATGACCGCGCGAATCTCGCACGGACGGAGGTGGCGGGAGCGCGCGACGACCTCTCCATCGGAAGAATTTACTGTGACTGAAAAAAATGGCCGACAAACACGCGGGACCAAACAAACTGACCATTAAGATCCCCCCTACACGTCAGGTGTGCCAAATTTGAAACAAAAAATTTCCCCAGGCCTCAGGAGCCCTTGTAACCTTACTTTCTGGATGACCCTCGTACAAAATTGTAGTCTTTTTTTTTTTTCAAAGTTATCTAACTATGTTATTTTACATTTAATTAAAATTCAGCTCTTTTCTTAAACCAATATATATTCACTTCTCTTGGTTAGATCTAAATAAATGATCATACTTTTTTTTTTAATGTGAAAAAATATTGAAAACTTTCATGTTAATGGCACTATAGTTACTATTTATTAATGGCTGAGTTATTGAAAATTTCAATTGAACGCCAACAGACAACTCAGCTCAATCCTTAAAACGCCCATGTTAAAACACAATCACCATGTCACATCAGTTGGATGGCAGGATGAATTATCTACGACTTTGTGCAATCCTAATATCCATCACACTTTTATATGACTAGTACTGTATAGTGTATATAGTGTCTGGGTGTGAAACGTGGTCTCTTACCTTACACAATGAAAACAAATGTAAGAGTGTTCGAAAACAAAGTGCTTAGGAAGATATTTGGTCCAAAAAAGGGATGAGGACATTGAAGAGTGAAGAAAGTTACATAATTACAAAGTTGCATACCTTGTACTCATCACAAGACATTGTTAGGATAATCAAGTCTCATAGATTACGGTGGGCATAACATGCAGTGCGAATGGGAGATTCTAGAACCTTGTTCAGGGTATTGACTGACCAACCCAATGGGAAGACCTGGACGCAGATGGGAGGGTAACATTATAGACTGGACCTGAAAGAGGGTGTAATGAGGTGGACTGGAGAAAACTAGCTCAAGATAGGGATAGGCGCCGTACTTTTGTAATTGCGGCATTGAACTTTCGAGCTCCTAATGCCATTGAGCAAGTAAGTAATGAAGGGTAATTTATAGTGAAACAGGATTTATAGCATTACAAATTCAATATCGACTTAAGGATGTATAAATTTAATTTCAGGTTTGCGGATGGTCACAATTGTGAAGAATTGGCTAGTGTTGCAATAGACTTCATTCAATCTCATTTCCCACAAATATGTAATGAGGAAGAGTTTTTTGAACTGCCCAAGGATTTGCTAACTAAATTTCTATCCAGTGAGCATTTAAGGGTGGACACAGAGTTTCAGGTATTAAATGTATTTTGGTTAAAAAATTGGTGTGCTAGAATAGGCATCTAGATGTAGTTTTTTTTTAAATGTCTTAACATATTTTACTGTTGATATTTTTGATATGCAAAAGCTAACAATATTTTTTACTCAAACTTTGTATTAAAATATTATCCAATTTAGAATTATCTACCTCCATAAATAGTAATATGTTTTGCTTTCGTTGGCCAAAACTACCACAGATTAATATTTAAAGAAATAAAAATAGAGATAGACAGGATCTTGAATATTTGGGTGTTCGAGAAAAAGTAAAATTCTTGAAAAAACGTTTGGAATTCACCCATTCTCACCTAAGTCAGGCGGAGTGAATGGCTATTTCTCAGGTGGCAAGATTGTCTTTTTTTCCGTTAAGTTTCTCTTCTCAGGCAGGATGCAAAGGGCTTTGTGTTCCAGCAAGTACTGCTGAATCATCACTTTATATATCTTTTGTAGACAGTTTGCTGTTCTTCTTCTTTTTAATTTCAGTTTTAACATACTTAGGGGTGGGGGTATTTCAAGCTTGTAGAGAAACAGGCAAGTTGAGAGGTGCATGCATCATTGTACTCTGTCTATCAACATTTATTTGTTAAGTTCGCTGATTAAGAGAAAGACAGAGATGTATTCTACTTTACTATATTTTGGGGTGTGGAAATTAGGAGGGAGCGGGGGGGGCAGATTGACAAGGCCAACCATTTATAATTGCATCTCCTGAAGAGGGTAGAGAGAGATTAAGGGGGTGTTAAACAGAGAATATTTAAGCAGTGGCAAACCTAGATAACATTTAAGAGGCAGCAAACCTAATGGACACTAAGAGAGGGGTTTCAAACCTAGAGAACCTTTAAAGCAGGCATGCCTGACTTGCGGACGGCTAGTTCCGTGCAGCCTGACGGATCAAATTTAAATAACTAAAATTGCAGAAAAAAACAAAAAATTAGGCTCTTTGAAGTTATGTAAGTGCTCACTAATTTCTACTGTATTAAGTTTCCAGAATCGTTAGTATAATGTTAGTTGTATGATGTATGTATGTGTTACAAATAAATAATAATAATAATACGTTCATGTTTTTATTATATTTGGGCATCAGGTCTTATAAATTTCATGTATGACCCCCAGCCAAATTCCCCAAGAACTTATGTAATCCTCAATTGGGGAAAGGTTGAACATGCCTGGCTTAGAGGGTGTCAAATTTAAAGAACATTTAAAAGATCTTTAGCATACAGACCATTTTTATGGGATTTAAAATTCAGATTAAATCTGAGGGGTGTCATACCTAAATACCTTGAAGGAGTGGCTAGTATTTTTTAGTTTTAAATCTAGAGAAAATTAAAGGATTTCAAACCTAAATAATATTCAAGGGGCTTTACACATATAAACTTTTGAAGATCTCAAACCCAAAGAACATTTAAAATGATTTAAAATCTATAGAAAATGTAAGGGCTATAAAACCTTGATAACCTCTAAGGGGTGTCAAAACAAGATAGCATTTAAAGATAACACTAAGGATTTTAATAAACCTAAGACAATCATTTAGAGATTACTTCGAGCAACGCATCATTTGATAGAGTTAATGAGTTTAAATATTTAGAACATTATTTTAACTAGCAATAACAATATTAAATTGGGTATGAGGAAAAAAATATGGTCGGGAAAAGCATGCTACTACTCAATCAGTAAGTTGTTGACATTTGCCTCCTGTCAAGGAATGTAAACTCAGAATGTACAGCACAATAATTTTACTGGTTCTCTATGGGTGTGAAATATAATATCTTACCTTAAATGATGAGAGCGAGAAAAATTGGGTGTTTGTAAACAAGGTGCTTAGGAAGATATTTGGTCCACAAATAATTGAGGCTACAGAGGAGTGGAGGAGGTTACATAATGATAAGTTACATACACTGTACTCATCACAAGACATTGTTAGGAAAATAAAATCTTGTAGATTAAGTGAGCAGGACATTCAGCGCTGATGGAAGAATCTAGAACTGTGTTCAAGGTATTGACTGGCAAACCCAATGAGAAGAGCTCATTTGGAAGACCTAGACACGGATGCGGGGATAACATTAGAATGGACCTGAATAAAATAAGATGTAATAATAGGGGAAGGTGATGAACTTTTTTAGGTGCAGCAATGACCTTTTGAGTTTCTAATGCCATAATGTAGGTACTTAACTTTTAAGGGATCTCAAACCTATGTATCACTTTGCAGTCTCAAACTTAGAGATCATTGAATAGGTGTCAAACATTATGTTTTGAAGTATTTTTTTGCACTCTGCAAATAATTAAATATAAAACATTATTTAAAAAAAAATTAACCAAAAATATAATTTCCATCAAAAATTTGATAAAATTAATTATTTGATTTGTATTTATCAATATTAGTTCAAAATTTTGCTTTTTGGTTTGATTAAAAATGTTATTCTCACACTCCTATATATATATATATATTCATTTTTATGGTGATATTATATTTTATTATTTATATTACATTTAATACTTTTATAGCTTTTACAAAACATAGGCCTACCATATTAGTTTAAAAATCAATACACAGTAAAAACCCACTAGACCAAACCCTGGTAGTCCAAAATTTTAGATAACCCGAACACACTTTTCGAAGAACTGGGAAAAAATTAAGTCAAATGAAACAAATTTTATTGATTAACAAGTTCAATGTTAAAAGAGAATTGTAAGAAACAGTGATATCTGATAATAAATGCTTAGTATTACATGTTGTAATCAGCACAATCTGTTTTTCTTTAATTAAAAATAATTACAGTACATATTAAGTGTTAAATAATCCGACACCTTATCTCGTAGCATGTCTCTCTACTGAGTTAAGGGTTCAATTCTCGGTATGGCCAAAAAAATTATATTATTGGTGATGAATCAACAGCAGGGGACTGGATGTTGTGTCTGTCCTAGTCTTAAGTTAGATTATAAGGCATATGAAGCTACGACAGGCCTAACAAGCCGGTAGTGAAAAATATATGGCTTGAATAAAAAACTGACCCAATCTACAGGCTGGAAACATTAATGGATGTAAATTAAGTATTATATGTTAGTTAAATAAATGCAAATTGGATTAAACCTGTTCATCTATAATTTAACATTCGTGAAAAAACTTAATCTCGGTATTCTCCCGCTTAATTCAAATTTTTGCTAACCCAAACAAGCTTCCGTTCCAATCAATTTGGATTAACAATGTTCTAGTGTATATTTTTAATCTAAAATTATTCTAAGGCGTCGTTTTAATAATATCTAATTTTCTTCCTAATCCTCATATTTTGTCTCATTTCCCGTACTTTCCTTCAATAAAAATGTCATTCCCGACAATCACTAGCTATATAATCTATGAATTCAGATATTTAATAATAATTGTTTATTAAAACGATCCAATTATTTTTTAAATTGATGGACATTTAACCTAACATATAAGCCATGCATTAAGTGTCTTAATATGAATAAAATATTATTTTGTCAGGTATTTCAAGCTGCAATGCGATGGATAGTGCATGATGTAATTCAACGCCGGCGCTACGTATTTGAAGTGCTGTCACATGTTCGACTGCCTCTTCTTTCAATCTGCTTATTGGAACGGGCAATCAATGAGTGCGGTGATGGCAGTTTGAAAGTCGCACTCAGGTCGGTGCGTAAAGATCTTGTTACCAAAAAGGGAAGCCTTGTTCCACTCTTCGTCCATCCACGCCTTTGTGCTAAAAAAGACATTTTTGTGATCGGCGGATCCAAGCGTGAACTTGTCAGTGCATGGACAAGATCTTCGGAATGTACTTTTGAGTCTGTGGAAAGGTTCGACACTTTCCGACAGGAATGGTGCAGGGCGTCTCCGATGGGTATTGGACGGATTCTACCGGGTGTGGCTACGCTTAATGGGCGCATCTTTGTTGTGGGTGGGGAGCAAGAATCTCAAATATTAGCAAATGGGGAGTGTTTTGACCCTCGAGAAGACACATGGACCAAAGTGGCCAGCATGGTTGTCCCACGCTGTGAGTTTGGACTTTGTGCTCTGCATGGGAACCTGTACGCTGTTGGGGGCTGGGTGGGTGAAGACATTGGTGGGTCCATTGAAAAGTACGACCCTAACATCGACGAGTGGAGACTTGAAGGAAATCTGCCAGAGCCCAGATTTAGTATGGGGGTGGTTTCATATGAAGGTGAGTGTTACATAAAACATGTAGTATTTGGATTGTGTGCTTTTAGTGACTAAAGTACCATTAATAATTACATTTAATTATTTATTCTTAATAATATGTTCATATTTTGTTTAAATGTAACTGTGGCATGCTTCATATTACCTTTTTATTGAATGACTATGGTCACAAGTAGACAAGCTTAATTTGTATGTTTAATGTTCAATTTGAGGATATAAAGGGTATTTGCACAACAAGGCAAACTAGCTCAAAAAATAAACTTAAATTAATACAAGTTGGAATTAAATAAACGAAATATATACTGAAGTGTTTGATTTTCAAATTTAGCCGTTATTTTGACTAATGCAGTTATAAAAAATCAAGTGCTAAGAGCCCACTTTACCTTGAGAGTGTTCAATGTCCTTGAGGACAAGGCAGTACACAATATTTATTATTTCAGAGCAAGTTTTTCTCAGCATAATTAACTTTGTCAGGTCACTGAAAGGATTTAGAGTTAAGAAACAAAATGCGAATAGTTATGAGATACAACATCATCATCATAATCATCAACAACAACTTTTTCTAGCCTGTGGCCATGTCAGTTTAGTAAAATGCCTCCATCATCCTTTGTCCTTTCGCCGTTCTTCTCTTGCTCGCGCACTTGCAGTTATCTGCTCTTCTTATTTCTTCCTTGCAGTTTATCCCCTCCATATTTCAACTTCATCACTCTCCTTGGAATTATTTCCTTTTCCATTCTCATTGTGTGTCCATATGCATATTTTAGTTTAAAATATTTCTTCAATAAAATAAACATATATATGAGTTAAGAATTAATAGCCGGAGCTATTATTTATATATATATATATATATATTATATATGAGTTACTTATTATTTATATATATATTATTATAATATTATATATATATATATATATATGAGTTACTTGAAGATGTTTATTGAATTTATGAAGTATTCTGAACTCTAATATACATATTTGTACTCTAGAAACATGAATATTTTTTGATAATAATAGGCTAAGCTTCTCTTCTAATACTAACTTTGAAAGTAATGAACCTTTTTTTATCACAAACTGTTTCCTTATGTCACCTTTAAATGTACCTCTGTGTACTTTTGAATTATAAAAATGTCTGCACTCAAAACAGTCCATGCTGTGCTAACCTGCAAACTTTCAGTACTCCAAGTATATAATATGCGACATTGAAAAACCTTCGTTAGATATCATGAGTGTTTTTTAAACTTGTATTATAATTTTCGAAGACACTTTATTGGAAGTATGTTGGGTAAATGTCTGACACCTTAGATCAGTCGGTAGCTTGTCTGTCTAGGGTCCCAGGTTCGATTCCCGATATGGCCGAAAAATATATCATTGGTGAAATGTGGATTTACCCTTTCAAAGTGATGAATTAATGGCCGGGGACTGGATGTTGTCCTATCCTAATCTTAAGTTAGATTATAAGGCATATGAAGTTACAATAGGCCTAGCGGTAGTGGAAAATAAATGGCTTGAATAAAAAACTGACCCAGGCCACAGGCTGGAAACAGTAATGGATGGATGTAAAGTTGGGTATTTGCAACTCAACTATCTAATCTGATAAATGGGAATAATGGAATGAATTTAAAACTAAATGTCAGGCCTACATTATTCTCTTTAATAGAGGATGTGAAACTAGATTGCGGAAAAAGCCACACCAGTGTGTGCTATCTATCAAATTTCCAACCTCCCCATGTGCTAATTCATGCTGTCGGTGTTGAAGGTCTCATCTATATTGTGGGTGGCTGCACACACACACGTCGCCAGATGCAAGACCTGCACAGTTTCAACCCCATCACAGGGGAGTGGTCATCACTTACCGGGATGATGGTTCCTCGCAGTCAAATGGGGGTTGCGGTGCTTGATGGGTATCTATATGTTGTAGGGGGTACCAGTCGACATCACGAGGTGTTGCAATGTGTCGAGAGGTACTCCTTCGAAGAGGTAATAGAATATCTTAACTATGTTGGATGTTTATTAATGCTTATGGGCAAGAAATGTCATGATTTTTATAAGTCATATAGTTTTGTTCCTAATATTGTAAGAAATGCAGGAATGTGGTCTGTTTATACTAACTGAACAGTGTAGAGAGAGAAACATAATGTTCCCTGCAACACTTTTCATAAGTCGTGTGTGTAACATAGTTCAGAGTCTGAGTTATCTTCCTCTTTGTCACCTCTCTTGGCCTTTCAGTAGAGCCTAGACACATCTCCAGATGTTGTATTATATTGTACCATTAGATAAGACCCTGTATATGTCCTTAATACAATAAACAACACCACATAACCCCACACCCCTGTACAAGCCTTGTCATAATAGACTACATAATTGTTTCCCAAACATGGTACACATAACCCCAGGGGTATTGACTTACTGTTAAGTTCTATTTTTCTTGTTATTTTATAATGTCCCCTGGCTGTAAAAAATATATGGGAAGAACACTGGGTTCTTTGAAAAGTCTATGACCCCTAAAGGAGTACGCGACTGTTGAGAAACACTGGGCTACACCAGTAAGTATGCCAACTGAACTCCCTGCAATCATAAAGTCTTATATATAAAATAAAATATGGCCTTCCTTTACAAACACTTAATCAATATTAAATATCCTCCTCCTATTCTCTTGTTTTAGAACAAATGGAGTAAAGTTCCGTCCATGAAAGTGGCCCGTGCAAGTCCAGCCGTCGCGGCAGCCGACGGATTATTGTATGTGATAGGTGGGGATCAGACCCATGAAATCAACTTTTACCGAGCACAGATCACCATTACTTCTGTTGAGTGCTATGACCCTCTGGCCAACGAATGGCACGAATGCCCGCCACTTCCTGAAAGCCGTAGTGAAGCAGGCGCGGTAGTTGTATGATCGTGGGCTAAACTGCCCGCATGACACTATTATATTAAATTTTTTTAATACTTCACTTGTTTATAAGAAGTTAAGGCAGACTGAATAATGTAGTTTTAAGGGAGTACATGACATCCTAACATCCTATTCTCGTTGAGAGATTTTCTCTCGAATAGGTACATATCGTCTTTTGTAAACTTGTACCTACTGAGAACATTCAAATAATTGCTTGCATTTGTGGAAAAATAAAATAAATGGTTCACCTTCTAAAAATCATCAGCACATATGTATCACTTAAACACTATCTATTTATTTTACCAATCTATATTTAATAATAATGTTTTAATTAATAAACTATTATTATAGTTTATTTTAATTAAAAGAAGTGCTTTTTCTGGTGAGTATGATTCTGAAAAATCATGTTTCTATATTCCCATTTTTTTTCATTTGATATTTTAAATGGAGATATTTTGAAATCTTTAAAATGCAATTGAAATAGTATTATAGTTATATTTTGAATATTTTATAATAGGTGTTAAAATTACAGTTGTAATATGATAAAATAATTATTTCAGAGTAGAAAAATATAATATGTCGTTGGATTTAATTTATATTTATTAGTGTATAGTGATTTTATAATCTAGTGGGATATGTTGTCTTGTATTATAAAATTATATATGCAAAATCAGCAAAGAAAAGAGCAATCAAACATTGAAAAGTTAATAATAAACAAGTCTGAACCAGGAATTGCTTGTCCTAATTTGCACAGGAGATTGCAACCCCTCAACAGTGTGATTTTATTTATAATTCTTAAATTTGGGGTGGGGGGAGTAAAGTCTTATGTTCTAAACATGTATCATGGATTACTCTAGCTATAGTCGGATTGATAGAGAAATAACCTTACCTGCTAGTTAAAAAAAAATTACAACTTGCTTTTAATAATACTTAAAGGAGGATAAATGGCCAGCAAAATGTAGGGCCATTTATTCTCATTTGAAACAAAATACAACACAATAGTTTTCAGTGCACATAAGGCACCTTCTTGATCAAAATAAAGCAAAATGCTTACTTACAGAGATTGGCAATAAATCACTGATACCTTTTTGTCATTGTCACTGCCTATGACTTGATCTCAAAAATAACAGTAACTGATACAAGTAATGACTCTGGGTTAATGTATTGGTAGTTGAAAAATGATTGCAAAGTTTATGACATCCATCAATGTAGCAACAACTGGCTGAATTCTCTGAGCCATACCGATATTTTGTCACAGTCATGACTTTAATAATCTTGACTGAGTATGCAGCTGTCACCACTAGCAGTATTGCTGTAACCACACTGTATTGCTAATCACACCAATATATTTTTATATATATATTATTATGTATATATAATACTTTAACCAGTCCCCTGTGTGGCGGAGATTGCAGGATTTTCACTACAATAACATGAAGTGTAAAGTTTTATGTTCCAAAATACCCCTGACAGAAATCTCAGTTTTATAGTAGCAAGCTTCAACTGTGAAATAATATCCGTTCACCAAAACACTGTAACTGTGACTATATCGAGTCAGCAAGAAACTGTGACAAAATATCGATTCAGCAAGAAACTGTGACAAAATATCGATTCAGCAAGAAACTGTGACAAAATATCGATTCAGCAAGAGACTATGACAAAATATCGATTCAGCAAGAGACTATGACAAAATATCGATTCAGCAAGAGACTGTGCCAAAATATCGATTCAGTGAAAGACTGTGACAAAATATTGCACAAGATAATGTGACTGTGACAAAATATTGATTCAGCAAGAGACTGTGACTGACAAAATATTTAATTATGTATGAAAATGAGGTGGCCCAACGGCTAAATAATTTATAGTAAAGGAAATTGATAGAACTTAAGAAAAAGGAAAAATAAACTACTAAGAGTAAATTTGATGAAGAAAGCCCAAAAGAGGAAAAATGTGGGAAGAATCCAATGCACAAAGGTGACTTCTTCCTTTCCTTCCTTTCTTCTGTCTTCTATAGTAGAAGTAGTCACACACACATTTTAACACAAATAGAATAAAGGCAACAGTGCCGAAATATTATTCTATTTGTGTTAAAATGTGTGTGTGACTACTTCTACTATAGAAGACCAGAAAGGAAGAAGATGTCACCTTTGTGCATTGGATTCTTCCCACATTTTTCCTCTTTTCCTAGGTGGGCTTTCTTCATCAAATTTACTCTTAGCAGTTTATTTTCCTTTTTCTTTAGTTCTATCAATTTCCTTTACTATAAAAATATTGAATTAGAAAGATACTGTGACTGAAATAAAATTTGTTTGGTAAGACACAGTTACTATGACAAATTCAGTCTAGTCACTGTGACGGTGACAGCTAAATTAAATGATAGATTCATTAGTTCTTGTAGTAAGTTTTACTAATAAGATATAAACTATTAATGGCGCAGATTTTATAATCTTTCTTTATTATCATGAAATATAAAAAATAATATTAAATATGTATTTGCTATAGAAATGAACTCTTAATGCCATGGGATGGTCTGATTGACTTACCTTTCTAATGTTAAAAGTGTCACACCCTATGAGGTCAGCTCTCCAAATTCTGGGGCTAACTGGTAGATAGACGGGGAGTGTAGTGTGTTACTAGAACAAGAGTATTTTTGCAAAAGTTTAAATCAAAATAATATCAATGGGCATAAAGTGCTATTGGTTTATTTTGTAAAAGTGTGGTTGGCTCTTTTGGTCAATTTTGCCTATTCAACATTTTGTATTCTTTTAATAAGGTTATTTTTATTGTGATCTGACTATACTTATGGAGGTTATCCTCAGGCACGGTTTTAGAAAATACATTTTGGGTGGGCCTCCAATATAAATCTATTTATACTATGTTGTTTTTATTAAATATTTTCTTGTAATTTTCTTTTAGTAAGACTTTTAGAAGTCCATTTGAATAAAATAGTCACTTCAGCAGGAATTATAGGCGTCACCCTTTGTGAGATGTAAATCAAAACCACTTTTCTCACGTTCTATTGTGATTCAAGCCACTTCATCTAAATCTTGAATGTAGGTATGTTTTAATTCACCTCATAGTTGGGAAGCTGTGTTAAAGGAATGGCCAGGATCTGTGCAAGAATTTCTTTCATATCTTGAAATGTTACACCCATTTAGTTGATTTCAAAGCACATTTGCCTTGTGGTTGGACAATTTGAAAACATTGCTTCATTTTTTTTGTTTTTTTTTTTTTGACCGCCATGAAAATGTCACTATTCTTATTATGTGACTTTACAAAGTTCGAGAATATTTCAGAATTCATGAACATGTCTATGTGAGCTTACATGCTGAAATGGCAAGTATTAAATCAGTATTTTCTGTACATCTTTTTTTTCCGTTTAATTCAAGATATGATCAATTATTTTATAATACACCCTTCTTTATCTGATTTAATGGATTTGTATGGCTCACTACTCTTCCCATGGATTCTGTTATAAAATAATTATTACTTAGTGAATATGCTAGGAAGGTTTTTTGGAACTTCTTGCTTTTATATGCTATCCTTTTTACTTTCTATACTAGGCACATGAATACCAAACTTTTTTGCAATAGTCATAGCTTCACTATAAAATTCTTCAAACTTTTTTATTTCATTTCACAAAATTGCAATTTTTGGCCATGGTTGATGCTATTAGCTTATGCACTTCCCCAAATCTAACTTTGAATAGTGTATATACTGTTACAGTGAATTCATTATGAACTGTTTCAAGCCTTGGCTGGGTTCATTTAGTAAATGCCCCATCTCCCTCTGTCCTTCCACCATTCTTCCTCCTACACTCTCTTCCACTCTGCTCCTCTCACTTGCACACTTGTTGCTATATGTTCCTCCTCTCTATTCCTTGGTCTCCTTGCAATCGCTTCCTTACACACACATATCCCATTAATCTTCTTGGAATCCTCTCCCTTCCATCCTCATTACGTGTCCATACCATCTCATCCTTGCTTCCTCAACTACAGTGAATTGACAGTACATAAAATATCATCAACTCACAGGAAATCATCAAAAGAAACCAATTGCCTAAGTAAGCCTTGAGCTTCAGCAGATTCTTTCTCATTAACTCCATTTGAACATTGTTCCACTGCTTTGACAACACAATTGAAACAGGCTTTTAAATAAATGGATTCTTTATATTTAGATATTATATCTTGTATTACTGTGCTGAGGCACACAAAGTCCAATAGAGGCGAAGTTTGTGTTTTGAAAATACAGTATGGTGTGAAGTTGAAGTAGATTGAAAAGCAAATATAGCTTCTAAAAGTCAATGGTGTCACCAAAGACCTAACACTTTTGACACATTTATGAGAACTCAAAATAAGTTTCCAACACATGTATAGACAGGCAAGGATTGTTCAACATTTCTTGAATTAAGGTTGTAACACTATTTAAGGCACCTGTTGTCACTAAAGTTCCATCAAATGATTGTCTAACACAATTTTTGATATCAACACCAACATAGTTTAAAAACAGTGCTATTTTATTTGACAATGCACAGGTGTTCAGTTCTTATAATTCACCAAAACAATGTCATGTTTTTTAATTTCTGTTCCATAAACATATCAGATTCTTACACTCATCTGTTCATCTAGTGCTTCTTAACAACAATACTGTATACAATTAATTAATGTCTTTGGCAATGTAACATGTAAATACATAAGTCACAACTTGTAAAATGTCATTATGAATTTCTTTAAATATATATTAAACATTTTTGAGGGTGCCGGCTAAATTAGAATTATAATCTTAATTTTCCAAGTATATTAAATTAATCATTTCCTTAAAATTGTTCGACTTGCTAAAATTTGAGAATATTCACAATTATCTTCACTATTATCATTCTCAAAATCCTCCCTATGTTCGCGCAAACTAATATTTATACAAGCACAAAAAACTACGTGACTTATAATTGATTTGAATGTTACTTCATCTTTTTTTTTATTGTTTTGTTATATTCGGAAGAAGGTACACGAAAGTTGGATAAAAACATAGAAAAGGGTTGAAGACATGATGGCTTTTACATTGAAAAGAAAAACATCATTCACACTTAACTAGCTGCCACTGTACAAAGAGGTAATGGCTGCCTCTAAGAAAATCAATTGTTACCACCCAATCTCTTGACCTAGGTTTCTATCCATGAATATTTTATGTACCAATTACTTTGAAATTATATTTGTTTAAAGTTTATACAGCAGCGAGGAAAGTTTACTTTTCAATGTGGTGAGCCAGCTCCACAATTTTTACTTGAACCAAAACGCAACCCTTCCATCAGGGACTGAGCATTTCTTTTACTTGTAGATATCATTTCTATATGTTGTGTTTTAGCACTAAGACCTAGTTAAAGATTTTCATTTTTGCTTTCACTAAAGTTGGGTCTAAGTCCACTATTTTACAAATCCAAATCTCCAATTTACCTTTGAATGTCAAATTCAAATCTTCTGGAAAAACTATGAACCTCAAAGGAAATTTAAAGATAGTAGAGTAATAGATAATACAAACAGTAACTAAATGTTAACATTCTTTCTTATAATAAATTCAATTAAATGTTGAATTACTGGTCTGGGGTCTTGTTGATTTCATCCTAAAATTATAGTTAGCTCTTAACCACCAATAAGCATTATACTACTTCTTAAACAAATTTTCACTTGTAAAATTAAAAAAGAATTTTTTTTAAGGATTTGAACAGGGCTATGGAGTTGAGTCAGAATCGTAGAGTCGGAGTAATTTTGGCTGGAGTCAAAGTCAGTAAAAATGTACCAGCTCCAACTTTAGAATAAAAACTCATAGCATTACAACAATATTTTATACTTTTTTTTAATTATTTAGGACCGAAATTTGTAATTTGTATTGACACAATTTATTCAAATATAAATTTACAAAGAAGCTTTCCATGAAGTAATCTGTATTGGAGTATTTTACTGCAGTAAATTTGTTATTAATAATTAATATACATCAGGCATTTATGAAAGGGTTGGAATCAGTGTTGTAGTCAGAATCGGACAACAGAAAAATAGACAAGTCTGAATTGTGAGTCGAAGGTTTGGCGTACCGACTCCATAGCCATGGATTTGAGTCCGAATCTGAAATTTTCTGAATCCTTGAATCATGACTATCCTTAAGGATACGAGGGATTCGAAGAATTTGATGCCCCATCCCTAGTGTTCACTAATTGTTTCTTGGCTAGGTTTTGGCTTCGACACACTCGCTTGAAAACACTTCTTATTATTTAATTTACCCGTTTATAATTTAAAACAAAATTATTAATTAAATTAACTAAAAAAATAATTTTGTGCACAGTAAATCCTATAAATCAAAAACATTACCCTTTTATGCTGTTAAACACATATTACTTGCAATACCAAAGGCTCGATTAAAGAAAGACTTAACTGTGCATGTTCCTAATGCAAGCTGTGACCATAGCTAGCATATATACATATCAGTGTCATCAGCCAAGCAATTTTAGTCAGCGTTGGTGACTGCACTGGCCTAATTTTTTCTTTCGTGTATGAATTTAGTTTTTAGGGGTCTTCTTAAGTTTAGAAAATGCCGGATAAGCCGTTTTGGCTGACGATACTGACACAGATTGGAATACTTTTTTGTTCTTCTTTTGCAATATCATTGCCCACAATTATCTTTTATATATAAATGCATTGTAGTGTGACTGCCGATATTATGCTAGATAATATATATATATTTACAAATGTGCCTTAAAAATATCACAATACTAACATTAAAAACTAATAAGGCCACTTTTAAATGAGTGTGTTCTAAATTATGTACTATCAGGCCTGAAATTAGTTCATAAAAAGTTGCCCACCCACTAAAACCGCGCCTGGTTATCCTAATAATTGGGGATTTTAGAAATAACAAATGTGTCTCGCTTCAGGATCTATTGTGTATGCTTTAAAAGGAAAATGTGATCTCACAGTTATGTACAATAAAGACAGCGAGTGGGACATTTAATACTGGCGTGTTTGCTCTCATTTTAGTAGGTAACTAGAGGACTTTTATTGCCAAGTGTTTCGTACTTGTATGTGAGGGCTGTTTGATTGTGCTTACTTTTCATGTTCTAGTATTACAAAATTGTTGCAGTTTTTTTTTATGTTTTTTTAAGTATAGTGTTTATTTTGTAGTATTTTTGTTGTAAATAGTATTGAATATTCTCTAAAACATTTATCATTTATATTCTCGTTCATTGGAGGAAATACACCTGTTCAAAAGTTTTACCATTTCCAATTTGAACACATATCTAAATAACCAAATATTTGGTTCTGATAGAATCTCACAATTTTTAAGTTTTATATTTGAATTAAAATCATTTTGTATTAGTAAGCGATAATAAATATTAGATTTGAAAATATGAATCTTGGACTTGTACGAGTTTAACATTTTATTTTGTTTAGCTTATCATCATAAATACTTTTTCATATAATTATTAGTTAAGTACTTAATATTTTTGTTAAAGTGATTGCATACATTATTCAAACATGACTTTATTTAAAATCATAAACATGCTTAAAAATTGTATATTTAAATAAGAAATTGTATATATTATCTTGATAGCCATATCAAATAAATATCAGAGCTTTATATTCGATTTGGAATCAATTTGGTTTAGAAATCCAAGATTATTTGAAAATAAAAATCTTGAATTCTAATAATTTTTGTAAAAAAATCTTATAATTAAAATATTGTGTATTTACATTGCATTTACCATTAAAATGTGACCTTACTACCTTGGCACAATGGTGTAATACATAAAGGTAAGAATGTCACCTTTCGGTGTAAATGGAGTGAGTACCATATTCCAAATCATGAGCTACAAGAGACATAATTATTAAATTAAGTTACATTCTAATTTTGACAAAAGTTTATCCAGGAATTATATTATCACAATACAGAGCTTAACCTAGACCGTTTTAAATTTGATATTTGGTTTTCATTTTGGATTTCTAATTTCTTTTCTACATTAATCTACATATCTACATGACATGACATTCTAAATGCTTGAGCTATGAAAATTCTTGTCTCTGTCATGATTTGATTTCTCATTTATAAAATACTCTTTATTACACTAGAGTTTTTTGATATTTACTTTTGTATGGTGTTTTATTATATAGGTCTTTTAATGTGGAGTAAGGGAGAGCCGTTGTATTTTTGAGTTGAATTAATTTAAGCATGAGTTTATAAAATTTTAATGAAAAGTGTTTTAATTGGGTTGTATCCGAATAGTCTAAGGCTCCCTAGTCGGACCCTTGAGTTTTAGACTTGATGCAGTCTTGATGATTTTACACTTCTAATGCTGTTCGTAGCGAAGACTACATCAAACTATTTAAACGGCAACACATTTGGGCTACATATTTAAAACCTTATTTAAAATGGCGGAAAACATAAGTCAGTACTCTAACAGATGAAACATAATATTAAAACAATGGCCAGCCAAACACTGTGAGAGCAGTGCATGGCTGGAGGCCTTCCTATACATGGTGACCAAGACCTCGAGTAGGGTGCATAGGCATCCTCCATGACTATTCGGACAGATCTACACTTGGTCATGTGATTGCCTATGCATTATCAAGGGCACGAATCAAGGCAATGCCACATAAGTAGACTATTCGAATACAACCTTGGTTTTCATTCTGATGCTTAGTTTGTATTTTATAATTTTATTTTAAAGGCACGTGCATATCAGTCCACAACTAATAAATTAACTTAATGTAACACAACACACCTCCACCTCCAACTATTGTGACATAACAGACCTTTCTCCTGGCTATTTTAATAATCTTTTCATAAATTTTAAGTTCACATAATATTATTCAAATACAAGCACATGGAGCTTGGGAAGTTAGCCAAGAATGTTGTATTTTCATACCGGTTAGTTTATAAAACAAACAAACACAGCAGCTTAACATTCTACAAATATAAGAGGACATGGTAATATATAAATAAACTATGGAGCTAATTTATTGGACACTTACCAATGTCGGTTAATTAATCCTTTCAATTTTCTAGATGGACAATATTTACAAACAGTGTTTCATGTATGGATTGTCTTTGTTGTGTTCAAGCTGGCGCTCCTAGTAGCTATCAGGAGAACTATTGTGTGTGTGTGAGAGAGAGAAGATATAGACCAAACAAGAGAGAGTGAATCTCGGTGACATTTAAACATCTAATGATTCTATTATATTTTCAGACAGTTTTCGATTGTCCAATATTATTTCTTACCTCTCCATTTAATATCATCATTTTAAATCTACTGTTTTGGGAGTGATATTTTTGTTTGGTAAGAGCTCACCTCTTCAACTCCAGTACAGAAGCTTTTTTGAACTATCCCCGGCAAAAGTTAGCTGTTTTATTTTATTTAGCACCGCGTCTTACTACCTGTTCAGGTTATACGCTTAAGTACTAATTATGCTAATGAATTAGGAATTGAGAAGGTTGAATTTAGAGGAAATGAACCCACCTTTGCATGCAGGGCGATTGGAAAACCATTCAGGAAAAACCATACCCAGTTCATCCAACCGAGATTCGAACCTCAATCTCCCCGTCTTCGGCAGTCTTGCTCAACACGAATCTAAAAGTGAGCTCTCCCAAATCAAATTTTGTTCAAGGTTCTTTATTTTTGCGTCATTTTAAAGATGTTATAAATCCACAGTTGTAAATTTTACCATAAGAGTAAATATTATCAAAATTGTATTAAATTTGAAAATTAATGTGTCAATAGCTAGCCCTGGATCAGAACTTTAACTGGGAATGTTTGTGAGGAAAGTTCTTAAATATTAACTGTATTATAAAGATTTTAATCTTTCAATAATTTTCTACAAGATTTTTTTTCAACAGAAGACCGACTCAATGGGTGAAATGTTTTTGTTTTTTATTTGAAATGGGGCGACCTGGCGGTCTAGGGGTAAGGTGTCGGACTTCTGTGCTGGGGTCTGGGGTTCAATCCTCGGTCCCGGCACATATTTATCTGATTGCCAAACCCTTCCTTCACCTCTGACAAGACGTGTATTAATCACAACTTGTGAATGTGAGGAATGCCAGCCTCCACCGTGGTTCGGATCCCACATTAAACTGTAGGTCCTCCATTTCATCTCACAATCACCCTACCATTACATATTAGCGTAAGTGCATATAACCCGAATGAGAAGTAAGACGCTGTGCTAATAATAATAATAATAATTTGAAATGTATCCCTCCCATTTTAAGCCATCCAACAACATATTTTACTCTAAATTATTCTACGAAATCTGAACTGCAAGCATCAAAGCTATTTTTCTACATAATGATATTATTATTATTATTATTATTATTATTAGATGTTCTGTCTTACGACAGGTCCATTCCTTTTGTCAGTGAACTTAGACTGCCAATCTGCTCTGAACTCTGCCTCCTCCATCAGCTCCTAGAATTGTCTTCTTTCCTTCAAGTCATCCATGATGTTAACGAGCTTTTATTTTTAATTATTTCACATTTGTCAACTTTCATTGTCGTGATTTCCACCATTTTTAAACTCATAATATTTTATTCTTTAAGTCTCAAGAATATAATGTTTTGAATCTTATTTAATTTACATAATTAAGAGTATAAAAAATCTTGGCTTACTTGAAAACAAAATTTATTTTTGGCTATTTGGGTTTAGTATTTTTTTTCTAATAAGTTTCACCTAACATTGATAAGTGAACATTTTGTTTCCAGATTTAAAGTGTACTATAAAAAATGAGCATAGTTTTATTTATATTTTTACATTTCAAATATATTTATATTACCTTAGAAATGTAATTATCAGAGCTCCACATGCAGGTAATGTTGATTAACCTAAGATTACATGAATGATCCAACAAATGATGTAAAATGTTATTTTTATTTGTTTTATGTCTATCCTCATACATTTACCGCATTAATAGTGAAGTGTTTATCTATGTGTAATTTATGTGTTATCCCTAAATCACCTTAGCTCAGTCGGTACCGTGTCTGCCTAATGAGCTAAGGGTCCCGGGTTTGATTCATGGCATGGTCGTAAAATCATTGGTGAAATGTGGCCTTACCTTTTCACAGTGATCAATTAATGGCCAGGGACTGGATGTTGTGCTTGTCCTGTCTTAAGTTATATTATAAAGGCATATGAAGCTACGACAGGCCTATCAAGCCGGTAGTGGAAAAATATATGGATTGAATAAAAAACTGACCTAGGCCGCAGGCTGGAAACAGTTGTGGACGTAAAAATTGTTACTGTCCAACTACCAGTATAAGTCTTAATGTGTCAAGTTATTATAACAACTAGATAAGCTCATTCAGGTTGGTCTTAACATACAAATACCCAGTAGTCTGGAGATTGTAAGAGTTTCAGGCATCTGGGCAGTAATATTGTTTTAACAGGTCTCCCCCATCGCTCCCCCTTTTTTTTTTTATAGTTTGAGCTAATATTACATTATATTTATTTAGGAAGCTGTGAGAGTTTTTTAAAGGGAAATTTCATACCAAGTATATTATCAGAGATATTTTAGTATGATTACAAATCCACAGCTAAGAGTGCCTCCACTGTAATTAATACAAGTTTAGTAGGGTTTTATAGGCAGAGTCAGTAATGAATGGGTGCTGAAAGAGAGTGTTTTGAAAGGTAATCCAATAGGTCAATGTGAATGAAGCATGTTATGTTGGTTCGGGCATCTTGAGAGGATGAGTGTGGATCGATTGGCAAAACAAATATATGAAGGTAGAGTGTACGGATCAAAAGGAATGGGTAAGCCACGTAAGACGTGGCTAAATCTTGTAGACGAATGTATGAAAAAGAGAAACGTTAAGAGTTTCAAGAATAAAAAAAGCATGCATGACTCGGTGTCTGGATGTCGTTGAAGCGAAGGGAGTATGCAAGGATAGGGAAGTGTCAAGAAAGTTGGTGATGATGGATTAAGTACTGCGCTGTTTTTTTGAACTATATGCACAGTTTATTGCCTGTCCTGCAAGGTAACTGTGTGATTGTGTGTGAGTGTGTGTGCATGCATACATGTGCATGTGTATGTGAGGGGTGTGTGCACATGCATACATGTGTCTTTTTTCAAGAAAAATTTAGGTTTGGCAAGGTTGTATTTAATGGTTTTGTTGTTAAGTCTTCACTTTTACCCACAATCCTGAATCTCGAATTGAGATCTAAATCTTGGAAAAAATTATAACATAAAAGGAATAGAATTATTGTTTTTCAATCCATTATTATAACATTTATACATTCATTTAAGTCTGGGGTCTGTTTGTTAAGTATGTCCTATAATTATGTTGGAGCAGAATCACCAATAACCAGAGTTTGAAATTTTAAAACAAATTTCAGTTCAAAATTTGAAAAAAAAATATCAATTAAAAATGTATAGAAAAAAAACTATTTTATATTTTCTTGAATCTTTAAAAAATATTCTTTTATGCAAAATGTATTATTTGTAAGACTCAGAAAACCATGATAAAATAACAAATAATAGATAATATCAAGCACTTTTTTTTGTGTCCTTTTATTGATTGATGGTAGTTTTTTCTGCATGGCTTTTAATTGACTTATCAACAACTGCTTCCAGACTGTGGCCAGGTCGGTTTAGTAAATTGCCTCCATCTTCCTCTTTCCTTCCACCATTCTTTCTCCTTTATTCGCTTTCACTATTTTACTCTCACTTGTATGCTTGCACCCTTTTTTTTTTTCTATCCTCATTACATGCCCATACCATTTCATCCTTGCTTCCTCTACTATTTCCTCTGCTTGGACGTAATTCTTAATCCTGTTTCTCTTTGTGACAGCTAACATGCTCCTCAAAAGATTCATTCCCATGGCCTCTACTATACTGGTCTTTCATACAGGATGTCCCAAAAGTCACGCACCATAGCGAAAATAGAAGGATCATGTCACTTCCTCATTTGAAGGTCAGAATCACACAGTCATGTCAGGTGGTGAACCCTGGCATCTTGGAACATGTGTGGAATAACTGGATCACCCTTTTGAACCTTTGTGTGCAATAAGATGGCAAGCATATCATACATATAATGTGAATTTTTTATAGTTCGTGACTTTAGGGTCACCCTCTACACAAAATAGTGTTATTTTTTTGTCAAACAAGATGATATTTTTTTAAGGGGCATTGGCAAATTTAGTGTCAACTTTTGTTACACCATGTGACCACATATGAACACACATGTGACTTTGATACCACAGATACAATACATACACCCAGCGCTCAAGTTCAGCAGTGGTTGAGTTCATTGAACTGGCCACTTAAATCAAATATTTTCAGATAAGAAATATAGAAAATTGACAAGGTAAGGGTAGGTGGGGCCTAAAAACTAAATAATTAATCTATAAATTTCTTTGTGTTTTATTTTAAATTGTGCTTATTTGTTACCAACATTTATAATGATTATGGTCAAAATAATATTTACTGCTTTGCAGCAGGCAGCATGTGTAGATTTATTGGCTTACAGCCCTAAAAAAATTGTAGTATTATCCCTTTTTATTTTGTTATTAATTTATTTCAAAAAACATAAATTAAATTATCATTAATAAAGCTAGCTGTTCTAAAAATAAACCAATAGTGATTATAATATTCGGTCTATCATTATACATTCAAATTATAAAGGAGAGCAATCCCAATACACTGGCTTAAACAAAAATAGTTTACACCATTGCTTTCTCCAAAACATACTTAAAGAATTGTGGGGTGGACCAAACGAGAGGAATAAAATAAATATTTATATCTATGACAGCTATATTTTTAGAAATGGCTAGATATGTACAGAGGCTTTTTTTAGCACTGTGCTATTGCTTGTAATTGTACTATTTTCATTCAGTTATTAGATAGAATATACTTTTAACTCCTGTAAATCCAACGCTGTTTTAACCGTTTCTATTCTAATAAGACTACAGATATATTTATAATTTACGAGATGTTTGACAAGATGTGGGTAGATAAAAATGCAAGAATTTAATTAAAAATCTAATAAATTAACAGTTTTGTATTTTTTGCTCCACCATAACTTTTGATATAAGTCTTTCCAAGTAATTGTTTGATGAAGAGCAGACATTTCCATCTAGGATATACATAGAAAATCACTGGTAGTTTACTTATTACTAGTGTCACCAAGACTGTCAACCAATGGAAAACAAATCTTTGTACAGAGAGTAAAAAGAGTCCACAACTTATGCGAGGACATCTAATTATTTATTTATAAAAGTGTATTTAATACTTTTTCTTAAAGCCAGATATTTCTCTTTAAGGAAAACCTCTCTTCGCTTTATGAAGCAATTGCATTATATTTGGAAGAAGGTACAGGAAAGGTGGATAGAAACATATAAAAGGGACGAACACAATTTGACCTTTACAATGATAAGAAGAACACAGTTCACACTTTACATTGCTGCCAGTGGACAAAGAGGTAATGCTTGCCTCTCAAAGAAAATCGATCCTCACCGCCCAATCCCCCGACCTAGCTTTCATTCTATAGGAACTCATCAGAGAGGAGTGTGAAACGCGCAACGCGACTTCCTAAAATAGGAAACAAATAGAAAAAAAAGGGAGAAAATGGAAAATTGTAAAGAATGATAGGACACATAGAAACATTTAAAAGGTATAACATAAAGGACAAACTTAGGAAAAGGACATTGGATGCGAATATATAATTTTTAAGGAAAACCTCTCCCTTTTGATAGACATTATTAATAACTATGAAATAACACTTTTAATATGGTAAAATATTATAAATGTTGGCTCTGAAAGAATAGTTGTATTTTGTTAAAAATTTCTTCATACAGAAATCCTACCATACCTTGGCATGTATTATTTTATGCTACAAATGAATACACATAAAAAATAGTCAGACTTACATGCATACTACCTTAGATAAATCTAGTGGGATACTGGTTTTTAAGAAAGGTTTATAAAGTACACATTTTATTTTGTTAACATAGGTAACATTTTACTAAATTATTAGTTTTATTTTATCGGTATTGATATTATCAATCAAAAGTGACAGCTGCAGATCATATAGCTTGACAAATGAAAGGTTGAAAATTCTTTTGTAACTGTCAGAATGTCTCCAAACAACATGTTAATTTGGCTTTTAATAAACCTCAACTTTATAAATTTAATTTTGTTAACAGAAGGGATTAATTAGTTAAAAAAATATATAGAATTTTCTTTAAATGAAATATTAATTTGTTAAAATACAATAATATTATAGTGTTTGTCACTGAAAGTGTTTTTTTTTTAAATGTACTAAAGTATCTTAATTTGCATCTGGATTTGACTCCTTAGCAAAGTCAATAGCATGTCTGTCTATTGAGCTAAGAGTCCCGGCTTCAATTCTTTGCATATTCGGGGACTGGATGTTTTGGCTGTCCAGTCTTTGGTTAGATTATAAGGCATATGAAGCTATGACAGGCTTAGCAAGCCGGTAGTGGAAAATATATAGCTTGAATAAAAAAACTGACTCAGCCCACAGGCTGGAAACGGTAATGGATGTAAACTAAAATAAATATTAATTGCCATCTAACTATTATTGAAATGTTTCTGGCTAATAAACTATAGTGGTTAAAGTATGTTATAACATAATATATTTTAGTAAGCTTAAAGCTTTAAAACATTATATAATTTTTATTAAAATATATTTGTTATTTAAACCATGCAAATAATACAGGTGTTTTGTAATATTTAAGTACAACATTATATCGATTGTTTACAGATATTTCTCTAATGTATACTATTACAAACAAATTTCAAAAATATAACACATCAACATTACCATTTTTTTTTAAATAATGTGTATAAAATATACAAAAAATAAATAAAACTACATCTATAAATAGGGGATAAAAGGCGTAAAAAGTAACTAACTAGGCAGTATGTCACAAAAGGTTAATAAACTGTGTGATAACCGGATGAGAGGCCCATTCAGACCCCTCGATGAGTCTGAAGACAGTCAGGGGCAAGGCAGGGAAGGTGGTTAGGAAAAACTGCATCGTCTGAAAGTGCGGAGAAATGAACTTGGGCGGGTGATTGCCGCGTATGTCCTCTACGCAGACCCGGATAAACCGCAGGAGACCGGCAGCGGTGTCGCAGAGGCTGATATGTGCAGGTATCAGAGTTGGGAAACTTGTTGTGACTGTGCTCACCTGGTGAAGTAACACAATATCAACTTTCTACAACTAATACATTAATATATTGCTAGGAAGAGACAAAGTACAGGGCGCATTTTCTGTCTTAATTGCACTGACAAAAAGGAATGGAACCCCAAATAATAATAGGACGTTAATTTCTTGTTTGTTACCGCATCTCACCATTCGTTTTGGTTATTACAGATGTATAAACTGATTATGCTAATGTGTTAGGCAATAGGAAGGCTGGATTTAAAGGATGTGTGTCCACATTTGCTTGAAAGGAAAAATGAAAAGCATTTACGAAAAACAACCCAGCGGCACACCCAACTGAGATTCAAACCCCAATCTCTCAGTCATTGGCAGTCCAGTCACTTGTAAAGGTGACGTCTTAGACTATTTGACCACCCAAGTGGGGTTTTATTTGTCTACCCCATAAAAGAATGAAATACATATTTTATCTACTATCAAGATACAACTCTAAACTTGTATGAGATGCATGGATTTAGGAACGACTGCAGGGGGTTGTGATCTGTTAGCTCCTCCTGAAAATGTAGATGAGTGTCAGAGAAACCTGGTTGGGGACACCCACTGATTCTTTAGTTTAGATAAAGGCGATTTACAATCAAATTGCTTTGCATATATGCTGAGGGCACAACTGTTGGCGGCATACTCTGTTTGATCATGGGGGCAAATTTAATTTTTGAGGGTGCCACAAGTTCATTTTGGCTATATGACCCCTTTCCCCCTGACCTATAAATTAAAATGAAAACATTCCTTTATCTCAGATAAAATGCATGCATACACTAAACTTATAATTTCAATGGAATACAAACTGATCCCCATCGATGGCCATATAATCTAAAGCATCATTCTTGAAAGAGACTGAATCGCAAATAACGAAATTGAGGTTAAACTGATGGTGATTTTTCCCACATGATTTTGCACTCACCCTCCACACATATTTGGATAATTTTTCTCTAAATAACCCCTACCTTCTTTATTGCCATCTGATTAATGTTTTTATTAAATGTGCATAGCCCGAATAATTAGTAAGATGTATAAAAAACTAACACTATTTTGGTCAGTTTGATTACTTAGTCATGTCCTTCCTTCACATAAAAGTGTATTCTCAGTTCTTAGTTAAATGTCTAGTAGAGCTTCTGACCAGACCAAATGTGCATTTTATGATAAAAGTATGAAATTTCTACTATCGCTCAAATGTACAAGGTGAGACTCGAGCAGCTAAGTCAGCCTATCGAGAAACGTATTCACACAACCAGACTAAAGAACAGATTGCTTTCTGCAATTCCTGATATGAGGGCAAATATACATAGAAGAAACACACACCTAACTTTTGAGTTCATTGGACCAGCAATTAAGATGGCCTGTTCTCATGAGAGTGACCCCATGGATTTTAGCAGAGGGCAAGGAACTTTATGCAACATATAGAAGTGAAGTCCTATGCTTTCCTGTTGAGTCATAGCAGATTTTTATTATTAAATAAATTTATCCCCATAAACTGCTCAGCAGTAAGACGAAAACCCCTTTTCTCAAGACCCCTGGACTTTACCTAAAGTTTTAACTCAAGTTGGACACTTATAACTGAAGACTTCATGAAGCAGATTATTATTCTTGCCTTGGATATCCAATCTACTGAGAATATCTATACATGGGATGCAAGTTCCCAAAAAAATACAATGTACATTGATGTAATAAAAAAAATTTAAAGAGTGAGTGTAATTTTTGTTGTAAATGATATCCTTAAATAAACCCTACCTAATAAGGCATGCCTCCTATGTTATAAATTTAATAGAAGTATTGTTGAGCAATACTTGAATTGTGAGGATAAAAAAATTATTATTAATTATGACAGAAATATTTCTTTAAATAAAATAACAGGACTAATTTTTTTTTATCTTTCTATAATATGTAAAAATACTGTTATAATTCTTTAATAAACAAAAATATTGTTGTGAGGTTGACAAACTGTAATATTTATGGTTTGGAAATTGAAGTTATTTACCCTTCCTTAATAATTTTAGGTATTAAACACTGAACAGGATGATTATAGATGAATTTGATCTCACCCAAAAATGTCCCATCTAATGCTAATGTTGACCCAAGGCTCTGCAACAATTAAATTCCAACAAAATTTTCCCTGTAAACTTGCACTTGACCTTCCTCAAAGGTTAATCCATACTTTTAGTGATGTTTTGGCTAATGAAAATTACAACTAACTATAACAAAATATCATTAAAGGATCCCCAGAGTGGGTCCTTCCTTACGCTTCCCAAAACAATTTTCTAGTCAACAAAAATAAACACCAACATGTTCTCTTTTTTTTTAAATAAACAATCTCCGGCCTAGGAGAAAATATAGGCCGTGTCTGAATAGTTTGTCCCCTACGCACTTGTGCACTTTAATGCGCACTTTAATAAAACAAGTTTCTGGCGCCCCTAAGTACATAGGGTGCATGATAGTTTTCGGACATCAATGTACAGCTAGAGCCATCTGGTGGCTAATTCTGAAACATGCGTTTCCATGGCAACGATAATGAATTTTGATAGTGTTTTGTCAATGGTGACATTTTTTTAAGGCGCAAATTCATATTTATCATTTATCTTCCTTAATTCTACGAACCTTAAGGTTTGTTCTACTTTTCCTGTAAAGAATAAAATCAATTGTTTACCGTTGATGATATTTTTTAATAATCATGATATAAAAAGAGCATTATAATCAAAAGTAGACAGGAATTACCCTTTTATCTCGCCGTTTGTTTTGGCACTTTCTGCCTGCACCTATACAAGTCATTGACTTCTCCAGGTGAAACCACCTCCAAGTACTGACGAGCTCGGGAAAACCCCCCTCAAACGATTTCACCTGTTTGAGGGAGTAATTTTCCCAAGCCCGTTCTTTCAAAAGTAGACAAAAGTAAAATGAGGTTAAGCTATAGTTTTTATTTATTTAACACTTTTATGTGTTAATGTTAAAAAACGTATTTGGAAAACGTGCGCCAAAAATGGTCAATCCTATCACAGTTTTATAAGCTTTAAAAATTTTGGAAAGCTGACAAACTAGGCCTAACTTACATTAATATCAAGTTTTTTAAAGCATGTAAAAGTATTGCCGGATAAATACATAGGCCTATAGGAATTCAAAAATAAATTACTTAATTTACATGTTGCTCTCTTGTTTTTAAACATTTCTCCGGAATGAATGAATGCTGAAATAACAAAGAAATTAAAGCTACGCGCCAAAAGGAGCGCGATGTACGCAGGGATACCAAAGAGCATGTAAAACATTTTGCATGTGTAGAGAAATTGTTAAATATATACGTATATTATATAAATATATATATTGCCCTAATTAATTTACTTATATATGTAAAGTATTATTCTCAAACAAATTTTACTGAAGATCTTTTAACTCGTAAATAAAGTTCCTTTTGAGAGAGATTTTCACATTAGATAGAGAAATTTAACCATTTAACTTCATGTATATTAACAAAGAACAAACGATATTTTATAGTTTTATTTAAGATTATGTGAATGTTTTATTCCATTTTCACAAAATATATAATACTTTCATTCAATATAAAAAGCTAATTTAAGTAAAGTGCGCGATAAAGGGCAAGTCGTATGTGCCCCTTAGTAAAGTGTGCCATAAGTGGTGCACTTTCACACTTTAAGAGAATTCAGACACCATTAACCTTTAACTAGTGAGGTGAAGTTTACAATCACAAGTGGTGAGGTGGGGTCTAAGGGACCCCAGACTTAATTCCTTTGTTATATACGCCCAAATTTTTTTATAGGTCATTAACCTTTTAATACGTGTTCTTGCAACCCAATACCATAAGAAACTGGTTAAATTTAAAATAATATAAAATTAATAATAAATAATTGACACTAATAAATTTACTTTATATTTAATCTTTCTTCTACAATTTATTTAGTAACAATTGCCAAAACATGAATTATAAAATAATAAATGAATTTTGTGTCAGCTTACTATACCCATGAAAAAGGAAATTATGAATAAAATAGATTAGATTAATATTTTATGAAATATGCTCAATGACATCCAAGCAATAAATTTTTACGAAAGGCAAATTGAGGTTCCTCACAATTTTCTTTTTTTTAATATATACTGGTGTAAAAATGACAAAAATTGAATTAAAAGAGAAAGCCTACAATATAGAAGAAATAGACATGTAAAGAAAGACAAATGATAAATACAACATATAAATACAATATAAAGAAAGAGAGGGAGAGAGAGAAAAAAAAGCACTCGATGCCTACACACAGTTTTTGCATATGGCATGCGAACATTCTCCACAAATATTTTGGTTGCACTTAACACAAAAATTTGCTGTCTTCCTGTCTTTGTTTCTGGGACAAGTGTAGCATCTCTTCTTCTTCGGTGGGCCCCCGTGTTGAACAGGATCTTCCGGTTTTATTCCTGATATTGCTTGGATTTTTTGACGAAGCTCACGGGGAAGTCTGAGATTTACTGCTCTTCTCTCCAAATGTTCCTTTATCAAAAAACAGCCGAGTTTTTTAATAAAACAAAAACGATTCATTTGACTCCGTTCCCGACTGTCAGAGTACAAAACATAGGCATTATTTGCGCTAATATCTAATAAAGCAAAGAATAATGCCAAAGTCCACCGCCGTGTTCTTCTATTGCAAGAATATATTGCACATTTTTTATCGAGGTTATCAACTCCTCCTTTGAAGGAATTGTAATCAATTATCATTTCCGGTTTACCTGAAACTTCGTCACACTTATCATCGTGATGGCAGGAGCTTAGAAGAATCACAGCCTTATTTTTCTTGGGGACGTAGGACACTAAAGTGGCTGCGTTAGTGAATCCGAATAAGCTGCTTCCAGGTGCTCTCCCCCGATTGGGTAAAAATTCTTTCGGAATTTCGGGTTTATTTTTCCTTAGAGTTCCAAGAACTGTTAGGCCTCTATTTTTTAGTTCATTTAGGAGTTCCATAGACATAAACCAATTGTCACATGTAACATTTCTGTTCGATTTTTCTATGGGTTTTACAAGACGGACAACTGACTGTGTGGGGATAGATAATTTTTTTTCTTCATGTGTTAGGCCAATGCTATCTGAATTTTTTCCTCCATATAAATACGCATTGAAAAGATATGAGTTCCGAGCATCTGTAAGGCATAAAACTTTCAAGCCATACTTTGCCGGCTTATTAGGCATGTACACGCGAAATTTGCATCTTCCGCGAAAGGGGACGAGCATTTCATCGACGCAGGCATTTTGGCTTATGCAATACATCCGCTGGGAATTGAGAAGAAATTCAGCCCACACTTCATTTACAGCTGCAGTTGGATCCTCTTGTTTCCGTGCTTCTCGAGTATTTTTATCATCGAATCTAATACACACCGTCAATATAAAAAATCTTTTCATTGACATGGTGCATCTAAAAATGTCCCTTCCGTGCCCGTCGTCCGAAAAAAGGGAACTCATGCTTTCTCTTCCGGATTTAGATATACTAGAAAGCAAAAGTAGACCTAGATAAGCCCGCATCTCAACCAGGTCTACATTGCGTAAGTCAGTACGGTTCGGGTCTTGGAAATTACTTCTATATGCTTCTAATTGAGTATTTGTGAAATTCACAATTTTTTCTAACATAGTATTGGGCATTAGAAGTTCCCACATCACTAGAGGATTTATATCTCCTGGAGATAGTGCTCTGGCTTCGTTCCGCAATCCTGGTAAATGACTCACTATATTATGGGCAGGTGCCCTACCTCTGTGTCTTGGTTTTTGTTTTCCCCAAACATACGGAATTCTGTTTTTACCTTTCCCTCTGTAAACATCATGAGGCACACTCTCACCATCCTCATCGGTAGATTCACTATCACTCACCTCACTCTGTTCCGAATCAGATTGATGATCACTCAGAACAAAATCTGCATCTCCACCATCATTGTCATTGTCTTCCAAATCAGAAATAGGCAACTCATCACCCAGTGGTCTGTTGAGCTCCTCCAAAATTAATCTAGCAAACTGTGGATCATCACTTCGAAAGATTACCCGTTCGCGGCGACATTTATACCAGAATATTAGAAAAAACTATATTTGAAAAAATCCGAACACTAGCAGTGAGGTGGGGTCTGTGGGACCCCAAGACGTCTTTCCTGACCAAACACACGAAGGAAACTGACTGGAAAAGTGAGTTACAGTGAGAGCATGTTGAGACAGGAAATGTCAGGTGGGGACAAGATGTTAGCATGAGGGGAAGGGGATTCACAGAAATTTAAAGGGCTGCTGGGGTCTTCTATACCCCACCTCACCATTTAAAGGTTAAAAATCACTTCTGGCCTTTCATCCGACGCCATTGCAACTTTAAAGTGCACATGGCTTCCAAGGGCCTTTAGACATTCAGACGGACTATTTAGACATGGCCATAATTCTGTAGTACTCTGTTATTCTTTCATGCATTCACCGGGTGTGATACTATTTCCACATTGACTGGTAGAGGAAAGAAGACTGCCTGGGAAACTTGGAAGTCTTTCCCAAAGGTGAATTATGCTTTCCATAAACTACCCATGCCAAAATTGGGGAACACAAAAAGGGGAACTACTTTACAAGAATTATGGATAATTATTTGCAGAACAGAGTAAACACCACTACTTTTGGACTCTACTCAATAAAGATCAAGGGACTAAAATTCTTCAATATAATACCACAAGAAATAAAGATGAAGAAACTTAATCTTTTTAAAAAGGAAGTTAAGAGGTACATTCTGGAAAATAATTTCGCCCAGGTGATATATGGGTGAAAAGGTATCTGAAATTTTGTATGGGTGAAAAGGTATCTGAAATTTTGTAGCAAATGATGTGATAGTTTGAGCTGAATCTGTGTGTATACCGTACTAATTGTTGTTTTGTTTTTTGTAAAAAATTTTTATATACTACTATGTTTTTTTTAATGTAATCTTACTATCATTGGGGTGATTGCATCTAAAATAATGTGGCTGGGTAATGACAAATAATGTATATCCTGTAATAGATCTCACTTTCCTAAATGTATGTAACAAGTGAGTGAATGAACCACGCCTACATTAGGATGTTTATATATATATATATATATGAGCCGATTTTGGCTCATTTTTATAAACAAATCCTGAATAGATAAATAAAAAAAAAGTTAAATCAGTCATGGGTCAATGTTTTTGCTGGAGCAATTTGTTGCGGTGATGTATGACCAAACCATTAAGATCGTGGAAGTTAATGGTGCCGGAAAGCAGCTCATCACACAGAAGTCTAGAGCAATATAAAACATTCCTCCAACCCAGGCAACACTCAAGCATCACATCAAGTGTGCTTGCTACCAAGTTAAATGTTGGAACCAGGCATTGGTCATGGATCCAGAGCTGCTAGAGCCATTTGACTGGAGCTGGACAAAGGATACAACTGGGTGGAAGCCTCTTTGGACCACATTACCCCAAGCATCAGATTTGTGCCATGAGTTGATCCACTGTGGCTGTAAGAAAGCATGCACTCAATGCTGCAGGTGTGCCAAAGTTGCACTGCACTGTGCTTATGTTCTGGAGATTGCTAATTTTGTTCATTACATCTGTTACATATACATATATTTGTTAATTACGTATACTTTACGTTCTCATACATAAATGATACAGGTTATTCATGTTTATTTAAGTAAATATTGACCTTGACCTAATAGCAATGCCTTGAATTATGGAGATCTCTAAAAGTCCCCAAAAGAATGGGCATCCCTAAATTATTTGTAAATTACACCTTAAATGCCTTTCTGCACTGTATGAGCTTCTTAAACTAAGCATATTTAAACATTAGGCCCGGTGGAGTAGTGACCATATTGTATTTGACCTCTCACTGACCTCAAAGGTCAAATCTGACTTCCCTCCACATCTATATACAATCATTATGATATTTACTAACTATTGTAGAAATTTCATACTTTTATCATAAAATGCACAGTTGTTTTTAATAAATACTTACAATTAAAGGTAAATAGTTGAGTATAACATGACCTTTGACATATTTTTAAAGTGTTAAATGTTAATAAATATTTTAATTTTAAAAAGTAATGGAGAAGGAGAGGATGCCAAAAAAAATTATGGAAAGAAGTATATAGGGAAAATACCGCAAGGGAGCCCAAGAAAAAGATGGGAGGAGCAGATAAAAAAAGTGTACAAATGAAAGGAGAAGAATGGTGAAAGTTTAAATAAGGCATTTTACTAAACTGACCCGGCCATAGGTTGGAAACAGTTGTTGTTGATGATGATGAAATTTCATAGCCAGGTGGCAGCTCGATAAATACATGAGCCTGGACAGAATGTTTTACAATCCCTGCAATAAAATTATGACCCAAGGATTCAAACAAGGATCAATCGGCACAACCTCCTCCTCAGTACAAATGTAAATTGCAAAACGCTGTAATTACAAATGGCTAGTCTGGTAGTGTTAAATTATTGAACGATGAGCATTTGATCAAACTGTTTATACTTATCTCCTATTGCTTGTAAGTGAATACTATATATATAATATATTCAATATTTATATTATATATAGTTAATATTTATATATATTATATACATTTAAAATAAAATAAAATATCAATAAACAGAAGTTGACCTCAGTGGTCTTGGAGTAAAGTGCTCGCCTCAGGACCAGATGTTTGTGGGTTCAAACCTAGCCGGGGTTTACGGATTTTTCTTGAGCGATAAAAATCTGTAGCACAACTACTTTATGAGTAGAAGTAAATCCAGTTGTGAAGATTTCAAGGCAAGGGAAAAATATTTAAACTGTTGTTAATTGAAGACCTGAGAATTATAAGTGGTCAATCGACCATTTTCTTGTTTCTCAGGAGATCAAAAACAAAGTTTAGTTTTTCACTATATTTTTATTTAATGTAGTTATCTACTCTATGACATAATTTATGTTTTTTGAGGTTTCATACATTGCTTAATTAAACCGAATACATGTTAAGAATACAAATACATGATGAAAAAAATAATTAAATTGGTCCTATCAAAAGTTGACTTCACAGGATTATAAGTGGGCTTATAAAAAAAAGCATGGTATTAAAAGTGAGCTTTGTAGAAACGGTGTACTTATATAATACACTTTATTATATATTAAATTAATATTAATCTACTTTCATGTCATTCACACACAAAAAAATGCTTACTGTCCTTTAAAAAAAATAGCATGTAATTACAATGGTTTTAAATGCTAGATTTTTTTTGTTTCTCATGTCATGTGATTGGGAGCAGCACTCCTATTGACCTGATTCTAAGCCCACTTATAATAATCTAGCTGAAAGCAGTACTCCTATTGGCTGTTTGGCTCTAAGCCCACTTATAATTATTACAAAATAAAATTTTAAATTACAGTATTTAAAGTGGATTTACAGCCATTTTAATGGCAGATTTGAATTCCCCACACAAAAGTACACCAAATGGCAAAAAAATCTCATTTTTATCAAAATGGTCGGTAGCCCACTTATAATTCTCAGGTCTTCGATTGTATTATCTTACTAGAATATCAATCAAAAGAACCAATATTAATTAAATTTTCTGCTACTCCACTGATGTTTTGGCTGTCATAATCAAGACACTAGCCTTGGTCATGTTTTACACACAAAAAAAAACTCCATGATGTCAGCCCGCAATTGAGCCGTACCAACCAAGCAACTGCCGTCTGTTGGTGAAGATAATAATAACTTCTGTAGATAGAGGGTGTTGTGTTATCAGCACAACATTGAATTGATAAGATAGCTACTATTACTTAACAGTTCAAAAGGAAGAAGGTATAGGAAAGATGGATAGAAACATATAAAAGGAACGAACACAATATGGCGTTTACAATGAAAAGAAGAACACAGTTTATGCTCTACATTGCTGCCATTGGACAAAGAGGTAATGGTTGCCTCTCAAAGAAAATCGATTGTCACTGTCCAATCCCCCGACCTAGGTTTCATTCTATCAGAACTCATTAAGGAGGAGTGTAAAATGCGCAACGCAACTTCCTAAAAGAGGAAACCAAAAAACACAAAAGGGAGAAAATGGAAAATTTTAAAGAATGATAGGCCACAGATAGGAACATGTAAAAGGTATAACATAAAGGACAAACACAGGAAAAGGACATAGGATGCGAATATATAATATATATCTCTATAAGGAAAACCTCTTTTCGCTTCATGAGGCAATTGCATTATATTGTGGGTTCAAACCTAGCTGGGGTTTAGGGATTTTTCTTGAGCGATTAAAATCAGTAGCACAACTACTTTATGAGTAGAAGTAAATCCAGTTGTGAAGATTTCAAGGCAAGGGAAAAATATTTACACTATTGTTAATTGAAGACCTGAGAATTATAAGTGGGCAATTGACCATTTTTTTGTTTTTCAGGAGATCAAAAACATGTTATACCTTTTACATGTTCCTATCTATGTGTCCTATCATTCTTTACAATTTTCTCCCTTTTTTTGGGGGGGGGGTTTCCTCCTTTAGGAAGTTGCGTTGCGCGTTTCACACTCCTCCCTGATGAGTTCCGATAGAATGAAACCTAGGTCGGGGGATTGGGCGGTGATGATCAATTTTCTTTGAGAGGCAAGCATTACCTCTTTGTCCAATGGCAGCAATGTAGAGCGTGAACTGTGTTCTTCTTTTCATTGTAGTGTTTGTTCCTTTATTTGTTTCTATCCACCTTTCCTATACCTTCTTCCTAATATAATGCAATTGCCTCATGAAGCGAAAAGAGGTTTTTTCCTTATAGAGATATATTAACAGTTCAAACGGTGACCTGGTGGTCTAGGGGTAGGGTGTCAGACTTCTGTGCTAGGGGTCCGGGGTTCAATCCTTGGTCCTGGCACAGATTTATCTGATTGCCAAACCCTTCCTTCACCTCTGACAAGACGTGTATTAATCACAACTTGTGAATGTGAGGAATGCCAGGCCTCCACCGTGGTTCGGATTCCACGTTAAACTGTAGGTCCTCCATTTCATCTCACAATCACCCTACCATTACACATTAGCGTAAGTGCGTATAACCCGAACGGGTAGTAAGACGCGGTGCTAATAATAATAATAATAATAATAATAATAACAGTTCAAAAGAAAGTAAGTAGCATTTTAATTTCTTATAAACTTATTACTATAACAAAGTAATTATTTTTGTTTCTTGTGAAGTAGATAACATACTGGTTGTAAATAGCTTGATATTTTTAAAACATACTTAATTATAACAAATCAAAAGCATCACCTAGATAGGTTTCCTAACAACTATTTTAATTACTGTATTGTATTAGTGTGAATTGTTTACAATACTTGATATAGTTATAATTTATAATATAACTACAATATAATTTATAATAAAGGCAAGGTGTTATACTTACTTACTCTATGGCATTAGCAACTCGAAAGTTCATTGCAACACTTAAAAATGTTTGTCGCCTATCCCTATCTTGAGCTAGTTCTATAGAGTACACCTCATTGCACCCTATCCCAAACTAGTTCTATCCAGTCCACCTCATTACACCCTATCCCTTTCTTGGTCTAGTTCTATCCAGTCCCCCTCATTACAACATATCTCTTTCAGGTCCATTATAATGTTATACTCCCATCTCCGTCTAGGTCTTCCCAATGGTCTCTTCCCATTGGGTTTGGCAGTCAATACTCTGAACAAGGTTCTAAAATTTCCTTTTGTGCTGCATGTCCTGCCCATCGAAATCTACGAGACTTGATTATCCCAACAATGTCCTGTGATGAGTACATGGTATGTAACTTGTCAATATGCAACCTACTCCACTTCACAATAGTCTCATCCCACAGTATTAGAATTTAACAGTATTGATTAACGACTCCAATAATCTATTTTGATACTCAAAATTCCTATAGGCGCATGAAAGAATTTCTCCAAAAATTACTGACATAATGGGTATGCACTCTTAAAAAAGTTTGCCAACCTTGTTCTAGGTGATAATATCCAAGGTGTGAAAAAATATATTGTTATTAGTATAATAATATGTCCAAATACCCCCTTCGGTAGCCACATGATCTAAGGTGCTACTTTCTCAGTAGACTAGACTGCCGATGATGTGGAGATCGAGGTTCAAATCTGGCCAGGTGTACGAGGGTGGTCTTTCCGAAATGGTTTTCTACGCAAATGTGGGTACACTTCCTCTAAATATAACCTCATTCCTAAAACTATTAGCATAATTAGTACATAAGCATACAACCCAAACGAGTAGTAAAATACTGTGCTAAAAAGATGAAAAAAAATTGGTTCATGCTTACCCATTTTCCATGAACCTTTTCGGCAGCTGCTCTCTTGTCTAGACTGTTGTGGAACTCAACAAGGGGTAATGGAAGCACTTGGCAGTCCTCGGTGATGCCAGAACATGCCAGTAGGAAGCGCCACTTCTTGCCATAGTCCCAGAAATACACATGCCTGGTCAACAGTCTACACAGTTTATAATGCGAACTTGAGGGGGGGGGGGGGGGGGGGCTAACATTTGCAGCAGGTTGAAGTTCCTATTTAAATAGTTTAAAAAAGCTAATTTGTTTATTTTTTAAAAATATTTATAAGAGCTTTTCATCACTTTTGTTTTATTAATAACCTAAGCTGAGGCTCAAATAGGACAGTACTGAAGACAGATGGGGGTGTTTTAGGAGTTCAAACCCCTCCCAAAAGTATTGTTGGGGGCCAACAACATGTAGAACAGGGTCTACACTCAAAATTAAGACTGTGCAGCTACAAAAGTGCATAGTTGAAAATAGGAATTGTTGCAACTTAAGACGGCTGTCTAGCTTACAATTACATTCCTAGTCTTGAGGCAATGACTTCTGTACTGACCATGTAAATTCCAGTTAGGGATGAGTGGCTGGTTCATGACCTGGAGTTCATCCAGGGACAAACTGAATTACTAGCAGGACAGCTGTGTCCGATATTGCATCAGAGGATGTTGTTTTAAACTTAAGAACTCTGCATTTTCAAGAATATAGTAGAGTTAGGGTAGTTTACCCATTTACAGTTACTATGTACTAACTATCATCATTTGTAAATAATTGTATATTTATATTCCATGTTATTAAACTAGTTAGTAGAATAGTAAACATCTCTCATGCTGTTTAAATGTTGTGTGTGTGATCCCATCCTCTATGAATTGGCGACCGGCCTTAACAGTATTGTAGATAATTTATTTTGGATTTACTTCTGATACCTATGCTCGAAGCTTATTGAGCCACCAAAGCTCGTCCTCCCCTTACTATACCCCAAAATAAATTTCTGGGTATGGTCCTGGACCCGAGCTAAGCTAGGTTCTTATTTGACTATCTTAAATCTTAAAATCATTTTGATGCTTAGTAATCAAACAGTGATATATTTTAAATATCTGTTTCAAACAGAGGAGTCAAACTGGAACCAGAAGCAGTAACCGAAATTAACAGTTATTTTTAAGCAGCCGCGACAGGAACCTTAAAAATAAATTGCTTAAGAACTAGAATCAGAACTGCAATCAATATATATATATTCTTATTTGTTCTCAAAGGTTCTAGAATTTTTATGACTTTTTTTTATAATTGTGGTTTAAGTTTGTTCCTTAACCTAATTTTATTTTGAAATTGTCTATTTTTCCTTTTATTAGGATTCTTTGTCAATTTAGAATGTATTTATTTTCCAACGGTATTATTAAAGTGTCAACGAGCACTATCAGCAAGCACTAATGAGGAATGATAGTCACATTGTTAGGGTTTTAAAATTTATATTGAATTTCTATTTGATACTTCAAAACGTGCTTCATTGGCGAATGGTCTAAGCTCTAAAGTGTCACTTTCATGTTAGACTGATCTGCTGATTACAGGGAGATCGGCTTTAGAATCCTGGTCAGGTGACTGGGGGGAGGTTCTTCCTAAATGTTTTCCCACTCTCCTTCCATGCAAATGCCTCAACCCTACCCCATTAGAGTAATTATCATATATGTGTATAACCTGAATAGGTAGTAAGATGCAGTGAAAAAAAATATAAAATTAAAACAGAATTGAATATATATTAAGAATATTTGTAACCTCAACAGACGGTATCGAACAAGGATCAGTAGGAATTATATGCAGTAATAAGCAATGATTTTGGTCTACTTTAATATTGTAAGTAAGAGATATTAATGGGAATGCATAGAATAAAAAGTAAACCCTAATTAGTTGTTACCAACAGGATCAGGTAAGAAATAACATTATATTTAATGATGTATTAAATATCAAAGCTATTAAATGTGTTGTTTACGGTCATAGCCGCATCTAGATATATTCTGTAAATTGAAAATTTACATCTGGATATGGGAATCTAAACTGGAACTTTTGGCATAGTACTCCAATGCACTTAACCAGGAATCATCCTGTACAATTATAACTGTACGATTGTCAGCATAAAGCCAACTACCGAGTCATTGGCTGCATTATCTGATATAGTTTGTGATCTTAATTGATTACACGTTTGTAGACGATGATTTCCGCATGTCCTTCACAGACTCTTCCTTAAAATATGAGTGAAGAATTACCCTGAAAACGGGACAATTCCCGGATAGCCCAGTGGTTAAGAGCATTGGCATACTAAGCCAAAGGTCCTGGATTCAATTCCCATGTCCAAGTGTAGTTTTTCAATTTACAGAGTAATTATATGTAATAGTAAGTCAAAGAAAATATCAAGACTGGATGGTAAATTTATTTGTTGTTTTAAATGTTCAACATCATGTTTACCAACAGCTCAATTTTATGGAGTAAAATTAAGGATGGTTATTTATATGAAAGTACACCCTTGTTAGCTTGGAGAGAGGCTGGGAAAACCACCTCCAACACATTCAACTGAGATCCAAAGCTTGAACTTTTTGTCACAAGCGATCCAAACTATAAAAAGCAGTAGAAATGAACCAATTATTCCAATAGTAATTGAAACGAACAAGCAAAAATTAAACAATGAATGTAACCCTTTTTGAAAGTACATGAACATAAATAGAGTAAACTAAAAAAGTATTAAAATTATAGCAATTTTATTATTCACACAAAAAAAACACAATAGAACTTCATTAATTGGGGCTTAAAGTTGTCTGGATTAAAAACAAAACCTATAAAATAAGACAAGCTACAATTAAAACAGCCTATACAAAACCAAACCCCATTTATTTTACATTTTGTGATGGAAAGGAAAAATAATCTGCAGGAAAGAAATTAATATGTACATTATTTGTGGGAATTTTGGTCATTTAATCCGACTTACTTAGAACATGAGTGTCTTGGTTCATCCACTCTCACATTGCGTTCATAAATTTTACGCTAATAATTCAATTAATAATTAGCTTTTTCGTCAGCATTTATTAATGTATTATCATGGGAGAAAGGCTGTCTAGATTAAGCTAAGTCTGGCTAGTAGGGCCTGAATTAATTAGATTCTACCTTACTAAGATTCTACACACCTTTTATAAAAAATTTACAAAATTTTTCGTGTTGAAAATTGACAGCATATAAATTTAATAATAGGGGGTAACCTTTTATCTCATATTCAATTTATGAATATGCTAAACTCAAACATTTTTTTTTATTATGAGAGTACTTATTTTGTAATTTTAGGTTTGTATATCAATTTTAATCTTAATGTACCCCCCTAGCCCGGAAAGTAAATGCTGAATCCACAAATGTACTATACCTACCTAGTGCTAAGATGACATTCCATAATGAAAGAACATTTTTTTAGCAGCGTGTCTTACTACCCATTTGTGTTATACACCTATATACTAATCACACTAATGTGTTTGAGATTAGGAAGGTTTAATTTAGTTTAAATGCACAAGCATTGGCGTGGAGGGAGAGTGGAAAACCATTTAGGAAAAACCACCCTCAGTGCACCCGACTGAGATCGAACCTCAATCTCCCAGTCTTTGGCAGTCTAGTTCAAAACGAGAGTAACACACTAGACCATGCGGCCACAGAAGCAGGTAAAGGACAAATTTAAAAATAAAAAAAAATCCATAACTATTCACTACATTTTGAATGTGTATGAACAAAAGAAAAATGTGTTTATACTTTAATAATCAAAATCCATACAAAACATAGCAAAATAATTTAATGGAAAAAAAGTGTCACTTTCGCAACATTTTCAGCAAGAAAATTACCCACCACAAGCCAAAAACAAATGTATAGCTTGAAAATTAAAGCAGATTTAATCAATTAGAGAATACCTTTCTTGTTTGTAATTTGCTGAATGAGTAGACTGCAGCCATTATGCCCTCCCATCATTAACAAACAGACAAAGTGAAAGAGGGCTATAAATTGAGTTAGGAGCCTGAGTTGATCTTTTTGTTAAGGTGACATTGTTTTTCTGGCAAATAAGCGATAACTCTTATTATTTTAAAACTTTTTTTGAGAAAAATCCTTGACTTATAAGTGTGAAATCCCAAAACTATGACAGAGCATCTTCCCCCCACCCCACTCCCCCATTTATTTCGAGTATTTAACCTGAAGCTGAACCGATTGATTATATCAGCACACATCTTATAAATAACTTAAATCTAAAACAATACAACATTCAGCTCTCGACCATTAATTCATCACTGTAAAAGTGGTAAACCACATTTCATCAATGATAAAGTTTTTGGCCATGCCAGGAATTGAACCCAGGACCCTTAGCTTTAGTAGACAAACGTGATACTGACGGATTTAAAGTGTCAGACAGGACACATTTGATCATTCATGATATATATACTATCATTTATAGAGATAACTTATACAAATCTAAACTTTCTGATTTAAAAAAGGTGCTTAGGTATTGTATAAAACTTTCATCAGTAATAATTAAATATCTCACATCCACACATAAATCAAATAATTTTTAAAGCTAAATTCTGCGTCTACATTTACTTGTTCAATTTACTTTAATTACTTTTAAATTAAACTTATTTTTGTGTTAGGTAATTAAAATAAAGTCCAAAATGTGAATACCTGCAAACAATCCTTATGTTTGGACGGTTTCTAGGCTCGTATACCAACATCCAGGAGATGAGATCATTGACCTCACAACCAGAAGTGCGGAGGGACGAAGTGCCCTTCATGATGTTGTTGAGTATGTCGTCGGTGACTGCGCCGAAAGGGTGTAGTCCCCCTGTCAGGATAAAGTGGGTGAGCATGCCGGCCACATGAATGTCAGATTTGGTGGTGCACTGAATAGCACCTGTTGTCAAGTAGGTCTGTAGCGTCTCGTGGGACCACCAGATGAGAGAGGAACTAGGTGGTTTAGTGTTCTGATACAGTGCCTTCAACAGATAGCAAGCTATAGTGAATATCATCTCTGAAGGAACTGCATGATTGCTATAGGGAAACATTGTCATTCTCTTGGGTTTTTTTTTATGTTCAATCTTCTTTCAAATATACAACAAATTTTGCAACATTAGATTGTCAATGTTGCCAATAACACATTCATAAAGCTACATACTTTGGTTTTCCTGTTCCTATTTATTTTTACACAAATACAAATGCTGGGTGGTAAAAAAAATAAGTGATCAATTTGTTTTGATTATAATTTTGAAACACTTTATAAAAAACAATCAATTTTTTTTTGGTGCTATATGTTTATTTGGAACTCAAAATTTTGTAAAACCTTGATTTGAAGATGACATAAGACAAATGGACACCTCTAGCTCTTACGCACATTTAGGTTCTTTATATAACATTTTCCATGAGTGTCTTACATACTTTGGACGTTATGTTCACTATTTCTTGTTGAATGTCCTCCTTTAACTTTTCCAATGTCTGAAGCTTGTCAGCAAACACCTTTCCTTACCATATGGAACATTAATAAGCTCACACCATATATATTATCATATTTAATTTGTCTTAAACATACTAATAGTTATCACATTTTTTATTAATATAGTTTCCTTAATTAGCCACTTTAATTTTTAAAGGCATGGATAGTTTACTTAATAAATGTTGTCCTTCTGCCTCCTTTAATGAAGTGTATAATTCAAACTTGTTGTTAGATTTTTACATTATTAAAAAAAAAATCTATATGTTATCATGATAAACATAAACATTTTTCTAAAATTGCTGTGTCACAATTTTATTATTACAATTATAGTATAATAAATTTATTTGTAAATCTATTTACCTCATATATCCCAAAGTCGGCCAACTTGATGACGCCTGACTCATTTATCAGAACATTGGATGGTTTCAGGTTTCCATGGATGATTGGTTTGCCAAAGTATGGAGGAAGAACAGACCAACAAATAACTGAAAATACCAAAACACTGCTTTTCTATTTGTTAAAAAAATATGTTTGTATGTACAAAATAAATTATCCCTTAAGCTTGATACCTACATATACAATCCAATTCTCACAGGCAAGAACTTTTTCTAACAGTTAGAAAAGTTACTAGATCTACTTTCACACATTCATTTGTCATGGTCATATGATCTGCTGCAACTGTCACTTTCGATAGATATCAAATAATATTAATATTACAATAAAATATTATCAATGCTTACCAATCCTGCTTTAGTGTTTGCCTGGTATAATGTGTCACTCTTGCAATAGACTAGATGTTGATGACAGGGAGGTCGATTGTATTGAGGGTGGTTTTCCCTAAATGGTTTTCCACTCTTCTTCCATGCAAGGCTGGGTACACTTCCTCTAAATTCAACCTTCCTCAGTCCATAACCCATTACCGTAATTATGGCATATGTGTACAACCTGAAGGGATAGTAAGACATGGCGTTTAAAAAAAAATTTTACCACAGAAAAATATTTTTGTGTGTTCTAAAAGTTTCTTCCTAGTAAGATCTTACCATATACAGAGACACATGCAGAAACACACAGATTGTATTATATTATGTTTGCTATTTTGAAGAATTAATAAACACTAAACATAAGTTTATTTAAATATCTTTTCTAGTCTAGTTTCAAAACAGAAGTAACATGTAATAAATAATTTACCATTCATTTTTTAATAGAATGTTCTTAGTAAATAACATAATTTTGTTGCTTTAAATCAGAAATATCTATGATTCAATAATAATATTATGTTGTGATTACAGACTGACCTGTTTCATGAGATGGTTGGATTTGACATTGAGGCAGTTGTTCATTTTGAGGCACATCAAGTACTCTCCCAAGTTGTACTCGCAAAGTGGTGAGGCCACAAACAACTGCTTGTCATGCTCAACGCACAGCATATAAGGTAAGATATGTATGTGTTTGATGGTCATCAGCGGCTGGACCACTTTCTTCAACAACACTACAAGGGACATCTGACGAACCAGGTGTATCCGTTTCACCCCTACAGCTCTACCTCCAGACGTTATGCCCAACTCGACATCTCCAAAGTTACCCCCAGAAGGCCACTATGAACCCAGGTGTACTACTGTTCATTGTGAGGTTCCCGTCTCCAATGACTTGGGAGTTGGAAGGCAGTGTCAAGTAGAATCTTGCTATCAAGGGCTCCCAACGACTGACATAGCCTGATCGTATCATCGGCTGAGGGGGCGTGGCTCCATAGGGTGAAAGTCTAGACCGCAAAGGGGGGAGACTGATTAAAAGCCTTGTACTGTTATTTAACCTCTATAAGATGAATTACAGCCCATTGGCTTGGACATATATAATAAGTACAATAATATAAAGCAAATGATGGTAAAGGAAGCCAACCTCAAAGGATACTGTAGTTAGGTTAGGCCTGGATAGGGAAAAAAAAAACAATTATTATTTATTTATTATCTAATATAGTCTTTGTTATGTCTTTGTATCATTATTTATTATTAATTTTTCAGCAAGCTATATATCTATTCAAGCCTCCATTCTGTTGCATCAATTTAGCAACACTGCAAGTTTTCAGTTATATTTAAAATTCTTCAAGCATGCAGTTCCAGATAGTTTCTTTGTGTTTTGTATAATAATCTCTTTAAGGAAAACCTCTTTTCGCTTTTTGATGTTTGGAATAAGTTATTGGAGAGGAGGATATAAGCATATGAAAGGAACTAACACAATATGGCTTTTACAATAAAAGAAGAAACCCCAGTTCACACTTTATATTGCTGCCATTAGGACAAAGAGGTAATGGCTGCCTCTTGGAGAAAATTGATCGTTACCACCCAATCCCCCGACCTAGGTTTCATTCTATTGGAACTCATCAGGGAGGAGTGTGAAACGCGAACGCAACTTACTAAAAGAGGAAACCCAAAAAAACACAAAGGGAAAAAATGGAAAATGGTAAAGGGACACTTAGATAGCAATATGTAAAATGAAAACACAAAAACAAACACTAGGAAATGGATATAGGATGTGAAAATAATATATATATATATATAATTTTCTATTTATTCTCTATTATATATATAATATATATAATATAGAAAAACCATCTTTGTATGAAAAAGTAATATTTCCAAAAATTAAAACAATGTGTAACTGTGGAAGTGGGAATAAGTGGCAAGTGCTAAAAGTGTTAGCAAAATGAAGAGAGAAGTGTGTTCTTATCTAGGCCTAACCTAACTATTCTTTCAGGTTGGCTTCCCTAACTTTCCGTACTTTACATTATTTCTACACTCTCTTAATATACATCAACCTCTATAAGGTTATATTTCTCTTAATATATTACCTTGACTTTTTCTTATAATATAGGCTACATATATCACTATACTTTATAAATTATAACATTAACATTTTTATGCGATATGAAATATTAAGGGCAAAAAATACTTTTGATTAATATTAATCTTTTTAGTTTGTTGTTATTTATTTTTTGGTCCCTGAATTTACATTAACACGTTTATCTCAGTTGGTGGGGGTAGATATCTTCATACTGGTATAATCGCTTCAATTTCAATTTATGGGGATTAAAAAGTATCACTATAAAACTAGGATTGTTCTTTTTCACTAAGTGGCAAATTAATGTTTTGTGTCTGACTGTTTAGTTTTCTTGTCATCTCAAGCTAAGTTGTAATACTACAAATATAAGGAAAGAAACTTAAGTTGTGTTAGGAAATGACTTGATATTTTGCAAAAAAAAAAAAACAAAAAAAACTTTACATCAAAAGATTAGATAACATAATATAAGGTTGAATTTATTAATATATTATAGCAATTCATATATTTATTGTAGATAAACCAATATATTAATTGTTATAATATATTAATTTATTCAACGATTATGTCATCTAATCTTTTGACGTAAATTTTTTTTTTTGCAAAATATCAAGTCATTTCCTAATACAACTTAAGTTTTTTTTTCCCTTATATTTGTAATTTATTCTCTCCTTGCTACAATTAACTATGAATATTATTAATATTAAGTTGGAATAAGTTGTTAAAATTCTATATGGTACAATCATTAAATTTATTTTCTCTCAATACCTGCATGCAATTAGAGGTTTTACTGCAAGCACCATTTCTGGTTTTGTTGAAGTGATTGTAAAGGATTGTGGGCTAGTAATGGGTATAAGCTGTGTGTTGGGCTTTGACTGCTGACCCGACTTCATCACAACTTTCAGAGTGTGTCTCATCGGTGATTGTGCCTTTGTTAAGACATGTAGAATTGGTGAGGCAGCCTGCAAATTGTTGTTAAATATTTGCTGGGAAAATGGTGGAAGGTAATATGGCACATTCTGTTGTTGCATTACGTAGTTTCTAGATGTTGGCTGATGAGGAACTGCTTGACCTCTAATCGGCCGAGGTGGAGTGTTTGAATCTGATGACGCTTTACGAGGTGGTAGTTTCTCTTTTTGTTGGGGAGTTGTCTTTGCCAACTTAGTTATATGTTTCTCAGAGGTAGGTGGCCCTTCCAAATGTAAAATATCTTTCGGATTTGAAAGTATTGATTCAGTTTGTAGACATTCTTTTGAATTAAAATCAACTGTGTTTGGTGAGCATGTGGCACAATGGGATGAGGGTAATTTGACATCATTGGAAACTGTTTCTGATTCTTCTGAAACCTTCAAGTAAGACGGTTCATTTTGTTGCAAACAAATTTTGGGGAGAGGTGATGTTTCTTTTGCCATGTGATTATCTGAAGGTAGATGTAAAGATTCTTGCTGCGCATGTTTTTTGGTAATTGATGACCCTACTTCTTCAGGAAGAGCTTTATTAGAAGAATTGATGGATTCAGGTTTCAAGGAACTTGTATGTAGATATGGGGCTTTTTGTTTGACATTTAAGAATTTTGCAAGTTTTTTTAAATTTGGAGAGGTGGATAGTATTTTTAATTGTTGTGAGGGTTTTTCATTTGATTCTTCATTTTTTTTAGGTTCTTTGAATATTGTTTCCTTGCTTGCCTTATCATTTGTAGAGTTTTTACAATAAATTTCCTTTGTGGTTGCAATTGTGTCTGCGGATATTTCACCAATTTTGTGTAATTTAGGTGCAGTGGTATTCAAAATTCTTGCTAAATTGGAATGTGATTTCAATAATTCAATATTTTCTTGTGGTTTTATATTAAATTTATCTTGTTGAGTTGAGGACCTAGACCCTTGCTGTGTTTCACCTCTCCAAAAGGTGCTTTCTTCAGTTTTATCTATAGTTTGTTGTGCATAACCAAAAAGTTTTGGGATGTTCACAATTCCACAACTATTACTTTCGACTTCTTCTTCGTCTTCATATTTATCATCAGCGTCATTGAAATCATCAAGCTGTAAACTGTTTATAACACTTTCCACCACATTATAGTTTTCATCCAAAGTATCTTCCAAGCGTAGTCCATTTTGTGTGTGATCAGAAATAGTAAGCTCATTCTGAGGTTTTCCTTTGATTGCCTCATCATTTTGAGATGATGTCCTTTTGATTTGAAGCTTTGAACCTTCATTTTCTGTGTTTTTATTCTTGATATCAGCTTCTTGGCCTTTGTTTTGAATTTCTGAGCCATCACATTCAAATGGTGTGTTTCTATTCAGTAATATTTTGGTATTACTTTTAGGTGACACACTAGAATCTATAACTTTCTTGTTATGTTTTATCTGTGTTGATTCTAATTCTTTGTTTATTACAATACTTTTCATAATCTTTAGCTTGGCATCTATTTTTTTGTCTTGTTCAATCAAAAGATTATATAGTTTCTCAGTTACTTGTGTCAAGTTATCCTCATCAATTATACTTTCAAGTCGAGATTCGAGTGACTTCCAATTCTTGGTTAGGCGTGTGATACAACTATGCTCCCAACAAGGAAGGAGCATGTCTAATTTGGTAACTTCTTCATTTTTAATATTGTCATCCCCTTTTCCACCACGTAGCCGTAAAGGATAGCCATATTGTCGATCCATGTCCCAGAGCTTTTCATATTTGTGCAACAGATTTGTAAATAGCTCCTTAAAAGATTGTAAATAGCATTTCTTCGGTTCATCACTTGGTGAGTTCTTATTATTTTCAAGGTATGACACAATATCATCATATTCAGAACAGTCAACATCAAGTTTTTTGGAAGTTGGTTCTTCTCTAGAGGGTGTATCTGATTTGTCTTTTAGTACTGGGGTATCATCTTTGTTTGACAGTATTGAGAAGTCTTATCATCATGATCTACTGATATGTACATGTTAAGAGCACCTGTATTGCTATGCAACAACTTGCATTTAGCCGAGCGAGTAGCTGGCTTGCTCATAATCTTATATTGAATATGTTGTTCCTTTCCTTTACCTTTGTCACCTCCACCTATCTCATCAATATCATATTCATATTTGTCTCCCTCATTGTTATCAATATTTTTTCCATTGACTTTCTGAATGCTAGACATGCATTTTGAATTATCTCGAGAAGTCATTGTACATTTCCTTCTGAGTGTACGTTTGATGGATACAGTTTCTTCTTCTTCTTGAAAACGAGTCACTTCCGTTGACTTCACACTTTGATTGTCAATTTCTTTCAAAATGCATTGTGTAGTCCTACCTACTTGAGGTATTTTGGCTGTGGTTTGCACATACATATCTAAATTTTGTTCCAATTTTTCTTCCAAGTGAGATTTAATATTATTTATAGGTGACACAATCCCTTCAATGCATAAAGATCTTAATTTGTTCACTTTGATTTTATTGGCTTTTGCCGCTTTCCGCTTGTATTTTTTTGAACAAGACATGGATGCACAGCAAGTATCCCCCTCTAGTTCTCCATCTTCATCACTATCATCCATCTTCTTCCTCTTTTGCTGAACACACGGTTCCTCCTGTGTCCTGCCTGTACATAAATAGGTGCTCATCATATTGTAGTCCCTCTTGCACATGTCGAACTCCACAATGTTCTCTCCGCTCCTCAACTTGTCTATGAGGGTGTGGAAAAGCTTGACCTTGTTCTTGATGAGTCTAAGGTGGTACTCGTCAATGGTGAGGTTGTAGGTAATGGCTGACATCTCAAGGAAGCGGCTGTGGTAAGGTTGGAGTTCCATGTGGTTTCTTTGCAGCCATACCTTAGCCAACCCGTCGGCTGAGCAGGCAGCAAACAGGGGCAGGAGTGCAGCAGCCAGCAGGAGGTCGGATGATGCTCCTTCACCACTGTGCCTAATAACATTAAGATGCTCATTTTTCTAACTGAACTTATTGCTGTAGGATGAGCAAGTCTCTATTTTATACACATTGCTATCTTGTTTCCACTCTTCAACACAGGAAATCACAGACTACTAAAATAAATAAATCAGCTCATAAATTAAATATTATTTAAATAGTTATCAGGATATCAAGGAGGGAGCATGGAAAACTATCAGAAAACACCACCCCAATACACCCAAATTTGAACCTCGATCTCCCCATTTTGGCATTCCAGTCCATTCCAGATTTGACACCTTTTAGACTCTTGTAATCTTTTATAAGATTCAGCAAACAAACAAAAATAGTTTTAAAAAATAGACTAATAAGTAACCTCTATATTAAAATTATATATTTGGAAGAAGGTACAGGAAAGGTGGATAGAAATATGTAAAAGGGAACAAACACAATATGGCTTTTACAATGAAAATAACACAGTTCACACTTTACTTCGCTGCCATTAGTACTGATTCAAGTTAAGCTTTAAAATCTATAATCTGTGTCATTATACTCAAAAGTATATAATTAATCAACTTCTAAATATTACTTTTTAAGTTATTGTTTACTATTAATTTGTAAAGTATATTTAACTACAAAACGTATCAATTTTGACTTCAACCTACACCTATAGCCTTCCTAAGTCAGGGATCCCTAGTTTTAATTTAGGGGGTGCTAACAAATATATTTAAATGGTTTGCAGGTTGTTCCTGCTAACCAAATATTATACATATTGAGGCCTAGGGCTTGGTGTAGTATTCATATTAAGTTAGTTTTTTAGTCAAATGTTCATACTATCTGTTTTTAAAGTGCACATCAAATAGACCATTCAAAAAGGTTTGTATTTTTTTTAAAGTTAGTTTTTAAGTTATGTGCTTATAGACTAAGTACCGGTATTTATATTCTACACCTTATACACACTAGTCAAAATATATTCATTCGTTTTTAATAAGTATTTAAGTTGTGTGTGATGCATCCCTATGTTTAGAAAGGGGTATCTCACGTCTTGAGTATGGTGAGGCACATGTCTGCGGCACCCCCTTGCACAAATGCATTCATGATGTCCCTCTCGGTGACATGGCAGCTGCCTGCACCGAAACAGCAGTCGCAGTGGTGCACCAGCTCAAACATGACAGTGAGGAGAGCGTTGATGTATGATACGTTATCAATGTGGCTAGCCACCGCCTGAAACATGTACCAAATATTTGATCTCAAGAACATATTTCTACATGCTAGGACAAATTATTTCTCACCTATTCCGTTTTGTAGAGTTAACACATCCCTTCAACATTTCTAATATTCCTGATGATGGCGCAAGCATCAAAACTAATTGAATTTTATCTGTCATATTATCATTTGCCTTCCCACTAAGGAGAAAACTATCCAACTTCACAAAGAATAAATGAACATTACATTAATTTTTTTCAAACAATTTATTTCAATGAAAATTCATCCAATTTAAATAACCTCATTCAAAGAAATATTGTGACAGTTTCAAGAAAAGTTTTATGTGGTGTCTTAATTTTATGCAAAGTTTCACCAATCACATGTCTCAAATTAATTCATCATATTTGTCATATACAGGGTGGTACATAAAAAAGGTAACCACATTTCTAATGCATAATTTTATTCGCGTTATGTCTGCTTTCAGGTTCACAGATAATTGATGATTAAAATTGCCGCAGTATACTGTAGAACAGGGATTCTCAACTGGTGTGCTACGGCACCAAGGGGTGCCACGAAATCATCCATGTGTGTCGCGAGATTTTGAAGGGAACAAATATTAATAAGACATATAAAACGAAAATGTTGTATAAAAGAAAAAAATTAGCACAACATAATGAAAATAAAAAAACGGAATTAAGTTTTGTCTTTAGTGTTTATCTGGTTTGCACGTTTCATGGCACCCGGTGCGAGACACCAGCTCCCAAGCCTCCTCGCCTCCTTCTCACCCCTTCAATCCTTTTGCGTTTCCAGCCACACACATTAAGCCCCTTATGGCCTTGGAGCTGTATTCATCCAGTATGAGTCATCGCTTCACAAATGTTTCACTCACTACGCTGCCGGGTTCAAGCTATCTTTTTTATTTTTATATTTAAAATTAGTTAGGCCAGATAATTCTTTTGTCATTGTATTGTTTAATTGTTGTTTCTTATGATTATTATGTTTTATTGTGAAGAAACATAAACTTCAGAACAAGGAAGTTGAACTGTCTTCCAATGTTTGTATTAATTTGAACGTTGAAGTTGATCTCCAGCCAGTCCAGTTCAAAAGGTTACAAAGGAAACCAGGCATTTTTTTTTTAAAGAAAAGGACATATTTGAACAGTTATTTATTGTATGGATTTTCGTGGAACAGTAACGAGAATAACCCTCGCCCTGTATGTATAATTTGTGAGGAAACACTCAGCAATCAGGCCATGGTATTCAGCAAGCTAAAGCGACATCTTACTACCAAGCACCCTGGTGAGTCAGAGAAAAGTGTGTCTTACTTTTCGCTTCTATTAAAGGGGCAGAAGAAATCAGCTTGTCAGATGGTTAAAAGAGTTAATAGCTGACACTGCTCTTGAGGCTTCTTTTAAAATTGCAGAACTGATAGCCAAAAAAAAATGAAACCTCATACCACCGGAGAGAAAATAATTGGCTCAGCATATAATGTTATATTTGAAACATTACTTGTCCAAGAAGATAAAGATCAGGTTTCAAAAGTTTCCCTCTCCAACTGTACAATCTGCCGTAGTTTAGCAGATTTTTGAGCAGTTTCTCTTTTGTAAAGAGCTAGAAACGTCTACCACTGGCCAGGATATTTTCATCGGTGCACCTGCACCGGTGCAGGGAAATATAAAGGTTTTACCACCAGAGTTTTGAAGGAAAATCCATCCTTAAGAACAACACACTGCATTTTACAAAAAGAAGCATTAGTTGCAAAAACTTGTGGTGAAGAGTTGACTAAAGTTTTGAGCCAGGTTGTCAAAATGGTAAATTTCATCAAGTAACGACCTTTGCAATGTAGGCTTTTAGAAAAAATATCTTTGGAAATGAATGCAGCTCATGTCTCGTTAGTTTTCCACACAGATGTAAGGTGGTATCTCAAGGTCTTGTGCTTAGCCAAATTCTCAAGCTCAAAGAATAACTAAAAGCATTTTTTGAAGAACAAAAACATGACACAATTTATAAGCTGTTCCAAAATGAGTCTTGGTGTTTGTAAATTTCTTATCTGGCAGATATTTACAATAAGCTCAATGAATTAAATCTTTCAATGCAAGGGCGACAAGAGACAATAGTTTCCGCCAAGGCCGTAGTCAAGGGGGGTTTTGGGGGTTCAAACCCCCCCCCCCCCGAAATGTTATGAACAAAACATGTATGGCTTTATTTATGGTTCAAACAATGTCAAAATTAAGGTACAAATACAAATTAGGGGGCTGTGTTACCATAAAAAGAACTTTAGAGAGCTTCTAGAACTGTTTATCATTTATAATTTTTTCTAGCCTCCAGAAATTGAGGAATGTGCCCACAAAACCCCCCCTGAAATCATTGGCTGGCTACGGCCTTGGTTTCCTCAACCATTAAAATCAAAGGCTTCAAAATAAAACTAGGTTATCGGAAGTCTGCAGATCAGAAAGGGGATTTGTCAAACTTTCCCTCTCTTCTTCATCTGCCAGAAGATAATGAACTGGGAAATCTGAAAGACTTCATGCTTGACCATTTGCAAAGACTACAAAATTCAGATGATGTGTACTTTCCATCTCTTTCCACTGAGAAGCTTGACTGGGTGGTCTCACTATTTGAAATGGCAGACAGTGCAGAGGAGCTATATTTCAGTGCCAATGAACGAGACGAATTCATTGATCTCTGTGTTGATTCCACACTAAAAGTTAAATTTGACAAGAAGAGTGAAACATCATTGGTTGTTTTTTAGCTTGGTCTAGCTGAGTAGTACCCTAACCAAGTGAGAAAAGCAACAAACCTACTTTGGCCCTTCTCGACTTCTTATTTGTACGAGCAAGCTTTCTCAGCCATGGTGACAATAAAATCCAAAGCAAGAAATAGACTGCTATATATATGCTATCTGCTATATGCCTGTTATGTTGTCAACCATTAGGCCAGATATAAAACTTTTGAGCTCTAAACACCAATCACAAGTCTCACATTAATAAATATGGTAGTTATTGTTTTCCTACTGATGACTGTAATATTCATTTTTAGTGGCATTATTCATTTAGTGATTCCCTATTATTAATAGTATGCTAGTTTATTGATTTCTGAAATTATTACTCTATAACTGAATTAGTGTATTTAATTAATTTTGATGTTATTTTATTTTAAATAGTTAAAAAATTAAAACACTGGTAATTGTTTAATATGATACTCTGATATATTCCACTTTGAATAAAAAATAAAAAATTTAAACAACAAAACACTTAAGAAAATTTTAACGAGGGTGCTGTGAGATTCCAATCCCCTTTACAAGGGTGCCGCGAGCCTAGAAAGGTTGAGAATCCCTGCTGTAGAAGAATGCTCTTGGAGTGTGGAACATTATTTCCAAAGCTATGGTACTGGACGCGATGATGGCCCATCCTTGGCAGCTGTTACTAATGGGTTTGAGGAACATTTTCAGAGACTAGCACCACCCAAGAAAACCATACTGAATTGGGTGAAAATATTCAGAATGACTGGTTTAGTGATTAATCATAATCAAAGACAATCTGGAAGGCCTCAAAGCACCAGAACAAATGACAATAACCCTAAATGCTAAAGTATATAGAGAGCAAACCATCAATAGATGTCCTGCAGTGTTACAAACATTTTGTGAGCTGAATAATCTGGATTTTGTGAATCAAGTTTTTCAGCAGGATGGAGCCATCCCACACATATGCCAAGGAAACAAAGCAATGTTAGAGGAACTGTTTCCACATTGAAATGTGTCACGAGGTACTGACTTTACTTATCCACCTCAAAGTCCAGACCTCATTTTATGCGATGCATTTCTGTGGGAAATCTTGGAAAAAAACTGTTTCACAGCTATTCCAAGAAATCTGCAACAGCTTCGCAAGAACATTGAATCAGTGATCAGTAACATCTGTACAGTGCAGTAACATAGTTACCCGAGTAATCGATCGCATGGAATTTGCCGTTTGCAATGAAGGAGGGCATATAAAACATGTAATCATACTATAAAGAAAACCTAACTGGTATAGTAGTTCTGTTACTTTTTTTTTTTTTAGCACCACAATCACACAGTCCTATATGCTACAGATTTTTATTGTATAATTACCAACCAGCTAATATAATTGTTATTCCTTTTGAATGCTTAGTTCTTAAAAAAAAAACCTTTTTTGTATTGCAACAAGCTTGTGGTAATATCATTCATTTCTTATCAAAATATTATAAATATCTCAGACCTAACTTTAAAAGAAACACTAGGCCCCACACTAACTGATCTTACATAAAAAAACAAAATCATTTTTATTAAATTCGAACTATTGGCTTTATCTCAATGGTCACTTCACTCTTGTCTGACTTTTATTACTCTCTCAGAGGAAGACTCGACCTTTGTAAATGTATATCCCTGAAAAATAACAGCCATTAATCAACTGTCTTAATAATTTCACCTCTTCATTTATATAATTTCCGAACCAGCAAAAAAAAGGGGGGTATGGTGTCTGTATTAACTCAAATTAGAACTTGCTGATAGCCTGAGTGCAGAACTAAACCATGAACCTTAGGAATGTATGAATGCACTTATTTAGTTTTAATGTTAGCTTTGTCCCCAAGCATCTTCACTTAAATAAACATTGTTTTTGAAAGTATTTGAGTTTTATTTTTGGCTTTCATTTATTTGTAAAAATATGTTTTTGATTAGATACTTTTTTGTAGGCCTTAGTGTTCACATTCTATAAATATATTATATTATTTTGGTGAATTGTAATAAAAGTTACCACTAACGAATCATTAGCATCATAATCATTAAATCATTATTAATATATAATAATATATTGAAGAATATTAAAAAAGAGGCCCTTATGAAAATTTACTATTGAAAACCAATAGTATTTTTGGAATACTATTGAATTTTGATAGTATTTTAGAATTACTATAGGATTTTAATAGTATTTTAGAATTACTATAGGATTTTAATAGTATTTTAAAATAACTATTGGATTTTAATAGTTTTTTTAAAATTACTATAGAGTTTTAATAATATTTTATAATTACTATTGAACTTTAATAGTATTTTTGAATCACTATTGGATTTTAATAGTATTTTAGGATTACTGTTGGATTTTAATAGTATTTATAAATACTTTTGAATTTTAATAGTATTTTAAAGTTACTATTGAACTTTAATAGTATTTTAGAATCACTATTGGATTTTAATAGTATTTTAGGATTACTGTTGGATTTTAATAGTATTTATAAATACTTTTGAATTTTAATAGTATTTTAAAGTTACTATTGAATTTCATCAGTACTTTAGAATAACTATAGAGCTTTAATAGTATTTTATAATTACTATTAGGTTTTAATAGTATTTTATAAAAACTATTGGTTTTAATATTATATTATGATTACTCTTAGATTTTAATAGTATTTTATTATTACTATTAGTTTTTAATAGTATTTTACTATATTACTACTGAATTTTGAAGTATTTTTGAAGTAACTATCAAGTTTTAATAGTATTTTCGATTAACTGTTATGTTTTAATAGTATTTAAGAATTACTATTTAATTTTTATTGTTTTAGAAGGACTATTAAAATTTAATAATAGTTTATAATAACTATTAAATTGTCAATGGTAGAAATAAAAACTAATAATTTGCTTAGAGGTAAACAATATTGTTAATATTCTATTTACTGAGATAAATATAGTATTTGAGGTAATAATAGAAAAAATAAAATCTACAGTAAGATAATTTGTTAATTTCAAATAAAGTTTTAAATAGTAATATTTATGATTTCTGTACTAACTAATGAGATAAGTTTAGGTAGGTGTGGAATAGCTACTATTTTTGTAATTTTGTCTTTAGTGCATACTATTGAGAATTCAACAGCAAAAATATTGTATGTAAATATTTAAAATGAAACACAATAGTGAAAATAGTTGGCAAAAGATTTGATTCTTGTAGAATTTGTAGAAAAAAATACTCTCGAATTTTAGGTTACCGGTACCTACTTTACATAAATAACAAAACAATCAAAATAAAGGGTTCAAAGTGCAGACTGCAGTCGAAGGTGAAATGTAAGTCAGAACCTATTTCACGTACTAAACCAAAAATCGGATAAGTTACTACAAATAATAAAAACAATACTAACCACTTGTGATAGTATTACTAAGATATTATTTAGATGGTTTTAAAATCATAAATATTTAAATAATATCAATAAAAACATAAAATGGACAGAAATATATATTTTAGTACTAATTTGTATCACGTTGTTGAGATTTCCGGCCACCATTTACTATTCTGTGCGTGGTTTAAAAACGTCTTGCCGGTTCTATTATTTTCTCTTTCATTTTGTTTTATATGGAATTTAATTACGAAAAATGTTGTATTTTTGAATTTCCTAATGAGGCTAATTGTTTTTCGGTTGGATATTTGAAGTTTATTAGAAACAAACAAGCTACGACTATTTTCAAACCATCGAATGAAATATTTAAAGTTAGCTGGCCCATGTGCTCCATTAAATCTCCTCAACAAATGCTCAAGATGAAAAGTGTGGACTACAAATCAGTTCCTGCAAAGATCATAGCGGTTGGAAGTAAGTACTGTAGGCCCTATTGATTATGCTTATAACCACAGGCAGTAGCCTATACAATTAATGAATTTAAAAAAATAAGAACTTAGGCCTAGTGTTATAAAATACATTGATTGACTATTATTAGAGGAAAAATAAATAGGCCTCTTAAAGAGAGAGAAAGAAATAGGTAAGCTGGATTTGATAAGACATTTAGGTCTAATTAATTAAGCATTGAACACCAAAGTTTAATATTTTTATGAAAAATAAAGCTAATAAGCCTAACCTATTTTTAGCAGGGAGGGTTGGGGGTACTGTCAACTAAAACAGATTGGTGATAATGCCCTATATTTTAACAAAATTAAACTCCTAGCCTAATTGACATTTTGATTATTTTACAAATGTAAGGCTAGGTTAATTTGGTTGGGAAAGTTAATTTAAAATTATAAACAGTATTATTTAATTATAGCAACTTACCTTAGTGGTCGAGTGGTCCAAACTTGTCAGTTTTATGTTAGACTAGGCCTCAAAAGACAGGGAGACCGAGGTTCAGGTGAACTAGGGATGGTTTTCAACTATCCCTCCACACAAATGCTGGCTAACTTACTCTAAACTTGAACTTTCAAGTTCTTAGGCTAACCTATTAGCGTAATTAGGCCTACTTAGGCAGGCCTAAATAGTACCCAAACATATAACCTATAGGCCTAATTAACTTTGTGCTAAAATAAAAAAATTGTGAATTAAAAACATCATGTAATGCTGTTCTTACATGGTGGCTACAGACAGGGAAAAGTTAGGGAAAAAGGGGAAATGTCATGGAACTTAACTAAAAATAAGGAAAAGTCAGGAATTAAAAAATATGTCTGAAATAGCCCATTAATTTTGCATCCAAACACTAAAATAAAAGTTAATAGTACCTAAATAAAATAACATTTTAATTTCTAAAATAACCGATAAAACTGTTTATGTTTAGTAGATACAAACTTTTTTTTAATATCTGACCAATAATAAATAAAACAAAAGTCATTGTCCACCATTAAAACTGGCAAAAAGTAGTCAAGGAAAATTGGAAAATGTTGCCTGGAAAACCTGGAAAAGTAAGGGAATCTTATAAAATATGTTTTATAGCCACCCTGTGTTCAAATGTTAAGACACAAAGTTTTGCATACTTAATATCGGCCATAACACCCTTCATAGGCATAAACCTAACCTAAACATAATATTAGGCCTAAGTTACTTAAATCAAGTTTCATATGGTGCACTTGTTTAATCGCAAATAAGACACTTTGAAATAGCTAAATTGCATTAAAATAAATTCTAAATTTTTACTGAATTATAATTTAGACCTAGGCTATAGTCTTATGAGCTACCATAGAGCAATGAGGTGACAAAAAAGATAATCTAAGACTATGGCTGTATTCGAATAGTCCAAGGCTCCCTAGTCGGACCCTTGAGTTTAAGACTTGATGCAGTCTTAATAATTTGATACTACTCACAGCTGTGTTGCCAACTCAGTCATGTGAAAAGTCTCTAAATGCTGTGCAAAAAGTCTTCATTTTCAAGTAAAATACCCCTAATTTGGAATAAATAAATAATCTATAATTTTTGCGCTCACTTCAGTGACCAACAGGGGTGGAGCTACGTACCCGCAGCACACTTTGGGAGGGGGTTGAAGTGGATCTTGGGGGTGCTAGTTCTCAGGGTGCACAATGCTTTAAGCAGTGGGGGAGCGCAACTATACCAGGCTCCACCACTGGTGGCCAAGTGGTATAATACTTTACTCTCGTGTTAGACTGGCCCGCTGAGGACGGGGGAGATCGTGGTTCGAACCCGATCGGGTGCACTGAGGGTGATTTTCTTAAATGTTTTTCCACTCTCACTCCACGCAAATGCAGGTGCACTTCCTCTAATGTCCTCCAACGACATGTCAATATAAAGCTATTTTTAACTACAATGCCTGACTTAGTTTGTTTTTTAAACCCTTTTTTTTCAGTAGGCTATAAGGTAGATTTTATAATATTGAGTCAGCTTTACAATTTTTCCTATGCCTTGTAACCTCCCACTCGGCTAAATACAAGGGTGCAGAATATGTCCGAACACGTCAACCAAGGTTTGGGGGAAATTAAATCAGTCTTGGGGAAATTTGGTGCAGGGAGAAATCCAACCATTGTGTAGACGATTTTAGTACATTCTGGTTCTGAAAACGCTAGTTTCATTGAGTTAAAAACAGTTGCCGACAACACTTAATCCCTCTGGGCCTCCATAAAATATTCAATGTTTTATTTTGTGTGCTATGGTTTTCAGGGAAATTTTGTATAAACATTTTAAGTTCTGGGGAAATATTGGGTCCATGAACATATTTTGCACCCCTGGCTTAATATTTTGTTGTTGTTTGCTAATGCTCCGGATCTTGGATTTCTTCCATTCTCCGTCTAGCGTCCTAATAGTACTTTGGCTTAATATTAGTTGTTAAAATACAGTACATATATACATAATAGATAGATATTGTATACCTTGTGTTTGTTTCTCATTGGTCCAATTTTTTAATGTTGCACTTTATAAACATAGCACTTTGTCAATACAAAACTCAAAAATAACCCAAGATATAAAATGAAAACCAAAATAGCCTACCATCTGGGTCTATACCAGAACAAACCTGTGCATACAAAGTAGCTTAAATATTGGTTCAGGCACAACCCCAGATGGGTCTCTTGGAATCTAGTTTGCTAATCCAGCTGTTCTTAGTATTCAAAATGTTGACAAATGTTACTATATACATTTCTTGGTAATTTATTTAACTTTTTTAATTGTCTATTGTAGGTTGGTGAAGTAAAGGCCAACATTTTAAACATATTGTCTTACGTAGCAATTAGGAAATGTGATCACAAAAGGCCCTCCAAACTCTTAAATGATTTGCTCACCGGTGTTTTTTCAAATGAAGTGCTGGCTTCTTCGCTGACTGGTCGAAAATCTAATGCCAAGCCAAATAGCACTCTAAAGCTACAGCTTGGTCCATTAAAGGTTGAGGCAATATTCGTTAAGTATATTGCAGAGACTAATTTGTATTTGACTTTGTAATTCTGTTAGTATTTAATATTTTTATTGAATTTATAACATCAGTGTCTTTTTTAGAATTTATTGTTATTAAATATTTGTTTCAGACTACATACATTCCATCTTCCCGGAGAATCTTGAGAGCAAGAAGACTAAGCTAGAAAAGATTGCTCGAATTAAATTAAATAATGAATCGAAAAGAAAATCTTAAATGGAGTCTGGCCTCCTATCTAACTCGACACCTATATTTTTGATACTTCTCTCAAGATACTGATTAGAAAGAGCTTTAACTTAATTTTAATTTCAAAGAACAGGCACAAATGGGAATTAAAAAAAAATTAAATCAAAAAAACTTTCCTGATCAATACTTTTTGAAATCCATATATTAGAGGAACTAGTAAATTAGACCATTAATATACTGTACATATTTGGTTAGTGCAATTCTATGGTAGCTAAGAAAACCTATATCAACGTTAGAAAAGGACGTGACCTATAAGGAAATAATTAAAACACATGTTTTAATTAGCACCAATGACAGATTCTAGTTTAGTATTATTCAACACTGTAGGGAGGGTCTTTAGTGTCTATTAATTCCTCAAACAAGTTTACAAGATTCCTTTTCTTCTAAGTGTCATCCATGATATCATAATAGGTGAAATCATACCTCGCCTACTTTGAACATAAGTTTTGTGGTCACTTTGATTGTACAAATTGTTTTTGAAATATATATTATTTAAAATGTGTTGACCTCATAGTTAAATGTTCCTATGTAAAATAGATGTCATAGCTATCCTAATTAAATAGTTGGTTTTAATATTGAATTGAAACACTTTCCAAAGATTAATCATATCGTCAAACACAAATGTATATAATATAGCGTAGTGTCTATTTTATGAATAACCAAAATTAAATTAAATTGTGTACAATTTTTGTAACAGAAAATCTGTCAAACAAATATACATTTAATTAAATAATTAGTTTCTTTTTATTTAGGTTAAAGGGTAATTAATATATTAATATATAATTGATTATATTATATATATATATATATATATATATATATATATATATAAGAAAGTCCATGAAATCTGCCTGCGAGAGTAGCACTTTTGTCCCCTTCTTTAAGCACCTATTCTTATTACCTGTTTGAGTTACACATACCCATTTAAAAAAATATTGAGGCACAGGGTCATCTTTTTAATTTAATTGATTTTGATTATCAATAGTTGTGATATAATTCTAAAATACACTAATAGAATATATGTTTGAAAGAAATTACAGGAAAAAGTGATGGAAACATACAAAAGAAAACTTAAAACCTTAAAAGGGTGAATCGACATTTGTTAACAATTTGCACTGGCATATAAACTAATTTTTTTACATTGGTATACATTTTATTTATAATTAATTTTTTTACTAAACAAACCTTTTAATATATTTCTTAGCAACATGTTTTACCATCTATTTAGCTTATACACTTATTTACTAACTACTCTAAAGTGATCTGAAATAGGAAGGTTGGATTCAGAGGAAGTGTACCCACATTTATGTGGAGGCAGAGTGATAAATAATTTAGGAAAAGCCACTCTCGGTACATCCAACCAAGATTCGAACCTCGACTTCCAAGTCATCAGCAGTCTAGTCAACGATGAGAACAACACCTTAAATTGCAACTAATTAGAAATGCCAAATAATTCCATTAACTTGGAATGTGGCTTTAGGTCCATATTATATCATTCGAATAAAACATACTATGGCATCACTCTTTGGTGAGTTATATTATAAATTTGTGTACGTTCAATTCAATGTCATCTTGTCCCACTAAGATTATTAAAATTATCCTTTACTTCACTTTGAAATTGTGTGCCATCAAAAATGCCTTCAGCTGAGTGAACAAGTGTAAATCACTCAGCCCCAAGTCTGAACTGATGACCCAAAAACTGGACAAGTTTCTGCTTGTTTGGTAACAGCAGGTAGATGTGCAGTCACAAATTGTTCACTTGGCTAAATGCATTTTTTGGTGGCACACAATTTTAAAGTGGAGGCATGTTGTCAAATGGTTAGATGGACTGGCGGAAGATTATTATTTATTTTCACATGACTCTTGCTAATCTTATTTAAGCTGATTGTTTATGAGAGTACATAATTTTGTGCTTATATAAGATTAACATCTACATAACAGTACAATAATTTAATAAGGATCTTTATAATATATATATATATATATATAATCATTTAATAAGTTTGAATAGTTATCTAAATCGATCCTAAATTCAACTTTTTCAATTATTTTTGTTTGGAGGCGTTTTTTTCTATAGTTTTTTCAATAATAAATTACTAAAGTTGTTCTCTATAGTAAATTTTAATAGTTTTTCCCAAAAGTAATTTTTAATAGTTTTTCCAGAGGTAAATTTATAACGTTTTTCCCAAAAGTAATTTTAATAGTTTTTTCCAGAGGTAAATTTCTAAAGTTTTTCTCAATAGTAAATTTTAATAGTTTTTCTCAATAGTAAATTTTAATAGTTTTTCTCAATAGTAAATTTTAATAGTTTTTCTCAATAGTAAATTTCTAAAGTTTTTCTCAATAGTAAATTTCTAAAGTTTTTCTCAATAGTAAATTTCTAAAGTTTTTCTCAATAGTATTTTTCTAAAGTTTTTCTCAATAGTATTTTTCTAAAGTTTTTCTCAATAGTATTTTTCTAAAGTTTTTCTCAATAGTATTTTTCTAAAGTTTTTCTCAATAGTATTTTTCTAAAGTTTTTCTCAATAGTAAATTTCTAAAGTTTTTCTCAATAGTAAATTTCTAAAGTTTTGACTAATAGTATTTGTCCAAATTTACCCATTGAAAATTTCAATAGTTTTTTTTAATAGTTTTTTGTATAAATTTTCATAAGGGGGAACATAGACAACTATAAAAGAAATGAGTACAATATATCTTACAGTACACATTATACATTGTTGGTTGCCACCACTGGACAAAGAGGTAATGTATGCCTCTTGGTATCTTTTATTTGTTTCTATTCATTCCTCTTTCTTTTACATTATTACATAATAGCATAGCATAATGTTTCTCAAAAAGAAATTTCCCAAATCTTATTTGAAAAGATATTATTTATAATAATGGCACTCAAATTGTTTTTTAATTCGATAAAAATTTCCCCCAAAAAATGAGCATCTAGTTAAGTTTGTTAACATTTTTGAATTTGGATGATAAATAAATTTTATGCGAATAGCACTAGTTTTGAGAATCAAAAACTGATCACTTTTTCACAAATTCATTTAATGCTCTGTTCTGCAAACGGTGTGCCGTGTCACACTGTTGTACTGCAGTGGTGAATTAGGTGTGCCATACGGCCCACATTCCAGATCATCACATATCTTTGTTCAGTAAGAATACAAATGAGGTTGGTACGAGTGGCAGGCGTGCGCCATCCACATTTCTTACTTACTAATATTTTTAATAAATATGACAAAATCAAAAGCAAGCTTTCCCTCGAAGTTAGAGTTATGGTTTACCCAAATTACTAAAAGTATGAACAAAGTGTTTCCAGATGTTAAAGAACCAGGCACAGAAAAATGGCTTCAACTATTAATCTTGAAATATTTGAAGTTACTTCAGGAAAAAAAATAGTCTACGAGTATACTTTCCTTATTATGATCCACCCTACAACCATTGGACAGAATGAGTAATCTGTTTTCTACTGCATCGGCTGCATTGTACAAATAGTCTGTCGCAAAAAATGTAAGCTTCTTAGTTCTACTGTGGACTTAAAAAGTTTGCGTAACACTGCTTTAATTTACCTGTACTCAAGATCAATTTAACCCATAATATTTTTTTAGCAATATAAATTTTCCATTTTATTACTTTTACCTTAATTTATGCCAGACCACCTCTGTGATCTAGTGTCCGAAGTTTATGGCTACGGATCCAGAGGTCCTGGTTTTGATCATCATTGCTTCCAGATTTTTCTGTGAAGCAGTGGGTCTGTAACGGGGTCAACTTAGCCTCATGAGGAATATTGAGGAGCTACTTTAATGTAAAAGTAGCGGCTCCAGTCTAGAAAACTGAAATTAAAGTCTGGAGGATTTGTTGTGCTGACAACATGACACCCTCTATCCGCATATGTCAGCACTATATTCGCCAACTGGTGGTGGCCGACACAACTCGGTTGTGGGCTGACGCCATGAAGTTTTATTTTTAAATTTATGGCAGACAATATCCTCAAGAGTCTACATGGTGTGTAATTGTGTCTCAATACCTCCGTCACCCTGGAGAAGACGCGAGTCTCTAGAAGAATCTCCAGTCCCGCCTGAATGAACCTGATGTAGAACCCGATCACTGCCTTGATCACGTTGTTGATTATGTAAATGAACTCTCTATCTGATTCAGGAGGTGTCACAAGAAGTTCCAGACGGCGCTGTGAATCACATAAACAAGTTCAGTCATTGTACAATTTCCCAGCAACAGCATTCTTTGTCAGGAAATTCTATCTACAGTATTATCATCCATGTAATGCCTCTACGTGATATTGGCAGCTTAACATTACTTAATTTTATTACAAACACACCAGTTAGTCTCTAGATACTGTCATTATATCAACCACTGAACAGACCATAACTATTCAACATAGATACACATTCAGCCATTGTATGAAAATTGAGCCCAGTAGATGTTCTAACAACTGAACTTGGTCTTCAGGTTTTGTGAAAAATAGTTGAAGGGAAGGGGGCAGATTTACACTACATACTAAATCTCAATAAGGAAAACCCCTTTTCGCTTTATGATCAATTTTCTTCAAGAAGCAGCCATTACATATTTGTCCAATAGCAGCAATGTAAAGTGTGAATTATGTTCCAACTATACCAAAAGTCAGTCAAGATTCCACTGAAGAAATAGGAAAATTAACAAGCTCCTTGAGGGCTTGACAGTGCTACAACACCAACAAATAGCCCCAGCGCGCCCGCTTGAGGGTTAAAGATGAAATCTTTAATTCATGATAGTGCATGAATAAATTATGAACTATTTATTTATCTCGATATCACACATTTGTATGCTGAATTAAAACCAAAAGTCGCTGAAAAGAATAAGGGGCCATATATGTTTTACAAAGTTACAATTATTTAGTATGTAGTATATTACATTTGGAAGAAGGTATAGGTAAGTTGGATTGAAACATATAAAAGAAACAAATAGCCGAAGCTGTTATTAATTTTAGAGAGGAATTTACCATCTAAATATAATATCCTGAAACTTGAAAAATGACACCTGGACACGGGAAACGAACCCAGGTCCTGGGTTCGATTCCCGTGTCCAGGTGTCATTTTTCAATTTTCAGGATATATAAAAGAAACATATGCAATATGACTTTTACAATGAAAAGAAGAATAAGTGTGAACTATGTTATTTTTCTTTTCATTCTAAAAGTCATATTGTGTTTGTTCCTTTTATATGTTTCTATCCACCTTACCTATACCCCAAGAAGCTTGTTAATTTTTCTATTCCTTCAGTGGAATCTTGACTGACTTTTGGTATAGTTGGAATTTACTTAATTAATTAATTTAATTGTCTATACATTAAATATATTTGAAGCAAACTCATTATTGGAGTATAAAATACCCCACATGCCCGCTCATGTAACACATTGTTTAGTTAATCACAGTCTAGCTACTAGTTGCATATTAGTTTTTTATTCACCTATTGAAGCAAAGGTCTTGGGTTTGATTTCCTGTGGGGCTATAAAGCTATCATTAGTGAATTTACAGTGAGTTCTGAGTGTTTCGTACACCTACATTTGGAGCGTTGCATTGTATGTAGCAGTAATTTGGACTTCAAGAATATGGAAAGTAAATACTTTGAGTGCTTTGAAATGTAGTATTGGAGAAGAATTTTAAAAAAAATCAGGTGGACCGACATGGTGACAAATGAAGATGTTCTGAGAAGAGAACCATTTTGGGTGTAATTTTTTGAAACAAAGCTAACTGGAGTGGACACATATGCACAACGTAATAAGAAAGATTCAATATTAGATTACTTGAAGGAAAGAAAAAATTTCTGGGAGCTGAAGGAGTAGGGGGTAGGTGTAAGTTCATTAACAAGATAAATATACCTGTCTTAAGACAGATCATCTGATTAGAAATAAGTTAGTTCGTAAGAAGTGTGTGATATAACAAATTGGTTTTAAAAATGCATATAGTGCTCATAATAAAAAAAAATCCCTATTTTAGATCATGCCTCCCTCAGAAGTTGGCAAGTATTTCAGAAATTTTTGGACGAGGACCGAAGGCAACAATTATTTTTCCTTATTTTTAAAAGCTATTTCTATCCTTTTTCTCTATAAAAATTTGTAATACGTGTGTAGTCACATGACCTAAATAATCATTTGTTTGTAATAAGCAGAAGTATATCCCTTTTAGAAATAGTTCCATGTTATATATTATAGCTTTTCCTATTTTCTGACACAACAATAAGAATTATTTATCAATTTTTGTCTGTTCAGTGGGCTGTGTCTAAATTAACTTTAATCAAAAGAAAACATAAAAAGAAAAATTCCTTTATTTAAGTATATTAATAGTTCAGTGAAAACTGACCGGGGTATAAAGTACCCCACATGCCCGCTTGTGTGTTAAATATACCAGGGCGGCCGTTCGAGGGTCAAGAGATACATTTTTACAATTATTAAGTAAAAACTTAAGAGCATAAAATGGTACACACTTAATAATCTCATTTTTTCTACTATTAATGGGATAAATTGTGTTTGTTTTTTATCAGAACTGTTAATATAGGATACCAACTATAGTGAAATTGAAGTAGGAAAGTAGAGAATAAAAATATGTACTTTTGCTGTCATTAATGACAAAATGGACATTTATAGAATATGTGATTGGATTTAAACATACATAAACATAGCTTTAGTAACAATAGGATTCCTATTGTGATTTAATTACAGCTAGCTATTTTTCAATCTAGATCAACACTTAAAGTGAATCTTTACACAGTTACACCATATGAATATGTGCAAGCATGGGTATTTCAATAATAAACAAGAAATACATTAAATCATTTAAATTTTCTAACACAAGTTATTCACTCAATTTTATAATGTTGAACTTTTTTGTCATGAGATTTAGATTAAATTGCCATTAAATGCATGTTTCAAGTTAGGGGATGACGTACGTAACCTTGTACATAAGATATGATCAATACAGGTGCATAGCAAGCCAAGTGTTACCTGGAGGTATTGCTCCATGGTGAGGTTACTGCGGTCATCATTGACAGCTCCCACCAACTCCTGTAAGGTGGCGTGAGGGGTGCTCAGGTGTTTCTTCATCATGAAGGCGATGGCATAGCACAGCGCCGTACAACCACGCTGAGGACACAAACACTCACTTGTCTTACATTGTTTTTACGGGCATCTTAGTGCGCCCTAGATCACTCGTATTGGTGGTCACATGGTGGTGTTAGTTTCACAGTAAACTGGATTGCTGGTGACGAGGAGGTCGAAGCTCAATTCTTGGCCTGGTGCACTGGGAGGCATTTACCTCAAATGAAATATAATTGGTGGTTTTCCCATCTCTTATCTACGCTAATGGGGGTACATTTCCTCTATCCCATTAGGTCATTGATAGCCTTGGTGTTAAGTGTGCTAATTTAAAAAAATCTATGGATGTTAAATCCACTTAGGTGGTCAAATGGTTTAATACGTCACTCCCACAATAGACTAAACCACTGATGAAGAGATCAGGGTTCGAATCTCGGTTGGGTGGGCTGAGGGTGTTTTTTTACAAATGGCTTTCCACGAAAATATGGGTACACTTCTTATGAATTAAACCTTCCTCATCTCTAACACATTAGCATAATTGTAGGAAATGTGTACAGCCCAAATAAATTGTAAGATAAAAAAAAAGGGTGATTCCTTTCGAGATCAATGATTCCCTGAGTTTTGCCCAACTGATTTTCATATATTTTTTAAAATGAAAACTTTTACACTGAAGATGTGCAAAAAAAAATTTAGTTTCTAAAATATTTAAAGAGAAAGTCACAATCTGAAACTTACAATTTCTTTCATCAACGATTTCTTTAGTTCTACTAAATGGTTTAAATTTAAATTTTAATTGAAACCCTGTATTTAAGATGATATGATATAAATCTAGAGAGGTAAGTTACATATCTAAAGGCTACAGTTGAGAGCTGTCATTACAAAATTGATATTTGATACATCAACTGGCCAGCTAATAATAAAATAATTGTTAGCCTTCTGTTAAACACATCAATAGACTATGCTATTTTATAATACTTTAAAAATCTATGAATTTGTTTAAATATAAGATGCTTCATACCTACTCAGTTAAAATACCGTACTCAAAAGACTAAATGTCCTATAAATGGTAATGGCAAGTTAGGCACATACCTCATGGAAGTCCATAAATTCTCTCACATAATAGAGTTTAATATGTTTGTGTACATTCAACAAAAGTAGTTGATCACAAAGGTCAACATGTACAGTATTCAATCTAATTAATGATCCACCTTTATGATCATACTAAATCAAAACTATTATTCTTATAAAACACAATAGACTGCTCTTCAAGAGGACTTAACTTTTTTTTTAATTGTAATAAGACAATTTCATCTATAATTTTACAATCTAAAACTGAATTTGATCAAAATATGGCATTTGAACCAAAAGAGATAAGTGCACAATATATAAGATACAATAAAAACTTTAATCGAGTTAATCTATTGTTTGTTTTTTATTTAAAACAATACATTGAAATGAAATAACATTATTGTTTACTGTTCAGCCCTTCACATATATCTATTGGAGCGGTACAGTTTTTGTTGTATTAGGTCTAACATTGGTTTGCACTTGATAACAACTTGATACATTATATCTCACACCTTTCATTGAGATCCTCAAAGTGTTTTTATATTATGCTCAGCATCTTGCTACCCGTCCGGGAGATATGCACATTTGCACAAATGTTGTGGGGATGAGGAAGGTAGAATTTTAGATAAATATTGTTGAATCTCTCCCTGACCATGACTGAGTCCCAAACCTAGCCCAGCCTTTGGTTTCCGGTGCGCAATTTACTATTAAAGCGGTGGCTCGGTTAGGTTTGGGACTCAGTCGTGGTTGGAGAAGGGAGTCAACAACGACCTGCGTTTGAATGGAAGGAGAGTGGAAAACCATTTAGAAATTAAACCTTTAATACACCCAGCCGAAATTCAAACCCTAATTTTCCCATCACCCGCAAGTCATTTGAGGTCGACACTTTATCACGCATGATCATCGTTGAGGATAAGATAAAATTAAGAGGAATTGTAACCACATTTGGTTGAAAGGAAAGGGGTTAAACTATTTAAGAGAGAAAAAAAACTTTTGTACATTTGTCAAGGAATCAAATGCTGAACTCTTCATCACTGGCAAACCAGACAAGACGAACCTGACGCCCTTGTTTGTGTATCCACCAATGTCAGGTATCTCGTAATAGCTAATTACATTTTATAAACATATTGGCTTAAAATTTAAGTTGATATTTTCTTATTTCATTCTGACATTTTGGTGTAAGCACTCTGATTGAAAATAAAATAAAATCATCCTTACTGGTCCATGTCAAACCTCTCAACATTAGTATGAAACTATGAAACTAGTGGCTCATGTGCTTAGTTTTGTGTGTCAGGAATTAGTATCTATCAGTTTCTTGGTTAACAAATGGATACAAATTTGTATGGGTTGTTAAATATTGAAAGTAGGTTATATTGTTAAATTTAGGCGATCCTCTCTCCTCATTGGTTCCAGAGATAATTTTGGGGTGGTGAGGTGGGTGGGGGTGTTCGAATTCTAACGCCCATATGCAAATGTTCGCCCCCCCCCCCCCCCCGAAGGTCAACTCCCCAGTTGTTCCTTAGATACATTTGGGGGGGGAGGAAGGGGGGTTGGTGTCTTAGGTTAAGTGGTATGAGTAATTTTAATTAGACTACATGTTAACCGAACGTCCGAGATATGCCCATGCGAAATTTCAGCTCAATCATTGTAGGCCTAGTGGTTTTTGAGTGAATAGGGCAAAGTATATTTGTGGCACATTACACAATGACAGAGTGACTACTTCATAATATTTGCCTAGTAGTAGATATCCTCCACTAACTATAATACCATTATATTCTATAAATTATACGAAAGTAATATGTTTGGTTTAATAAGTTAACAGTAGTAATTGTGTTATTCAACCTCCACTATATTAGCCTACCTATCTTGAGGTATTCAACGTGTTATAAATGTAGCTGAAGCAGCAGTCCTCGATTTTTGGGTTCATGCCACATTATTTTTTCTTCCCCAAATTCCCTATCTTTCCCTCCACTCATTCTTCATGATTACATGCATATAATAACGTTATTTATTATATAAATTTGATACTATTATATATAAGTATGGTTTACATATTTATGTATTAAAAATACTGTTGTACTTAAATTACTTACTAAAATTGTACACGAAAAATAAAAAATCTTGGCATTATACCAGTAAAACTTTGATTAAAAATCAGTGGTCTAGGGGTGAGGGGTCAGACTTCTGTGCTGAGGGTCCGGGGTTCAATCCTCGGTCCCGGCACAGATTTATTTGATTGTAAAACCCTTCCTTCACCTCTGACAAGACGTGTATTAATCACAACTTGTGAATGTGAGGAATGCCAGACCTCCACCGTGGTTCGGATCCCACGTTAAACTGTAGGTCCTCCATTTCATCTCACAATCACCCTACCATTGCACATTAGCGTAAGTGCGTATAACCCGAACGGGTAGTAAGACGTGGTGCTAATAATAGATTAAAAATCAAAATTGAATTCTTCTAAATAAATCTTAAACTGTAGCATAGACTTAGGCCTACTAATATATCACCTTTAAAAACTGGGTTTGGTAAAATTTATATTAATTACTATCTTAATATTATAGAGAATATGTATTTAATAATGATCTCAAGATTTCACTCCTCTTCTGGAAGCATCCTAAGCCACTTCAGTTTGGGAATCACTGGTCTGAAGCAAAATACTCTCCAAATTTAGTTTCTAAAGTGCTTTTAGCTGCATATCAAAATGTGTGAGTCACCTCGTCTTCCCTGCGAATATCCGCTCTTGCCCTGAGCAGTGCTCTCAGGATGGTGTGCTGTTTCTTGGTGGAAGCCATCATGAGTGGGGTGTGGCCCTTCGCCGTCATGCAGTTGACGTCTGCACCCTCTTCCAGAAGCATCTCCACAAACACGTCCCATTGGTTCTTCACCGCGTGGTGCAGGAGAGTGAACCCACTCTGAATCGTAGATAAAATTACAATCAAAACTATAATAGTAGTTCACCCATCATTCATTACTATCACCAGCACTACCCCCTGATCTTCATTATGTAATGAAGCAGTGTGACACAGCCCTGAGTGAAACAACAGCATAACCAACATAACTGTAATCATTAGACACAAGGCATCCCTCACATCAGAACTACCAATGATTCTTGATTTATTCTTATGGACCATAATTCAAACATCATTAGCGTCTAAAATAGAAATCATCTTGAAAAACTATATAAAACGGTTAGGTAACCATTGTTGGTGTAAGGCCTATCTGCACAATGGATGCTCGAGGCAAAAATGATTACTGTATTATCCATAACAGATTTTCTATATTTGTAATTTTTGTTATTTGTTACTTTTTCATGTTCTTATCTAAGTGTCCTAACATTCTTTACCAATCTCCTTTCTCTCCCTTTTGGGTTTATTCGTTTCCTCTTTAAGGAAGTTGCATTGCCCGTTTCACACTCCCATCCTGATGTGTTCAAATAGAATGAAACCAAGAACGAGCGATTGGACGGTAACGACAAATGTTCTACTAGAGGCAGCCATAACCTCTTTGTCGGGTGGCAGAAATTTAATGTTCCTTTCCATTGTAAAAGTGTGTTTGTCCCATCTTTCCTGTACCATCTTATGAATATAACATAACAGACACAGTATTTTAATAAATGTATATGTCACCAGAATGTGTGAAATCCAGGCGTTCTATAAAATGCCTAGACTTTCTATATAATGCCAGAGTGGTTTTAGCAAAGTATGAAATAAACGAGTTTTGCTGTTGTATTTCATACTTTTTTCAAGTTCTTTGTCTTTCTGAAGTCCCGGAATATGGTATCAATTCTTTTATCTAGTTCTATGTAAGTCTTGCGCCGTTTTCTTCCAGGTTCACCTAATTCCTAGGATTTAAGTTGGTCAGGTTGGATTATTTTAGTATAGGTTAGTTAGGTAAGGTTAGGTTAGTTCAGCTGTTTTTCTCGGTAGTATGTAAGGACTAGTTATTCTATAAATTGCATATGAAAAGTATTAAATACAACAGCAAAACTAATTTATTTCATACTTTTCCAAAACTACTCTGGCATTATATAGAAAGCATAAGGATTTTATAGAGTGCCTGGATTACACACATTTCCGTTAACACATACACCAAATAATAACAATAAAGACCCATAATCACAGACAACAAACTCCTCGTTTTTATAAGAAACTGTAAATAAAGGTAAAGGTAGATCACCTTGTTGTGATGGTTGACATTGAGGTGCTCGTTGTCCTTGACGAGGTTCCAGAAGTCAAGGAAGGTGTCTTGGTCCCAACTTGGGCATTGGAGGGCCAACAGAACGGCATTGTCCCCATTAGCATCTTCTAACGTCACTACTGCACCGCCACGTACCAGGAGATTCACCATCTCTCGACTAGCGTTCCTTGCCGCCCACATGAGGGGTGTTATTCTGTCCTGTAACATAACGACCAGGAGATTCACCATCTCTCGACTAGCGTTCCTTGCCGCCCACATGAGGGGTGTTATTCTGTCCTGTAACATAACGACCAGGAGATTCACCATCTCTCGACTAGCGTTCCTTGCCGCCCACATGAGGGGTGTTATTCTGTCCTGTAACATAACGACCAGGGGATTCACCATCTCTCGTCTAGCGTTCCTTGCCACCATTTAAGGGATATTATCCTGCAACGTTCTTGCTTAAATAAAGGCTACAGCTATTCTAAGTAAAATAAGAGTTAAATAGTAAGGTTATGAAAATCTCCAATCCTACCTTTAAGATAATACTGACTGTATTCATTTAAAATCTGCCTTCATCCGGTTCCCTGTTATTAAACGTTTTAGTCGTTGTTAGTTAATTTTACTTTACATCCATTACTGTTTCCAGCCTATGGTCCGGTACAGTTTCGTTGTTAGTTAATACTAGCACTAAAACGTATACATACTAGAAACCTAACTGCTCAGTGCCCCTAATAAGAATTGTGCTGCAATCAGTACGACTTTTCTGTGGCACTAATTGTCTCAGTCACGGGTGCTCATAACAGCAGAGGAATAATGACGTATTGTGATTTGCTGTGTGAAAGCTTCTTCCCTTTTTAATAGACCAGTTTCTATTTACTTTCAGTAATATTAACTGTTGTTACAGAACATTAGGCTTATTCTCAATATCTTTGATAGTCCAAGAAGTAGACTCAGGGCCATTTTAATATTTTCGAAAGCCCTAGGCACTTTTCCGGTGTGTCCGATGTTTTTTACTCATTTTTATGCTAATTTCATCGTTTGCAGGCAAACAAATACAATGAATGAATCTTGAAAATACTCGCTAATTTTAATGCATCGTGAACGCTTCTGAACCTCTGTTGACACAATATCCCGGATCCGCCAATGGTTTGCGATACGTGCAATGACAACTACGTATAACAACATAAACCTGTCACACTAAATGTGTCTGGGATTGTATCAGTGAGGCTGTTGAAAAACGCGATTACTTAAATGATTGTTTTAGTCATTCAAATATAAAAATAAATATTTTGGATTAAAATTTGTTGGCTTTTTTTCTCCTTATGTAGTTTTTTCAAATGAAATATTGTAGGTCTTAAAAGGTTCGTAGAGTCTAGGCACTGTGCCTAGTCAGCCTAATGGATAAAGCGGCCCTGAGTGGACTTAAATTGTCAGGTTTCTTGAATATCATGGGTACCAAATGGGTAGAATATGGTTTAATTTTAACTAGATGGGTATCAAATAACTTTATTTTAAATAAATATTTCAAATATGCCGTATACATGAGTGATTTATTTGTACATATAACATAAGAATGGATCTGAAAGAGATAGTGTAATGAGGTGGACGGGATATAATTATCTCAAGATAGTGATAGGGTGTAATGAGGGAGACTGGATAGAACTATCTCAAGATAGGGATAGGGTGTAATGAGGTGGACTGGATATAATTATCTCAAGATAGTGATAGGGTGTAATGAGGGGGACTGGATAGAACTATCTCAAGATAGAGATAGGGTGTAATGAGGTGGACTGGATAGAGCTGGCTTGAGATAGGGATAGGTTGTAATGAGGGGGACTGGATAGAACTAACTCAAGATAGGGATAGGGTGTAATGAGGTGGACTGGATAGAGCTAGCTTGAGATAGGGATAGGTTGTAATGAGGGGGACTGGATAGAACTAACTCAAGATAGGGATAGGGTGTAATGAGGTGGACTGGATAGAGCTAGCTCGAGATAGGGATAGGTTGTAATGAGGGGGACTGGATAGAACTAACTCAAGATAGAGATATAGGCCTATTGTAATAAGGTGAACTGGATATAATTTGCTAAGATTGGGATGGATTGTAATGTGGTGGAATGGATAGAGCTAACTCAAGATAGAGATAGGTTGTAATAAGTTGAGCTGGATAGATCGTTCTCAGTTTGGGATGGATTGTAATGTGGTGGAATGGATAGAGCTAGCTCAAGATAGGGATAGGGCAGCTGTATCATTCAGCAGTATTATATCGCTTCACATTGGAATTTGATGGTTCGGATCCAGGGAAGGGTAGTGGTGGGTGCATTCATAACCTTGAGACTTTTTTTAAATAGTTATAATACTTACAACATAGTGTAAGTGAAAAACTATCAGTATGTAAATTAGACATCAGGGAGAAATCCTTTAATTTTATAATTCCAAGGTATTTATTCCACACATTATTATTCTCAAACTCTATTTTAGATTGAGATTTATTATTTTTGTTGCGTATAGCACGATGACATTTTTTAAAGTTCTATTTAGCTATATATGAAAGTTTTAATTTGCATTCCCTCTCCCCTCTGAAGTGAACGCTGGCTTCTGCCAATACCATCCCTTAACTCCTCCAACCCCCTCCTTCTCACCTCCCCGCATGCGTCGATGTTGTGCCCGTCCTTCAGCAACTTCTTTACGACATCGAACTTTCCTAGAGCCACCGCAGCCAGCAGAGCTGTCACGTCTGTCTGAAACAACAGGGAGGGGAAATCAGATCCAGAGCCAATCAGGTCCACAGACTGACCCGGGTGTCACAATACACCACGGATATCGCGACTGACTACGACACCAGGTAGGTTCAGTTACGACCGGATGTGCTGCAGACTATTTTGAAACAAGAGAATGTTACATCCCTCCATGCAGTTACAGGTGCACTGGCATTGCCATTAAGGTCGATAATGATGTAATAATATTTGGGATTTAGGGTTTAAGGTGGTATGAAAGGGAACGCGAGTTAAGGTCAGTATTTCTGCAGTTTTATTAACTTTTTTTTTTACCGCGTTTTACTACTTGTTCAGGTTGTACGTATATGATGAATACTCTATTGTGGTAGGGATGAGGAAGAAAACATTTTAGAGGTAATCTACCCACATTAGCATGGAAGAAAAGTGGGAAAACTTTTTAGGAAAAGCCACCTTCAATAGAGCCGATCGGGTTCTAAACCACTTCAGCAGGCCAGTCTAATACGCTTTAGACCAGAGTTTCTCAAACTTTTTGAATGACGTCCCACCCCAACAATTTTCGTAGTTTGGTTTGCCTCAACCTGTGCCGGTTGGTCCAGCCCGGGTATTTAATCGCCTGGTACCCTCCCTTGCTAGATTCCCAGTTGCCACCTGGGACCATGTTTTCAGAGCCCCTAGGACATCAGGCGGAGGCGTGCATCCACCTTATCCACCGCTTGAGGATGCACCCTATCGGAGCTGGCAGCTCCGTTTACTATGTAGCAAAACCATTAATTTTCTTTTATTGAACTGTGAATTATATTTGTCCTTGCTTTACGTATTGGAGTTACATTTGCCATATAGCTATTCGTTTTGTTACACCCACTTTAGGACCTAGATTTACTTGAACTAGCTTACATCTAGTGCTGTATTCTGCCTTTTTAGTTCTGTAACTTGTAGCGATGATAATATTAAAATTTAGAGTAAACGCGCCCGCATTTGCATGGAAGGAAGAGTGGTAAGCCATTTAGGAACGATCACCTTCAGCACACCTGGCCGAACTTTGATTCTCAACTAATCAGTCACCGGAAATCCAAACTAGATGAACATCGATGTGTGTTGTTTTATGATTTTCCGACCCCGTTTATTTTAAAGCTAGTTAGAAGTGTAAATATAATAATCCGGCGTCTTAGTTCAGTCAGTAGCGTGTCTGTCTACTGAGCTAAAGGTTCTGGGTTCAACTCCTGGCAGAGCCGAAAAATGTATCATTGGTAAAGTGTGGGTTTACCATTTCACCGTGATAAATTAACGGCTGTGGAATGGATGTTGTTCCTGTCCTAAGCTTAAGAAATATTATAAGGCGACAGGCCCTAGCCAGCCGGTAGTGGAAAATACATGGCTTGAATAAAAAACGGACCCAGGCAACAGGCTGTAAACAGTACTGGATGTATGTAAATAGCAGTGTAAATATAATATGTCCTGATGTAGTTTAGTACAGTAATGGGAATAAAAAAAAATTCTTATTTGTATGAATATGGTTTGAAAATTTTGTTAGCAAAAATTAATAAATTACATAAATTAAGGTTTTTATTTTATGAAAGGGGGTCCCCAACATTTCCCTGCTTTTCCCGACCCGCTGAATATTACTGTAATCATTAAATACTCTATAAAAAATTCTCAAAAGAGAAGAAAAATAAAATCTTCCGTTGTGGTTACCAAGTCAGTCCTGTTTAAGATCCTCTTCAAATCCTGTAACTCTCCATTTCGGAATATCACCGCTAGATCGTGTTCGGGGTTGTGCCCCACGGGGTACCCATCCCCTGCCCTGTTTTGATCTTTCCTCTCATCTTCTTGACGACGTTTACAATCTTTCTTCTTTTTCTCTTTTTTACCTCGTGGCATACTTCCGATAAATAAATATTAACACAAAATATATAACAAACAAATTAATAAACGATACTCAAATAAATATTTTAAGAAAGATCCCCTTGAAAAAAATACGTCTGAAATAAATATAATCTTACTAACAAATATTCTTACAATATCCATGGTTATTGTATAGAGAAAAAAAATCTTGTTTTCCATTTGCGACATTCATTTGGTTTTGTCACGACAGATAAAAATATCTAGAAACAAACTTTATTTTCTTTATGGCCAAAGATGTTACAAAAATATCAAACATATAACTAAACGAGTCACTTTAATCTAGGAGTAACAAAGAAGCTTGCTTCACTCCATCCTGAATTTAAGTCATTTCTCCCTGCAACCACTCAACACGCGTTTATTCGATAAGTAAAATAATCGAAACTTAACAAGTGTTAACCTCTTAAGGTACGTAGGTTGGAAGAGCATGCCAGTAAGGTGCGTATTTTTGCAGTTTTTTTATGATAAAAAACCTATTTGGTTCAAAATAAACAAAATAATGCTTCGATAGATATGTTTAGTTTAATTTTTTATGCATAATATTATCAACAGTTCATGAATGTTGCTCGCGAGCATCGCGGCATTTGACCAGAAACTTTTTGAACTAAGACAAAAATTACTGGTCAAATTACGCAATATTTTATTTAAATGTTTATCAAAATGTTTGTTGTCATAAAGACTGTTGCGCTCCCTTCCATACTGCGTTAACTGTTTATGATGGAGTACATAATCTAAGAATGATTAATTTTTTTCAATCAAATTATTCAAACTGTGAAATATTTGTACTGTGAAAATTAATAAATCACATTAGATTTATTTTCTGATTTTATGGTGTAGCACAAAATAATTAAAATCTTACTAACACATTAATAAGCTATTAGTAAAAAGTAATTTGGACTTTTAAAATAAGTGTAAAAAGAAACGTAGTCCAATCCTTGCTCTCCTATTTCATAATTGGAAAATTGCTTACCAAGCCGATACGCAGACGTTGGTAAAGTACATGTCCTATAATACAGTCGGTTATAGTAAAATGTAAGCCCACAACGTGACTATGTGGCAGAGAGGTCAGCTGCTAATTGGAGGGACGTGGCTCGATCTCAGACGCTGCCAGGTAGTGCCATTTACAATTATTATGTGTGCGATACCACGTTAAGTTATTGCAGGATTAAGGTGGCAAGAAACTTAAAAAAAAATTAACAACATGTTTATTTTAGGCCAACATTACTACATTATTAGGCTATTGTTATTTTATAAGTAAAAACTCAATTTAATCAGCCAGCAATCGAGCCATACCGATCAAGTGGCCACCGTTTGTTGGTGAAGATAGCACTAACCTATGTGGATAGATTGCCTCAGATGCTGGTACTGCCTAGTTGGCTGCGCAATCGTCTTGTCTGAGAATAGAGGCAAAGTCCCAATTCATTTCTTCCCATGGTATGGCCTTAGAGATGATCTGAGGAGTGAAGTGGCACTGGTTGAGTTTGATGAGCATTTGGATAGAGGCTTTAGAAGGAGCTGGGTCTTGGGTATGAAGATGTTCTGATGAGGTTAGGATGATTACAGGGGCGATTTTCTTTGCAAGAAGAGAATCGGGGTTGGTGAGGATGGTGATATTCTGGTCGAGGGTGGTATGAGATAGTTTTTGGAGGTGGGGAAACAACAAATTTGAGGATGATTGGTAATTTTGGAGGGGGTGCGGGTCTTGGATCATAGCGCCTGTAGTATCCTCAGATCCTCCTCTGGTTCCACGTCACTGGGAGCTAGGCATTGGATATGTTGGTGTTCTGTAGTTTTGTCTAAAGTCCCTATCAATTTAGTCTTTGAAGGAGTAGATTTTTAGTGATATTGTCTTTGTCAATAAATTTCACAATTATTGACGTCCAAGGGGAGCAATCGGACAGGCGCGTGCCCTTGTAATTGACGGAATGTGACCGCAAGGGTTGTTTCGGGTATGGAGGTAGTTTTGGGGGGTAGTTCTGGCAGGGTTACTGCGTTTGGGCTTGAGTGCTGGACTATCATCTTCCTCGGGGGTGAGTCGCTTGGCGTATAATGGATGCAAAGTCCTATTTGATATGATCCCAGGGAATCTGATTATCTCGAGCTAAAGGGGATGGAGTGCAATCGCTCCGTGGACGTTCGGAGGGCCTTGGCTGGAGTTGGGAGGGGAAACGTTGTGTCTGAGAGAGAAGGAGATAGGTGGTGTGTATTGGTGGTGTGGAACGTGAGAAGTGATTTCGGAGGGAGGGAAGAGGTTTTTTCTATATATGTGTAGCCGGCGGGTGGAGGAGGAGCTGTGAGGTGTCTTGGGAGGCTTTCCTCCCGTGTTATTTCTTCCCTTAAAATACGTCATGAGGTTATTTCAGAGCACGAGTACACTTCCTATAAATTCAGCCTTCCTCATCCCCTACTCAGTAGCGTAATTAGTACACATGTGTATAACCTAAACAGGAAGTAAGATGCGGTGCTAAATATATACACATAGTAAAAAGTTATCAATGTCGGTCAGTGTTATATTTTCTAAAAGGTCTTTCCTATGCACATTGGACTGTACACTATCTTTGCTGCCAGCCATACCAGTCCCACGGGTTATAGTTACATCACCGGCGGCAGCAGGCTGTGTGAATGGTGAGTGAGATACTCCGAGCGATATCTTGCAGTTGCTGGTCACATTATGTCTCACTCTCAATACTACAACTCGCGGCACCTCTGAGGTCTAGTTCTCATAGTTATGACCCCCCCCCCCCCCCTTGACACTTGCTCACGTATGGTAACGACGAGCAGGCTGGTTTGACCCGGAGAAAGTTGTTTCACTTTCCACACTTGGACACTCTTTATAATTTAAAAAGAGCACTTCCCATGTAGGGCCGTGGTCATTGAGGAGTGACCCGCATCGGTGGGCACGCGGACTAAATGGCGGACTCGTCTAGTCTAAACCTTGATTTTTATAGGAAGACCACTTTCGACCGCAAACATTAAGGTGGGAGTGTAGAGAACACGAGCTAAGATGGGGGAGTGGGGGGGATATAGGAGACGCGAGAAAAGGGGTTTTCGCAGTTTTTATATCAAAGCTTTTTTTTAGCACCGCGTTCTACTACCTATCGGGCTGTACACATATGTACTCATTACACTAAGGATTAAGGGATGAGTAAGGTTGAAATTAGAGGAAGTTTACCCACATTTGGTGGGGAAGTGGAAAACCATTTTGGAAAAACTCCTCTCAGTAGATCCGATTGAGATTCGAACCTCGATCTCCCCATAATCGGCAGTCTAGTCTACTACAAGAGTAGCTCGTTAGACCACGCGGCCACCGAAGCGGGTAGTTTAATTTTCTTCACACGATGATCTAAACAGTTCCTGGATATCTAAGGGTGGCCTAGATTTTAATGACAACATTTCCCTTAATTTAAAAAGCTTATTTATCTAAATCCGCTATGTTCATGACAGATATTTTAGAACTGTTAATATTATTATGTGAAGAAATTCAATATCTATGTTTCTACTGGAGCAGTATTTGATTTATTTTGGCCAAAATAAATTTGTTGCTTTGAAAACTGCAAAAATACGGACATTTTCTCTCATTTCCTAGTCTTCCCACTTTAATTGATGGTCAATAAAATTTTGGATTATATAAAGGTCTTATTTGGTTTAGTAAATAAAATCTTCATCCAAAAATGTATCAAAAGCTTCCCAATAACACTTCCTTGGGGGTACTAACTGGGAGGCCGTTTCATATGTTTGGAAATCCAGCAAAATTTAAGAAGTTGTTTGATATTTTTGAATATTGCTTTCAATAAAATGTAGGCAAAAATTATCGGCAGACTAAAGATTTAAATTTTGCGTTTTTTTTTACTAAGGTTTGGGGAGGAATCAACCCTTATATGTATAAACACACGGCCTCCTAGCATTACTGTACAGGGTGGTCCCGGGTCAAAAACGGCTAAACTTTGGAAAGGGGTAGGATATCAAAAAACTAACTCAAAACTTCTTTTGGAGATTTGATCGTTTTAGCTTCCTTTTCGCTCAAATAGCAAAAAACTAAATACTAACACGTTTTTCTGCAGGGGTCCTCAGCAATAGCTTAATATTAATTTTCCTGGAAGACGGTTTGGTCGTGCTGGACCTGTGACTTGGCTTCTGCGTTCACCTGATTTAACACCATTAGATTTTTGTTTATTTAGGGAGCTCTCAAGCAATAAGTGAATGAAGTGCCTGTTAATGACCTTCAATCATTACGACCAAGGATAACGCAAGCGTGTTGAAGAAACAACAGTCGCACAATGTCGGTCAGCCACTCGTTCTTTCATTGTTAGGTGTAATGATTGTCGCTGGGCTGGAGGCTGTGAATCTGAACAAAATAAATTAAATATTTTATTTAATACGTACCTATTTTGTTTGTATTTAGTTTTTTGCTGTTTGC